>JARBWK010000002.1:81361161-82561161 GCA_030556195.1 Anolis apletophallus | reverse complement strand
GAAATAAACCAGAGAAAAATTGGTTTGCTCTGCATTAATTCACTTTTACTGGAGTGTTGTTTAGATGCCTCTGGTTAAACTGAGACATGTCCCGGATTTTGGGCCTGTCTGGATGAGCCCTCAGTTTCTTAACAATAAAATAAATTCCACCTACCAAGCACTGTTCATATCAAGGCACAAGGGGCAAACGCCTTTTTCATATCCATTGAGCCTTCACACATCTCTTTTTGAGAAGTCTGCCTTGGACACGAATCCTCAAAACTGTAATATACCATTCTGACTTGCCATTGTAGATTTCTGAAGCTCACACAAGGTTTTATCCACAGTCACTCTTGTAATCAGCAGCTTAACCAAGAAGTGATATTAAGAATAGACAGCGCATAATTTTGAAAAAGAATTCATTTCATTTCAAGATGAAAGTGAATATTACTTCATTCAATTGATAACACTCTTTTTGCACTGCCTTTATCAGTGCAAAGTCTTTTTTCATATACATAGTAAGAATGGTTGGAGAGGGGAAAACTACATATCAGGTTTAAATGGAATACACAGTTCACTATCCTTGCCAATAAAATTTATTTTCATTTCCAAATTATATTAAAACAATTGTTTTAATGTGTTCCTGAAAATGAACTAATGGTGCTAAGATCACTTTTGAGAGGGTTGAGGGATGTATAGAAGACATTAATATGGATAACTATGGATAGCTATTTAATCCCCACACTTTTATAATTACCTTAATTTCTCTAGTATTGACACTAATATGCTTGCACTGAAAACACTTTCTTCTTTTGTGTTTTACTGGCAGGTCACATATTCTCACTTCTCCTTCACTTTCTTTTTAAGTGTTTCTAAGTTGGGCTCAGCTATTCTGAGGTGACAATATAACTGTGCAACAGACATGAGCTCTATCTATCTATCTATCTATCTATATGACACATAGGTCTTTAGGCACACTTAAATTAGACTATATACACCGAGACTTTCTCTTCTCCATGGAGCACCCCTTGACTTATCTGTGAGTCACATCAAATCCCTAATTTTGCCCCCAAAACCTGCCCTCAACATATTCATGAGGCTGATTTATGCACGAGCATATGTGGTAACTGCTGCTGATAGGCCTCGTTCTTGTCACCCAGGTTGTTTTATACATATAATTCACATTGCCTGATTTACTGCACTATTCACTGTGGCTAGTTGCGGAAAACAAGCACATGTTCAGCTTTCATTCTTCTATAATGTCTGTTTATTTCAATGATCTTATTTGTATAGAACCTCCTAGTGGGGTTCTGCATTTAATGCTATAGGCCACTGTTTTATTTATGCTTTGTTATTATTGGTAATTGCTTTGTGTCAGTTTCCATGTTTTTGTGTCTTAATTAGCCCCCTTAGTTTATTGCCCTAATTAGAACAGATGGGACAGCTTTCTCACACTATTGTTCAATCTGAGAGAGTTTCTGAGTGCTAGGGTTTTGCTAATGCTGACTGGCAGTTCTAGTTTTTTAAAAATAATTCTTTTGAAACTTGTTCAGAAGCAGCACATGACAGAAAGCAATAAAAAAAACAAGATTAATGTTTATCTTCATTACACAGAAGCAAGATATATAGTCGTGAGAATTTTGCCATCTCCTTTATTTCCCTTTCTGAGGTATTTTAGAATATTAAAGTTTGCACGAGGCTAACCCTGTTTTCTCAATTATGGTACAAAAGTAAACAAACAGGACCTATTCATAAAAAACAAATGAACACAGAAGAGGCATATTCAAATTGTTCTACACTTTCCAACTTTTTATACCTTTTGCATGTGTATGGGCGACACACCACTTGCCAGAGGAACCAAAGACGACGCACACACTGTGTTGGGATATCAACTGGCCACAACTTGTTTATTGATTACAGGAACAAGGATTGGCTGCCATGCATGGGTCCTGGATGATGGATTGGGCAGCCCGCTGCTTACAAATACCACTTAGTATGCCAGGGTACTGCCGACACAATACCGGGCACACGATTATGCTTGCATGCCCCATAACCACGAAACGCTCCTCCCCTTCTGATGGGGGGGGGGATAGCAAGACAGATCCAGGGGCCATGCCACATGCCAACCTAAAAGTTGTGAGAGAAAACCAAAACAACAATTATTAACATGAAACCAAAATACAACAGCTATGCTGGGTGGGTGGGATGGATCAGCAAAGCAGTCTTGCTGCCTACATTAGTCTGGGGCAGCCTTAATAAGGCTGCTGGGCAAAACTGGTGGCCAGTGGTGGGAAGCTTTCCTATCACGCAGGGGGCTTCTGGGAGCAAGCCCCCTGCGTGACTGGAAAGTTTTCCATCATGGCTGGGAAGAAGGCACCCATTGCCGCAATGGCCCTGCCCGGTAAGTCATTTATTAAAATTATCTCCACCCCCCCCCCCCCGCCCAATGTTCTGCTGTTAATCTCTGCTTCAGTGATTACCTTCATGACCACACCTCTATTCATTAAAAGAAATCTAGTGTTACATAAACAAAACTTGTTCACCAATGCATTTACTTATCTCTCCTTCTTTTATTACTGCATTGTTTTCTATCCCTGACGTCCCAAGGCAGCCCTGTGCCTTTTCTAGTGTGGAGTGATTTAGGTGTGTCTTCTGCCACATCTAGCAGTTGGAATGGGGTTATATGATAATATCTCCCATTATCTAGTGCATTTGAGATCATAGATAGTATAGTAGTTTGCCTTGAAAAACTATGTCATTTCAAGATGAGGTAGAAAATGAAAGCTGACTATAAAGGCTAAATGACAAAGAGTTCCATGTTGTAGGCAGTGGGGAAAACACTTGAAAATGCTTTCTCTTCTCCCAAACATGCAAATAGTCGTGAACACAATTTTTAAAAAATCTTCAAAAGAGAGAGAAGGGAAAAAACTGCTTCCAGAATGCTTAGGCTTACCAAGGTAACCATTGACAAGAAAAAACAAGTAAGTAATTGTAGACAATTATTGTAGACAATTAGAGTTCCTTAAGAGCAACTTGCTCAAGAAGTGCAGCTAGAACATGGAAGTTTTAAAATCCTTGTTCCAATATCCGAGATATGAATGATGGTAATGAGTTAACCTGATTGGGAGCCAATGAGTAGGGACCATATCATAAAATCCTATTTTGAAACTAACAGTATATGTGGAAATTGCAATATAGTGTGCCACCCATATCCATGGGACTAGTATTTGTGGTTTCATTTTAAAAATATGTTTTATTGTAAATATAGGTAGAATAATATCAGATTCAGTTACTATTTCATAATGCAAACTGAATGCTATTATTTTAATTTTCTTAACATTACTGATTCCATGTTTATCTCCCACCTGTGTCTATCAACATTTCCCGAGGAACTCAATTCATTACTTGTTTCTAGTTTGAAGTGCAGCCATTAATGACGACTCTTTGAGCATGGTTTTCCAGTCAATTATGAATCCATTTAACAGTGTTCCCATCTCCATTGACGCCCCCTTGTTGTGGGGGAGAGGCTTGCGTACCCTAATGAAGTTGTGAGCTATGCTGGCGGTGGCATAATAGTCACTGGCAGGGCCTCCCAAGCCAGACAGGTCACAACTGAAAGGTCTGACAACGGGCAGGATGGGCTCTCTAGCCTTTTGGCAACCATCCTAAGAGAAGGAAAACTCTAATTTCAAACCGGGACAGATGGTGCTCGTCTAACCCTGTAAGGTCAACCATCTAAGAGAAGGCAACTCCAATCAAATCTACGACCTGAGGACCTCGCTGCCACCGTCCAAGCTTGCTAGGCCCCGGCAGACGAACCTTTGGTTTAAAGGATGAGGCCAGTTCTGTGCACGCTGCGCTCCACCAGAAATATCCATTGCACAGGCTTGAAGGACACATCCACCCCTAGTCATCAACGCACTTGTAAATAGCGTGGTATGAGTCCTTTCTAAGAATCTTCGTTCGCAAAGTAATGCCAGAGAGTTCCCATCTACTCCACATTTCAGTCAGTTGGATAATCAATATTATGGGAACCTTATCAAACACTTTGTTGATATCCAAGTAAATGGCACCCACAGCATTCCCACCATCTACTAAACAAGTGACTTACTCAAAAGAATCAGATGGCAGTCATGCTCAAGTGCCTCCTATCATATTTTCATGGATTTGCCAATTAAAGTAATTTTTAAAATGCATATTATGGGGGGAAAAGGATTGGTAAGAAAGCTTCAGTGGAAACCCCTTTTCCCCAGGATAACTCTTTCAGGAGTGAATTTCCTTTCTGAGGGGTAGATTTCTCTCACTTCCTGCTGCCTCACCCCCCTTCTTAATGATTTGTCATTTGCCTGTACAGAAAAATGATAAACATTAAGAATTTGTGGCACACCTACTGTTCAGCTGGGATCTGACTATCCCTGGAATAGCAAAGCACTTTTGATTCATTGCCAAATTATTCTGAAATTTCATGTTGGTTTTTTCTGTTGGGTCATGTGATGCAGTTTAAGAAACATTCTTTCCAGTGCACCAAATGAACCATGTGGCTCATGTATACACATAATTAATACAACCTTCATAACACAATGGCTTTATTCCTATCTCCCTACAGCCACATGCCACATGATCATATTTCATGAATTTGGCATGAATGAATTTCACTACTGACTTGTCTACTATTAAATGCAAAAGCATTTAACCCACCACATAAGTGCCATTATTAATTTTTCTGTCTCCATATTTTATCTGTGTAGGTCTAGGGTGAGAAGCAAAATAATTGAGAATAATTACATAAATAGTCTGTCCTGGGGAAGTAAATTAAACTGTGTTGTAAGATACATCCTCATTAGTTCCATTCTTTGAAAAAATTCTTCTATATATAAGCTACCTAAATTACTATTACTTCCCTAAATCTTCCTTAATGAACTGGTCTTCAAAAATCAAAAAGATAATAAAGTCTAATATCCCTATCCCCTTAGCAATGCCAGATGCAATGTTATAATTTACGACTTGGTGGAAAATAATAATAAATCTTTTAATATATCATTCATCTGAGGCTCTAAAGTGATTTATGGATATTCACTAACTAAGGTTCATGTTCCATTTACCAGTAGACAGAATAATACTCAGAGGAGTTCATTATATTAATCAAGATCTCTGTGGCATAAGATGTAATAGTACCAAGCAATTTTGGAAGATTTTTTTTATTCCAGAGAATATTCTTTTGTTACGATTTCAATAAGATCATAGAATCACAGAATTATGCAGTTGGAAGAGGCCTCATGGGCCCTCAAGTCCAGCTCCTTGCTCCAGCAGGTTGCTGCCCAATCTCAGTCCACAGAAGATATCCATAGAATGATACCTCATGACCTCTTCTAGGAAACCTGGTCCTATCTTCTGGGCCAGGAGAGGACGGAGCTGCCTCCTCCCTGGTACAATTCTTGAGACATTAAAAAAGTGCAGCCAGTTCCTTCAACCTCTCCTCATGTTTTGCTTTCCACTCTTGGTTGCGTTTCTCTGAACTCACTCCAACTTGTCTGTATCCTTCTTAAATGTAACACCTAGAACTTGTCCTTGTGGCACACCCCTTGCTTGCTTCTTATGCTCCACCTCTTGCTCTCCTATGGTCTGTATATGCAACAAGATTAGATAGGAGAACTGCAGTGTGGTACGATGCAATATGTTACAGGTGAGAGCCACATTAAAAACCTTGTGTGAATTAAATAAAAAGACTAAGGGATAATGGTTCTAAATCAGTTCCGCTTATTATAGCTATCCTACTTTCCTATTTTCAAATATTTTTATTTATTTGAAGAGCATGAAAATGTTCAAAATGTTTTCACAATTCACTCACACTGTGAAATCCAACATTTCCCCATCTGTTTCCACATCTCACCTTTCTCCCACCTCTGATGCATGGGCATACCAGGTATTCAATTCTAATAATGAGGTGCTGCAAAATAAAACATACGTGTCCCAAAAAAAAGGCCACCTTTGGGTCACCACCTTTTCAACTTGTAAATTCTAGACAGTTCTGCTTTTCCACACTTTTGTGGAGCAGAATTAAACCACTACCATTGATAGTTAAAGCCTCTTTCATCCTCTGCAGTATTTAAGCATTTTTGTTTTCATTTCAACCTTTCGTCTTTTGCTATATAAAAAGCATTACGTAAACAAGCCCAGACAGTAGGATTAAAGGATAAAAATAACTAATGCTTAAATCTAGACTGTATATGTTTTAAAGAAAACAAAAAACCTTCTCTTTTGAATAAAACAGGGGTGACAATTTTAACCCATGAAGCTTACAGTGGAAGATTAGGCAGAGGTGACTAAGGGTGCATCCATGCTGTAGAATTAATGCAGTTTGACACTTCTTGAACTGCCATGGTTCAATTCTATGGAATTCTGGGATTTGTAATTTGCTGAGCCATCAACACACTTTTCCAGAAAAGGTTAAAGACCTTGTGAAACTCCCAGGATTCCATAGTATTGTGTCATGACAGTTCAAGTAGTGCCAAACTGCATTAATTCCACAGTGTAGATGCACTGTGAGTAACAGAGGTGAATGTGATCCAAGCTTTATGTGGTGCTCTACATACACACACTTTTCATTCTCATGGGTTCAGCCTGGTAAAGGCCTCTAGAAGTCTATTCACTGTCAAAATAAGTCAGGTCAACTCCCTAATTTCAGTCATTTCTCCATGAACATCATATGTAAGCACTGGCAGCTGATATCTACCTTGTCAGTGAGAGAATAGATCTGCTCTGGGTTTCACTCTGAACATTAAAGGAAATCTCCAAGGTGGTGTACCTGTTTTGAAGATAAAGATCAATATCTTGGATAATCTTCTATGGAGTGAAGTTCAGACTAACATCTAACCTCATTACCCCACTGACATTGGGGCATCATGCACCACTGTGGATATATTATGGGCCAAGATCCTAGACCAGCTATTTAGTTAAGTAGACTTAATTAAGTACTGTCTCCTAGCCTGCCCTGCCTGCCCAATCTTGCTTTTCCGGACATCAGCTACTGTGAGCAAGGAAGGTCTGTTTTCCTGTTGATTGGGTTGCGGCAGACTGATGTTTCCACTTCTTCCCTCCAGTGATCTCCAATGTGGAAATTACAAGCAGGATTCCTGGTGCAATTCCTCTTCCTATCTGAATTGCTGAAGGGAAGTGTGCAGAAATATCTGCCTACTGAGTCCCAATCAGAAGGAAAACAGAGCACCATTGCAAGATCGAGATACTTTCATACTATTGCCAATAATTCGATTAATACAAATATCATTGCTGTGATAGTGAATTCCACTCTAGATCTTTCCCCATCCCTCCTCAATCCTCCCATCTGGGCCAGAACAGTGTCTGGGAGGTCAGTGGGTATGGTGGGATTGCTCTACTCATCCTTCTCTCTCAATCTCTCTCTCAAAAAAAGGAGCTAAACCACGCCTGTTCATTGAATATTACATTCAGGAAGAAACCTCTAGCAAGAATTTGGCACGACATTTTCATAAAGCCTACATACTTTTTTGTCAGGCTTGGTATATCTCCAAGGAAGCATATCAGTCAACCTGCCTTGAAGCGTTTCCATACTTTGTACTTTTACATATGTGGTGTTGACAGAAAAGTGAATAGAAAGAGAAATGATAGTGTTAGGGGTGAAACATATATTTGCTATTTTTATTGTGCTGTAGAGCCATCAGAAATGGTCTTCCAAAGCCCGTAAAAGCCATAGTCTTGACTTTGAAATAATAATCTTTCAACACCAGAGTCATTAAAAAAGCCAGTGGTAGAGTAAGATAAATAGAGAGGCTTTTCCAAGATTCTTGTTTCATTTCCTTCCTTCACACCTTTTAACTCTGGGTATTTGCATTTAACAGCAGGTGCCATCCTCCAATAAATGACTTTACTACTATAAATCCTTGCTAGTTCGCACCAATTTAATGCTATTAGTATAATTCTAGAAGCACTGTTACAAGCAACGACATCCCTTGAAAAATATTCTTAAGACATATTAATATGTTTTTGAGGCTGGAATTAAATAGTCCAATAAGATTAAATTGTTTAGTTTTCATAATAATTTTTTTAATGTCAACTATTTACACAAACTTTCTATAGTCCATTTTATTCTGCTTTAGAGGGTAGATAGATATCGTTTACTGAAATCGGCAGGTGGGCATTCATTGTATTTTATTAGTTTTCAGTGTCTAACACTTTTCCTCCCCTGGAAATTAATATACACAAAATTTATAGTGTGCATATTTGTGATGTTACGCTTCATTTTACATTTGAAAAGATGTTTTTCAAAGGATAAGATCCTCACAGCCAGACATTTTAAAGAAGATAATGGAGGCTAAAGAGAGAGGTCACAAAGGACACTGGGTTTTAAAGAGCTTTCGGTGAAATCCAAGTTTAGTCCTAACTACAGCAACATGAGGGCTGAAACGTGTTAATCTGAACTTACTTCAGTCACATTATTTTTAATGGATGGTCAAGAAAGAACTGCTCAACCTGCGGTCGGGACCCCTGGGGGATCATGAGGGAGTGTCAGAGGGGTCGCCAAAGACCATCAGAAAGCATAGTATTTTCTGTTGGTCATAGGAGTTCTGTGTGGGAAGTTTGGCCTAATTCTATCATTGGTGGCATTCAGATTGCTCTTTGATTGTAGGTGAACTATAAATCCCAGAAATTACAACTCCCAAATGTCAAGGTCAATTTTCCCAAAACTCCACCAGTGTTCACATTTGCGCATATTTAGTATTTGTGCCAAGTTTGGTCCAGACCCATCAATTTTTGAATCCACAGTGCTCTCTGGAGGTAGTGAACTACAACTCCAAAACTCAAGGTCAATGCCCACCAAACCCTTCCAATATTTTCTATTAGTCATAGGAGGTCTGTGTGCCAAGTTTATTTTTATTTTATATATTTACATCATTTTTACCCCACTCTTCTCACCCCCGCAAGGGGACTCAGAGCGGCTAACATGGCAACAATTCGATACCGTAATAAAATACAGTATAATAAAAAGATAAAAACATACACATAGCATAGATTAAAACATTAGTTACAACAACATTAGCTGCACAATCCAAAAAGCATTTTCCATCTCAACAATCACAAGGTTGGTTTCAATGTTCAGTGTCATTATATTCATTGTCCAAACGCCAGGTTCCACAGCCACATTTTTAGTTTTTTTCTGAAAGAAAGGAGGAGGATACCGATCTGATTTCGCTGGGGAGCGAGTTCCATAGGCAGGGGGTCATCATCGAGAAGGCCCTGTCCCCCATCCTCACCAGCTGTATTTGCGAAGCTGGTGGGACCGAGAGCAAGGCCTCCCCGGCGGATCTTAAGCTACGAGGCGAAACATAGAGGGAGATACGTTCAGACAAGTAAGTTGGGCCAGAGTCGTATAGGGCTTTATAGGCCAAGACCAGGACTTTGAATTGTGTTCGGAAATGGACCGGCAGCCAGTGGAGTTGACGTAACATGGGGGTAATATGCTCCCTGTATGATGCTCCAGTGAGCAATCTGGCTGTAGCCCGTTGGACTAATTGAAGTTTCTGAAAGTCTTCAAAGGCAACCCCACGTAGAGCACATTGCAGTAATCTATCCGGGATGTAACCAGAGCATGGACCACCGTGGCCAGATCAGACTTCCCAAGGTATGGGTGCAGCTGGTGCAAAAATACACTGATAGCCCAATCTTGTGTATGCTTATTGGGTTGGGTTCAATTCCATCATTGGTGGAGTTCAGACTGCTCTTGATTGTAAGTTAACTATAAATCCCAGCAACTACAACTCCAAAATGAGAAAATCAGCCCCCCGCCATCCTACAACCGCACCACTATTCAAATTTGGGCATATCGGGTATTTGTGCCAAATTTGGTCCAGTGAATGAAAATGCATCCTGCATATCAGATATTTACATTATGATTCATAAGAGTAGCAAAATTACAGTTATGAAGTAGCAGCAAAAACAATTTTATGTTTGGTGAGGAACTGTATTAAGGGTTTTTTTAGGAAGGTTGAGAACCTCTGCCTTAGAAACTGTGGGGAAGCAGTACTTGAAAAGGCAGAAAGTGCCACTGAAGTTTATGGAATAAGACTATGGACACAGAGTTGATAGGTGACAGAAAGATTGGCTTGTTTGACACTCTTGTGTAGAGAATAGGAGACGCATAATTCCATTTAAAAAGTATTGATATAATATTCTAAATGGATATTTTCCTAAACTATGGGTTAGGAAATATTATGCAGTATAGCAAAATATTATGAACAAAACTGACTTTTTCTTTCAGATGATTATAAGCAAAACTGCTTTATTTCTTCATTATTAATATCTGTAAATAGAGAAGACAACCCTTCCTTTTTGAAAGTATACCAAACTATATTCCCAGAACAATATAATGTGCAATAAAATTCCTAAACCCATCATTACTGGTTTTTCATATATATGAATTAGGCACAATTCCCAGGAGTCTCTCTTATGTAAGTCAACTGATGTGAAATGGAGTTGTGCAAGACAGCAGCTGTGTTTCTGTATGGCTTCTATTCATTTCTGGCCCTACCCAGGAGATAGTGCCAATATATTGTGGCCACCTAATAAATGAATATAAACAGCCAGAGAGTGAGTAATCTTAGCAACCTTACAAGACAGCTTTTGTGCATCTGATCGCTAGTAATAGGATCCATGTTAATGTTGGGAGAGAAGACAGATCCATTTCTCTGCCCTCTTGCATATCAAATAAAGCAGGCCCTTCAACTCATTTTCTGATCTAGATAAAGAGGATAACTTAAATTTACCTAGTTGGTAATTAGAATGGGCTAACTGAAATAATAATTTTATTTACTTTGAAGGGATAAGACAAAATATGTTCCATGAGAACACTTTTTTTCACTTCAGAATCATTACCCAGAATTGTGGAGCACAAAGCTATTGACATGCATCTCAAGTAACAGCTGTACAAAGATGCTTCTGTGAGCAGCTTTACTTTGTTGCGTATTCTCAGACAGATAATCCCTTTTGAGTTCAAGTACTTTTGTTAACATGTTCACCAAGGAGCCTCCCTCCATCCCTCGTGATAACTCCTGTTACTTTAGGTTCAAATAACAAAAAAGAGATATCTTCCAGTGAATGACTGGGATCTCTATGACCTTCTACAGCTACAGAGTGTCACTGGTAGTGTTTTGCTTTCTGAGTGGAAGAGAACAACAGTGGAGTTTATCTGGAGTCTGCTCTATGTGCGTGCGTGCAAGAACAAAATTATTAGCACTGTTATTTGGCTGCACAGCAGGCTGTCAACTTTCACGGGAATTAGGAGTGCTGAATCCCTGTAAAAATGAGAAATAACACATTATATTTCTTCAACCTGAGGGAACACCTCCATAGGAATCCCTAGGTTCTCTAATGCAAATCTATGAAAGTTGATCTGAAGGACCCAGAAAGCAGAATCGCCCTGAAGGACCTAGAGTCCTAGAGGGAACATGTTGTAAATGAGCCTCCAGTTACTACAGATAGTAGCATGGAGGAAGGTGCTGAGGCAGTAACATCAAGCAGTAGCTCAGTTTGGGGCACGGCACTGGATGATCAGGCTCCTACAGCTGGGGTAAAGAGAGTGGCTAGTGCCTCAAGCCTTGACTCAGACAGAGCACAAAGGCGAAAGATTCAGCATCTACTTAGGGAACCTTCTGAGTCTGATACATTTGAAGGGTTTCCAGGGAATGCAGAATTACAGTCAGAGGAAAGTGATACAGACCTAGATTCAGCATTGGTGCAGGAAGTGAGAGATGTATGCAATGCGGATTCGGGGGACAGCACATTTCTGGGGTTCCAGACGGATCAGGACTGGCCATCTTCTCATTCAGAAAATGAGTGGGGCCCTTTAAGCCAAGAAGAGCTGTGGCTGGGTTGGAGATCTGGACATGGTACAACAGCTGCAGGGAATGGGAATGCTGCTGCTTTGGAGCAGGGCGGGTTCTCTGATGAATCTGATTGATAGTGCTATATAAGAAGTGAGTATTTGGCTTGACCCTCACGGTGGTCAAGGAGTTTGTTATTCTGGTTCATGTATCCTGTGTTCCTGTGTCTTGGTTCCTGGTTTCCAGATTACTCCTGCTGCCGTGTACCTCTTGACCTTCACTGTGTCTGCTCTCCTGTCGACTTTGGAACGTCTCCTCCTTTTCCTGTGTGTTTGTTTCCTGCCCTATGATCTCTGGATTGTTTGGACCATGCCTTATGGACATCCCTTTGATTGAACGCCGCAGAAGGACGTCTGCTGTTTGTTTTTGAGTTCTTTTCTTCTCAGCATTTTTGGTTTTGGGGTTCCCTGGGGTTATATGGGCTTTTTGTACAGCCAATGATAGGCTATTTTTTGTTCTTCCAATACCCATTTGTTGTTCAAATAAACTTTTGTTATCTTTTAACTCCTGGACTCAGCCACGGCCGTCTCTGTACCACAACAGAACATATGAACCACATCTACATCAACAAAAGCTAAGCCTGCAAATGATGAGGATCGACTGTATTATACAGTCATATTCTCACCTATTTCATCTGCAACCTCATTGGAACTAAAGTAGTAAAGCCTTAATGATAGAGTCTAGACTGATGAAAGTGCCTCTTTTGTATTGTGGCTAATTAAGCAGCCACGGTAGCGCATTGGGTTCATCCCTTGTGCAAGCTGAACTGAAGGTCAGCAATTCGAAATCATGAGAGGGGGTGAGCTCCCTTCTGTCAGCTCCAGCTTCCCACATGAGGACATGAGAGAAGCCTCCCACAGGAGTCCCCTGGGCAACGTCTCTGCAGATGGCTAATTCTCTCACACCAGTTTCTCAAGTTGCTTCTAACATGATTAAAAAGCAGCCACTCTGAATGCAATAAACTGCAGTTTCAAGAGTAAGATCCGGGGTGTTATGTGATCCAGATCTTCAGTCTTTCAATGGATGGGTTGAAAAAGGTGCCCTCATTTAAAATACATTTTAATAATGTAATTGGTCTTCATGGAAGCTTAGAAATCCCAAATTCATCCTCAACCCCAGCTGAAAATAACTGTTGTGCCAAATCCATTTATTTGATCCACTGAATTGACAGAAATTTGATAATTTAGGACTTAAGTGCATTCTATAAAATCAGTGGGTAAACTCTAATTGTGACTAACATTTTTGTTTAGACTTTAAAACACCAAGCTTTCAAGAAAAAAATGCAGTTAAAAGAAATAAAAGATGTATATGTTATTTGCCATCAAAGGCAGGTTGGAATCGGTTGCATTGTATATATTACTGACTTGTAGTTGTAAATCCCATTATCTGCCTGGTAAAAGCTATGTTGGTTCTGAACGTGATCTGTATGCATGGTTGCGCAAAGCCACCTGTGGACCTGAATCAGATTGGAATGCTGGCAGTTCAGTCAAAAATGCTTCTGGAGAACCATGTGCAGAGCCGGCCTGACCTTTTCCGGGGGAGTACGCGAAGAAGATTTTGCCCCCCCCCCCCCGGCCGCCGCATCATTTGGTCCCGCCGCCGCTGCCACTGCTGCCCAGCCGGCCCCACGGGGCGGCTGCACCACACCTCCCGAAGCACAGACATTTCCGCGCATGCCCAGAAGCAACTACAGGCGCTGTAGCGCCTGTAGACGTTTCTGCGCATGCGCAAATGTCCGCGCATGGGCACTGCGGCCCGAGTGCGCCTGCGCGCTGGCTCTAAAGCCGCAGGTGCGCTCGGGACCCAGTAGCCATGTGCAGACATTCGCGCATGCCCATTAGCAACTACAGGCGCTGTAGCGCCTGTAGTTGCTTCTGGGCATGCGTGGAAATATCCGTGCTTCGGGAGGCGTGCTGCAGCCGGCCCATGGGGCTGGCTGTGCGGCGGTGGTGGCGGCAGGGCAGGGGCGCGGAAGTGAGGTGGCGCCACAGTGCCCCTCCCAGCCGGTGACGCCCCGCCCAGCCGGTGGCGCTCTACGCGACCGCTTACATGGCGGAATCGCTGAGACCGCCTCTGACCATGTGATACAAACCTTGGGACAAAGAAGGAATGGAAAATTGAAAGGTAAGGAAATTTGAAAGGTAAAGAAATAATTGTCAATATTTTACACTCACCAATGTTAGAAGTTTGGGGACTGGAGGCAAATTCCATTGGTGGCAATGCTCTCACCCTCACCCCACCCCCGAACCTCCTGAAGCTTCACTCCTGTTAGTTATTTAGTGTATGTAGAAACCTTGTGTTTGATACAGAGATATGTGACTATTAGGCATGAGAAAAAAGTAATGAAAAATAAATGATTCGGAAGAAATTTGTAAGAAATGCTACTTTTGAGTATTTCCGCATCTGGAACGCCAACCAGGAAGTGGACTTTCTTTATAGAACTTCGGGGGCCAGGATTTTCTTAAGTATCATTATTAGGTCGTAAGGGGGGGGGCACCCTCCTTCTCTCTCACCACCCTCCCGCCTCCCTTGCCAATAAGTATTATGGCAAGGCAAGCCCTAAACTCGCTCCTTCTTTCGGCTGGAAGCCTGGAAAAATGTAAACAGAGAGGTTTACTCAGAAGTAAATCTGCAAAGGAAGTAAACAGAGAGGTTTACTCATGAGTAAATCTGCAAAGGAGGGCACTTTGGATGAAGTGCCCTCCTTTGTGGATTTACTTCTGAGTAAACCTCTCTGTTTACATTTTTCCAGGCTTCCCTGCCCCTCCTGCCTGCCAGGATCTAAAGCATCAAAGAGTATCGGGGTAGTTGCACACAACACGTGAGAAACCAACCTAATGTATAATAGAATGAATGCTAACTTATTGTAAGGTCCTGGAGTTGTGGCTTTGATCATGCTTTGCTTAGGCCCCATCTCCAGCCCCTCCCATTCTCTAAACAAAGGAGATAAGCAAGCAGCTGTGGCCTGTGGCCTTGCCAGCAACGGCTCGAGCTTTTGGCGCGAATGCCAGCAGCCTCTTCCCGGGCTTTTCCAGCTAAGGGAGGGACTTAGGTTCAAGTGGGAGAATGTCTATATAAGGCTGTGCCTGGGGACCCTTCCTCAGATCTGTTTTTCTCGACCTGGATTAAGGACTCAATAAACTATCTTTTCCTTCAACACCATGTGGAGTGAGCGTGGTTCGTTGGGTACCCTACCGGAGCTGACATAAAAACAGATCTCCACTTCCTTTTGCAGTCCTGACTACCTTCCAACTGCAATGGGCTCTTCCCACCCTCGAGCTGGTGAGAATCCAATCCAACTATGAAGAAGGCGTGTGCCCTCCAGGCGGAGGGGCGCGCAAACCCCCCTCGAGAAGAGGGGCTTTGGCCGCAAGAGAGCGGGTGGCGGAAGGGACCGGCGCAACCAGAGGCCTCCACCTGGGAGGATGGAGTCGGCGTCCCCCAGACCCGAAGGATGGAAACCGTAGGTGCCTGGCGGGAACCGGGTCGGAGGCCATGCCGCGGCGGCTGGGAGAACCCCGATAAGATAGATGTGGCCGAGGAGAAGCGGCAAGCTTATGAGAATATGCGGAGACGATTCCCTGACCTGGTGCGGCGGTTGGAGGCGGAAGACTGGGATCCTGACCCCGAGGAAGAGGACTACGAGGAAGAGCCTGCCGCCACAGGCTATGTGTTGGGGGTGCCCTACGTGGTGGAGGGGGACTCCTTCCCCGGGATCCCAAACTGTGACCTGCTGTGCGAGTTCCTGAGTGATGACGATGGTGAGGATGAACCCCTTGATCCCCTTAGCCCTGATGAGAGACCAGAGGTGGGGGTGGAAGTGGAGCCCAGGCCCCTCCAGGACATAAAGGAGGCGAAGGGGCCCCAGGCTGCCGGGAAGAGAGGAAAGATCCCCCCATCCCGAAGATCCCAGCACAGAAGGGGCCAGGGGCGGAAGGGAAAGAAGAAAGCGAGCCTCCGTTGCCCAGGAGTGGTGGAAAACAGTATACCGGAGGCTCAGAGTGGGGGAGAGACGGGAGAGGTGCTTCGCCCGACTCTCCTGCAGTTAAAAGCCTTAGTGGACCAAATCCACGAGCAGCTACACAAGGAAGGCCAGTCTAAAGTGGGCCCCTTAGAGCAACGGGACCGAGGTGCATGCAGAGGAACCCTATCTCCCCGATTTGTAAAAGAGTTGGCCGTAACGTCAACCTCCATCGGGAGATGGTAAAGGGCTCTTGCGACCTTGTTGGGAGTTCGAGATGGGCCAAAAGACCTGGTGGCCTGCTTAACCTCCATCGAGGGAAGGTGAAGAGCTGTGAGGCCCTGGCGAAGAGGCTGGTGGGCGAGGGCCTGGGGAGAAGACCCGGCGTGCGAGGCCCGGCCGACGATGGTGACACCGAAGAGCCCTTCGTGCCCCCGATGAATCCGCAGCTTGGCTAGAGCTCATGGCCCTCAAGAGGAGTGAACGTTCCTGCCCTTCCCAGGAGCCAAAGCGCAAGCCCAAGACAGGAGGAGAAGCGGCTGTGGTGGAAAAGGTGCAGCCGAAGAAAGAGAGTGTGGCGGAGCTTCGCCATCAACAGGGACAAGGAGGCCCGGCTAAAGCCCCCCCTGTTGGCTTCGAGACCCAATCGAGAGACGCCAGGGTTAAATCCTTAAAACCCCAGCCAGCGGTTGCAGCCGGGGCCCTGGCCCCGAAGGAGAAAGAAAACCCCAGCTTTACAAACGAGGTAAATCACCAAGGGATTGGCCAGGCCACCAGTGACCCTGAGGCGGCGGCAGAGGTGAGCGAACCCTTGAGGGAGAGTGAGTGTGGGCCCTTCAAGGCAAAAGCGGCTGCAAAACCCTTTCCCCAGCGTGAAGTGGCTAGCACGCCAGAGCCCCCAGGAAGCCCTACCAAGCCAGCAGACCATCCTGATTGTGGGTCGGATACAGAGGCGACAGGAGCGAGTGGGTTAGCCGGGAACGGCGAGGGAGAAGGCGGCGGCGAGTCTGTAAAACTTCCCAACCTCCAAAAGCAGCAAGGAGCCGCAGAGAAGCCTCCCTCCTCTCCCTTATCAGAGGTTGCTAAGGAACCGCATTCCGATGGCAGAGAGCAAAGGGAGGGGCGGAGAGCAAGCCAAGCGCAAGGAAGAGTAAAAGGAAAAAGCTCAAAAAATTGGGCCGTGGAGAAACCTGTGGCTGACGTAATACAGGCTGGAGAGACGGGCTGGGAGGATGCCTTTGCCCCCCTTCCCTGGGAAGGAAAGCCTGTCAGCTCGGAAGCGGGGAAGGGTAAAGGCCAGGCCGCTTCAGAAATGAAAGAGGAGCCGGCGTCTCAGCGGTCCAGTGTGAGTGTGTTGAGAGAGTCGACACTGTTGGGAGCAGGAGGGGAGGCCCCTTTTCCCCTCACAAGAACCAGGGAGGAGGGCCAGCCGGGACGGGCGACAGCCCGAAGTGAAGATGTTACTGCAGAGGGAGGCCAGCCGGCCACCGATGGAGAGAGCCCTTTCCTCCTACAGAAAGGATTGGCGTCCCTGCCGCCAGAGGCCTGCTATATGGATAGTAAACAGACACGGGGCCTATGGGCTGAGAATAAGGTGCCACGGCTGGCCAAAGGCGCCGATGGGTTCCAGCCGCTTGAGGCCATTCCAGCTTGCGGAGCGAAGAAACCAGTGGGGGAACCTCGCAGCGGAGAAAGCAACAAAGGCGCCTGGCGGAGGGCTGGAGCAGTGAGTGAAATATCCCAGCGAGAGACGGCAGGGGTGAGTAAAGACAAGCCTGAACTCCCCTGTAATGTGGCGACCACTCAACCAGAACCAACTGAGACAAACTTAGTTTTAGCCATAAAAGGAGCCACGACGCCTAGGCCTGCTGGAGAGGAGAGAGAGTGGGCCACAAGCCCCGATAACCTGGAGACAAGTGATGTGGAGAGCTGGATCTTTTGGGTGGTGGCCCTCTTCACATGGCAAGGCGGCGGGGGAGCTGGGATGGAGGCCGAGCCGCACCAGAGAGCGGCAGCCCCGCAGATGGATCCCCCGGGGGAAGGTGTCCCGCGTGATGTGATAAGATCCACAGAGAACTCCCAAGGGCCTGCTGACGAACTCCTAGCCGCAGAGGGGCCTGGCATGGTCCCAGAAAGGGGCCAGATGGGCCGGATTGTAGTCCAAGACAAAGAGCTGGGCCCAATTACCAAGGTGGCAGCTGAGGAGGAAAAAGCTTTGGCCGAGCAACGGGAGCCTGCCCGCCGGGCCCCAGCGGCTACAGGTGGAGAGCGGGGAACCATGGCCGGAACCAAGGAAGGGCCAGTGGCGGTTGACGAGGTGTCAGACGGAGATGGTGCAGCGCAGGCCCGTGTCATGGGTTCGAGTGAGTTTCAGTTCCCGGTTCAGCCTTGGCTAACCGGGGTGGGGTCTTGGCTTGGAGCCGCCAGGGAATGGGCATCTTTGGACCACCTAGCACGGTCAGGGGGGGGAGGTCCCTGTACAACAATCTTCTCGCCGGAGCGATGGAGATCCTCCCATGGTTTGGGGAGACTCCCGACCGGGACCTGCAAGGACTGAACTCTGTTTAAACCCAGACCCTGAGCTGGAGAAAAACCTCTGGCTGGATCCAATGGCTGGATTGTTCGGACCGAGCATGGACCTACTGGCCCCCAAGACAGAGACTGATCACGCGCCGCTTGGGTGTCTGATCTTGGTGATGGACATAAATGGGTTAGCTGTGGCAGAGGGGTGTGGGGAGATGCTACTGTTGTGTCTTCTAGTGCTTCGGCCCCTAAACGAAGAACAGCTGTTAATACAGTCTCTCTTTAAGAGTGGCAGAGATAGCTATGAACTGTTTGAGATAGGTGTTACATGAAGGGGCCGCCTCTCACATGTACCGGATTGTTATAAAAGGTATCAGATAGACACGGAACGAGTTTAAAATGGTTACATGGATTCTTTAGATATGTTTTATTGACACCTTTGAATAATGCGGGTTGTCGGATATATATGAGGCACCCAAGCCTCTTTGCTGTATGAGGTATGTTTTGAAAGGGGTTACATATATGTAGGATGTATTAGACCTGATTGGGCCTTCCCACTTGGGCTGGTCACTTTAATTGCCTTGGGTTACAAGTCTGCTCTTGTGGCAGTCTCGCATATGCCTATTTTTGCTAATTATAGTTAACTAGGATGGGGACATTGTTATTACTGTTTTGATTGATATACCTATGGGTTAACTTTGGTTAAGATTCAAACTAATTATTTCTTGCTAGATAACTATGTGATATGATGCTTTATAAGTTGGCCGGGTGTTGAGAACGCTCCACCTGGTTGCGTTAGATGATGTTAAAAGTTTCTTAGGATTCCTAGTTTTTAGACTGCTGGGGCGTTGAGACTACTCCGCCTCATCAGATGAACTGTTATAGCTTAGATAAATGATATGCGTCCTCGAAACGTTGAGACTACTCCGCTTTGAGTGATATTTTGTGATGCTCTAAATTGTATTGATTGTGCTGTGTATTATATTGCATTGATTATTGGTTAATTCTGTATTCTATCGTTTTCTTGGAGGGCCAGAATGTAAGGTCCTGGAGTTGTGGCTTTGATCATGCTTTGCTTAGGCCCCATCTCCAGCCCCTCCCATTCTCTAAACAAAGGAGATAAGCAAGCAGCTGTGGCCTGTGGCCTTGCCAGCAACGGCTCGAGCTTTTGGCGCGAATGCCAGCAGCCTCTTCCCAGGCTTTTCCAGCTAAGGGGAGGGACTTAGGTTCAAGTGGGAGAATGTCTATATAAGGCTGTGCCTGGGGACCCTTCCTCAGATCTGTTTTTCTCGACCTGGATTAAGGACTCAATAAACTATCTTTTCCTTCAACACCATGTGGAGTGAGCGTGGTTCGTTGGGTACCCTACCGGAGTTGACACTTATAGAGTAAGTGCCTAATATTATAAGTAATCCAACTGGTCATATACCTACATTCCATGCACATTATTGGTTAATTCTGTATTCTATCGTTTTCTTGGAGGGCCAGAATGTAAGGTCCTGGAGTTGTGGCTTTGATCATGCTTTGCTTAGGCCCCATCTCCAGCCCCTCCCATTCTCTAAACAAAGGAGATAAGCAAGCAGCTGTGGCCTGTGGCCTTGCCAGCAACGGCTCGAGCTTTTGGCGCGAATGCCAGCAGCCTCTTCCCGGGCTTTTCCAGCTAAGGGGAGGGACTTAGGTTCAAGTGGGAGAATGTCTATATAAGGCTGTGCCTGGGGACCCTTCCTCAGATCTGTTTTTCTCGACCTGGATTAAGGACTCAATAAACTTTTCCTTCAACACCATGTGGAGTGAGCGTGGTTCGTTGGGTACCCTACCGGAGTTGACACTTATAGAGTAAGTGCCTAATATTATAAGTAATCCAACTGGTCATATACCTACATTCCATGCACATGCAATAATACAGCAGTAATAACAATGGGTATAAGAAGAGGTAAAATTCAAACCGAAGTATTCTGACTGTGGTCCCTCCTCAAGCGGTGCAAACTGCAAACGGCTCTTCTCTATGAACCCGGGAGGCAGCCTCTCCCGGGAAAAGCCAAAAGCCCGGGCACAGCGTTTGCTGCCGGCGTGCACATACATATTCTTTGGGGGGGATTGCTGCAGAATCCGGGCTCATAGAGAAGAGCCCGTTTGCACCGCTTGAGGAGGGACCAGTCAGAATACTTCGGTTTGAATTTTACCTCTTCTTATACCCATTGTTATTACTGCTATATTATTGCATGTGCATGGAATGTAGGTATATGACCAGTTGGATTACTTATAATATTTAGGCACTTACTCTATAAGTTAGCATTCATTCTATTATACATTAGGTTGGTTTCTCACAGGATCTAAAGCTTGCCAAGCCTTGATGCGCTTTAGATCCTGGCAGGGCAGGAGGAGTGGACGGGCCCTCCCTGCCCCTTCTGCCTGCCAGGATCTAAAGCCTTGAAGAGGCTTCATGACGGGCCAACTTCAGCCCTCCAGGTGTTTTGGACTTCAACTCCCACCAGCCTCAGGCCTCTTCCTTTTCCTCTCAGCCTGGGCAAACTTGGGCCCTCGCTCCCTCAGGATCGGGGTGAGAGAGAGGCAGCGAGGAGCGAGGGGGTCTCCTCCTCCTTTTTTGCTGCTTCCAAGAATAGAATACCCCCTCCCTTCCTCCTTCCCTCCCTCCTTCCTATTTGGAGAGTCCCATCTAGAATTCAGTGTGATTTATTCAAGTTTTGGCCTACAACTCCCAGAAATCCCAGCCAATTAACCAGCTGTTAGGATTTCTGGGAGTTGTAGGCCAAAACCATCTGGAATGCGCATGCGCTGGCATACAAACTACTAACGAATTTCGTTAGTAATTACGTTACAATTTAGAAATTTTTGGAAATTTTTTGTAAGTCTTTCTATTACTAATCAAAAAAAAATCCCCCCCCCCCCCATTAGATTTTCGATTCCCTATTTTTGGGTTCTAAACCATGTCTAGTGACTATCACATGGAACATCCATCTCTGCAGCCATTATGTGATCAAAAAAGTCTGTAAGCAGCCTATTTTTATTTTTCCAAGAAATCACCTCTATTTAAACATCGGCATTTAATAGCAGGGAGTCTGCAATACCAAGTATAAATCTGGACCTGCATGGTGTGTACATGGTGCATGCTACAATTATGTTCGTGATGTAAATCATATCCTTAGTGTGTACTAAGTATGAGCTGGTATTATTAATATAGCAGGTCTGGAAAATACATGTGAACAAGCTGGAACTCTCCTTGAAAAAATTCAAGCAGCTAAACTAGCCCAAGTAGCTGGTGGTTTCCCTGTCAGTAGGCTGGATATTCTACCTTAAGCTTTCACCTGAACTCTAAAGCACCAATCCAAGTTACTGAACACTATCCTCAAAATAGGTTCAACACTTTGGATAGCTTCTTTAAAGTGTGCCCACAAGATACTATTGCTGAGGTTAGTCAATAAAGTTAACATGGCACTAATATGTATTTTATAGAAATATGTTTTACTGTGTATCTTTTATGGAAATACATTTAATATGTGTATTTATAGAATTTTACAAGCCACAAGGAGAGGCAGGTAAGAAATAAAATTGATGTTGATGTTGTTGTTGTTGTTTCTTGAATGCCACCACATCCTAGTTGACCTGTATCAGTTGCAGTGGCAACCCAGTAGGAACTGCCGGAGTCCTGTCATTTGTCCAACAATGGTGTGTCAAGGAATTAAGCTTGATATTGTCTTACTAAAATGAGAATGTGAGATAAAACCATATTAGAATCTCCATGCATTACACAGAGGGGGTATATAAAAATATACTCTCTTGCGTTCAACTAATAACTGGTGATATAGTTCCACTTGATGTAACTTTTTGCCCCTACTTGCTCAATGATGATGAATATTTTTCAACTTGTCTAGCCTGTGGAAGCAGGCATTATTTTTTGGAGAAGTGAGATATGACATGTGTATGCAGGTGTGCAAGGTGACTCTATCACCCCATGCACTGATCCAGTGTGGCAATGCTTTTGTACACCTGCCGTTTGCCACACTTGCTGTGAAACAGTACCCCAGGGGGAGGGGGGGTGTTAAGGTCATATGACTCTGGAGCACAGGATTCAAATTATGAATTGGCAGCAGAAAGAAGATGGCTTATTTAAAAATAAGAATTTGTACTGTATTTTAATGTATTTCAAAAGGGGGCATCCCCTCTCATAGGAGAGAGGTGAAAAGACTTTTTGAATGCCCAGGCAGATAGGGGCTAACATGGTCTTCTGGGGCAGGTCTTCTCCATGGAATGACTCTTGAATTATCCATATGTCATATCAAAGTCCATTATTTTGGCCCTAAAACCTGTCATTGAATTATACATGAAATTGAGTTATACACAACTATATGCAATGTATGTTAAATTAAAAATATCTCCAAGGTTTTTTTTTTTTAAAAAAAAAAACAACCTTTAATATATGAAAAAATAAGTTGCACTGCATTACAGCTCACTTTTACAATTATCTCTAATGAAGAGGAACAGCTTCCATTCAACTCTGCAGAGCCTGCTATAGTGCTTGAGTCTGAGCACAAAGTCCCCCTTCAAGATTACACAATGACCATCTGGATTTGCTTGCCTTTGTACATGTTTGTACAAGTAGGCCTTTCACAAAGTGATTGCAATCTTGGCAAATCTTGAATGGTAAATCCATTTTTAAATGACTTATCTAGGAAGGTCTTTTATTATGTTATTTGTATGTGGCATGAGTGCACATGCAGAAACACACACACATATATAGTGTGTGTGCACATATAGCTCACCTAATTCCTAATAAATACAATTTCTCCTACAAAGCAACTCCTTTCACCTTTTCAGTAATCTCCTTTAAACTTGATTAATACCTCAATTCAAATACAAAATTGTTTGCTGATAAAATCTCTATTCTAGTAAACTGTGAATACTTGAGAGAAATGTGAGGGCCTCGGTCCAAGTTGTTGTTGGTGCTGTTGTGTGCCTTAAAGTTATTGGAAATTTATGTTGCCTGTAAGGCAAACTTGTGACAGGGCTTTCTTAGCAAAATTTCTTTCAGGGCTTTCACTGTTGTTTTCTTCCTGAGTTTGAGAAGGGTGTAGAACAGACCTGGGAAAAAGGTGAACTGCCATCAGATCTCCGAGATGCAGTTATCATCACCCTGTATAAGAAAAAGGGAACAAAATCCGATTGCTCAAACTATCGAGGTATAACACTGCTCTCCATTGCTGGAAAAATCCTTGCAAGGATACTCCTGAACAGATTAGTTCCGGCTATTGCAGAAGAACTTCTCCATGAAAGCCAATGCGGCTTCAGAGCTAATAGGAGCACCACAGATATGGTTTTTGCCCTTAGACAACTGCAAGAGAAATGTAGAGAGCAGAACAAAGGACTCTATGTAACATTTGTCGACCTCACCAAAGCCTTCGACACTGTGAGCAGGAAACGTCTGTGGCAGATCCTGGAACGTCTAGGATGTCCCCCCAAATTCCTCAAAATGATTGTCCTGTTACATGAGGGCCAGCACGGTCAAGTCAGATATGGCGATGCTCTCTCGGAGCCTTTTCTAATAACTAATGGAGTGAAACAAGGTTGTGTTCTTGCACCAACCCTATTTACAATCTTCTTCAGCATGATGCTCCAAAGGGCTACGGCAGACCTACAAAAAGAAGACGGCATATATATACGCTATCGTACTGATGGTAGCTTGTTCAACTTAAGCCGCCTGAGGGCTCGCACAAAGACTCTAAACTATCTAGTCCGTGAGCTGCTTTTTGCTGACGATGCTGCCCTTGTCGCCCATTCAGAAGCAGCCCTGCAGCGCCACATCCTGCTTTGCAACAGCTGCAGAGCTGTTTGGGCTGGAAGTCAGCCTGCAGAAAACAGAAGTCCTCTACCAGCCCGCACCACAGGAAGAACACCATCATCCTCACGTCAGCATTGGCACATCTGTGCTTAAGTCCGTTCAGCAGTTCACCTACCTGGGAAGCATCATCTCTTCAGACGCCAAGATTGACAAAGAGATAGATCACAGATTATCAAAGGCATATAGTGCATTCGGAAGGCTTCACAAAAGAGTCTGGAGCAACAAGCACCTGAGACAAAGCACCAAAATCAGTGTGTACAGAGCTATCATACTGTCCATTCTCCTCTATGGGTCTGAAACATGGGTCACCTATCGCCAACACCTACGACTCCTCGAGCGCTTTCATCAGCGCTGTCTTCGCACAATCCTAAATACACACTGGACCGACTATGTGACGAATGTTGCTGTCCTTGAGCAAGCAGGGATCACCAGCATTGAGGCCATGCTATTGAGAACACAGCTGCGCTGGGCAGGGCACATCTCTAGGATGGAGGACCACCGCCTCCCAAAGATACTACTCTATGGTGAACTCGCCATGGGTCAGCGCAAGAGAGGCGCCCCCCAAAAGAGATATAAGGACTCCCTGAAACAACATCTCAGGCTCGGCCAGATTGATCACCAACAATGGTCCACCCTGGCCTCACATCGGGAGGCATGGAGAAGCACTATCCACAATGCTGCGGCCTCTTTCGAGAAGACACGCCGAATGGGTCTCGAAGAGAAACGACAACGCAGAAAGAACCGCAACTTGGAAAAAACATCACCCAAGGAGACTTTCTGCTGCGCTTTCTGCAATCGAACTTGCCTATCTCAGATTGGCCTTTTTAGTCATCAACGCGCTTGTAAAAAGCGTGGGATGAGTCCTTCCTGAATCTTCGTTCGCGAAGTAATGCCGAGAGAGAGAACAGACCTGGGCAATTACCGGCCCTTCAGGTGTTTTGGACTTCAAATCCCAGAAATCCTAACAGCTGGTAAACTGGCTAGGATTTCTGGGAGTTGAAGTCCAAAACACCTGGAGGGCTGGTAATTGCCCAGGTCTGGTGTAGAATCTCGCATGGTTCTGATGTTCCAGCATGCAAGTATCAGTCTATTGGCACCTTTGCAGGCAGGCGCGTGCCTTTGTTTCTCTGTCTTTGTTTGACCGCATCAGAACATGCTCATTTGCCGCGGCTAGCCAACCGGGTAGATGGGGATGAGCTTTCGTTAGAGCACCTTTTCTAGGCCCCTCTCCATATGGAGCAAGCAGTGTTCTCCTTTAAAAAGGCTGCTTAGTCGTTCAGGATGCTGCCTAACAAGACTGTCATCTCCCGGGTCAGTATTGAGTGATAAAAGTCCTGAACCGCCTGCATGCAGGGTCTACGGCTTCCAGTGCATCTTTTCACCTGCCGTTTCGTCCCTCGCCTATCACTACAGGGCTTTTTCAGAAGTTGGATGTGTCCTTCGAGCCTGTGCAGTAGATTTTTCTGGTGGAGCGCAGCGTGCACAGAACTGGCTTCACCCTTTAACCCAAAGGCTCATCTGCCGATGCCTAGCAAGCTGGGACGGTGGCAGCGAGGTCCTCAGGTCATAGGTTTGGTTTGAATCTCCTTCTCTTAAATGGTCCACCTTACAGGGTTAAATGAGCATCATCTGCCTGGGTTTGAAATTAGAGTTTTCCTTCTCCTAGGATGGTTGCCAAAAAACTAGAGAGCCCATCCTGCCCATTGACGCTCTTTGTCAGATCCTTCGGTTGTGACCTGTCTGGCATGGGAGGCCCTACCGGTGACTATTATGCCACCACCAGCATAGCTCACAACTTCATTAGATTCTGCAGATAGTGGACATCCTGAGCGTCATTCTGCTCTAATATTTATTTATTTATTTATTTACTTACTTCATTTATTTATATTCCGCCCTTCTCACCCTGCAGGGGACTCAGGGCAGATTACAATGTACACATTAAATTTAGACACACAAACACACAAGACAGACAGAGGCAAGTTAACATCTGGCCACCAGGGG
This sequence comes from Anolis apletophallus, assembly GCA_030556195.1. Lineage (NCBI taxonomy): Eukaryota > Metazoa > Chordata > Lepidosauria > Squamata > Anolidae > Anolis > Anolis apletophallus. Next base: position 82,534,928 of record JARBWK010000002.1, on the reverse strand, counting down.
GAGCTGTCAAACTCCTTCATTCCCCAGCGTGTTTTCTGGAGATCTTTTTATGGCCATGTAAATTTAGCCTCCCCACTAAGTGGTACCTTAATTTCCTACTTGACAGATGCAACTGTCTTTCGGGTTGCAAAGCCCATGAACTATCACGGCTTAATGTTGACATCGCTGCCCTTAGTGAAGTTCATCTCTATGAGAAAGGCAGCCTTAAAGAACACGGTGGCGGCTACATACTCTACTGGTCTGGCAAACCCAAAACTGAAAAACATCTTTCAGGAGTAGGCCCTATGATTAAAAACTCCATTGCCTCTAAACTCGAAACCTTGCCAACAGGTCACTCTGACCGCATTATCTCCTTATGCCTCCCACATGCTGTTCTCTTCAGTAGATATGCCCCAACTATGCAAGCCGATCCTGTGGAGAAAGACAAATTCTACTCAGACCTACGCCACCTCATACAAAAGGTCCCTGCAGAAGACAAAATCATTATCCTTGGTGATTTCAATGCCAGAGTAGGAAAAAGCTTTGAAGCCTGGAAAGGTGCATTGGGCAAGCATGGTGATGGAAACTGTAATAATAACGGATGCCTCCTGCTAGAGTTTTGTGCAGAACAGCAGCTGACTATTACAAACACTATCGTCCAGCTGAAAGATAGCCTGAAGCCCACCTAGATGCATCCCCGATCCAAGTATTGGCACCTCATTGACTATGTCTGGCACCTCATTGACAGAGAAACATTCGTGATGTCCGTCATACTCGAGTGATGCCCAGTGCAGAATGTCAAACAAACCATCGCCTCGTAAGATGTAAACTAAATCTACACCTTAAGCTCAAAACTAAGAGGGGTGGCATCTTAAAGAGGAGACTCCAAGTCAACAATCTTCAACAGGCTACTGTGAGAGACAACTTCCAGGCAAATCTGCAAACAAAACTTGAAGACCACCCTACACATTCTTCTCCTACAGTGCTTTGGCAACATATCAAAAACAGTATCCTGCAGTCTGCTAAAGAATCCCTAGGATTTTCCATCAAGAAAAACCAAGACTGGTTTGATGAAAACAACCAAGAGATCCAAGAGCTGTTGGCAAAGAAGAGAACTGCTCACCAGGCACACCTTGCCCAGCCATCTTGCCATGAAAGAAAAGCAGCCTTCCATCTCGCATGTAGTAAACTCCAACAAAACCCCGAGACATTCAGAACAAGTGGTGGATCGAAGGCCATACAACAGATGAAAAATGGCAAGGCAGCTGGGATCGATGGAATCCCACCTGAAGCTTGGAAACAGGGAGGTCATGTACTTCATGCTAAATTCCAAGAGCTCCTTGTGAGTTGCTGGGAAAAAGGTGAACTACCATCAGATCTCCGAGATGCAGTTATCATCACCCTGCATAAGACAAAAGGAACAAAATCCAATTGCTAAACTATAAGGTATAACACTGCTCTCCATTGCTGGAAAAAATCCTTGCAAGGATACTCCTGAACAGATTAGTTCCTGCTATTGCAGAAGAGCTTCTCCCTGAAAGCCAATGTGGCTTCAGAGCTAACAGGAGCACCACAGATATGGTATTTGCCCTTAGACAACTGCAAGAGAAATGCAGAGAGCAGAACAAAGGACTCTATGTAACATTTATCTACCTCACCAAAGCCTTTGACACTATGAGCAGAAAAGGTCTGTGGCAGATTCTGGAACGACTAGGATTAGGGTTGCCATATGAATAAGGGACAGGTACCTAAAAATAGGGAATTTTTCACAAAAATATGGGACACTTCCTAAATCTTTGAAATCATCGATTGATTTTCAAGTTTTTAGGAAGTGTCCCTTATTTTTGTGAAAAATTCCCTATTTTTAGGTACCTGTCCCTTATTCATATGGCAATCCTAACTAGGATGTCCCCCCAAATTCCTCAAAATGATTATCCTGCTACATGAGGGCCAGCACAGTCAAGTCAGATACGGTGATGCTCTCTCAGAGCCCTTTCTAATAACTAATAGAGTGAAGCAAGGTTGTGTTCTTGCACCAACCCTATTTACAATCTTCTTCAGCATGATGCTCCAAAGGGCTACGGCAGAGCTCATAGAAGAAGACGGCATATATATATATACGCTATCGTACTGATGGCAGCTTGTTTAACTTAAACCATCTGAGGGCTTGCACTAAGATTCTAAACTATCTAGTCTGTGAGCTGCTTTTTGCTGACGATGCTGCCCTTGTCACCCATTCAGAAGCATCCCTGCAGTGTCTAACATCTTGCTTTGCAACAGCTGCAGAGCTGTTTGGGCTGGAAGTCAGCCTGAAGAAAACAGAAGTTCTCTACCAGCCTGCACCACAGGAAGAACACCACCATCCCCACGTCAGCATAGGCAAATCTGTGCTTAAGTCCATTCAGCAGTTCACCTACCTGGGAAGCATCATCTCTTCAAACGCTAAGATTGATAAAGAGATAGATCACAGATTAGCAAAGGCATATAGTGCATTTGGAAGGCTTCACAAAAGAGTCTGGAGTAACAAACATCTGAGGCTAAGCACAAAAATCAGTGTGTACAGAGCTATAGTAATGTCTATTCTCCTCTATGGGTCTGAAACATGGGTCACCTATCGCCAACATTTACGACTCCTTGAACACTTTCTTTGCTCAATCCTAAATGTACACTGGACCGACTATGTGATGAATGTTGCTGTCCTTGAGCAAGCAGGGATCACCAGCATTGAGGCCATGCTACTGAAAACACAGCTGCGCTGGGCAAAGCACATCTCTAGGATGGAGGACCACCGCCTCCCAAAGATACTACTTTATGGTGAACTCGCCACAGGTCAGCGCAAGAGAGGCACCCCAAAAAAGAGATATAAGGACTGCCTGAAACAACATATCAGGCTTGGCCACATTGATCACCAACAATGGTCCACCTTGGCCTCACATCGGGAGACATGGAGACACACTATCCATAATGCTGCAGCCTCTTTCGAGCAGACAAGCCAAACGGGTCTCGAAGAGAAACGACAACACAGAAAGAACCTCAACTTGAAAACAACATCACCCTAGGAGACTTTCTGCTGTGCTTTCTGCAACCGGACTTGGCTATCTCGGATTGGCCTTTTTAGTCATCAACGCGCTTGCAAAAAGCGTGGGATGAGTCCTTCCTAACAATCTTCATTCGTGAAGTATTGCCAGAGAGTGAGAAGGGTGTGACCTGCCCATGCTCATCAACTGGGTTTTGACAGCCAAATGAGGATTTGGACCCTGGTTTCTCAGACTCCTAATCAGATCACTACACTGGTCCTTCTTACATCTATCTGAGATGTTGTCATTGGAGCAGAGGTCAATAACGAGGTGTCCAAGAACACTGTGAGTAGGATTACACTGGATCAGTTTCAATTGGTGAGTATTACTGATGTGGACAAAAGTCGTGTTGGATGTTTCAGATGGTGACTTTGACCCTTATACCTTGTATTTTGTGTCGGGGATATTGATGAGCTGCTTGTGCATTTGACTCTTGGATCAGTGAATGACCCTGGACTTGGTTTGGACTAGCTGGTGAGCCTCGTGTGATCTTTGGACCGGACTTTGGCATACCCTGATTATTAAAAACTCTGTAGAAGCTATCCCTATGTCGACTGTGGACTGCCTTAAAGATGCTGGCTAAGCTGTAGCTGCAGCGTCCTGTCATAATAAAGCCCTGGAGGAGTTAATGGGGCTGGATGAAGAAAATTAAATAGAAACTGAATCCAGATAAGACAGAAAAGTTTGCCATTAAGGGTCCTAACCTAGAGTTGGAGGTGTGTCAGTTAATCCTGGGTTACATCTCCCCTGAAAGACTGTGTCAGGAGTGCTCCTGAACAAGATCATGGAAAGTGTCTACTATAGGATTCTCTTAAATAAATAGTACCCAAATACCTGCAAAGTTCTGCAGTAATTAATAAGCATGATCTCAAAGGAGGAAAAACACATATCTAAAAACTAATATTAATAATCAGATCACTTAATATTTTAAATAGAAGTCTTATTTCAGCAATATGTTGATAAACTACAAAGTTATCTACCTTATCTTTTGATATGCTTTATTATTTTTAAAAATACTTATGCCATGCAAAATAAAATCTGAATTCTGACACCGCACAAACTTAATTATGGTTTAGTGTAATTTTAGGATTGAAAAAACTATGAGCAACTATGGTTTTAGCAAGTTTACAAATTGTGGTTTGTGCTACTAATATGTATGGCATGGCATGATTGCTTAATATTCAATCTGAGAAAGGCAGACAAGACACATGAAGTTATGCTTGTTGCCTTTTTCCTGTATTATTGTTTGCTCTGATGCTGGCTTCTCAGTGTCCAGCTTCCCTGGATTGAATGGAGAGGTGTGAAGAACATTTCTCTTTCCACGATCATTCAAGTACAACTAGAACTTTGTGATCAGACAACATGGAAAATCAAGGGCTGAGAAGCATGAGAAGGGCTAATGATTTCACTACTAAAGCTCCTCTGAATGGTCATTCGGTGGCTAGAAGAGAGTGTGGGGAGGATCAGAATAACTCCTGGTTATGCTCATAGCCTGACACAGACTAATAACATCATCTTCTCTCATCTGACAAGGTCTCAAGGCAAGGTCTCATTGGTTTACACCTATCTCCGATCCTTCATACTTTCCAATCCTTACTTTCAACTAGCCAGATAATAGTCATTCAGTGGACCTTTCATACCAAAATTGTGAGAGGGAGGGCTTTGGCAGGGTGTGTAACAAAATAACAACCTATGCAATTACCAAAATAATTCATGCATATGTGTAAAGTGGATAACAGTGTCCACATCAGTGTATGTGTATGTATGTGTAGCTGCTTCCTCAACTGATGTGAATAGGGAAGTTCCTCGGTGCCTTTTAATCTGAATGATGATTCTAAATTGGATACAAATACTGTAAAGGTATTTTGTTTATTGAGTTTGAAATATGAAATGCTGGTGACAGACTTCTTCTCAGCCATGACAACTTTGAATGTGTCACTGTGACAATAGTTCAAGTACTTAAAATCGAAACATGAACTTGTTGCAAGGATTGAAGGAAAAGTTCTTGCAGTGTCTGTATTTATTTCAAAAGAATGGTTAGAGGTATGTCATTTCCCAACAGTTTACTGTCATGGTTTTCCATTTCGTTTGTGTAATATGGGTTGAGAGATTGAGACTTCAGAACATGTTTGACTTGGAATCACCACTTGCCCCTGCAATACTTGTTTTGTTGAATAAGGGCCCCATACAACCTAGGTATAAGAAAATGACAACTGCCTAGAGAGTTATGCAGATTTCTTGCCTAAACACCCATCTTAGTAATCAAATGCAATAAATTACATACAATAAATATGTAGACATTTATTTTATAGTTAGAATCTGTCATCTAAGGTACATTAGTGTGTATTACTTAGGGGCACGATTGACAATATTAACTTGGAATCAGCCCAGCATGGGATCTGGGTGAAAGTGTCAGGATTTATATATGTAGTTTATATGTCAAGAAAATAAGAACTGTACTGGAACCAAATTACTTTTGGTATTGGGGGGGGGGGGGATTAGCACATTTTTAGCTATTTGGATATAAGTAATTTTCAGACAAAATAATCCACAGGAATGTGCTGCTCATTCTATTGCTACCGAATACTATTATATTAAACTATACTTATTTATTATGTTTATTTATAGCACTTATTCTCTCCACAAGGAAACTCGAAGCAGCTTATTGTTCCTTTTTATGGAATTTATGTTGTCATTTATGTTGCCTTCCTTTCAGTACTGAGACTCATGGCAGCTAACAACATATTTTTTAAAAAACAATAGGAATTAACGTCTATACAAAACTTTTTTAAAAACAATAAAACAAAACTGTACAAACTTTAAAAACAACATAACTGTTACAAACCCCCCCCCCCAAAATACCGTAATCATTGTGAGGCTTGAGGAACCCCTAGAGTCCACATCAGGGGTCCCAAGGGGTCTTTGCTCACCCTTGTTTCAGAGTAATCTTATGTATTTAGATGCCCATCATTTTGAATTGTCCTATTGATGTTTTTCCAGAAAGACCAAGTTTGCCATGATATGTATGGAACTCTTTTAGTAAGTCTTTCTACTACAAAATCCATGTCCCTTTGGAAATGTTACTACTGTAGACGTGGTAGCTTTGTACCTGAAACTATTGGAGTAACACACACTGGTTTCACACTCCATCGCCTCCTGCCTGATCCTGTGATTGATTTGGCATGGTTTGTTTATTTATCTTATTTATATCCCACCTTTCTCTGTCCCGAGAGGACTCAAGGCGGCTTACAATTGCATGTCCATGGTGCCTTAAAACATACAATATCAGTTAAAACATAAATTAAAAATTAAAACATAATATGCATAATAAATATATATTTCAATGAATCATGTCATCCAGAGTCATAGTCTAAAGGCCAATTGTTTCTCAAAAATCAAATGTAATGTTTGATATGAAGAAATTAAACAGCATCCAGATTCTGTTCTTGGGAATTCATGTTGCCTTTAGTACTGACATGTTAAGAAGTACGGTTGAATTGTGTTGGGAAACCTTCTGTTCTTCCCATGTTCCTTTGGAGAGAAACAGGATGATTGTGCAGTCCTGATCAGGCATCCCCAGTGTTCAATAAGAACCTTATAAACAGCTAATTGAACATTGTATCTAGGTGAGCATCCTCAAGAACTGCCAAAGCAATCACTTAGTCAACCTAATTGGAATCAGCTTGATACAAGGTTGGAAGCACTGCCAAAATAAGATGCATTTGGCCCAGAGACGGCTGCTGCAGCTTAATATGATTGAGTTCAATTAAGCTTCAAGGCTGAGACAGACTGACAGACTGCTGGTTATGCATTCCTTTTTTTTAGTGCATGGATGGCTTCCTTTCATCTTAGTTGTGCTTAGCACTCTTTGTCTTTTTAGTTGGGAAATGCAAATGTAATTAAGTAATGCAAACTTAAATCTTAAAAATTGTATCTAAACACTTCTTCCCAGCAAATTAATCTCCAAGAACAGTTTCCATCCTTTCTTTGGCTTTTAGTATTTGCATGTGAAGCTGAACACCATACTGTCCCTTCACATTCTCTGGTGATAGGGATACAACAGTGCTGTCCAACTTCTTCCGGCCCAAGGGCCGGAAGAAGTGTCACTGATCACCTGGGGGGCCGCAGGTGATCAGTGAGCAGGGGGCGGGGCCGATAGCGGGGCGGGGCGGGGCGAGGGGCGAGGCCAGCTGACTTCCTCCTCCTTCGCCCCTCCTCCTCCCCTGCGGACGCGCCGCAGTGCGGGGAAGGAGGAGGGGCGAAGGAGGAGGAGCCAGCTGTCTTCCTCCTGCCTGTATCGCCCCCTCCGTCCCTCTCTCGGCACCGCCGTTGCGAGGCAGTTCGCAGCGGCGGCGCCGAGAAAGGGAGAAGGGGTGATCCAGGCAGGAGGAAGATAGCTGGCCCCTCCTCCCTGTACCGCCGCCTTGTCCCTTTCTCGGCGGCGCTGCTGCAAACTGCCTCGCAGGCGGCGCCGAGAGAGGGAGAAGGGCGATCCAGGCAGGGAGGAGGAGCCAGCTGTCTTCCTCCTGTCTGCATCGGCCCCTCCGTCCCTCTCTCGGCGCCGCCGTTGTGAGGCAGTTCGCAGAGGCGCCGCCGAGAAAGGGAGAAGGCAGGAGGAAGATAGCTGGCCCCTCCTCCCTGTACCGCCGCCTTGTCCCTTTCTCGGCGGCGCCGCTGCAAACTGCCTCGCAACGGCGTTGCCGGAGGGGCGCCGAAAGGAGGAGCTAGCTCTCTTACTCCTCCCAGCCCCGCCGCCCCCTCCCCCCCAGCCGCCATTTTTTTTTTAAAAAAATTTTAAAAATGGCGGCTGAGGGCATAGGTGGGGCCGTGTCCAACAGGCTACGGGGCCGGATGCGGCCCCGGGGCCGCCAGTTGGACAGCCCTGGGATACAAGATCCCCAGAAAAATGGGGGGAAAGGGGGAATTAAAAATCTATTTATATTGTATTTCAGGTAAATTAGTATTATAGAAATCTCAATAAACATATTTTTTTTAATACTTCTTTTTATCGGAGAGACCACTTCTCTATGGTCAGCTTCTGCTGGAAGCTAAACATAGCTTCAAGGGCTTAGAGATTCCTAGAGAGAACATTTTAATTAAATCCATGAATAATCAATCCACAAATGTGGAAGACCTACTGTAATTTCACGAGGAGAAAGGATTAATTGCTACCTAGTACAGGCAGTCCTCAAGTTACAAATATCTGACTTCTAAACGACTCATAGTTAAGAATGGGTTGAGAACAGGAAGTGAGATAAATCTACCCGTAGAAGGGGAAATCCATTCCTGGAAGAGTTATCATGGGGAGGTGTCTCAACTGAAGCTTTATCGCCAATCCTTGTTTCCACAGCAAGCCATTTTTTTCAAATTTCAATTACCACAGGGACAGAAAGTGAGGTGAAATCTTCCAAACAGGCACAGACAGCCAAACAAATTCCACATGGGCGTTAACCCTTCTGAATGTTTTCCAAAACGTATATGTATATATACATAAAAAGTACCTGTTCCAACTTACATACAAATGCAACTTAAGAACAAACCTACAAAATCTATCTTGTTCATAACTAGGGGACTGCCTATCTTCTCATCCCCAATCTGTTATTTTCATAGAGTTCTAAAGCATCTATTAGCACACATCTCAATTCCTGGAAGATACTGCTGACTAGGTAGTTATGGTTATTTGATTCAAAGATACTGCCAATGCTCCCCAGGGGTTGAAAGGGTGTGATGTATGCTATTATATGGAGGAAAGTTCTCTACTGAAAGGCCTGTTGTGGTCCATTGTTTGAAAATGCCTTTATTGTAAAGAATATCTAGTTGGATTTAAACATGGAGAACCTGCAGAAGCAAAAGCCTTGAAGCTGCCTATCAACAGATAGAAGACTGAAGAGAAACACTTGTCACATTTTCAAAGTCTTTCCCATTGTGGTGCAATGAATTATATTTCTCTTTATCATCCAGAGCATTGCAACTTTACACATTTGCCTCAATACATACAGATTACTATGCAGATTTTAGGCCAATTCATCAAAAGGTGGCATAGAAAAATGACTTCACCTTTAGAGAAGGGCTAGGCCAGTGTTTCCCAACCAGTGTGCCGGGGCACACTAGTGTGCCGTGAGCTATCATCAGGTGTGCTGTGGGAAATTGGAACCTCCAGGAGGGGAGGGGAGGGGGGAGAGTCTAGTGTGTTGAAGTACAAAAACCCTAAGAAACCTACCTCGATAAAGGCGCTCCATGTGTGTTCATAGTTGGGCATATTGAGTATTTATGCCAAATGTGGTCCAGATCCATCATTATTTGAGTCCACAGTGCTCCCTGGATGTAGGTGAACTACAACTTCCAAACTCAAGGTCAATTCCCAAGCAAACCCTTTCAGTACTTTCTGTTGGTAATGAGAGTTCAATATGCCAAGTTTGGTTCAATTCCATTGTTGCAAGAGTTCAGGATGTGGTCCTGATCCAACATTGTTTGAGTCCACAGTGCTCTCTGGATATAGGTGAACTACAACTCCAAAACACAAGTTCAATGCCCACCAAACTCTTATAACATTTTCTCTTGGTTATGGGAGTTCTGTGTGGGAAGTTTGTGTCTTTCTGCCATTCCTGCCAGGATATCTATGTTGTGTTCATCGAAACAGGCCCAGGTTTCACACTGAGTGTATAAATACATTAAAAACATATTAACTATATGCATTACTGTGTTAGAGTGTCATTTTGTGTTATTTTGGTTGGTGGTGTGCCCCAGGATTTTGCAAATGTAAAAAGTGTGCCGCGGCTCAAAAAAGGTCGGGAAACACTGGGCTAGGCAAAGTGTGGCCCATGGCCTGCATGCAATACTCGGCTGTTTTGGTAATCCCAGGGCCACCAAAAGATCAAAAATATTTTTTGCAGAAAATAATTTGTTTACTTCAAAATGCCCCCCAGGCCAGTGTTTCTCAACCTTTCCAATGCTGTGATGCCTTAATTGAGTTCCTCATGTTGTGGTTACCCCAAACCATAAAATTATTTTTGTCGCTACTTTGCAACAGTAATCTTGCTACTGTTATGAATCGTAATGTAAATATCTGATTTGCAGGATGTATTTTCATTCACTGGACCAAATTTGGCACAAACACCCAATATGCCTGAATTTGGTGGGGTCGGGAGGGTTAATTTTGTCATTTGGGAGTTGTAGTTGCTGGGACTTATAGTTCACCTACAATCAAAGAGCATTCTGAACTCCAGTAACGATGGAATTGAACCAAACTTGGCACACAGAACTCCCATGACCAACAGAAAATACTGGAAGAGTTTGGTGGGCATTGACTTTGAGTTTTGAAGTTGTTCTTCACCTACATCCAGAGAGCACTGTGAAATAAAAAAGAAGAAGATCTGGACCAAACTTGTCACGAACACTCAATATGCCCAAATGTGAACACTGGTGGAATTTGGGGAAAAATTGACATTTGGGAGTTGTAGTTGCTGGGATTTATCGTTCACCTACAATCAAAGAGCATTCTGAACTCCAATAACAATGGGCCAAACTTCCCACACAGAACTCCCATGACCAACAGAAAATACTGTGTTTTCTGATGGCCTTTGGCAACCCCTCTGACACCTGCTCACAACCCTCCCTGGGGACCCCACCCCCAGGTTGAGGAACACTGCCCTAGGTGATGTGGAAGGCATTTCCACAATGTTTGGAGGCCACTTGGCTTCTCCATAAGTTGCTTTAAAAATGTCTCAAATGTTTAAAAGGGCATGAATTACATTTTTGTAATTTAGGTCCAAGAAAGGTGTTCTTGAAACCCTAGACATGGTGAAAATGCCCTATATCCCCTAGAGATATTTAAGTGCCAAAAGGCAATTACTTTTATTTATTTTTTGTGAGCCCCTAATGCTTTTCTAGGCAGCTAATGCATCCCCCTAGCCCTTCACAGTGCTGAATCTTGCCTTAGGGAGCATTGGGGGATTAGTAATTAAGAGTTACAAATTGAACATGTGGCAAGGACAGGTAAGGCCTTTTGAGATCTGTTGTGAAGCATCTTTGCTCCATTCACCTGATTGTTTGAGGAATACATACAGTATGTATTTCTCAACAACAAATACAAGCATATGTGGTTCTCTCTGTGTGTACACATATCATATCTGTGGTCAAGGAAAGTGATTTCCTGAGACTGACTGACGTAGCTATTACCTTTTGTATTTGCTGACTGGAAACAAAACCTAGCAACTGAAATCTAAAGCATAAGGTTGCTCAACCATAATTTTTAAAAAATGATATGGAAAGACATCATTGTATACTTTGTCCTTCCTCATCTAAAATATACAACAGAAAACTAGCCTTTTACATTCAAACCAATTATGCTATGTAATTGTTTTGCTTTCTCAAGCTCACACTAGTAAATGCACCTTTATGACTGGGCAGGGAAAACAGATATTCTTTGACTCCTTTAGCTGAAATAGTCCCAAGAGGAATTCACTGTTTTAGGATTCAGCTTGGCAGGACCTTCAACATGGACTCTCATGATTAATAGATAAGAAGACACTAAGCAGAATCTTTGACTATGATGCTTATTACTCATGCTTATTTGTACTAATATCGTTCAATTTTTTTCCCCACAATCAGGACTAAATACTGCTCTTTATTTCTTTGTGAACTCCCTCTGGAGAGCACTTCCAGCGATGTCAATTCATTGCTACCATCGACCATTGATTGCTTCGGTCTCGTGTAGAGCATACTGCTTTCTGCGCTTCAAACATTGGCGTCTGCGTCCCTAACTCGGCTCCTCCCAGACATGTGGATTCTTACCAGCTACCTCTATAGATGACTATTGGGGGAAGAGGTTTTTTTGAACAGGCTTTGTTTATACTGTTTTTTATATCTTGTTTACTCGAGCATTTGCGATTTTGGGGAAATAGTTACTCATCTCTATGGTCTCTCTTTATAGTGTTGGTAATTTGAGAGAGAAAATTGATGGTACATCTATTTTATTGCTAGTGGCACCTCTGCCTAGTCTGCACAAGCAGCATCTACAATACTATTCATTAGGCCTGTGTGATCAATGAAAAAAATGTTTCAACAGCAAATTGTTTCTAAAGTGTTTCTAAAATATTGTAAGGGGTCTATATGATAACTATAATGATATGACAACATTTATGTTACTTTTTTGTTATGTAATTGCGCTAGTTAGGAAGCTTCCAGGGCTCCTATCTCCCTCATTTTTAGAGCTATCCGGATGAAATTGCTACAGTGGTAGAAGACATTTACCACTGTTACTCCCCCCCCCCTTTTTTTCAGAATGTTTCACACATTCACTGATTTTGGGAATTTTAAAAAGTTTTTTTATGAACAACATTTTTAAAAGAACTACAAGAGCTATCTCCTTGAATTTCTATTTGCAGTCATATAGCATAACCAGGGCACATTTCTCCCCAGGTTTTAGAAAGAATTGCACATTCACTGATTGTTAGGGAATTTTAACCAAAATAAACTTAACAGCACTATTTCACCCCAGGGGGCATCCAGTCCAATCCCCTTCTGCCAGTCAGGAAAAGCACTGTTAAAGCAACCCCAATAGATGCCAATTCATCCTTTGAAATAACAACAACAACAACAACAACAACAGGAAACCTACTAGGTAAACTGTAGAGTTACTGCCTCTCAGCTTTGCCTACCTTACAGGGTTGATTCAGTTCCCAACAATCCCCTTTTATCTCAAAATCTCTTTAGAGACTGAACACCCAAACTTTCAGGCAGGAGAAGGAGGCACAAGGCGGTAAGCAGAATTCTGGAAAATGTAGTTTGGGAAGATGAGGACCCCTGTGACAGATGGTATTTTGAAGCAACAGTCACAAATTACTCCATGGTCATATATAAAATATGCTTCTATGCTCATACTTGTTCTCGTAGATAGAACATTTTCCCCTGCCATTGCATTTGCATGAAACTCAGCAATAAGAAAAAGAATAGCGCATATCTCTCATACATGTTTTACCATTGCTTTCAGTGAATGTGCCAGCTTTTGTTTTCTGAGACATTTGAGTACCAGCAACCACTCAATATTAATGAGAGAAGGCAAAAAACCTGGATCATATAATCAGGTTAATTTTGCTGTGTGTGTGTGTGCGTGCGTGTGTGTGTGTGTGTGTGTGTGAATGATCTGTTTCTGGACTCATTCCAAAGCAGTATTTGAGGCCTAGGTAATGAGATTTTGAACTACTTGTGCGTGCTTAGAGGTGGAAAGTATATCACAATGTCATTTTCCTCAGGAAATCTAATGTAGTAAACTTCCCCTTGGATCCTGGTCAAATATGTCCACAGAAGAATTAAAGGAATAATAGAATTTTAGTGTGGGCTTCATCAGACTAGCATTTTAATGTGGGCACCCCTGCATTCTTAGTGTTTTCTGCTTCTTTACACATTGGCAATTATTTGATGCTTTAAAACAATGTACAATTAAACATTTTTAAATAGAATTATAAATTGCATTAAAATATGTAAAAACATTTAAAACAATAGCTTCACCATTAACCACACTATCAACAATTGTAATCTGAGCTGTTCCAATCGTCATTTCACATTATTCCATATCTATCTATTGCACAGTTTCTCCAAAGGCTTGATCACCAGCCACGTTTTCACTCTTTTGCATAAGGTCACAAGGGGAGGGGCTGATCTAATATCCCTGGGGAGGGAATTCCACAGCCAAGGGGTCACCACTAAGCAGGCTGGGGTTGGTTTTATGTACAGAAGAGTGATCCCTGGGGAAGGACAAAGGAGGCTTAGTATGGGAGCTATTTTTGGGAGTGGAAAGACCCATTTTGCAAAACCTACAGAAAGAGGGAAAGTATAAGAAACAAGACCTGAGAAAGATAGGACAGGAGAGGAGAGGAGAGGTAGAGAACATGTGCACAATATTGGAATTGCAGACAGCAAGTGTGGATTATAGAAAGGGACAGAAGAGCTTTCAGCAATCACTTTTTACTTTGTATGGAGAAAAATTTGAAGAAGTGTCTGCTACAATATTGTAATCTAGAGTTAGCACTCAATCTGGCAAAGGCTACAGCTACAATTGGCCTGAAGGTGTTCTGCTGTGTAGCATTGCTTGTCTTCCTTTTATATCATGTTATAACTTATATCATGTGTAAATGTAAAGTCTCAAAGGTAATTCTACACGTGCCCTAAAATGTGGAAGAAACCGGGATAAAAAGGGGTGATGGCTAAATGTCATTTCACAAAAATGTGCACTGATTTGGATGAACAACTGAAAAACACATTTTCTATATTTCCAACAAACATTTCTTGTCCCGTTAAATACCTAAGAACTTTTTTTGTTGAAGTCAAACACCATTCAATATTATAACCAAAACCTTTTGCTCATTTTATCATATATTATTTTTCATGTTCCTCTTGTTGTGCTCAAAATAATGACAACAAATTTTTCTGCAAGATTGCAGGGACTTTCAATTTGGTATTTTTCTTCCTGCATAAGTTTCTAGAGGATTCAAGAATTACAAGTTCAGTTGCTATCAGGAAATTGGCAAACGTGCATTCTACATTATGTTGAGTGTGAGTGTGTGTTTTTCACTTAGTATGTTGTTGTTTTTCTTATAATAAGAAGTATTCAAGATAAATGTTCAAATCATGCAGTTAAAAAACTGATATAGCTGCTTTCTGGATGGATCAGAAACAGAATAGGTTATTTGTGTTTTGTGGTACAACTAAAAGTTCCAAAGCTGTGGGGTGGGATTGATCATTGTTGCTTCCTCATGCTCAGTCGAAGTATAACAAATAGTAAAACCTTTCCTGTTGAAATAAGTGGGACATGAATGTTCTTAAATCCATCTAGATTGCATTCTATATTGATCTATAGAGATGCATATGTAATTGGCAACACAGGAAGACTTTGTGGTGAGGTTTTTTTTGGTTCAATAACCATTCTTTTCTCTAAATATATGAACCTGCTATATTTTGTCATTCTATGACATCTTCTCATCAGACATAACTTATCTGCAGTAAAGAGCATTATATTTGGCATTTTACCCAGGAAAACAGTGCCTATCTCTGCTTCACAGTTGATATCTTCAAATATTGATGTTGGCAAGAAATCTTGATTAGAACAACATGAAGTCCAAAAGAATTGTGTAAAAACTTAAACATCTGACCTATTTAAACATATGAACTATTAACAAATGGTTGCTGATCTCTTTTTAAACATCTTTCATTCTGCATCCATCCCAAAAAAAAGCCGTATTTTGTGCCAATTTTGGTCAAAAATTGTTTGTAATCACTTTGGATATAGAGATTGCAAATTTTTCATTGCTGACACAGCAATGACTTACGAAAGCATTTTGACAACCTTTTTAGTTTCTATAACCCTAGAGCAGTTGAATTTGTTCCAAGTATCCTTGTCTTCATTCTGAGTCTCTCATTTTTTATTCCTTAGATAGAAAATAATCTTGCCTTTAGGGCTTTTCAGATTACATTTTCAAAATTAGTAGATGAAACACTGCTTACCTGAGTCTGTCAGTGAACATTATATTCAACGAGTCCATTCCTTCAGATTAATTTTGAAGCGAAGTACAAATGAATAATTCAGTTTTAGGTTTTGTATTTACTTAGTGGCTGTGGAGACTATTCCTATGCATGATTACATTAAAATAAGAAATACTGGAAATATTAGCTAAATTGACACTGCTGTTGTCCCTGAGCGATCCTCCGCCAGTGTTACCTCCCTACTGCTGCTACCCAGCAGCTGTTTGGCATACAGTATTTAGTCTGGCTCCTTAACAACAGATATAAAATACTCAGAGTTAAGGATTTTCTATACATTGGCTCAATTATTAATCAAAATGTAGTCAAGAAATCAGAAGATAATAATAATAATAACTTTATTTTTTTATCCATCTCCCAAGAGCGGCTTACATGGGGATGAGCCCAGTTAACATAGTTAAAATAACACACTGAAATATTTATTTATTTATTTGTCATGTTTCTATACCGCCCCCCTCAGCCCGAAGGCGACTTGGGATGGTTTACACAGGCAGTCTCTGCCCTCAATACAACACAAGCAACAAGGCAAAAAAACCCCCCAAAAACCATATAATAACAAATTAACAATTAAAAACATACAATTACAGTCTCAGCGTCATGTTGAAATCAGTTTCCATCGCATCGTCGTCATTCCATATATCTCATTAAGCCTTATATTTCATCAGCAAATGCCTGTTCAAATAGCCAGGTCTTGACTTTCTTGCGAAATGTCAGGAGGGAGGGGGCCGATCTGATGTCTTTAGGGAGGGCGTTCCAAAGCCGAGGAGCCACCACTGAAAAGACCCTGTCTCTCGTCCCCGCCAGTCGCGCCTGCGAAGAAGGCGGGACCAAGAGCAGGGCCTCTCCAGATGATCTTAAACATCTTGATGGTTCATAGGGAGAGATGTGTTCGGACAGGTACATTGGACCCGAACCGTTTAGGGCTTTAAAGGCTAAAGCCAGCACATTGAATTGTGCCCCGTAGCAAACTGGCAGCCAGTGGAGCTGGCACAACAGGGGAGTTGTACGCTCCCTGAATGCTGCTCCTGTTATCAACCTGGCTGCTGTTTGTTGGACTAGTTGCAGCTTCCAAACAGTCTTCAAAAGCAACCCCACGTAGAGAGCGTTGCAGTAATCTATACGGGATGTAACCAGAGCGTGGACTACCGTGGCCAAGTCAGACTTCCCAAGGTACGGGCGCAGCTGGTGCACAAGTTTTAACTGTGCAAATGCTCCCCTGGTCACCGCCAAAACCTGGGGTTCCAGGCTCAGCGATGAGTCCAGGATCACACCCAAACTGCGAACCTGCGTCTTCAGGGGGAGTGTAACCCCGTCCAACACAGGCTGTAACCCTATGCCCTGTTCGGCCTTTCGACTGACCAGGAGTGCCGCTGTCTTGTCTGGATTCAATTTCAATTTGTTCTCCCTCATCCAGTCCGACACAGCAGCCAAGCACCGGTTCAGGACCTGAACAGCCTCCTTAGTAGCAGGTGGGAAGGAGTGACAGAGTTGGACATCATCTGCGTACAGATGACACCGCACTCCGAAATTCTGAAAATACATAAGCAACAGCATAAAACAGAATAAAACAATAGCATTATAACAAAATATAAAAGCAAACAATTGAACCAACAACCAATGAACCTAATAATTGATTTCTGGGCATGGGTGGGCGGACTGGTGAGCAAGATGATCAAGACTTGGAAAAATGCCCATAAAGGAACTAGGTAAGATCTACCTGTACAATGATAGATTATGAAATACCAAAGACAGACTCTCCCATAACACAGTAATTCCAATTTCTATCTGTGCTCATAAGTATATTACGAATAAAGCATACATGAAGAAAATCAAACATTTGAAATGTGCTGGAGGTGAGTTCTACAGATACCCTAAGAAGACAATTGAGTGGGTCCAAAAGCAAATCAGCATTAACAACAGCAAACAACAGCATTAACAAATCAGGCCTAGACTTTGCTTAAAAGCTAAGAGGCTGTCATATTTTGACATATCATGAAATATTGGGACTCATTGGGAAACATTTGATAGTGTGGGAGGCAGCAAGAAACATGGAAGATAACACAGCAGGTGGATAGATTCAATAAAGGAGGCCATGGCCCTGAGTTTGCATGCCTGAATAGGGTTGTTGACAAGGCAAGCTTTCAGGAGGATTCTTGTTCATAGGATCATCACAAACCAAAGTCAACTTGAGAGCAAACAACACCATTAACAAAGAAAAGTAGATTTTGGAGTTTTCATACTGAATCAATAAGAAAAATAGTCCTGATTTCTATTGGTGCATCCTAAATGCAGTAGGTTTTTTAATAGTGAGGCAATACATCGCTAACACCCATTGATTCAATGAATCTACTCTAATTGAGTTCACAGAATCAGAGTTGAAAGAAATCACAAGGGGAAAATAGTCAAACCCTCTGCCACATGGGTGGAAAGAGGTGAGAAGTGGCGTACCCCAAGGTTCAGTTTTGGGTCTGTTACTTTTTAATTTATTCATTAATGATCTGGATGTAGGAGTGAATTCTGAGGTAGCAAAGTTTGCAGACGACACTAAATTGTTCAGGGTAGTTAAAAATGAAACTGATTGTAAAGAGCTCCAGAAAAATCTCTCGAAATTGAGTGAATGGGCAACAAAGTGGCAAATGCATTTTAACCTAAACAAGTGTAAAGTCATGCACATCGGGGCAAAGAACCCCAACTACACCTACAAATTGATGGGGTCAAAGCTTTCCGAGACAAACCAGGAAAGGGATCTTGGGGTTTTGGTGGACAGCTCAATGAAGATGTCAACCCAGTGCGCAGCAGCAGTGAAAAAAGCAAATTCTATGCTAGGCATGATCAGAAAGGGAATCGAAAATAGGTCAGCAAATGTTGTATTACCTCTCTACAAATCGATGGTAAGGCCACATTTGGAGTACTGTGTACAATTCTGGTCTCCGCACCTTAATTAAGAAGGATATAACGGAACTGGAAAAAGGTACAGAAAAGGGCAACAAGAATGATCCAAGGGATGGAGCGGCTCCCTTATGAAATCAGGTTGCAACGCCTTGGTCTTTTTCAGCCTTGAAAGACGGCGTTGAAGAGGTGACTTGATCAAGTGTATAAAATCATGCATGGGATAGAAAAGGTGAATAAAGAAAATTATTTTCTTTGTCACAAAACCCTAGGACTAGAGGGCACTCCCTGAAGCTCCAAGGTAGGAAAATTAGGACTAATAAAGGGAAATATTTCTTCACCCAGAGGGTCATTGGGTTATGGAATTTACCTGAAGAGGTTGTGACAGCTGTCAGCCTGAACAACTTCAAGGCAGGATTAGACAGATTCATGGATACCAAGTGCATCGGTAGTTACTGAAAAGGACATTCAGTGCCACCTCGGAGTTGGTTGAGGTAGGCAATTTCCCTGGGTACTGGTTGTGGGGGTCGGGAGCAGGTTAGGGCCATCCCTTCTGCTCGAGATCCCCGCGTAGAACTGGTGGGCTACTGTGTGATACAGAATGCTGGACTAGATGGGCTGAGGTCCGATTCAGCATGGCTCTTCTTATGTTCTTATGTTCTTAGAACAAAGCACCCCTACAGGTGGCCATCCAGATTCTGTTTAAAAGCCTCCAAAGAAGGAGCCTCCATCATGATTCAAGGCAGTGAGTTCCACTGTTGAACAGCTCTTATGGTCAGGAAGTGCTTCCTAATGTTTAGGTGGTATCTCTTTCCCTATAGTTTTAACCCATTAACAATGTGATTCTGGCCAAAGTGTCAGAATTAATTGTATGAGTAGTAGAATTTGTGGAATTTGTTTAAAATCAATTAAGCAAATAGGAAAGCTCTCTTGTGGTTGGGAGCAAACGTTTCACCAGGACCAATGAGATTTAATTTTTCTGTCTTGAATAATATGAACAAGACGAGTGATTATTTTCATCAAATCTTGCCGGTAGTATATGTTGTACAATGGTTAGATAAAGTCTATGAAACTAAATTTACAAAAATACTCGTGAAGTACTGTAGCAACATGTCTCAGTTTTGCCTTCTTCCCTTAAAGGAAAGGGAAGTTCTATGGTTCTCTTTGAAATGTAGTTGTAATTCTAATTAAGAAGTCTTAATATAATTGTCAAAAATTTACAGCATGCATTAACCAACCACTAATTGTTTCTTGCTGTCAATAATGACTTAGATCCATTTCCATTGTTTTCCTTTTAAAAAATTTCCTGCCATATCAGTTTCTTAGCCTGGGAAATAGTGAAAGGTCACACCATCAATTTGAGAATAACATGTTTTAAAATGGATAGATCACAGTACACATACCCTTGGGAAGAATGATAAA
This sequence comes from Anolis apletophallus, assembly GCA_030556195.1. NCBI lineage: Eukaryota > Metazoa > Chordata > Lepidosauria > Squamata > Anolidae > Anolis > Anolis apletophallus. The sequence continues at coordinate 82,515,024 of JARBWK010000002.1, read as the reverse complement.
ACAATGAACTCTTATACAAAACAATAACACTGTTCCTGGAGTGATATACAGATATAGATAAAAAAGCACTGCAACTGTATTTGGCTGTAGGAATGCCTAGTGTATGTACAACTAGGAAGATAATGAAAAATGTCTTTAGAATCCTAAATAGAATAGAATAGAATCCATAGTAACCTATGGATGTGAGAGCTGTGTTGGAGGAAAATTCTGAGAGGGCCTTGGATCACAAGAAGAGAGGCCAGAGCTTGGGTGTCGTTCTGGATGCACAGCTGTCCATGGAGGCCCAGACCGCTGCTGTCAGTAAACAGGCCTTTTTCCATCTTCGGCAGGTGAGACAACTGGCACCTTACCTTTCAGAAGAAGCCTTGGCTACAATTATCCATGCGACGGTTACATCTAGACTGGAGTATTGTAACACCTTGTATGTTGGCCTTCCCCTGTCAACTACTCGGAGGATTCGCATTATTCAGAACGCAGTAGCCAGGCTACTTGCAAAAACACTGTTGAGATGCCACATAACTCCAACTCTGCTGCATTTGCACTGGCTTCCAATGGAATTCTGGGTCCTGTTTAAGTTGTTGGTTCTGACCTTTAAGGCACTTCATGGTCAGGGGCCAGCATGTCTCAGCATGCCTCTCCCCTCTTCGCCGCCAGTGGTTGCCACGACCCCTCCAACTAAACTGGGCCAGAGAGTTTAGTTGCAATCTGAAGGTTGCAAGTTCGATTCCCGAGCTAGCTTGGACACCCAGCTGTGAGCCCTGTCCACTGTTCACCCAGCAGTTTGAAAACAGCCCAGCTGTAAATAGATGAACTGGGAACCTGCCAAAAGCGGGGGAGGATTCTTTTCAGTAAGGACTTTACAACACCTGAATAAATAAAGATCAGCTGTCCGAAGGTGGAATGCGGAACAGAGGAACAGAGGCCCTCCGTCATGAGGATGAAGCAACATCACCCCCTTGTGACATAATGACGCCCCCTGTGACACAGCCAGAAGAATTCCTTCAAAAATTGTATGTGTTGTATTGTAACTGTACATCTTCCAGCAGGGATTGTCTGCCGTATGTGTGATGTAATCCGCTCTGAGTCCCCTTTGGGGTGAGAAGAGCGGAATATAAATAAAGTGTATTATTATTATTATTAAACTTACTGTATGTTCCAGGCCCCAGGGAAGTATGCCTCGAGACACCAAGATGTAGTGCCTTCCCCATCTCTGCCCCTGTCTTGTGGAACTCTTTGCCTCCCCACATGAGGGCCATGCGTGACTTGCGACCCTTTGCTCAGGCACTCAAGACCTGGCTTTTTAGTAGAGCTTTTAATGTTTAATGCAGTCTATATGGTACTGTTGTAATGTTTTTATCCAATCTGTTTTATGTAAATCGCCTGGAACATTTTAAATGAAGTAATGTCCCGACAGGATAAGTGACCCAAACATCAAAGATGACATGCGTGAAGCCGCTGATAGCTGCGTCGTAGTCCTGTCGGGACGCTCTGTAGGCCGAACTGCGCAATTACCCCTGAGGACGCCAATTCTATGCCTCTGAAGAAGTCTTTATGATGAAACGGCCCTCCGCCGGCCTTGGTGAGCTCCCGCCATCAGGCATCTTTCCCTCCCTAAGGACCCACCCAGTGAACAGCGGACTCCCATTCTACATTCCCGGCACTTGCCATTCCACCCTTTACCTCACGGACGCCCTTAGAACCTTTCGAACTACCTTTACCATCATCCCTTTCCCGCCATTGAGCGTCTCCCACACATGCTCTGACCAATTCGGCCTACAGAGCATCCCGACAGGACTACGAGCCCAGCTATACTAGCGGCTTGCCACAACGCATGTCCGCGCATGGATTTTGTTTGGGCCCCGGAGCGTCCTCTGTCGCAATTGCCTTTCTGCTTGACACAGAAACACCTGGGATCCTCCCACCATAACCTACAGTTCACCGATACCTACTATGCTGCTTATGTAATTTATTTTGAACTGTAGCGTTACCCATTACCAGGAAGGAGTTATTTCTATTTTCCTGGCTCATGACTTCTTGATATGTTTGGTTTATATTGCTATGATGCATTTGATGTATTGAAAGTCCATTGACTGTACTTTGGTGTACCTGCATAGTGGTTTATCCACTTGTACCCCTACCTTATATACCCCACTGGGATTTTTGATATACTGACTCATTGATTGTCAATAGATTACTATTTGATATACTTCAGTCTATTGTATTTATTTGTATACCTGAATAGTTCCTTTTGGGTTGATCTCCCCACATCATCCTTAAAAACCACCGATTTAGACACATCCTACCTCTGTTCGCGCCCAGTATTTATTTATTTTAAAATTTTAATATATTACATCTGGCCCGGACATAAGGTTTTAAACTTTTTGTGTTATTGATTTTATATGTACTGTTTTATTATTTGCTGCTGTGTTGTTTTACTGATTTTTTATTGGGCTTGGCCTCATGTAAGTCGCCTCGAGTCCCTTTGGGCAGATGGTGGCAGAGTATAAATAGTTTTATTATTATTATTATTATTAAGATCAAACTAGTCCATATTCCAGGAAATATTGCTCGACTGCTCACTGGAGGGAAGGATATTAGAGGCAAAGATTAAATACTTTAGCCACATAATGAGAAGACAGGAAAGCTTGGAAAAGATAATGATGCTGGAGGAAATGGAAGGAAAAAGGAAGACGGGCCAGCCAAAGACAAGATGGATGGATGGTTGGTTGGTACCCTTGAAGTGACTGGCCTGACCTTGAAGGACCTGGGGGTGGCGACAGCCAACAGGGAGCCCTGGTGTGGGCTGGTCCATGATGTCACAAAGAGTTGGAAGTGACTGAACACATAAATAACAAACAAATCAGATTTCTTACATGACATACGTTATTGAACAGTTTTGGTTTATAAAATGGTTTTGAGGTCAGCCCATGATTTAGGCTGAAGCTATTAGATCGGGAGTCACCATTGGGCAGGAGAAGAGATGACAATAGGAACCAGTGTGTGAAATTTTGAAAGCATTGCTTGGTGAAGAATGTTACTGAACTCTGCTTAAGGAAATAAAATGTGTTGTGCTGGCACTGATGGTCCTTACCATCTCTTTATGCTTTAATAGAATTATATAGCTAGAAGGGATTACACGGTCCATCTAGTCCAACCATCCTGCCATGCAGAAATATGCAATCAAAAATATGAAAAATGGGAGAGACAGGGGTTCCAAAGACTAATTTTAGGGCTAATTCTGAACAAGCAAGTCAAACATTACTTCATTAAAATATTTTAAATGATGTGGCAGAATTAAGTCTACAGTCTAATGATTATTCCAATTAATAGACCCCAGATACTGAATGTAGATCTTCCCTGAGAGCAGAGTATAGTTTGTTTGAGAAGGAGTCGTACACAAATACTGACATGTCCTCTGGGATGAGACCAGGTCTCTTAAGCAGTATTTATGAGGAGAGGATTCAGGAGCAGATATTACACAACAATAAGATCCCCAGACTGAGTTTCTGGGATGTAGCCTATAGCTAGCATTGCAACAGCTAAAGCTGATTCATAGGAGTCGTACGTTTAGTTCAGTTAAAATGAGGAGAACTTGCAAATTTAGCCATCTGGCTAACAGCATTGCAAGACTTCATCAGTTAATCCAGATGAAGAAAGGATTAACTTTCAAGTTTAAAAGAAGCTTTATGCCCAAGGAAGCCTAGTTTTAGAGGCCTTATCCTATATTTAGTTTGAAGCAGTTCCCACTGAACTCACCAGAGCTTACACTTGAGGAGGCTCACGGGATTGCATTGTTGACATGAGGCAAATAATGGATGGTATGAAAAAAGTATTATTTTATATATAGGATATCAACTGAACCTCACATTTCAAATCTTTATAATTGTAGCCTTTAATCTGGATGTTGTTTCACTTACAAATCACCCAATCCGATGGATGCTGACATATGAAAAAAAATCCCTAGCTCATTCTGTGCTGACACCGGATTAAACAATAGATCTAGTAGTCAGCATTTTTGCTTTTCATTTGTAGTGCTGTAAAATCTTAAACTCAAATTACTTAGCTTTTTTTTTCAACGTACGTAAGCATGGATTTAACCATTTCACATTGTTCAAATGGATCTACTCTAGTTGCGATTAAGAATTGGGTTTAGGACAATTAACAGGGTATGGGGGAAGTAGTTCCAGGATATCCAAATAGTAAGAGACGGGTAGAAAGGAAGACACCAAGGGTTCAATATATAGTCAATGTTGATGTTTATCCAGTAAATAAGTTCTCCAAAATCAAGGCAGTATTCTGCATTCGTCGTTGTGAAACCGACAATAAATTTCAAATTAATGGTCTGTATTAGACGGTATAATTAAAGCAAAAGGCAAGTCTAGAGAAACCACGAAGTACATTAATGTCAAGTAAATCCACTCTATATCAATCAAATTATGGCGTGGTTCTCAGAGGGGTCGACAATCATGGTCCCAGTTGTTTCGCCAATTCTGGCTTCATCAGGACCCCAGACTCAATTGCTGTGTTTAAGTTTCACAGGTCCGGATTTCTGTTAATATATACAAAATCTATAATCAATACATGATACAAAACGTAGTAATTAGCCCGTATATGGAACTACAAGGCTGAAGGTATAAGTAAAGGTACATACCAATCTTAGTATTCTAAAGCATTTCAATGTGGGCGCAGCCACCGACGCGATGTTACCGAACACTGGTGGTGGGAAACGCGCATCAATTTAACTCTTATTGGCAACACAGGTGTAATCATCCTAGCAGTTCGCTGATTGACAGGTCGTCGTTGAGTCCTCCCGGATACTCAGATTTTAAACTGATTATCCAGAATTTTTCTCTGTTGAGTAAGTGCATTTTAATATCACTATGTGGTTTGGGATTTATTTTTTCAAGAATCAGCACTTTGAAATCCTCACATTGGTGGAATTCCTTAAAGTGGTTATAAAGGATAGAAGAATCATTTTTAGTCCTAAAACGCGATTTGTGTTCCTGGATGCGAACTTTGAGTTCCCGCCCAGTTTCACCTATATAGTATAAGGAACAACTACAGATTAAACAATAAATGACGCGTTTAGATCCGCAGGTACTCCACGTGTTAAAGTGGAAGGTGCGGGTATGATCACTAGATTCAATGGATTTCTGTTGGCTGATATGTTTGCATATCGAGCAACGACCACATGGATGGGTATAGCAACGGGAGGGGTCAATGGGAACCGACTGAGGGGTGTCGGCATGCACCAGGATTTGTTTAATATTTTGGGTTTTACGGTAAGCAATCATTGGAGGCTTCTCCAGACCGGGAATGGAATTGACTAGAGGCCAAAATTTGCGTACTATGCTTTCAATGTTTTTAGCGTGCGGAGTCAGGGTGAGAGGCCAAATTAATCTATCAGGGGGTGTACGTTTTTTAGGTTGCAGTAATTGGGATCTGGGTACTTTTCTAGCTTTCTGATAAGCCTTCTCAATGATACGTGAGGGATATCCTCGTTGTAATAATTGATTTTTAAGAAGATTGGCAGATGCCTGGAAATCCTGTTCCCGGGAAGAGTTCCGTTTTAATCTAATTAGCTGGGAGTAAGGTAAATTATTACGTAGAGAATAATCATGGAAGGAACTGTAATGTAACAGGGAATTGCGGCTGGTGGGCTTGATGTAGTTTTTTACCTGGATCCTATTATTACATTTAAATACACAAACATCCAAGAAATTCACAGCAGTATCACTAGTCACAAAGGTGAATTCTATATGTTCATTCCAAGAATTAAAGTAAGTCTTAATATTGTCTAGATTGCCCTCTTGCCCCATAATAAAAAATACATCGTCCAAAAAACGGTAATATTGCTTAATGGGTACAGTAATATCATTTTCCATAAACAAAAATTGAGATTCTAATTCACTCATAAAGATATTCGCTACGCTGGGAGCGAAGGAGAGTCCCATTGAAATTCCACCTTGTTGGATGAAAAAATCCCCATTGAATACAAAATAATTATAATCGAACACAATGTCCACAATTTCTATTAGAAAAGCTGTAGGGGGATTTTTTGGTGGTGTTCTTAAGTCCAGTAGACGAAAAATCATAGTGCGGGCTAGAGGTAATTGGATGTTTGTGTACAAAGAGGTGATGTCCGCTGTCACGAGAAGATCCGTAGAATTCACATCGATATTGTCAATTTTAGCAATAAAATCCATAGTGTCTTTGATATAGGCAGGGTATTGCGGGACAAATGGTTGCAGGAAAGTGTCCAGGTAAATTGCCAATGGTTGTAAAAGGGAATCCGTGGCGGCAATCATTGGTCTGCCAGGAGGGGGCAGTATTCCCTTGTGTATCTTTGGTAACAAGTAGAATTTCGCAATGGAGGGATGTCTATTGATTAATGATTCCGCCAGTTTGGAGGAAATGAAGCCCATTTCAACTCCAGATTGAACGGTGTGGGTGATGGTACGTAAGAAAGTTTCTGTGGGATCTTGAGGGATGGGGCGGTAGAATTGTCTGTTTGATAGTTGTTTTTCTGCTTCTTTAAGGTAATCCTTTGAATTTAATAAGACTACGGCCCCACCTTTATCTGCTGGCTTGATTACGATGTCAGGATTGCGGCCTAATTCCCTAAGTCTGCTAAGATCTTGAGTGGATAAATTCGCTTTGGCTCTGTCATGATGGTGGTTTATCAAATTAACTTGTTGGGTGACCACTTTTTCAAAGGCTTTAATTTTATCAGAGCATACAGGAGGAACAAAGGTGCTTTTAGGTCTTAAGCGTAATGGAATAGGTTCTGTTCTTGATAATTCAGAATGATTCTGGAAATGTTCCTTTAAGCGGATATTCCGGAACAGGGTGGCTAAATCCCTCCAGATATCTACAGATGAGCAATTGGGAGTAAAAACATAAGAGGTACCTTTGTTGAGAATCCTGATGTCCTGAGTCGAAAGGGGGAATCCGAAAGATTTATTATCAAGTTGTCCTGGTTTTGTTGCGGCCCCTTCGAAAAATTTGCCGGTCTGGGGGTTGAGGAGGGTTCCGTTGATTCCGTAAATTATATCTGGGGCCTGTAGTAGATGTGCCAGAAGAGTCAGAGAGCGCGCCAGTGTCTTCTCCGGAGGTGGTCTCCCCTTCAGGGAAACGAACCCTTCTGGGGAGGGTCCTCTGGAAGAGCGGTATTGCCATTTGAAAATCCGATTGTTTGAGTAATCTTTCTCATCCCGTTGGATCTTCTCCAGTTTGTTTTTCTTGATATCTGCGTATAATTTGTCGCATTGCTCCTTAATGGCGGCTAAGTCGGGGGTGTCCATGGGGGGATCTAATGATAATTTCAGGGTCTCAATTTCTTGAGAAAGAGTATCAAGTTCCGTCATTCCACGTTGGATTATTAATAACATTAGATCTTTGGAACACCGTTGGACTATATTTTTCCAATGTTCAACGAAGACTGGATCAGTATCATAAATGTCCGGAGCAAGGTGGATGCGGAGGCCTCTTGGGATGAGTTTTTTACGAACATAGTCAGAAAGAGTTGCTGTATTTAATTGTACTCGAATGCGGCGTTGTTCCTTGTTGGAGATGTTGGTAATGTTGCACATTCGGTCATTATGGGCTGGCGTTCGGGATGACTCATCGCCTTCATACAGGGAATAGTGGCGGATAAGTTCGTTCTCTTGGTCCAAATTGAATGCATCAAATATCGCTGCTTCAGCCATGACTCCTCGAGAGGCGGGGAGAGTCAATTCACAGGGTATGGGGGAAGTAGTTCCAGGATATCCAAATAGTAAGAGACGGGTAGAAAGGAAGACACCAAGGGTTCAATATATAGTCAATGTTGCTGTTTATCCAGTAAATAAGTTCTCCAAAATCAAGGCAGTATTCTGCATTCGTCGTTGTGAAACCGACAATAAATTTCAAATTAATGGTCTGTATTAGACGGTATAATTAAAGCAAAAGGCAAGTCTAGAGAAACCACGAAGTACATTAATGTCAAGTAAATCCACTCTATATCAATCAAATTATGGCGTGGTTCTCAGAGGGGTCGACAATCATGGTCCCAGTTGTTTCGCCAATTCTGGCTTCATCAGGACCCCAGACTCAATTGCTGTGTTTAAGTTTCACAGGTCCGGATTTCTGTTAATATATACAAAATCTATAATCAATACATGATACAAAACGTAGTAATTAGCCCGTATATGGAACTACAAGGCTGAAGGTATAAGTAAAGGTACATACCAATCTTAGTATTCTAAAGCATCTCAATGTGGGCGCAGCCACCGACGTGATGTTACCGAACACTGGTGGTGGGAAACGCGCATCAATTTAACTCTTATTGGCAACACAGGTGTAATCATCCTAGCAGTTCGCTGATTGACAGGTCATCGTTGAGTCCTCCCGGATACTCAGATTTTAAACTGATTATCCAAAATTTTTCTCTGTTGAGTAAGTGCATTTTAATATCACTATGTGGTTTGGGATTTATTTTTTCAAGAATCAGCACTTTGAAATCCTCACATTGGTGGAATTCCTTAAAGTGGTTATAAAGGATAGAAGAATCATTTTTAGTCCTAAAACGCGATTTGTGTTCCTGGATGCGAACTTTGAGTTCCCGCCCAGTTTCACCTATATAGTATAAGGAACAACTACAGATTAAACAATAAATGACGCGTTTAGATCCGCAGGTACTCACGTGTTAAAGTGGAAGGTGCGGGTATGATCACTAGATTCAATGGATTTCTGTTGGCTGATATGTTTGCATATCGAGCAACGACCACATGGATGGGTATAGCAACGGGAGGGGTCAATGGGAACCGACTGAGGGGTGTCGGCATGCACCAGGATTTGTTTAATATTTTGGGTTTTACGGTAAGCAATCATTGGAGGCTTCTCCAGACCGGGAATGGAATTGACTAGAGGCCAAAATTTGCGTACTATGCTTTCAATGTTTTTAGCGTGCGGAGTCAGGGTGAGAGGCCAAATTAATCTATCAGGGGTGTACGTTTTTAGGTTGCAGTAATTGGGATCTGGGTACTTTTCTAGCTTTCTGATAAACCTTCTCAATGATACGTGAGGGATATCCTCGTTGTAATAATTGATTTTTAAGAAGATTGGCAGATGCCTGGAAATCCTGTTCACGGAAGAGTTCCGTTTTAATCTAATTAGCTGGGAGTAAGGTAAATTATTACGTAGAGAATAATCATGGAAGGAACTGTAATGTAACAGGGAATTGCGGCTGGTGGGCTTGATGTAGTTTTTACCTGGATCCTATTATTACATTTAAATACACAAACATCCAAGAAATTCACAGCAGTATCACTAGTCACAAAGGTGAATTCTATATGTTCATTCCAAGAATTAAAGTAAGTCTTAATATTGTCTAGATTGCCCTCTTGCCCCATAATAAAAAAATACATCGTCAAAAAACGGTAATATTGCTTAATGGGTACAGTAATATCATTTTCCATAAACAAAAATTGAGATTCTAATTCACTCATAAAGATATTCGCTACGCTGGGAGCGAAGGAGAGTCCCATTGAAATTCCACCTTGTTGGATGAAAAATCCCCATTGAATACAAAATAATTATAATCGAACACAATGTCCACAATTTCCATTAGAAAAGCTGTAGGGGGATTTTTTTGGTGGTGTTCTTAAGTCCAGTAGACAAAAAATCATAGTGCGGGCTAGAGGTAATTGGATGTTTGTGTACAAAGATGTGATGTCCGCTGTCACGAGAAGATCCGTAGGATTCACATCGATATTGTCAATTTTAGCAATAAAATCCATAGTGTCTTTGATGTAGGCAGGGTATTGCGGGACAAATGGTTGCAGGAAAGTGTCCAGGTAAATTGCCAATGGTTGTAAAAGGGAATCCGTGGCGGCAATCATTGGTCTGCCAGGAGGGGGCAGTATTCCCTTGTGTATCTTTGGTAACAAGTAGAATTTCGCAATGGAGGGATGTCTATTGATTAATGATTCCGCCAGTTTGGAGGAAATGAAGCCCATTTCAACTCCAGATTGAACGGTGTGGGTGATGGTACGTAAGAAAGTTTCTGTGGGATCTTGAGGGATGGGGCGGTAGAATTGTCTGTTTGATAGTTGTTTTTCTGCTTCTTTAAGGTAATCCTTTGAATTTAATAAGACTACGGCCCCACCTTTATCTGCTGGCTTGATTACGATGTCAGGATTGCGGCCTAATTCCCTAAGTCTGCTAAGATCTTGAGTGGATAAATTCGCTTTGGCTCTGTCATGATGGTGGTTTATCAAATTAACTTGTTGGGTGACCACTTTTTCAAAGGCTTTAATTTTATCAGAGCATACAGGAGGAACAAAGGTGCTTTTAGGTCTTAAGCGTAATGGAATAGGTTCTGTTCTTGATAATTCAGAATGATTCTGGAAATGTTCCTTTAAGCGGATATTCCGGAACAGGGTGGCTAAATCCCTCCGGATATCTACAGATGCGCAATTGGGAGTAACACACAAGAGGTACCTTTGTTGAGAATCCTGATGTCCTGAGTCGAAAGGGGGAAATCCGAAAGATTTATTATCAAGTTGTCCTGGTTTTGTTGCGGCCCCTTCGAAAATTTGCCGGTCTGGGGGGTTGAGGAGGGTTCCGTTGATTCCGTAAATTATATCTGGTGTCTTCCTTTCTACCCGTCTCTTACTATTTAGGACAATTAAGGCAAAGACCAGGATATTTGCAAGCTTTGGCTAAGAGAACTCCTCCAGACTACTGCAAAGAAAGAAGAACTCTCACAACAGAAAGCTTGGCTTATTAGCAGTTGCTCTTTTTTAGAGTCACCTCCAGATCCAAACTGATTTGGGTTCCTATAAAAAGCTGTAGGTGCCCTAGCCAATATTAATTCAGCTGTAATAAAAATACACAACTTTGCTAATCAATATGCAGAGCTCTTCCATTCGTTACCTCCAGATCCCATCTGCTTTTTAAAAGACAAGATGAAAATAATGAAACTGTAAGGAATGTTCTCCTCCTGCCCCACAAACACCAAGGAGGAGAGATGACCAACAAATACGGAACAAGCTAAAAGTATAGAACCATGTAGACCTTTTAATCTTATTTTTATTGCAATTTTATTAAAATCTCAAGTGGGAATCCCGATACATAACAATTTGACACCACTTTAATTCCCATGAGTCCATTCCCTGTTGGCACATGACATTGTTGGTTCGTGTTTAACTTGTCATCCATGAGGACTCCAGGATGATTACAGTTCTCTGCTATAGAGCTGTAGTACAGGAGAAAGATTACTGGAATTTTCTAGCAAAGATACACATCTCAGGATTCAATGTTAAGAAGACATAACAATGAAGCAGGCATCAACCTGCTGTCATTGTGCAGTATGAATGTACCCATAGCCCTGCCACGAATAGGTTCAAATGTAGTTATGGCCCTTGCATTAAGCTTTGGCTTTCTACTCTGTTTATATGGCTGTCTCAACTAACGCGTATTTCCCCCCTTAATTTATTTATTTATTTATTTATTAGTTCCACTTAATACACCGCTCTCTCTGGAGCCCAGAGTGGTTTGTCTTTTAACCTGTAAACATTTGATCTGCAATTCTGAGTAGTGTTTGGATGTTCCTGCAATTTTTATATTTTATTGATTTAAAAAAATGTTTTTGGTTCATGCAGCATTGTGTCCATTATTTTATACAAGAGCATTAATAATGAGGTAAGTAATTTAATAACAACAACAAATTAATTTGTTCTTGGGATGTTTGGGTAGTCTTCTACACTTCAGATTTAAGGGCAAAATCTTTAGATAGCACACTTCCCTTGCACAATGAGACTCTATTTCTCTCACACTCCTCCACTATCCCTAACCCCCTGGATTTTGAGGAGATACAAGGGAGGAAGAGAATCACTTATCATCAGTGTTGGAATTAATCCCTTTCACAGATCGCTATTACAACAATGAGGCTTTAGACAGTAGGGGGCTCCTGCATATTTGGAAACTATATGTGTTGTCTCTGCAATTTTTCCAATTTGCTCAGTCACCCATGTGGGGTTGTACCACCACAACAACATTATGTGACCAGACAACCTCCCTTATGTGTTTGAAAACACATAAAAGATCCCTGTTTCTCTCTCCTTTTTCTTTTCTTTTCCTTCTCCCTCCAGTAAAAGGAGGGGTGAAGGAAATTAGCTCCTGATTGTCCGATTTAAATGAATTCATTTCAATTTGTGCAGTCCAAGGATGTTGACAAAATCCTTGGAGAAACGAAGGTGACCATATGCATTCTAGACCCTGCCCTGGCTGATAAAGGAAGCCGGGGGGTGGGGGGTGTTGCCAGAGTAGGTGAAGATGATGGTTAAGATTCTAGCTAGCTTAAAATAGGCGGTAATAAAACTGCTGTTGAAGAACCTATCACTGAACCCCACTCAATTGAACAACTTTAGGCCAGTTTCCAATCTCCCCTTTTTGGGCAATGTCCTGGAATGTGTGGTGGCCTCACAACTCCAGGTGTTCTTGGAAGAAACTGATTTTCTAAATCCATTACAGTCTGGCTTTAGGCTGGCACATAGAACTGAAACAGCCTTGGTCTCCTTAGTGGGTGATCTGTATACTGGTCAGGGGAGGTGTATCTTTGTTGATTCTCTTAGGCCTCTCAGCAGCCTTCGATACTGTGGACCATGGTATCCTTCCGAGACACCTCACGGAAAAACTGCAGTGGCTCCAGTACTTCTTAGTGGGTCAAACTCAGGAGGTGTTATTGGGGGACACCTGCTCGTTTCTGCAGCCATTGACTTGTGGAGTCCTGAAGGACTCAGTACTGTCCCCCATGTTGTTTAACATATACATGAAGCCTCTGGGAGGGATCATCCAGAGTTTTGGAGTTTGATGCCATCTGTTCAATACCAACTCTACTACTCCTTTCCACCTGCATCTAAGGAGGCTGTTCAGGTCCTGGACCGGCGGCAGTGACGGTCTGGATGAGGACAAACAAATTGAAATTGAATCCAGACAAGCTGGAGGTACTCCTGGTCAGTCATAAGGCCGAACAGGGTATAGGGTTACAGCTTGTGTTGGATGGGGTTGCATTCCCCCTGAAGGTGCAGCTTTGCAGCTTGGGAGTAATCCTGGATTCAGCGTTGAGCCTGAAGCCCCAGGTTTCAGCAGTGGCCAGGGGAGCTTTTGCACAATTAAAACTTGTGTGCCAGTTGCTCCCATACCTTGGGAAGTCAGACTTGGACATGGTCCATGCTCATGTTACATCTCCCATAGACTACTGTGCTCTACATGGAGTTGCCTTTGAAAATGGCCCAGAAGCTTCAATTAGTCCAACAAGCAGCAGCCAGATTTCTAACAGGAGTGGCATACAGGGAGCATACAATTCCCCTGTTGCATCAGCATCACTGGCTGCCCAATTTAAAGAGCTAGTCTTGACCTATAAAACCCTAAATGGTTCCGGTCCAACTTACCTGTCCAAACGTGCCCCCTCGTATGAGTGTACTAGAACTTTAAGATTGTCTGGGGAGGCTCTGCTCTTGGTCCCACCCTCTTTGCAAGCATGATTGGTGGGAATGAGAAACAGAGCTCTCTCAGTGGTGGCCCCTCTGTTGTGGAATTCCATCCCCAGTGACATCAGGCAGGCCTCATCCCTTCTAGTTTTTAGAAAAAAGTTAAAGTCATGGCTTTGTACCCAAGCATTCAAAGAATAAGTGACTAAGGACTTTGACACAGTTTGAATATGAATTATGCACAAGGATCTTGGCCAAATGGAACTATGCACTTTACATGTTTCAATCTGTTTGCTGTTTTAATGTAATGTAATAATTTTAACTAATTATTAACCATTTTAATGGATGGGTATGTTATTGTTTTTACTGTTGATTTTACCAGTATTGATTTGTACCAGAGTTGTAAGCTGTCTTGAGTCCCCTGTTGGGGAGAAAGGTGGAGTATAAATGAAATAAATAAATAAATGGTATCCTGTCATGTGTCAGGACTAAGGATAATGAAGGCAAACTGCCATTGAAGCCTCCTTGTTAAGATAAACCTGCCTTCTGCTATTAGTAAGGAAACCAATCAATAGCTGCATAGTGTACCATATCTCTGTTCTGGTGCAATGGGGCTTTTCTGCTTCTCCTTCTTGTCCATACTCTCCCTTGTAATTCCCAAGATTATAAATCTGTGATTTTAAGATTTATTTGATTTTTTGAAATAAGTTTAGCTGAAATTGTGATATTCTTTTTAAAATATATATTTAATATTATAGAGCAGTGGAAGAGCAGAGTTATGTGGTTATGCAGAAGTAGGATAGTGAGATCAGTGAATCAGCACAATTGCATGAATGCAGAGACGTGTGATGGTAATGTTGGTGTCTGTGTGCTTGCTGTGGAAGAGTGGCTTTATGCGATAAAGTCCTTTGTTTTATAGGGAGGTTCTTCTCAGAACTAATAAAAATTCTTATATAGAGACACACTTAACAATTGTGTTCTTATTAAATAGTCCATGTAAAGTAGAGGTGAGGAATCATGCTGTCTTCCAGATATTTTTAACCAGGAATTCTCAGCAGGCCGAACTCACATAGCCATTGATCAGGATTGTTTGGAATTGAAGTTGAATAGCATCTAGAAAGCCTACACAATACCTGCCTCTGGTGTAAATGGTTGCTTAGCCTGGGATAATTTAATATGTATTGTTATTGAAGAACATCACTTAATATTCTTTGCAACCTAATATTCCTTAATAGTGCTAGAATGCCATTTCTTAGGACCTTATCCCATGTGTGTGGGGAAAGAGGGGTAGTGTCATCTAAGCGTGGTGTTTAGTCCTCGTGGCATTTAGTCTTGTAGCATTGCAAGACTAACTACATTCTGTTATTCATAACTTATCATATGCCATTTGAATTTATGGTTTACCAGTTACTGTATGTTTTCATCCGTATCCCATGAGTAAGTGAATTCCCTACCCTTTCCTCATTTTTTTTAAAAAAATGTATCTAACTTCGACATTGGGAAGGATTGAACTCTAACGTTAAAGACAAAAATAGTGATTTACTAAAGTAGCAATATTTCTTAGCTTTATTATTTAAAAAAAAACAAACCAAAACAAAAAATACCAAAAACAATCGAGC
This sequence comes from Anolis apletophallus, assembly GCA_030556195.1. Classification (NCBI taxonomy): domain Eukaryota; kingdom Metazoa; phylum Chordata; class Lepidosauria; order Squamata; family Anolidae; genus Anolis; species Anolis apletophallus. The sequence continues at coordinate 82,499,930 of JARBWK010000002.1, read as the reverse complement.
AGCTGCATTATAGTATTGTACGGGGGACTCACTGCTAGTTAGGAGACCATCCACAGCATAGCCCATTTGCCTACATCATCCTATTTGATTCAATGTGGGCGGAACTGACAGCTCCCATCCCACATTTTTTGGATACTTTAGTAATGGGATATCATGAATCCTAGGCTCCTGAGATGATCTCAGATTGTCTCCTCCTCCTTCCCTTTTTGGGGGCTGTTTTAGATGTTTACATTACAGATCCTGACAGATGAAGACAGGAAGTCCCGCTGCATTGTGGGATGGGCTCCATTTCCTGAATAGATTATAACTATTTTAAAATGGTTGCAGGGGTAGAGGTGGGAGGGGGATAAGGTCCAAATAGAGCATTTGAGTTAATGATATACCACTATATAGTTAAAACACCCATTAAGCATCTCATAACTTCTTGAAAGAGAAATAAAAAACAACTTTTTTAAAATTAAAAATACCAACAAATTCTGATATGTTTTATCTTTTAGACAGATTGAAGTGTGTTTCATGAAGGTTTGAGAAATAAAAGCCTCTTTGGAATGGGCATGAACAAGATGTTAACAAGTATTTAGGCTCATTAAAATGGAAATCTATCATCATATTGAGAAATAATCTTGGAAGATAGAGTAGGGTCTCTTTCATCTTTCCAAAATTGGTAAAGAAGCAAATCAGTCACTGCTGAAGCTGACATTACTGATAATGCAAAAAAGAGTTGAGAATCATTGAATATAGTTTAATGGAGGGAAAATCCACCCAGACTAGAATACCATATTCAGTTTATCAGTCTGATAATACATTTTAATTAGTGGAAATACCCTTATTGAGAATGCAAATGATGCCAAGCCTTTTTGAGATTGTGAAAAAAAGAGAGGAGAAATATATGCTATAACAAACCTGGGAGAAATATGAACATTGTCATAACTGGAGAAAATGGCTAAAGGGTTTTAAAAGACTTGATTGGGTATTTAAAATGATCTTTTCAAAAGCTCCTAGAAGGAAGCTAATCTTTCCAAAGGATTGTAAAGACAGCCTAAAACTTCAGAGAGATAAGCTTCAATTTCTTTTTTTTAAAAACATCCCCTAGATATGGCTTCCTTTCATTTTTTAACTCAGCAAGTTCAATTGGAGCCAAAGAATGATAAGACAGTGTCAATAATTCTATGTGGGTGGCCAATTGTAAGACTACAGGATCCCTGCAAGCAGAAGAAGATTGACATTTCATCGGAAAGCGGAAGAAAATTTTTGTTAGAAATGTTGTTGTATTATAACAGCTCATCATGTGAAAAAATTCATTGGAGATCAAAGCAGCACCTTTTTAAAAGTGAAGGAGCTAAAACAACATTTGGGCTTTTCTTTCATCTGGTGCCATAACTTTAGTTCTGACCATATGCTTCCTCTGTGGAAATGAAAGATCAAAACAGACCATTCCTTGCATCATTCTCTATATTCAACACAATTAAATGAAAAATTGTTTCATGCTCTTTGGTGCCACAAAGTCAAAGTTGTATATTGCTACTTCTTAATGTTTAATAATATATCCTATCAGAGTATCTAGGAAACACATCAAAAATCTAACTATGAATCTAGCTGGTATTCTCTAACAACTTATGACGACCTTGGAAACATGGAACGGCCTAGACTGTGCTATTGGAAAATGAGATTAACAGGAAGACATTGGTTTTTATAAATTGTAAATGATTTTGTATGGATTTTATAATGTTGTTTTAATTGTTTTAATTGTATACTATAGAGTAGACTCTTATGGCATCAAATTGCTGCCAATTTGTAAGCCGCCTTGAGTCACTTTCGAGTAGAGAAAGGCAGGATAGAAATATCGTAAATAAATAAATAAATAGATAAATTTTGCTTTAGCTTCTTGCTACTTTGTGAAAACCAGTATTCTGTTAACTACAGAATGTATGATCCTGACAGCATGCCAAGTCGATGCAACTAAAATATACCTCTAGAACTTTCATGAATTCTGCTACAACGTCTTTCTCCGCAAATGCTTCAGTGCCTTGCACCCATCTTATTTTGACTTCCCTGAAAATTTCTTTATTTCTTTTAGTGAAACATTTTAAATATACTTAAAATAATATAAGATTCCAGAGAAAAATCAAATTCTAGGGAGAATCACAGCAATTTTTTTTTCATGTCAGGAGCAACTTGAGAAACTGCAAGTCGCTTCTGGTGTGAGAGAATTGGCCGTCTGCAAGGACGTTGCCCAAGGAACACCTGGAAGTTTCGATGTTTTACCATCCTTGTGGGAGGCTTCTCTCATGTCCCCGTATGGTGAGCTGGAGCTGACAGAGGGAGCTCATCCACGCTCTGCCCAGAGTCGAACCTGTGACGTGTTGGTCTTCAGTCCTGCCAGCACAAGAGTTTAACCCACTGCGCCACTGGGGGCTCCAGCAATAAAAATGAACATTCTGTTCAAAATGATGTATTTATCCCAAAATATTCTAATCTTAACTAATGAAATAAATAATTTCATTTGTGGAATAATGATATATCTAAATTCATATGGCAAGGGGGAAAACTTAGAATTGGATTCTCCAAGATGATAGACAAAGAAGTGGCCTAGCATTACCAGGCCTGAAAATATACTTCTCAACCTGTATCTTAGTTTGACTCAAAGATTGGCTGACATTAAGAAATGAAGACTTTTACAGTTGGAAGGTCATAATGTGAAATTTGGAGGGCATGCATATCTATGGTATGGAAAGGCAGGATTTAGAAATCATTTCATCAGATGAGCAATTTTGAGAATTTAGAACAAACATAAATACAAATTATACCCCAAAACTCCACTTTCGATATCTTCAGAAGTATTTTACAGAATTGATAAAGGAAAAATGGTTGACATTGAGAGATTTACTATGGAAAGAAGATAAAAATACATTCAAAATGCAGGAAGAATTAAAAATAGAACAATACCAACTACAATGGTTTAGGTACAGATTTAACAATTTGTACATAAACCATTGTAGTTGTGCCTTAGTACACAAATTGGTTTAGAGCTGGTACAGAAGCAGTTGCTGTGTTGGTACCAATAAGACATCTGTAGTTAACGTACTCCATAAGTGAGCCACCATGGCCCGTTTCTAGTTGGAGAACTACTCATAATAGAAGAGGAAAGCACAGTGTCACTATTCCACCTTTTTCTTCTTACTAGATTTTCCTCAGGAAGAAAATACAGAAAAGGGGTGGTTTCAGTAGAGAAAGCAGAACTGCTTCGAAAAAAAGGTGAATAGAAAAAGTACATGATCAAAGCAAACGCAACAGATGGCCATCTTGCCTCTGTTTAAAAACCTCCAGAGAGGGATTACCATACTGAGACATTGTATTCTATGGATGAACAGCTCATCCATTCAGAATGTTCTTCCTAATATTTAGGTGTAAATTTTTTTCCTTTAGTTTGAATACTCTGCTCTTTGTCCTTGTCTCTAGGCCAGGTGAAAACAAGTTGGCTCCATTTTCAATATGGCATCCTTTCAAATGTCTATGGCTGTTGTGCCCCCTCTTAACTTTCTTGTCTGCAAGCTAAACATGCCCAGCTCCCTAAGCAAGGGGAGCAAAGAGCATATAAGTGTTTCGAGATTAACGATAGCGCAATAATAGCTACAGAATTATGTGCCATGACCTTTAGAATTGCCCTGGATTATGATTGTGGATGGCATGATTTTTTAAAGTAATTGCAATGTTTTATATGTTTTAATATGCAATTAATTTTAATTTTTAAATCTTTAACTTAATATATTTAAACTTTTTGTTGTTCAACGGCATTGAATAGTTGCTATATGTCAGGGCTGTCCAACTGGCGGCCCCGGGGCCGGATCCGGCCCGTAGCCTGTTGGACACGGCCCCACCTATGCCCTCAGCCGCCATTTTTTAAATTTAAAAAAAATTTTTAAAAAAAAAATGGCGGCCGGGGGGAGGGGGAGGAGGGGCAGGGAGGAGGAAGAGAGCTAGCTCCTCCTTTTCAGCGCCCCCCTCCCTACCTAGGGCGGGGGAGCCGCCGAAAAAGGGCAGAAGGCGGCGCCAAGAGCAGATGCTCTTGGCACCGCCTACTCCTCCTTTTCGGCGGCTCCCCCGGCCTAGGAAGGAGGGGGCGCCGCCGGAGGAGTAGGCGTGCCAGGGAGCAGCGCGTCACGCCAGGCCTGTGACGCGCTGCCGTTGGCGCTGCCTTCTGCCCTTTTCGGCACCGAGAGAGGGACGGAGAAGCGATCCAGGCAGGGAGGAGGAACCAGCTCTCTTCCTCCTGCCTGGATCGCCCCTTCTCCCTCTCTCGCTGCTGCCATCGCAAGTCAGTTTGCAGCAGCGGCTCCGAGAGAGGGACGGAGAGGGTGATCCAGGCAGGAGGAAAACAGCTGGCTCCTCCTCCCTGCCTGGATCGCCCCTTCTCCCTTTCTCGGCGGTGCCGCTGCGAACTGCCTCGCAATGGCGGCGCCGAGAGAGGACGGAGGGGGCGATCCAGGCAGGAGGAAGACAGCTGGCTCCTCCCCTGCCTGGATCGCCCCTTTTCCCTTTCTCGGCGGTGCCGCTGCGAACTGCCTCACAATGGCGGCGCCGAGAGAGGGACGGAGGGGGCGATCCAGGCAGGAGGAAGACAGCTGGCTCCTCCTCCCTGCCTGGATCGCCCCTTTCTCGGCGGCGCCCGCTGCGAACTGCTCTCGCAACGGCGGCGCCGAGAAAGGGAGGAGGGGGCGATACAGACAGGAGGAAGACAGCTGGCTCCTCCTCCTCGCCCCTCCTCCTTCCCCGCACCGCGGCACGTCCGCGGGGGAGGAGGAGGGGCGAAGGAGGAGGAAGTCAGCTGGCCCCCCCCCCCCCCCCTGCTCACTGATCACCTGCGGCCCCCCAGGTGATCAGTGACACTTCTTCCGGCCCGTGGGCCGGAAGAAGTTGGACAGCACTGCTATATGTAAAGCCACCTTGAGTCCCCTTTGGAGTAGAAAAAGGCGGGATACAAATAGAGTAAATAAATAAATAAGGGGAGAGTACATTTCAGGGTACCTTCCAGAAATATAATTCTCCTTGAAATGCTAGGCAGGGATTGTGGTATCCTCATGTTTCTGTACTTTCAAATTGGGGGTGGGGTGGATGATTAAAAAAATTATAAATTTGCCTCTCCTAAAAAGAGAAAAGGGGGCGTGCAGGGCCGGATTAGCGGCCTGCGCCGCCCAACGTCGCTCGGTCTAAACGCCGCCCCCCAGGGGCGGGGCCTCTTGCGGGGGCGGGGGCGGTGTGATGCACAAGGCACCGCCGGAAGTCCCGCCCTTAGGGAGACTCACGTGGCGGGACTTCCGGCGGCGCCTTGTGCGTCACGCCGGTTCCGCCCCCTCCCTTCACTGAAGGGAGGAGGGGCGGAGCTGCTGCCGCGTGACGCACAAGGTGCCGCCGGAAGTCCTGCCCTTAGGGAGACTCACGCGGCTTCCCCCGCCGCCGTGCTCGCACCAGCGCACCTCCTCCCTTCACTGAGGGAAGGAGTGGCGCCCGCTGTGTCAATCGCCCTAGGGGTGGCGGGACTTCCCTCTGGCTCCTTGTCCCGCGGGCGGGCGCCACTCCTTCCTTCACCCCTTCCTTCGGGGCCGGAAATGCCGCCCACAAAATCCGCCACCCGAGGCCATGGCCTAGTCTGGCCTTATGGGTAATCTGGGCCTGGGGGCGTGTAGATATATCTTTGAATGATTCTCAGGATTTCACCTTTACAGAGAGGTGAACGTGTTATCTTAGTCTACTTTTTTGAGAACTTAAACTTTACTGCACATTAAAGTGATGGCTACTATATAACAAGTTGATTCTTGTTCCACAGAGGTATAAAAATATTAAAATGAGAAGGGTATTTTCATTTGGTTTATTTTTAATATCAAAAAACAATAAATGTAATATAACACAATGGTGATATGGAAAGAAATTAAGGAACCCTACAAGAGATTAAGATGCTTAAACACACACCAGGGGTAACCCACGTCACAAATTCTTAACCAATTTTCTAGTCTCATATATGAGAGAGAGATCCATTTCCATGACTGTTGAAACTTGCTCTGTAACTTTGGAGCTAGAGCCAGAAAGACATAGTAAAGACACTGAATGGGTAATTAGTATCTATTAAAATAATATACAAACTAGGGCGTCGTCAGGGTGCTGGCATCTGGCTCAGCCACCTGGAGGGATTTGGCTTCATAACAAAGAAGACAAGATGGATGTTGCCTCTGCAAAGTATTTTTTTTATAAATCACTGAGAGAGAGAAAGAGAGACTGAGCAACTATCAAAGGAGAGAGCGAACACCCAGTTCATATTCCATGCTATCTTATTTAAAAGTAAATTATCTTTCAGTGTGGCTCCTTCATTGGAGGAAGAAAATCTACTAAAAGGATGGTGAGAAAATGGCTTCTCATGCTGCTGAACATAGTTCTGCTTATTTTTCTTGCTTTCAAGATCTATGAGGACTCTAAAATAATGTGTCACTGTAAAATAAAAAAAATACTGTGGAATAGAAGTAAAACTAAAAGCTATTCTGACTTTAACTGTACACAAAAATGACAGACAACACATTCCTTCCGGTTCAAACTGAAAATGAATGCATATCTTTCAACTATCCCAATTTGTCAGGGATAGTCACAACTAATTCTCTGCTGTCCCACTTCTTCAGCTGCTTTTACAATGTCCCAATTTCTCTCTTTTCCTTCTCTTTTAATTCATTTGTCCTCAGCTTACTTCAGTTGCTGTAAAGTTCACAGTGCAAAAGTACGGTAGTTTGCATCCAGTTAACTCAGCAGGGAAGGTGCCTGGGAGCGATAAGCAGAACCTTGCTCTTTTCACTAGGCACAAGCAAAAGCAATCTGTATTTTGCTTTCTTGACTCTGACAACAAAAGGACAAGCTCTTATTTTGCTTGGCCACTCACATCCCAGCTATCACCTCTGAAATGTTACAGGCCATGTGATTGGCAGATTCTGTATTTCTGCCCCAGGAAAGTGAAAAGCTGATAATTGCCTTCTGAAGGCAGCATTCAACACCTAACCGGTAAGTGATAATTGAGGCATTCCATGAGGATTAGTGTGGCACTCACAACACAAATCCAACTGTGTCAGGGAGAAATGGTGAAGAATTCCCAGAGTTTGCCAATCCAAAATCAATTACTTGAACACTCCACTGCTAGGTTTCCTGCAGCAGGTATGCACTAAAGACCCCTTTATTGGAGACTAAAAAGGCAGGCTTGGGAGAATCCAAGGCCTGTTAGATCATTTCAGTCTTGTTTTAGGTTAGGCTATGGAGCAGCTTTGGTCACCTTGGTGGATAATTTGTGCTAGGAACTGGACAGGGAGAATGTGTCCCTGTTGGTTCTGCTTGACCACTTGGTGGCTTTTAATACCATGCACCATTATATTGAAATCGAGCAATATAAAGCAATCACGGATAGTGAAATCCAGACTGCGGATAGCAAAACCTGGATACCCAAGATCCATTAGGTGGATAACAAATACCAGTAGTGGGCCGCCTTTGCTTCCATGCCTGGCGAGACTTAAGAAACTATAACCCAATGTTCCCCAGTCAAGAAATCTCATCAATTGAAGAAGAAGCCACTGAGGTAATTTTATTCATTCCAGCTGGAAAGGATGACAGCTCACGGTAAGCCACAAAAGGGAACTGACATGTTTGACAAGAACAAAACACATATTTTAATACAGTAAACTCTTTTGTCTTTCCCGTGCACGCCCAGCTGGGGCTGGCTTAGCATTGATTAGTGGAGCCACATTGACATCATGACCAGCTAGGAGGATTCCCTCTGTGAGGCGGGACTGTGGCGCCTGCCAGACAATCAGGCAGCGTTTCCCATTTTCAATGCAGATTCACACTCTCTAATGGCTGACAGGGAGCAGGATGACCAGAGGGACAAAAGAATATATAATTTTGTGAATGGATTACAGTTAGACGAACAAAGCGGGGCCATCAGGTCTCTGATGGTTATGGGGTTGTCCTGATGATTATGGGGTTGTGACCCATCAAGATGGGTCGGGCACTCACAGTGCTCATGTCAAAACAACCAGGGAATGGCAGGACAGGTGGCACAAACATTGTCTTTCCCCTGAATGCCTTAGGCAGGTGTCACATCTAGACAAAGCTCTAGACCGAAGGCATCCAGACCAGCATTAACAGACAATAAGGAGGGTTACTAGAGGCCGGAAATAGCTATTTTGGCCTCCCTCATTTGTAATCTGGAGGTATGAAGATTTACAGCACTTCTTTTTTTAAAAAAAATCCAATCTATGCATTTGTGGAAGTTCTCATTATCTTTAATGATGTCTAATCTGTGTTTGAACCCTCTTAACCCCTTGACCCCAATGATATCCTATAGCAAGTTAGAATGTTAATTACATTAGTTTAAGCCTTTCCTCTAAGGACTTAAAATGTGTTCCCCTTCAGATTATATTGATTATTTTCTTCTTGTTTTGCTTGTGATTAAAACATTTCCACCATCTCTTCCCAGCATTGCTTTCCTTTTGCTTCTCTTTTCCCCCTCGGGTTTTGTTAAGTAAGCATGCAGGATATAAAGATGTTTAAAGTTAAATGTATGTTGAGCATTTATTGTTCTTTACCATATCATCTCCTTCTTGCCCATCTGTTCTCTCACAGTTGTGGTTCCTGATGAGAAAAACCCAAAAGGCAAAGAAAAGGAAAGATTTGATAGAGCGGCAGCAGAATGAATAACCATTCTTCATGAATAACCTAACAAAGAAAGCTTACAGCTACCATCTGCATTTCTTCATTCACTATTTACACAGGGAGCATAAATCTTAATTCATCCCTTTAAATCCAGTTCCTAGAATTTAGCAGAATGAAGCTAGGGGCTTCCAGGCTAAATTTTAACAGGCTGCAACTACTTCAACATTTCAAAGAATATCATAGATTCACTATGCTAAGCATCTGTAATTTGCTATTTTGCAGAGTTACCAGATGCTGTCTGATCTTGGAAGGTAAGCAAAGTCAGTTCTGGTTAGTCCTTGGATAGAGAATACTGTATTTCAGAGGAAGGCAATGGCAAACCATCTCTGAGTATTCCTTACTAATAAGATCCTGTGAAATTAATGGAATGTATTCCTGCCCCTGGCATGTAGACAATTGCCTTCGCCCTGCTGAAATTATCTGTGTCCAGAAATATACTTCTATGATTGCCAAGTATGCTTCTATGGGTATCAATAAGTGTCTGATACAATTGATTTTCTGGATCAGAACCCACAGGCCTTCATCTAAAATTGCATTTGAGTGAGAATGCTGGTTTGCAATGTATTTTATAGCATACATATTTGAAAGTTCAACTTACATCCATATTTTTGTCCCCTGGTTATTAATGTGCCTTCAAGTCAGTTCTGATAAATGGTATCCCTCTCATAGGTTTTCCTGGCAAGATTTATTCAGAGGAGGTTTTCCTCTGCCTTCCTCTAAGGCCGACAGATTATTATACACCCAATGGGTTTCCATGGCTAAGTGTAGATTTAAGCCTAGATCTCCCAGAATCCTCATCTTTGTCTACCACTAAACCAGACTAACTCTTATTTTATCACTTAGTCATGCATGAGTATACTTTTAAAGCAGAAACTGGAATTGGATCAGAGCATATGGTTTCAGTTAATAGCAGTCATCTCTTAACACATGGACAGACACATGCACATACACTTTATAATGTTTCCCCAATTAGTTTAAATGCCCTATATATTAGGTACATATGGGAAAACCACATGAGCTGCCACTGTTTATCCACCTGTCTTCCAGCCCTTTAATCCAATTGAAAGGATTTCCATTTGCATCTGCTTGTTTACATGGTGCGAGTGACAGTAGAGTTCATTTGCCTGGGCTATGCTAGTGAAGTAAGAAGACCCACTTACCACATGTAGGAATATCCTTCAGTCATGCATAGCTCTACATCTGCTTTGACAGCCTGATGAAGTTTGATGAAGATGAGGACCTCAACTGTAATCTTCTCATATTTCAGTGTAATAAACAGTAAGTCAGTAAAGGAAGTGAAGAATGAGGAGATAGTAGGAAAGTACCATGGAGGAGAACCTAAAAAAACTTTCCATAGGAAGATCTAGAAGTGTCAGGTACAGAAACAGCAAGTATAATAGCACTGCCTTGTGTGACCAACACTTCTACTGCATGGAGAATACATGCAAAAGTAGAAAAGATGGTGAGCAGAGTCCAAATAATGTGTCATGTGTCATGGATATATCACATTCATATAAATACAAAAAGAACTACATGCATTTTCTAGATATACAATGTAAACAGCAGCAATGGAGACATCATTAGTTTTGCTTTCAGCACAACTATATATATATATATATATATATATATAAACCAACCTCATATTCTTTCTATTCCAAATAATTCCAAATAATAAATTTTCAATTGTATTAAATTATTTGCAAAATTGTATAAATGTTTATAAATTCTTTTTTTAAAAATTGAAATTTTGCTTGAATTCAAAAAGTATAATTATTTCTAGCTTTTCATGGCTTCGTTTTGCTATCATATAGGTGTTATGGATGTAGAATCTCTTAGAGAAAAAACCTGAGCCTGCATAGACTGTGAAGTTTGGTCCCTTCCATTATTATTACTTTTTAAAAAAAAAAACCTTCATGTTCTTCTCCTATTTTATTAATTTTATTTATTTATTTATTTATTTATTCGATTTGTGCACCGCCACTCCCAGAGGCTCGGGGCGGTTTACAGAATTTCAGCACAACAATAAAACAATAAAACCATACACATTAAAATATCATTAAGACTCGAAGGCTTGTCTAAACAAGAAGGTCTTACAAGCTTTGCGAAAAGTTACCAAATTTCGCAAAGCCCAAGTCTCAGGGGGCAGATCATTCCACAAAACTGGGGCGATGATAGTGAAGGTCCTTTGTCGGGTTGTTGTCAGGTGGTAAGCCTTCACACCAGGAACATCTAAGAGATTCTGATCTTCTTCTGATCGCAGTGATCTCAAGGGACTATATGGGGACAGGTGATCCCTCAAGTACACTGGCCCCAGACCATATAAGGCCTTAAAAGTTAAGACTAATACTTCTTCTCATGTATGGTGGAAATTGTGAATTTTGGTACTTATTTTAATTCATCACCCTATACAAAATTCCTCCCCATCCTAGCATGTGATACATAAACAATAGTTTAGGTGATATAGCAGCATCCAGTATTAAGTGGGAAATCATGACTAACCTAATTGTTTCACAACCTAGGTGGATCCCATTTAACATTCAAAACCTCAGAAGAACTCAGTTTATTGCTGTTTTCTGGCTGATGAAGAAGGCTATGAGTTTCTTATCGAGTGCTTGCAGATATGATCTTGTTCTCCTGCAAGCATTGGCTTGAAGTATCTGTTAACAACTTTGGGAAACTTGTGTAAGTCTAAACAATAGGGTATCAGTTATGATAAAACAAGCTGTGGAGTTTGATAGAAAATATATTTTTGTGTATAGCAATCAAACAGATCCAGCAGTACTGATATCTAACGGTGTTGTTTTCTGTGTATGACAACTGGAAAACAAGGGAGGGGGGGGGGTCATGTTTGTGTTCCTATGTTGAAAGACATTGGCAAAATTCCCAGGTCGGGACAAGCCAAAATGTCATTTTCTTTAGTATGACATTTTAATACACAGGAGACAGCTCTCTGCCTTGTCCTTCCTCCAACAAGCCAGAGAAATACCACATCAGTTTTTGGGCAGGGTGGTTCTGTAGTTTGTTGGGGGAAAGACAAGCAAGAATATTGGCTCCTTCTGTGTTTGGGTATCACACTAAACATAATAACAACTCATTGTTTATTTAGCCTTCACTTCAAACAAGAATGATTTTGTTGTATTCTAATTTGCTGAGACGTTGCAACATACTCAATCTTTTTTTTTTAAGTTCTTAAATCTTGGAGAATTCAAGACAAGAAACCTATATTTCCTATCTTTAAAATTACAGCAGCAGATATCTACGAGAAAATGTAGGAAATTTTGCATTTTATTTGTGTGTGTGTGTATGTACTGTATGTATGTGTTTTGAATCTAATCTATATGGATCTATATAATAAGAATCATTTTAGATTTCTGGAAAAAAACACATTTGTTTGTTAAAGTATGGTGCCAGGTTACAAGAATTTATTTGCATAATTTCAATTCCTGGATGAAAATTTGATCCATTTTCGAGAAATAACTTTCTAAACTTTGCCTAGGCAAGTCAGTCTTTCTCAATTCTCAACAAAACGCTTGCCTGGCAACACTGAGTTATAGAGCTGTTTCCTTAGTATAACCTTTCAAGTATTGCCTAACTAACCTCCCATTTTCATGTTTGCAATTGAACTGCCAAACCTGAACATAAAAGTTAAACTGCAAGACTTTTAACTATTGACAAATATGTACTTTGTTGTAGGGTCATTTAATTGCTATAAGGGTTTTTTTAATGAACACAGGATGCCCAGTTGGACCTCTGGACCAGGTAACTCAGTACCTTGAGGGTCAGTGTTCTGTCATCAACCCTGCAAATGTTAAACTATTTTCTATGCTAGATTGGGCTGCTAGGAGATCTGTTAACATCTGAGGGACTATAATACTCCAACCCATGTTCTAGCAGAGGAGACAAGGGCCCCATTCATACTGCAGTATTAAGCCCAAAACGTGGGACCTGTGTCCAAATAATGCCTCACGTAAAAATGAATTAACCCAGGAAAAACTGGGATTTCCCACTTTGCTCCGGATTAATGAAACACCTGGAAAGATCCAAACCTTAAGCTAAGGTCCGGATCTTTCCAGGTGAGGGTCCTATGGGGATTGACTCCCAGGACTGCTTCTGTAGTCCCTGGGGTCAATCCCCATAGCCACCCCAGTTCTTTAGGCTCCTGGAGCCTGATGGAGCAGGAGGGTGCCCACCCAACCACCCTCCCATCCAGTCCCCCATTTCCCTCCCAAAAAACTTACCCCCACCTCCTGATGCATCATTTTTGTGTGTCACGAGCCGGCAGGCCCCTCAGGTAAGTTTTTTTGGGGGTGAAATGGGGGGGCTGGATGCCATCCCCTGAGGGAAAGCCTGGTGTTTGGAGTAGGGATTGGGACACAAACCCGGAAGAAGTGGGTTAAAATAACCTACTTCCTCCCGGGTTTCTGCCCTGTCTGGAAGGGCCCTTAGATTCCACTAACTGCTATTGCAACATCCTATGGAATTCTGGAATATATAGTTAGGTGAGGCATTAAAGCCCTCTGGCTGAGAACTCCAAGTACCTCTCACTAAACTGCAAATCCCAGGATTCCATAGAATGAAGCCATCACAATTAAATTGCTATAATTACTGAGTGTGAAAGAGTGCCACAGTTTTACCCAGCTCTTTACTGTTAACTGTTTTCAAGTGTTCTTTGACTTGTGACACCATGAATGAGAGACCTTCAAGTCAACTTATCATCAACAACCCTGCTCAGGTCTTGCAGATTCAGGACCATGGTTTCTTTGAATGAGTCGATACCTAGAATGTGATCTTACTCTTTTTCTACCCCCTTCTACCTTACCAAGCAGTAAGCAGTCTTTTTTACTGAGTCATGTCTTTTAATGATATGTCCAAAGTATAGTAGTCTCAGTTTAGTTACTAGGGAGAGTTCAGCCTTGATTTGCTCTAGAGCCCATTTATTTGTCTTTTTAGGAGTCCACAATATATGTAAAGTTCTTCTCCAGAACCAAATTTCAAATGAATTGATTTTTTCCCTATCAGCTTCATTCCCCAAGATCTACCGGGAGAATAGAAACAATAAAGCTGAGACTCTTTGCACTTAAAGCATATGTATTGCCATTGTGAATGACAGCTTTTTCTCCGATGAGTAATTTCACCATTTTGGCAACTATGGAGAAAGAATCATTTGTGTCTAGATGCATATATTTTAGCCTGTGATGTTCAAGTGGGACATGCCTGCCAATGCATGCTAACACTGGGATCTGGAACCATGTTCACTGTTCTGAAACAGACACACCAGGTTGTGTGACTGATTCAGTGGGGGTTGCAGTGACTAAACCATGGATGAGATTTGCCAGGAAATCTGGTCCCAAGCTTAATCAATTCCTTTTTACCAGACAAACATTGCCCACGTGACCTTTCTTCTTAGTTATTTCATATCATCCCCCTTCAACTCCTGAAGATTGAGACTGCAAGAAGTCCAAAGTCAAATTATTAAAAGCCATAAAGACATATCCTGGAGGCATCCTATAAGTTTATTTCTCAGCATCTGCATCTAGATTAACTTTCTCGCTTTAGTTTCTGTCATTAGGAATGCTAAATTATTTCAGGCATTCCCTTTTTTGGCAAGCAGTCAGAAATGTTCAAGTTGAAGCATGGGACAATTCTGACTTTCAGAGACTGAATGTGTACATAGCATGGGCAAAAGAGATATCTTCATTAAAGATGAGTCCTGAAATTCTAAAGAAATCGCAGCTTAACTTAATTAAAATGTTGATTTATTATTGTGTGCTTTTATGCTCTTGAGTTATTTCTATATTGGAAAAAACATGATTCATCCTCAAAGCTATCACTGCATCCCAAAGGGAAAAATATAACTATGTAGATGCTAATAAACTCTTTCTCCTTAGTTGCTATTCTTGCATCTAACAATTTCTGCAGTAATTCTTTTTCTGATTAATGGTAATAGAGATATAAATGCGGAGAAATGGGCAAAAGGGAAAAATAAGGAGATGAATATGTGTGGAAATATGCATTGTTTAAACATAGAAATGATAGTAACTATAGGAGTCTGTCAAAGTGTTTCTGCCTTAACCATTATGCAGTCCTTGAAACCTGGTGACCTCTCCAGATGTGTTGGACCCGTGGTTCTCAAACTCTGCTCTGCGGAGCCCTTAGAGCTCCATAAAGCATAGTCAGGGACTCCGCACGCCGCTCCTCCTCCCCCTCCTCCTCTTTCCAGAGAGAGGGGCACCGACCAGCTGGTTGCTCCTTCCTTCCCTTCCCCTTCCTTCCCTTCCCTAACTAACTAACTAACTTTATTTCTTATGAGTCGCCCTCCACCAAAGGTGCTCTGGGCGACTTACACAATTAAAATAAACAGGTTACATAGTCACCGCTTGTTACTAACAATCATAGGCTCTTCTGAAAAGCCATGTCTTAAGTGCCCCTAAAAATGTATGTAGAACAGGAGTGGCTCTTTGGTCTTGCAGTAGGGAGTTCCACAAGATTGGGGATACAGTGGAGAAGGATCTCTGTCTTGTGGACTCCAAACAAACCTCTCTAGGGCCAGGGACATAGAGAAGATTCTCATGAGCTGACCGTGGCAGTCTCTGGTGGTGGAGTGGCATCAAACGGTCTCTTAGATATGAAGGACCCTGACCTCGAAAGGCCTTGAATGCTAGGACCAGGGTCTTATAGAGGACTCTGTGTTCAACCGGCAGCCAATGCAAGCGCTGCAGAGATGACGTTATATGGCACCTCACTGATGTTTTTGTGAGGAGTCTAGCAGCTGCATTTTGCACAATTTGGATCTTGCGAATTGTTACTCGAGGTAAGCCTACATACAAAGCATTGCAGTAATCCAGCCTGGACGTAACTGTGGCATGGATTACCGTAGCCAGCGCCTCTGTTGGTAAATAAGGTGCCAACTGCCTCACTTGCCTCCCTCCTTTCCTCCTTCCTTTCCCTACCTTTCCCTTCCCTTCCCTTCCTTTCTCTTTCCTTCACTTCCTTCTCTTCCACACCATGCAGACCCTTTTCCGCAGACCCTTTCCTTCTGTATGACAGAAGGGAAGTGAACTCTATGGTCCTGAGGTCTGCCACTAAAATAATGTTACGTTGACGAAAATAGTTCTTCATTTTAATATTGTTTTTTCTCTTTTTTTGCACTATAAGAGATATGTGCAGTGTGTATAGGAATTCGTTCATGTTTTTTTTCGTTAGTTCATACAAATATTCTCCATCCATCTGCCACTTGCACTGCTCATCTGTCCAATTTTGAAATGCAATGTGGCCCCTGTGTCCAAAAGTTTTCCCATGCCTAATATATATGGTATACATTTTATATAATATATTATATAATATATAAACATTTATTGGGGCTCCATAAAAAACTTTTCCTTCAAAAGAGGCTCCACATCTGAAAAAGTTTGAGAACCACTGTGTTGGACTGCAATGTCCTGTTAGGAAATGGGAGATATCGTACTAGAGTTTTCAAGCACAGAATCAAATTGACAAGAATAGCAACTAGTCCCATGTTCACCCACATATGTGCAAGTTCTAGCAGGGGAGAAAGCTTGATCTTCTAAACAAAACATGTACAAGCATCTTTATTCACAAAATTATTTGTTCATAATGAAACACAGGGTCTAATAGAATAGAGAGGAGAAGACAAATATGGTGGCAGGTGATGCAGGAAGAGAGTGGATAGATAAAACAACCATTAGGAAGTCACTAGAATGCAAGTATTACAGAGTATAAACCTGCAAAATCTGTTAACTCTAACATTTCCATCATCCCCAGCTAGCATAGCCAAGCTGAGAAATTTACACTACTTCTTGACCCCATCCAGAGAGCATTTACCTGCCATTTACACAGATTGCTTCTGGCAACATTGCTTGCTGTGCTTTTGCCTAGCTGTTGGCACCTGATGAAGATTCTTTGAACACACAATTCATCAGCTATTTATGAGCTATCTACATTTCTCACAGACCCAGAACTGATTTTGGAAGACTTCCTGGGGGTGATTCCAGACAAGAGCAGGCAAATAAGCAGCAAAACTAACAGGCATTATGTGTAGGTGTTCAGCAAAATAGTTTAAGGGGGAGGCCAAGAGTTCTGTTTCAGTGCTCACTTTAGATATTGAATATGGATGGTGAGGGAGCTTCTGCAGTTACTTGTAACAGTTGTGGCATGTCTGTAATTGTTGACCAAGTTGGCTGCTCTCTTGGAAGAGAAGTTCCAGCAACTTGAGGCTCAAGTATGTGCTCTGCATTAAAAGAGAGCCAATCACACTTTCCTGGATGAAGTACACACGGTCGATGTCTCTGAGAAGGAAGTCAATTCCCAAACACAGGATGTAGACATTTGGATGAATATAACATACAGAATTAGAAGGAACAAATATCATTTTATGGATCTGGAGATACAGAATTGATTCAAAGCTCTTATCAGTGATGACAAGGAACAACAACGAGGGCAACAGTGTGAGTCTTCAGAGAACATCCAGATAACAGACAATGGTCCCTGTCAATCCTCAGAGGAGATGTGTAGTGGTGGCAGAAGACTCCTTGCTGAGGAAAGAAAAGAAAGACCCATACAAATAACTATTCTGGTATCAGCTTGATATCAATTCCAGGAAATATTCCAGAACAAATTATTGAACAAACTATCTGTAAGCACTTAGAAAACAGCTTTTTCATAAACAAGATTGTAAAATGTGGGCTAAATGATGCTATTATAATGAATTAAGGGGGTAGCAGGTGAAATCATGTCTTACTAACTTGTTAGAATTCTTTGAGGGTGTAAATAAACACATAGATAAAGGGGACCCAATTGATATTGTTTACCTTGACTTTCAAAAGGCTTTTGACAAAGTCCCTCACCAAAGGCTCCTAAATAAGCTCTTCAGCCATGGAATCAGGGGACAGGTCTTGTCCTGGATTGGAACCTGGCTAAACTGTAGGAAACAAAGGGTGGTAATAAATGGACACTTCTCTGGGTGGAAAGAGGTGGGAAGTGGCGTACCCCAAGGTTCAGTTTTGGGTCCGTTACTTTTTAATTTATTCATTAATGATCTGGATGTAGGAGTGAATTCTGAGGTAGCAAAGTTTGCAGACGACACTAAATTGTTCAGGTAGTTAAAAATGAAACTGATTGTAAAGAGCTCCAGAAAGATCTCTCGAAATTGAGTGAATGGGCAACAAAGTGGCAAATGCATTTTAACCTAAACAAGTGTAAAGTCATGCACATCGGGGCAAAGAACCCCAACTACACTTATCAACTGATGGGGTCAAAGCTTTCGAGACAAACCAGGAAAGGGATCTTGGGGTCTTGGTGGACAGCTCAATGAAGATGTCAACCCAGTGCGCTGCAGCAGTGAAAAAGCAAATTCTATGCTAGGCATGATCAGAAAGGGAATCGAAAATAGGTCAGCAAATGTTGTATTACCTCTCTACAAATCTATGGTAAGGCCACATTTGGAGTACTGTGTACAATTCTGGTCTCCGCACCTTAAGAAGGATATAACGGAACTGGAAAAGGTACAGAAAAGGGCAACAAGAATGATCCAAGGGATGGAGCGGCTCCCTTATGAAACCAGGTTGCAACGCCTTGGTCTTTTCAGCCTTGAAAGACGGCGTTTAAGAGGTGACTTGATCGAAGTGTATAAAATCATGCATGGGATAGAAAAGGTGAATAAAGAAAAATTATTTTCTTTGTCACAAAACACTAGGACTAGAGGGCACTCCCTGAAGCTCCAAGGTAGGAAAATTAGGACTAATAAAGGGAAATATTTCTTCACCCAGAGGGTCATTGGGTTATGGAACTCACTTCCAGAAGAGGTTGTGACAGCTGTCAGCCTGAACAACTTCAAGGCAGGATTAGACAGATTCATGGATACCAAGTGTATCGGTAGTTACTGAAAAGGACATTCAAGTGCCACCTCGGAGTTGGTTGAGGTAGGCAGGATTTCCCTGGGTACTGGTTGTGGGGGGTCGGGAGCAGGTCAGGGTTTTGCCCTCCCTTCTGCTCGAGATCCCCGTGTACAACTGGTGGGCCACTGTGTGATACAGAATGCTGGACTAGATGGGCTGAGGTCCGATTCAGCATGGCTCTTCTTATGTTCTTATGTTCTTATGTTCTAAAGGGAAATAAGCAGGCAGAACAGATATAATTCAACAAAGCTTTTGGATTGGTTTTTGTATTCCATTTAAGGCTATTCTACATCCTTTAGCATTCAAATCTGTATCATGTTTCCTTTGGCCCCATGTACATTGCTATACAATACAGTTTGAAACTGGTCAGTGTAGATTCATATCAATAGTGTAGCATATAATGCAGTTCAATGCATTGTACATGTGACCATAGAGAAAGCAGGTTGTCATCTTAGCTTGAGGTGCACTAGAAAGCTGAGTGTTTGTCTCTTGTTTAAGGCTGAGTACTGGTTGTCTGGTGTCTAAGGAACTGATACCTCTGTTTGGGACCTTGTGTTTGAGGCTGTGTACTTGAGACCTTGTGCTTGAATTTGGTCTATATCAAAAGGAGTATATTGTCTCGATTGAGGGAAGTCATGGTGCCTCTCTCTTCTGCTCTGGTTAGACTTTACCTGGAACAGTGTGTACAATTCTGGGCACCACAGTTTAAAAGTGATTTTGACAAGCTGGAAGGTGTCCAAAGGAGGGCATCTAAAATAGTTAATGGTCTGGAGACCATGCCCTATGTGGAGCATTTTTAAAAAAACTGGGCATGTTTAGCCTACAAAAGAGAAGGCTGAGAGGAGACATGATAACTATGTATAAATATGTGAAAGAATGTCATAAGGAAGAGCAAGCAGGCTTATTTTCTACTGGAAATTACAGTTAAGGAGATTCCACCTGATCATTAGGAAGAACTTCCTGACTGTAAAAGCTGTTCAACAGTGGAACTCTATGCCTCTAAGTGTGGTGGAAGCTTCTTCTTTCAAAGCTTTTAAACAGAGGCTGAATGGCCATCTGTCAGGGGTACTTTGAACTTTTCCTGCATGGCAGGGGGTTGGACTAGATGATCAATGAGTCCTCTTTCAACTCTATGATTTTAAGCCAATGGGATTTTGGCCTACATAAATAGGAGTATCATGTCTAGATCCAGGGAAGTCATGCTACCTCTCTAGTCTGCCTTGGTTAGACCACACCTGAAATACTGTGTCCAATTCTGGGCACCACAATTGAAGAGAGATATTGGCCAGTTGGTATGTGTCCAGAGCAGGGCAACTAAAATGATCAAGGGTCTGGAGAACAAGCCCTATGTGGAGCAGCTTAAAGAGCTGGGCATGATTAGCCTGAAGAAGAGAAGGCCGAGAGGAGACACGATAGCCATGTATAAGTATGTGAAGGGAAGTCATAGGGAGGAGGAAGCAAGCTTGTTTTCTGCTGCCCAGGAGACCAAGACGCGGAGCAATGGTTTCAAACTACAAGAAAGGAGATTCCACCTGAACATTAGGAAGAACATCCTGACTGTGAGAGCTGTTCAGTAGTGGAACTCTCTACCCTGAAGTGTGGTGGAGGCTCCTTTTATGAAGGCTTTTAAACAGAGGCTGGATGGCTGTCTGTTGGGTGTGCTTTGAAAGCGATTGTCCTGCTTCTGGCCAGGGGATTGGACTGGATGGCCTACGAGGCCTCTTCCAACTCTATGATTCTATGATTCTACATATGTTGACACAGTACTACCGTACGTGTGTTCCAGTCAGAAGCAAACTCCATTTGGAACAATAGGATGTGTATAGGATTGCATTTTGAGATATTTATGTAGCTGTGTCACCTGAGCTGGCCTCCCAGGTCCAACAGTAATATGGTTTGTTCTTATGCAGGTTGAAGTACTGTGCTCTTAGGGTAAGATCCATAACTAATCCAATACTAACCACACAGATTTTTTTAACGGTCATCTTCATTGAGAAGTAAGCTGATTAAGTTCTTTGTCTCATTCCATCTGCTCTTTTTAAAATACAGACATAGCCAGACACAGGGCTCTACTTGAATTTGGCAGCTTTGGGAAATGTACTTGTTTGACAACAGGGAGAAAAAGACATAGATTATCTCATGACTATCTGCTATAAGATTACCTATATTAACAAAAGCATTTTAAAATGTGGTGAGCCTTTGTACGTTTGCTGCAGCTTGATGAAGCTTCTGCGTTTTATTCATTGTTGTATATGGTGAGTAGAACTAATTAGGAAGTCTTCATTAGTAGACTGTGTGTGGAGTAGCAATTTCAAACTTGATCTTGACACTATAGAAAAGCTTTCCATTAGTCACTAATCCAACAACAGTTCATCCTGCTTTAGAAAAGACAGCACTAATCTTCAAAGCTAGGAAATAACTTGCTTTCCAAATGAGCTATTTTTTGTTATCATGACTATAACCATAATTCACTGTTGGTCAATGGAATAGGAACAAATTGTCTGCATTACCCATTATTGTCAGGGCACTTCCAGACAGCGCCAAAATCCAGATTTTAAATGAGTGGTAAAAAATTCCAGGATCTGACTGCCATCCTCACAGGCTTTTGTATCAGAACAAGATAGAGGGCAGATGGGGAAATCGGGCAGAAGTTCTTTTAAAAAAATCACTTGATTATGCACTGGACTGTATATGCGCATTTGCAAATATCTTGATATAAATATAAGTAGACTTGCGTGTGTGCATATATAGTCCAACACATAATTGAGTGGATTTTTTTAAAAAAAAATCTGCTGGCTCTTTCTTTTCCCCCAATTGCAAGTGCAGGGATATACAAGATGTGAATTTGTGCGTTTTTCCAGCTGGAATCAGGATATAAGCAGACCTTTTTTAACATGTGCTTTTCGTTTGTTGCAGCAAATCTGCGCCGATTTACCACTAGCGTCATTTACAGCCCCACTTTTAACCTCATTTTTGGTGCTGTGTAGAAAAGCCCTCAATCCTCTGTATCCATGGATTCTGCAGCCACATCTTTTTCAACCAGTCACAGATTGAAAATAACCCCTTCCCCACATTCCAGAAAGAAGATTTTTTTTCATTTAATAAAAGGGGTGCAGTTTTACTGCAACATTGTACACAATGGCAAACAAGCATCCACAGATTTTGGTATTTATGGGAGATCGTAGAACTAAACCACTGTTGCTGCTGATTTACTTTCAACTTGTAGTGCATCTGGAAAGGATTGCTTTGTGCTGTCTTTATCATTTTCCTCAGAATAAAATAAAATAAATGAATTTCTAATCTTGAATTTCTGTGTCTTTTAAGCTTCAAGTTCCCTCAACTGTTGTATTCTTGTACTTTTTGTATTTTGCTACAACTATTATTCTCTCTCATTTTAAAAATATAATATTAAATGCTCAGAATGTCCTTTGATTTATTTCTCATAGTATACAGACTGCTCTTTTTCCAGATGAAGTAATTACCCTTAGACATTCTTCCCAGATGGCAAATCTTTAGCATTTCATTGCCTTAATTGGATTTTTATTTTGTCAGCACTAAAGCCTTACTACTAGTTATATTTTGTCAATTCAAATGGAACTTCATTTGATGTAAATGTAGAAAGCTTTATTTACAGATATTGTGGAGTGTGCATTTTAGTACTTCTCTTTTTCTGGTTCTTTCCCTGTTAGCTATTAGCCAATGGATTATATTATTGGAATCATGGAGCACTCCAAATCAGTGGTTCCCAACCTTTTTTTGACCAGGGACCACTTCACCAGGGATCAGTTCACCAGGGACCACCTTGAATAGGGACCACTCTCGAACATTATTACCAAAAGGGTTACAAATCATTTTTTGGTCAACTTTAAATTTGGTTTGGGATGCTGACTCAGATAATTGCATTGGTGGATCATATCAACTCTAGTTTCTGATTCAGAAGATATGCCATGGTCGATGACGGGGAAGGAGTGGCAGGTGGTGCAAAAGAAGCAGAAATAAAATAAAATAAAGAGGAAGGAGGCTTGCAGACCAGATTTTCATCCTTGCGGCCCACTGGCGGTCTGCACCACAGGTTAAGAACCACTGCTATAAATGCTGTGGGACTACAACTCCAAACAGCCTTTGCTTGAATGGTAGGGAAAGCTCAAATTGCAATCCAACACCATTGAGAAGCCCTGATAATTCAATTCCAGCTCTACATTATAAAGTTGATAGTGCCCCATAAATACAAGAAGAAAATTCACAAGCATGGTTACAACTTTTATTATGACTTATTATTGAAAATACTCTCTCTCTCTCTCTCTCTCTCTCTCTCTCTCTCTCTCTCTCTATATATATATATATATATATATATATATATATAAGGAAAACTATTTGGTTCCATAGAAATCCAACTTTCTCTGGTCACGAAATAGTTAAGGGTAAAAGCTGAAAAATATTGAGAGACAACTCTCATTTAGAGTTGTCAGATAAAACAATCGGAAAATCTCCTGTTCCCTTAGCATTTGTTCAAAATAAGGAATGCCAGAAGCTGCTGCTTAATGCTTATCACCCAAAGATATCTACTGAAATCCCCTCTTTTGTTTCTCTTGGCAACTTACCCTTATTACAAACTTCACCCACTAAAAGTTCCTCACTAAAACCTCAACTGAAACCCAGTTGTAACTTATTTCACAACCAGAAAATCATCAGACTTAACTTATGGGAGGCCTATACCACCACAAAGGAACATCTAGTCCAAGCAATTATCTTCCCATCTTAATGTCATACATATTAAAGAAGAACCATTCTATCCAAACATGCATAGGGTTATTCTATCAGATAACATTTCAGTAGACATAAAATACAATTTAAAACAATTAAACATATTAAACATGATTAATCAATACACAAATAACACATTGCACCAATCCTTAAGCATAATTCAGCTGCTTCATTTCTAACCGCGTTGTGACAGGATGTTAAATTGCATTTCCATCACTCACCGAACGCTTGTTTGAACAGCCAAATTTTAACTTGTTTCCTAAATGCTAGAAGGGAGGAGGCTGATCTGGTCTCGCTAGGAAGGGAGATCCACAGCCAAGGGGCCACCACCAAGAAGGCCCTTCTCTCCTCCCCACCAAAGGAACAGAGAAAAGGACCTCTTTGGCAGATCTCAGTGCTCGAACTGTTGCATAAAGGGAGATAAGCTGGACCAGAATAATGTCCTCCTTAGAAAAATGTATGTGTGCATGTCCTTAAATTGACTGTTGATATATGGCGACCCCATAAATTTCAAAAGGTTTTCTTAGGCAAGGAAGGGCCAGAGTGGTTTTGACAGTTCATTTCTCTGAAACACAGCACCTGGTCTCCCATCCAAGTGCTAACCAGGTCTGAAGCTGCTTAGCTTCCAAGATTAGACAGAATCTGTTACCTTTAGGGTATTTAGACACCTTTAGAATGTCAGGAAAGAGACTTTAACCTCAATGTTTATAATTTGGGGGAAAAGATAAGGGTTCGTGGTGAAGGGAGGAGTTAAGGTCAAAGAACCATTGTCCAGATGATAACTTACCCTATTTCCCCAGTACATTACATTACAAAGGATAAAGGAAAATGTATTGTTTTTAATCCACTAGAGAAATCAAGGAAAGTTATTATCTGCACAATGGTTTTTTGACCTTAACTCCTCCCTCTAGCACAAACCTTTATCATTTTTCTAAATTATAAGCACTGAGATTTCAAGCGTCTTTTTCCTGACTTGTACTAAAAATGGCTTCCCACCAATGAATCCCACTAATTAAGTAGCCTCACAAGAATGTGCTAAACCTCAAAAGAATTACATCCCTGATGTCAAAGACACAGTTGATTCTGGCAATTTGGCTGCTGACCAAAGAGTTCTCCATTCTTTTCAGTCAACAGACCCTGACATTTAACACAGTTATGGTCCAGTGTTTCACAAAAGGTACAAATAATTAAGCAAAAAATCCCCCCCCAAAAAAAAACCCAAACCATTTTAGCTACTCAGAGAAACATTTCCAGCATCAAAGGTATTATTTTTGACAACCACCCATTCAGTTTTAAGAGTCACTTTCTTTAAATAGCGCTATTTATTATTCTTAAAAACCTCTTCACACATAGATATTTGCTGCTGGTCTACATCCAGTCACTAGCCCAATCTATACTAAACAGGTTGAATCAATAGAAACTTGTAAATTTCACTTATTCAAATGACTTATTCTGATTGAAGGCAACAACTGAATCTAAGCCATGGTTTTCTACAAAAGGTTTTGTCCAAGGTTCCTCGACATGCTAGCCAATTATTCCCTTGAGCAGATGGTCATGGAACCAACCAGGGGAAAGGGGATCCTGGACTTGGTGCTAACTAATGAACAAGATCTCGTTCAAGATGTCCTTGTAACTGAGCCCATAGGTACCAGTGACCACAACACAATAACCTTCAACTTAAGTTTGGATAGCAAACTGTCAGTGAAAACTAACACAGAGACCTTAAATTTTCACAAAGGGAATTTCACCAAAATGAGAAAAATAGTAAAGAACAAACTAAAAGGAACAGTAAATAAAATCAAATCCCTCCAGAATGCTTGGAAACTGTTTAAAAATACTTTAAAACAAGCCGAACTAAAATGCATTCCTAAAATAAGAAAGAGGCCAGGAAAGTCCAAGAGGACATCAGTATGGCTTACAAATGAAGTAAAAGATGTGATTGGAAAGAAGAAAACTCATTTAAGAAATGGAAGGCTCTTCCTACTGAGGAGAACAGAAAGGAACACAAGCTCTGGCAAACTAAATGCAAAGCAACCGTCAGGAAAGCCAAGAGAGATTTTGAGGCACATATAGCTAAGAATATTTAAAAAAATAGCAAAAACTTCTTTAAGTACATCAGAAGTAGAAACCCAACTAGAAAAGCAGTTGGGCCACTTGACGAAAATGGTAAGAAAGGGACAATAAGTGAAGACAAGGAGGTTGCTGAGCGGCTAAACGACTTCTTTGCCTCCGTTTTCACACAGGAGGACAGACAACATATGCCTGCAGCTGAGTCAGTTTTTTCAGGGAGGGAATTAAATGAATTAAACCAGATAGAGATAAACAAGGAAGATGTTCTCACATGCCTTACTAAACTAAATGTCAACAAATCACCAGGGCCAGATGGCATCCACCCCAGAGTTCTTAAGGAACTCAAGTGTGAAATTGCTGAAATTCTAGCCAAAATATATAACCTTTCTCTAAGATCAGGCACTGTACCCGAGGACTGGAGGGAGGCAAATGTAACTCCGATCTTCAAGAAAGGATCCAGGGGTGATCCAGGAAATTATAGGCCAGTTAGTCTAACCTCAGTTCCAGGCAAAGTGATGGAAACCATTATTAAAGAAAAATTACTAAGCACATAGAAGAACAGGCATTGCTGAAGGAAAATCAACATGGTTTCTGCAAAGGCAAATCATGTCTTACTAACTTGATAGAATTCTTTGAGGGTGTAAATAAACACATAGATAAAGGGGACCCAGTCGATATTGTTTACCTTGACTTTCAAAAGGCTTTTGACAAAGTCCCTCACCAAAGGCTCCTAAATAAACTCTTCAGCCATGGAATCAGAGGACAGGACTTGTCCTGGATTGGAACCTGGCTAAACTGTAGGAAACAAAGGGTGGTAATAAACGGACATTTCTCTGGGTGCAAAGAGGTGAGAAGTGGCGTACCCCAAGGTTCAGTTTTGGGTCCGTTACTTTTTAATTTATTCATTAATGACCTGGATGTAGGAGTGAATTCTGAGGTAGCAAAGTTTGCAGACGACACTAAATTGTTCAGGGTAGTTAAAAATGAAACTGATTGTAAAGAGCTCCAGAAAGATCTCTCGAAATTGAGTGAATGGGCAACAAAGTGGCAAATGCATTTTAACCTAAACAAGTGTAAACTCATGCACATCGGGGCAAAGAACCCCAACTACACCTACCAATTGATGGGGTCAAAGCTTTCCGAGACAAACCAGGAAAGGGATCTTGGGGTTTTGGTGGACAGCTCAATGAAGATGTCAACCCAGTGCACAGCAGCAGCGAAAAAGCATATTCTATGCTTGGCATGATCAGGAAGGGAATCGAAAATAGGTCGGCAAATGTTGTATTGCCTCTCTACAAATCTATGGTAAGGCCACATTTGGAGTACTGTGTACAATTCTGGTCTCCGCACCTTAAGAAGGATATAACGGAACTGGAAAAGGTACAAAGAAGGGCAACAAAAATGATCCAAGGGATGGAGCAGCTCCCTTATGAAATCAGGTTGCAACGCCTTGGTCTTTTCAGCCTTGAAAGACGGCGTTTAAGAGGTGACTTGATCGAAGTGTATAAAATCATGCATGGGATAGAAAAGGTGAATAAAGAAAAATATTTTCTCTGTCACACAACACTAGGACTAGGGGCACTCCCTAAAGCTCAAGGTAGGAAAGTTAGGACTAATAAAGGGAAATATTTCTTCACCCAGAGGGTCATTGGGTTATGGAACTCACTTCCAGAGGAGGTTGTGACAGCTGTCAGCCTGGACAGCTTCAAGGCAGGATTAGACAGATTCATGGATACCAAGGGAATCAGTAGCTACTGAAATGGACATCCAAGTGCCACCTCTGTGTTGATGGAGGCAGGCAGGATTTTCCCCGGGTACTGGTTGTGGGGGGATGCTGGACTAGATGGGCTGAGGCCCGATTCAGCATGGCTCTTCTTATGTTCTTATGTTCTTATGTCCAGAACATCATATTTGCGATGGTTTCTAATTTTGAATGTGTTTTAATGGTTTTTAACTGTGCAATTTTAATACTGTTTATATTTAATTCTGTTTTAATGTTTGCATATTTGTATATTTTAAATTATATGGTAATGCATTTATGTTAAGCCGCTTTGAGTCTCCTTTGGGAGAGATAAAACGGGGTATAACTAGACTTAATATCAAGGGGAAACCTTTGTGGCATAATGTAAAATAAACCGCATGTAGTTCAAGTTTGATCAGCCCACACACTGCCTTGCCAGAGAAAGAAAATATGCCACCCAGGTGAACAAAAAGAACAAGTAGTTTACTCTTCTTAAATCAGAACAACATATGTGCAATATGATCAGTTGCACCAACTTACATAATGTCCTTTTATGAGAGATTTAAAACAGTCTTTCTTTGTCCATGTTGGATAAACTCCTTCGGCAGCTCATGAGAGACTCCAAACTGTCTCTCTCTACTTATCTCTTCTCTCTGTGTGTCTGCTGAACACCTGCATAGCTCAAGCCTGAACAAAAATGTAACAGTAGCCAAAAATCCCAGGCTCAGTCATCTCCCTGGGCATTGCCCAACCAATCAGCTTCACGCATCTTATTTTACAGTTGACACACACACACTGATTCCTTGCATGCTCCAGCAACCAAGCTTTGGGTCGGTGTGAGCTGCCGACTGTCAAGCCCAGCTTACTGTTGACCTAAGCAGTTCAAAAACAGCTTGTGCTGTAATTAGAGAAATTCATTACCGTTAAAATAAGTGGGGGAAGTATTTTATGACACCATAAAGAAAAAAGATCAGAAAATGTCTGGTGACCAAAAGGAAGGAGGAAGTCCTAATGGCTAGAGGATGGAGCAACCGCACCCCCCTGTGGCTGGATTTGGAGCACAACCTTCCAAGGCTTCAAAAAGCTGGACGCTAATGTCGACACAACATACCTCTTTCTGTTCTGTCTGTCTCTGTATTGTCTATCCAGAACGGCATTGAATGTTTGCTGTGTATGTGTATTGTGATGCGCCCTGAGTCCCCTTGGGGAGATAGGGCAGAATATAAATAAAGTGTTGTTGTTGTTGTTGTTGTTCAACAGCATATTCAGTAAAATGGCCAGAATCCAAAGGGGGGAGGTGTCTGCTTGTAGACTTTCTTCTATCAGTGAAACAAGGAGGGGATAATTAGAGGAAACGGCTGGCATAAATTAACCACCTCTGAATCTTCCTTGCCTAAGAAAACCCTATGGAATTCATGGGGTTGCCATAACTTGACAGATGATCTGAAGGCACACACAGACACACACTATATCTGTCTCCCCATTGTAGTCTCTCCCTGTGCAATTACCAAACCAGTCAGAAACTTGTGAAATACTCCAGGTTTAGAATGGAGGCAACAAGGAAGAAATTTCTGTTGGTTAAGCACCAGCACAATGTTGGTAATATGCCTAAATATTTTAATTGATACCATATTAAAAAGGAATGAGTAAGAACCTGCAGCATTATGACATTATTGCATAAGTTGTATAGATAATAATCATAAGATTACATATTTAATAAAGTTGCTAATGCTCATAAATAGAAAAGAATTAACTACTTAAATGGATAATGAAATAATGCTCTCTCACAAAATTGGCAATTTTTCATTGATATCACTCCTCATTGTTATAATGCAAATAGTAATTCGACTATGTCATTATTGCAGGACCAAAAACATAAATGTACATAAAGGATAGTCCTTGTTTATTTGCAAATCAATTATAAAGGACCTCAGTAAATTCTACTAAAAGACTAAACAGCAATCCTCGAAATTTAACCCATTGAAATAAGTAAGGAAAAGTGTTAGCAATGTACGTGTAATGTTTAGAAACTAAACTTTTCCATCAAATACAGCTACATTACAATTATCATTTGATGATAAAAGTTGTTGACAGCTTTACGTGATGTTGATTTAGTGATGTAAACTTGAGCAGACTTTAATGCCAGACAGGAGCCGTGGTTCCTCTTCCCATTGACAAAATTTTCAAAAGGGAAGAGGCAAGAAGGCAATTAGAGCCGTGTGTCCCAATCCATATAGAAATATTATACAGAACAGTAGTTTTAACTGACTCTTCACGCAATTATTGGTAAATCCCCATTGTATACTCTTTCTTAATTCCTTAGCTAAGAGGTCATGAAATAGTGATCAGTGGAGCAAAAAGATGAATACAGCTTTGACAAGTGAAAGCCAAGAGGCCATTTCACATAATGGCTTTATAACCTGACTAAGACGTATGCCTGTACCTACAGGGAAGAATGTTCTTCCCGTGATGACATTCCAACTACTAACTGGAATCACAAGCTTATAAAGCTAGCTCTGCACACACAATAGGAAAATCCTTTGACCTGTGACTCTAAACCTCAGGAGGCAAGCCCTAAGCACAATTGAAAATCAATAGCCACTTGCCTTAAGGCACCACTTGCCCTCTCCTATTGCTAGCATACTTCCATATCAATACATTTAGATGGATCTAATTCAGCCTGGTGCTTTCCAGTTTGGGGATTTTAACAAACAAACGTGCTATTCCACGATTATTTATTTATTTATTTATTATTTTGATTTGTTAGTTGCCCCCTCCGATAGGCTCGGGCCGACTTACATTTACTTAAAAACATGAAAAACACAATAAAACAACGGACCAGTGTCCACACATTATTAGTCACATTATCATTGGTACTACTGCATTCAGAACCTTAGATATCACACCCCTCTTCATTAGTGTAATTATGCCGATTTGCAAATCCATGGTTCTATTATCAGACTTCCACACAGCTTTGTAACTCACACTACTTGTTCCTTTTTTGGGTATTTTTAGTGTAATTGCACTAAAATTACAGCATTTAAAAACCAAAACAGGCAGGTATAAATAGTAAATAAATAAAAGGAAAACAACCAGCCTGGGAATAGCTTGGGGTGGGAAAGAGGAAAAGAATCCTGCCCCAACATCAGTTTGTTGCTGGGCTGAAGTGGAAGCGAACCATTTCATCATGCTAAGTGATGGGAACGTTATGGGATTGGGAACTATTAATGGGCTTTACCCATATATATATCTAGGCATGAGAGAATCATGGTGGAGAAACAGAACAGCAAATAGGTGCTCATGGCATCATGCAGTAGGGACTATCACCTTCTGTCTTATCAGTTTGCTTGCTTCATGCAATAAAGTGTCCTATAACTTTAGAGATTTCAGCTAGGACCACGAATAAAAAGGTCCATGCCCAGTAAGCGTCTGTTAAACCAGATCAGCCTGGATTGAAGATAAGCGCCCTGGATTGAAGGCAAAACTACAGAGGTTTATTACAATTTGGCCAAATAGGATGCTAGTACAAGCAATACGCTTCAAAAGATACAAGCACAAATTCAGGAAAAAAGACATGACATTTTATGCAGTCCATACAGCTATTCAGACTTCCCTCCCCTGATTGGTTGAAAAGTGGGGCCAGCTTGGATCAATGCAGTGATCGGACAGAGGTTGCCCTGACATCATATGGAGATCCCGTGGTAGATGCCAACTGGAGGAAGTGGTGAAGTGGTTATGCAGATGATTTCTTGATTAATTCATGTGTCCAGTTCCATGAGAGACAAAGGTGTGATACTCAAAAGAGTGACAGTTCCAAAATAAACAGGAGCTTGGCTGTCCATTCAGTGAATTAATGAATTTGTGTTTGTTGAGCCTTCTCTTCCATGAAAGCAGCAAGCTCTTAGCCTCAATTGAATGGACAAACATCCTGAGCTCATCTTGATGACAAGGGGCATCATTTGACTTGCAAACATACACAAAGGTCCTGATATTACCTGACTTAGGAAAAACTAAGGGACCTTTGCCCGCAATCTCTGTTCCCAAGGTATTATGCAAACTGGGGCATGGGGAGGTAGCCTCCTTCAAGATACTTTTGGTACATTTTTTTTTAAATGACCCAGTATACAAGTAAGACAAGTTACACACAAAATGTCAATTTAATACATTTATTAAAGGGTTTGATTTAGTAGAGTTTTAGGGTATAGCTACTGCTAGGCCCTTCAGGAGCTTCTAGCGGCTTCGACATTTCAAAACTTTAAAACCATGGAAAACATTTTAAAATAAAAATAATAATAATAATTCTTGTTTTGTCTCTCTTCGGTGTTCATAAACTTTTGAGGGGGTGTGTGTAACATAACTACTAGAACTCATCACTCACTTTAAAAGCTGCAAGTTGAAGAAGCTACTGTATACTGAATCAATTTTTTGATATGAATACCATCTTCACTGTCCAATAGCAGTGACATTTTGCTCAGTAATGCTTTCTGGGGTCAATTAAGGTTGTCACTACTGGGGAGGTGTGGGGAATTGTAGGAATTAAAATTTTCAGTTGAGCTTTCAGAAATATGGGCTGGTATATTATAGTGTATTTATAGATTTGTAATTTAGAATTGATATCTGTAACTGATCTGTATTGGTTATTATATGTTTTTAATAGTTTTTTATTGCCTTAATTTTATATTGATTTTATAATGCTGTTTCAAATGTTTTAATTGTATATTGTGGATTGTTATGACATCGAATTGCTGCCAATTTGTAAGCTGCCTTAGGTCACCTTCGGGATTGAGAAAGGTGGTAAATGTCGTAAATAAACAAATTCAGTAAGACTACCTAAATGCCACCCCAGTCAAAGTATATTTTCCCAAGTATATTTTAATTATTTTTTCACAATCAATTAAAAGTAAAAAGAAAATAAAAACTCTAAAATAAATACCCCTTAATATCTCGCCCTACCAACACAAGCTAAAAACTAACCTCTTTCCCGCTATTTAAAATAGAATAAAATGAAATAAAACAGCATTTTTTACAACAGGAAAAGTGACTAAGAAAAGTGTCATTTTTTTCAATACTAGAAATTTGAGGAGTGAAAGAAAACTTCTTTCATGGGTTGCAGAATTCCTATGGTGATGAAATACTCTAAACCCCTCTCCAATAGCTGGGGGCTGGAATTGGAATAATATGTAAAGCTTTCTGTTTCTAATTTATGCAAAATTAATTCAAAGTGTTCTCACATGGAAACAGGAAGTTATGAGAACTGGCACTTCATGAAAAACAGTAAGTGATCAATTGATTGGAGGTATGTGTTAGAAGGAGAGTTGCCAGGCCAGGAGCCAGCCTCAAACTCCCAGCTTCACAAGGGGGGGGGGAGGGGGGGGGCAAGCCTTTGCCAAGCTTATATGGAAAGAGGCAGACATTCAGATATTCTGGCCTCGGGCTGGCTCCTTTCCCTTCTCCAGCCTCCCTCCCTCTTGTCTTGACAGATGCCAGAGGAGCCCAATGATGTCTCTTGCCCTTGCTGTCATCATTGTGCATCAACCATGGCTGAATGTAAACAAATCCCTGTGCCCAAGCATCCTTGCTCAGTGTATAATACCATAGTTAGGTTTCCATTACAATGTGAATCAAATGAATTTCTTCTTCATCTCTGCATTTTTCAAAAAAGGGAGAAAAAGAATGGTGTAACAACTTTAGTTTCATCCAGACTTATTTGTCCTCATGATCTTTCCAATATAAGCTGGTTCACTGGGGGAAATGTGGTACACCCCACTTCAGGTGCAGCTATTTCCCTGTCCCCACTAAACCACTGCTGACTGAAAGCCTGCCTTTTGGTGACCTTTGTGGGTCTATGTATGTAAATGCTTATTTTCCTGGCTGACTCACTTTTCATGTATGTGTAATGAACAGCCACTTTACCCTGGCTTTGTCCGCTTGTTGCTGTGCTTTTAGCCTAACACACCATTGCTCTCTCTTGTTGCAATAAGTGACCAAAAATTTAAAGAAGGAATAAGAATAGCATTTTTCCTAGTGCATCATAAGATTTAAAGTACAGATCAGATCTCAGGAAGATGTTCTGACAACTCTAACTGCTTCATCAGGTGGCAAGCAGCAGGAGGCAGCGGCGCTCCGCTTTGCTGCAGGGTGTGGAGAATCCGACACCCCACACCTGGCATCACCTGGATCCATGGGAGGACAATCACATGGGAGAAGTGTGTGAGGCTTGAGCACGTGGTGCACACGGCTTGCCCCCACAGAGTTAATGGCAACATGGGAAGCCTCCTGTGTTGCCGTGGCAGTGTGGTGGGTCCACCTTCCTTCATCCATGGACCCAGCAAATGTCTTCTGATGGGAGCTGGCCGGCTCCATGGGTGACTGGGGCTAGATGGGCATATACCACTGATGTTAGCCCATATGGGTCGTAAGTGGTAACATAATGTCTTGAACCTGTAAAAACTGGCCTGTTTATTTTACTGTGCTACCAACAACAGGGTATTGTACTGCTTTTTGATGAGTCAAGACAAATAACAGAGCTTCAGTTTCTCTTAGACTGTGGCCACACAAACCTGAAATTACAGTTGTTTTCTTTCAGCTCCAACAAAAATAGCGAGAGCACTCTCTCAGCAAGAGCTACATCTGCTTAGCTCAAAATAGTCATCAAATGTTCAGAGAATCTTTGGAGAGAAAGCCTTATCTGCCTATGTCAGGAAATTTAAACTCTCTATTCCATGTGTAATAGCCCCTAAAATATCAATTAAATTTGAAACTCTTAGTAGCTCCAGTTATTAACATAATTGTAGAGAAGCTGAGAGACAAGCTATTCATGTCAGCATGTGTGCCCCCACCTGCATTTTTCAGAATGCAAGCTTAAACATCATAAAATGCAGAAAATTGTTTAAAGTGCTCAGAGGAAACATATTTGCATAAGGCTGTGTGTGTGTGTGTGTTTTAAAGTAGTAGTCTTTTTTGTCAGCCCAGAAATACCTTCTAACAAGACTACTACTAGTCTGCCATAAGCAGAATGTGGCCTGTGGTCCATCTGTAGACCCAAGGACTTAATATGTGGGCGCCAAGGATTTAACATGCTCTTTGGGGATATCGATAATTTTATCATTTGGGGGCACATTTTTCACCATTTGAGGCCTGGGGAAAGCCTTTTTGAAACAAGCAATAAAATAAAAGTAGAAGCCAAAATGTTTTTCCCTAGTGTGGGCCAGGGGAATAATGTGACCCCTAGGTTCCAAGGCTAAATGGATTGTTTGTGGGATTTTTTCAGTAGACATGTTGAGGATGGTCAATATCCAACAATGCTTTTCAGTCCACAGAATGGAGAATGCCAGCAAAAAAATGCTTTCTCCCCTTTAGCACCTTAACTATGCTTTAGAAGACTATGCTCCTTAAACTGTGGGCCCTGGCCCCAAATGGGTCCCCTTAGCTCAATGCTGGGGTCATGAAAAATTGGCAAATTCATAAAAAGGAAAATCAGCTGATATAGAAAGTCGAATTAGAAACACAGTGTTGAAAGAGGTGACAACGGCCATCCAATCCAGCCTCCTGCCATGCAAGAATAAACAATAAAAGCATTTCTGACAGAGGGCCAGCTTCTGTTTAAAAACCTCCAGAGGATGCTCTACAACACTCCAGTGCAGGGTATTCCACTGCCAAACAGCTATTACCATCAGGAATCTCGCCCAGATGTTTACGTGGAATTTCTTTTCCCGTAGTTTAAATTTCTTGCTCCAAGTCTCTGGAGCAGTAGAACACAAACTGATTCCACCCTTGACATGACATCATTTCAAATATTTAAACACAGTTACGATGTCACCTTTTCATCTTCTCTTCTCCAGGGTAACCATACCCACCTTCCTAAGCCATTCCTCAAAGGGCTTGGCTTCCAGACCTTTTACTATTTAGGTTGTCCTTCTATAAACAAGTTCTGACATGTGGTGTCCAGGTTGCTGACAGATTGCTCTGAAATATTTTAGGTAATATTTTTGTTTTACCAGGGAATTGGAGCTCCCAGTGATGGAGTGGGTTAAACCCTTGAGTCGGCAGGTGGGAGGTTCAAATCCAGGGAGAGTGAGGATGAGCTCCCTCTGTCAGCTCCAGCTCCCCATGCAGGGACATGAGAGAAGCCTCCCACAAGGATGGTAAAACATCAAAACATCTGGGTGTCCCCTGGGCAATGGCCTTGCAGATGGCCAATTCTCTCACACTAGAAGTGACTTGCAGTTTCTCAAGTCACTCCTGACATGAAAAAGAAAAAAAGCCATGGAATTGGGACCAATAAGTATACCCAGATGATGGGACAACTAAATAAACAAGGTACTGAAGTGTTCCAAAGGCCATCTATATAATGCATGGGTGGAAAATATTAAGTCTTCCAAATGTTGAATTATAACCCCTATTATAATTTTCATTAGCCACGCTGGCTGAGACAGATAGGAATTGAAATCCAACATGTGGAGAACTATACACACACCCTTCCTCATGCAAGGCATGGCCTCCAAAAATGTATTTGTACAAGTTTCTTGCACAAAAATCAATGAGAGCTAGAATGACAATTATGAGACGAGGTCAAGTTAAAAATGCACAGTATTATGTATGAGTCCTTAAGAGGGGAGAGTGTGCTATATTTAGGGTTTTGAATGTCAGCACTCTCCTAAAACATGTAAACATACATTTCATTCCAGCTTATGATTATCTACAGTTCATACTGGGTGCAGGCTAACACACTAGTCATCAAGCTGTAATCCCACCCTTTCTGTGTTTAAACATGTGCTCTTTTGTGCCATAGAACTGGGCACAGTTCCCAAGAAATCTTTCTTCCAGACCCACACTCTTTCAACAGCAGCTCATTCATATAATGGCACATAGTATGCACAACTAAACTTTTCTCATTGATCGTGATTCTGGATTTCTTCAAATGTTCGGTTAATCTGTGAGATAGCTGTAGGTTTTCAAGCAGGAGTAAACCCTCAATTCTAGTTTTGTATGTGGAATACTGCATGGGAAGCTGGTGTTAAATAAAGCTCTAATTTCTTGATTCCATTGTAAAAATACTTTCCAAGCTTCAAATCATTTTTCAAATCAGAGGAAAAGTTGGAAGCTTATTTGGTGCACCTCCATTGCATTTCCAGTATGGATGCTTAGCATTATTATTATTATTATTTCCTAGGCATATTTTGAATTGTGGGTCATTATTATCATTATTATTATTATTATTATTCAACTATTTCAATTGTGGAGCATTTTAAAGGAAAGGGCATGTTTAGCCTACAAAAGAGAAGGCTGAGAGGAGACATGATAACTATGTATAATATTTTGAAAGGATGTCATAAGGAAGAGGCAGTAGGTTTGTTTTCTACTGGAAACTAGGACTCAGAGAAATGGCTTCAAATTACAGTTAAGGGGATTCCACCTGAACATTAGGAAGAACTTCCTGACTGTAAAAGCGGTTCAGTAGTGGAACTCTATGCCTCTAAGTGTGGTGGAAGCTTCTTCTTTCAAAGCTTTTAAACAGAGGC
The DNA here is from genome assembly GCA_030556195.1 of Anolis apletophallus. Classification (NCBI taxonomy): domain Eukaryota; kingdom Metazoa; phylum Chordata; class Lepidosauria; order Squamata; family Anolidae; genus Anolis; species Anolis apletophallus. The sequence continues at coordinate 82,463,181 of JARBWK010000002.1, read as the reverse complement.
TGAATGGCCATCTGTCAGGGGTACTTTGAACTTTTTCTGCATGGCAGGGAGTTGGACTAGATGATCCATGAGGCCTCTTTCAACTCTATGATTCTAAGCCAATGGGATTTTGGCCTACATAAATAGGAGTATCATGTCTAGATCCAGGGAAGTCATGCTACCTCTCTATTCTGTCTTGGTTAGACCACACCTGGAATACTGTGTCCAATTCTGGGCACCACAATTGAAGAGAGATATTGACAAGTTGGAATGTGTCCAGAGGAAGGAGACTAAAACGAACAAGGGTCTGGAGAACAAGCCCTATGAGGAGCAGCTTAAAGAGCTGGGCATGATTAGCCTGAAGAAGAGAAGGCCGAGAGGAGACATGATAACCATGTATAAATATGTGAGGGGAAGTCATAGGGAGGAGGAAGCAAGCTTGTTTTCTGCGGCCCTGGAGACCAGGACAGCAGAAACTACAAGAAAGGAGATTCCATCTGAACTTTAAGAAGAACTTCCTGACTGTGAGAGCTGTTCAGCTGTGGAACTCTCTCCCCAGAATGTGGTGGAGGCTCCTTCTTTGGAGGGTTTTAAACAGAAGCTGGATAGCCATCTGTTGGAGGTGCTCTGAATGCAATTTTCCTGCTTCTTGGCATGGGTTTGGGTTGGCTGGCCCATGAGGTCTCATCCAACTCTATGATTCTATGATTCTTTGGAGGATTGGCTGTTCAGAAGCAGCCTGAGATTTTCAAGAGTACATTGCAAATAAATCTAAGAGACCCTCTGCCTGCTTCTGAAATAACTTAAAACCATAATGAAGACTTCTCCTTCTCAGTAGCCACAGAATGTGGAATGAGATTGGGAAATTAAAATAGAAGGCAATGGTGTTATGTTGCAGCAGGTTGTAGCAAGCCCCACTTTGTAAGCAGTTAAGGGCTCCTCCATATGGCCAAAAAGCAGATTTACAACTGTAAGAACTGAGAATAAACTCACCAGAACACTCTCCCTCTCCCTTTTTTTCCTCCTGAAACTCCAGTACAAGGTGTGATATTTTTTACTGTGGCAGGTGTGTTTTGTTTTTTCCTGTCCCGGGAGTTTCCAATACAATTTAGGAGAAATGTTGCACATCAATATCAATTGTCTTGGTTCCTCCCACTGTACTTTTGTGTGTGCATGTCTGGTTTTGACAAAACTGTGTTGTGCAACCAGTGGTGTTATGGTGCGGAAGCTCATCATCACAATGTATACACACACCCTGTCCCAGACAGCAGCAATACATAATACCACATTCAATTGATCCAGATCAGATTGACTGCAATCTTGTGCCTAATTACATTACAATCAATTTCATGGAAGTTGAAGTTGCTCCCTTCTGTCTGTTCTACTTATAAGCATTGGCAGGAGGTTTTTCGGCCATTTGAAATGTGGTCCTTCAGTTTTTTATTAGAAAAGGAAACTTGAATGCTAACATTTCTAAACATTAATGTTCTACATTTCTAAATGTTACAAGTTAACTGCCAGAAAGAAGGAACCTCCAGAAAAACTGGAAATAAGTCAGCTTCTGTTTGTCCACTTTTTCATTCTTTTTCTACTACATCATTATCACAGATAACTGAAAGCCTCATCGTCACCACAATCCCTTGCCAGAGGTCAGGGAAATCTTGTCATTTTCCAGGGTGCTCTGTGAGATTATTTCTTTGCTCCTGCTATGAAAAAAAGTAACACAGCTCTGTTCCATTGGATCGTTCTTCTGTAATACTACTAAATGTAACACAACAAATAAAGTACATACAAAATGACACAGATTCTGAATAGGTTTGGTTGGTTACTTTCCCCTATTCCAGATTCACCAAGGACTAGGTCAAGGATTAAAGTGTGACCAGAGAAATTTCAGAGTCACTGATGCAGTTCTTATCTGGTTGCAGGAGATAAGGCCCCATCTACACTGCCATACACTGCAGTTTGAAACTGTATTATATGATCTGTGTAGATGCATAAAATGTATCAGCTGAGACTAACTGGATACATGCTGCAATTTCAAACTGCAGTGTAGATGGGCCTCAAAGTTGGCTCTACACTGCCATATAATGCAGTTCTACATATATGACAGTGTAGATTCAGCCTGGAAGAAACATTAACAACCTTAGATATGCAGATGATACCACTTTATTTATTTACTTTGATGGTCGAAAGCGAGGAGGAGATGAGGAGCCTTCTAATCGGGTTAAAGAAAAAAGTGCAAAAGCTGGGTTGCAGTTAAACATCAAGAAACCCAAGATTATGGCAGCTGGACTGATTGATAACTGGCAAATAGAGTGAGAAAACGTGGAGGCAGTGCCAGACTTTGTATTTCTCGGTGCAAAGATTACTGCAGATGCAGACTGCAACCAGGAAATCAGAAGACACTTATTTCTTGGGAGGAGAGCAATGTCCAATCTCAATAAAATAGTGAAGAGTAGAGACATCACACTAGCAACAAAGATCCGCATAGTCAAAGCAATGGTATTCCCCATAGTAACCTATGGATGTGAGAGCTGGACCTTAGGGAAGGCTGAGCGATGGAAGATAGATGCTTTTGAACTGTGGAGTTGGAGGAAAGTTCTGAGAGTGCCTTGGACCGTGAGAAGATCCAACTAGTCCATACTTCAGGAAATAAAGCCCGACTGCTCTTTGGAGGGAAGGATAGTAAAGGCAAAGATGAAGTACTTTGGCCACATAATGAGAAGACAGGAAATCTTAGAGAAGACAATTATGCTGGGGAAAATGGAAGGAAAAAGGAAGAGAAGCCTATCAAGGGCAAGATGGATGGATGGTATCCTTGTAGTGACTGGCTTGACTCTGAAGGAGCTGTGGGAGGTGACGGCCGAAAGGGAGCTCTGGCATGGGAGGTCACAAAGTTGGAAGTGACTGAACAAATGAGCAACAAAAGATTCAGCCTCCATCCACCTGAGAAGTTATTTAACTACTGACCTGCTCTGGATCAGGGTCCCAATGATATGAACGTTAAGAAACAGTGGGAACACAATAGCTACTTTAAAGATGCTCTGACCATTTTTCTGTGACCTCTCTTGAAATAACATCTATCTTTCACCCTTTGCTACTCCCCATCTCCTGACCTTTGATTCATTGGCCAGATCCTGATGCATGAGGGCTTTGAGCCTTCCTGCAAAGGTTGGTATAATTAGGTCAGGCAGGCTTTTCAACTTCTCTGAGCACAGGCAGCTCCGAGAATCAGCCCTCAAGCTCTTTCATTTCTTTAACCCTTGACACGTGGCTCAAAATAGAGCTCAAGTGCAGAAAACATAAAAAGAGATACATTTTCTGCTTTGACAAAATGTATGTGTGGTGGAGAAGATCATGTTGTTCTGGGTAGCAAGGAAACACAGTAACTAGGAAACATAGTAAGATATGGTCATATATCCACACTAAAGCTCCTTTGCCTTATCAGTGGCTTGGCTGTTCCTCTCCTTCTTTGGCATGTCTTCAAGGCCTTGTGTGGAGCCTGATTTCCACATTATAAATGGGACCCAGGCATGGAAAGCATTGTACAGAAGGCACTGTGCCACCTGAGCTTCTACAAGAGCCATCCAATGTGCTAGACCTTGCCACAAAATAGATTGAGCACATTGGAGACCTGATTTAAAACTGTATTAAAAGTGTATTAAAACTCAGAGTGGGTCCACTGATTCATTAACACAAAACATCTGACACAATTGATCTGAAATAAAGGGAGAAGCACCAGCCAGCAGGGACATGACCCTTTATCCTGCATTTTGACAAACACTGTCAAATTGTGGTTTCCAATGACCCCCTCTGAACACTCCCTTGGATATGACTAGAATGTACATCAGTCCAGATAGTGTTAGGAATATGGTTTATGCCAGGGCTGTCCAACTGGCGGCCCCTGGGCCGTATACGGCCCCCAGCCCCTTCCCCACGGCCCCCTACCCTCCTGCAAGATATCTGCTTTTTAAGATTAAATTTTTTTAAAAAAAATATTTTTTTGGAATATTTTTTGGAATATTTTTATTTATTTTTTTCGGCTGGGGGTGAGGGGCGGGCAGGGAGAGGAGCAGGCTCTCTTCCTCCTCCTCCTACTTCCCTCCCTCCCCTCTCTCTCCCTCCCTCCTTCTTTCTCTCTTTCCCCCTTTCATTCCTTCCCCTTCCACCACCTGAAGGAAAGAGGGAAGGAGAGAGAGAGAGTGCACGAGTGAGAGGGGGGCGTGGCAGAGCGAAAAAGGGGCGGGGCCGAATTGGAGCATGGGGGTGCTCATCCAGTCCCTTTCCGGCTTCCTCCTCTTCTGAGGCTTCGTGCCAAGTTTGGTCCTGATCCATCATTATTTGAGTCCACAGTGCTCTCTGGATGGAGGAGAACTACAACTCCCAAACTCAAGGTTCAGTACTTTCTGTTGCTCTCATGAGAGTTTAGGTTTGATTCAACATGGCTGAGGAATGATTGTGTTTTCCCCTTATGGCAGAAGGAGGTAGGACTGGATGGCCCTTGGAGGTCTCCTATTCTAGGAACCCATTGTAATTATTATTATTATTATCATCAGAGGCTGAATGGCCATCTGTGAGGAATGCTTTGATTGTGTTTTCCCCTTATGGCAGAAGGAGATTGGACTGGATGGCCCTTGGAGGTCTCCTATTCTAGGAACCCATTGTAATTATTATTATTATATTATTATCAGAGGCTGAATGGCCATCTGTGAGGCTGAATGTGTTTTCCCCTTATCTGGAGAGGACTGGATGGCCTTGATTCTGTTTCTAGGAACCCATTATATTAATATTATTATTATTATCATCATCAGAGGCTGAATGGTCATCTGTGAGGAATGGACTGGCAGAAGGAGGTAGGACTGGATGGCCCTTGGAGGTCTCCTATTCTAGGAACCCATTATAATTAATATTATTATTATTATCATCATCAGAGGCTGAATGGTCATCTGTGAGGAATGCTTTGATTGTGTTTTCCCCTTATGGCAGAAGGAGATTGGACTGGATGGCCCTGGATGGCCCTTGGAGGTCTCCTACTCCAGGAACCTGTTGTTGTTGTTATTATTATTATTATTAGCAGAGGCAGAATGAATATTATGCCTTATCATTCAGGGTTATAGGCCTGTGTGGAAGGGCCCTGGCTTCTTATTTGACTTCCTTTCCACACATCTGAATAAAATCCCATGTTATTTGCTTTAAACCAGATTATATGAGTGTGGACTCCGATAATCCAGTTCAAAGCAGGTATTCTGGGTTATATGGCTGTGTGGAAGGGCCCTGAGTCAACACTGCAATATAATCCAGTTCAAAGCAGGTTTTGTGGGGTTTCCTGCCTGGATATTCTGAGTTATATGGCTGTGTGAAGGGCCCTGAGTCCACACTGCAATATAATCCAGTTCAAAGCAGGGACTGGGACTTGAGACTGGGATTTTGGTGTTCATCTCTATCTCCAAGTCAAAGCCCCGGTGTCCTCCACAGACACCTCCAAGGCGGGGAGAGGGCGGAGCCGGAAAGGGGGCGGGGCAGGGGTGGAGCCAGGGAGGGGCGGAGCCTGGGCGGAGCCAGGGAGGGGCGTAGCTGGGGTGGAGCCGGGGAGGGGGCGGAGCCAGGGGCGGAGGCAGACCCTTCGGCCCCCCAGGTCATCAGTAACTGGAATTCCGGCCACAGGTCCGGTCGAAGTTGGACAGCCCTGGTTTATGCTTTACATATAATAATTTGAGATGAAATTGACATCGTTGCTAGAATTATATTCTTCCCATTTTACTCTAACATACCATGACTGCTTCATATGCTTGTATTTGACTGGTTAATAAAGTCTTCATGATAGTTTATTTGCAACTTTTCATGTAACCACAGCTACCTCTGATGCTGAGTGCTGAAACTTGTCAGTTAATAAGAGCCATTTTCAATCTCCCTCTTGAGCAAGCCCGAGTCGGGGGGGGGGGGGTTACATGTGAAAACCCCCCACCCCCCCCCCCACCCCCCCATTTTCAGGTTTTAAAAAACCTGGTTTACTCCTGAATTTTAACTGGTTAATATTTGTTAATGTCTTCTTATTGCTTCTGTTAAGGTTTACTGTGTCATTTTAAATTTATGTTATGTCTTGTTTATTGGCTGGTTGTATTATACAGCATTGAATATTGTTGTTATATGTTGTTAGCCGCCTGAGTCCCCAACAGGGATATAGGGCTGGATACAATTAATGATGATTATGATTAACCAAATCCGCACTAGCACTATCTCAACCAAATTTTAATAACTTATTCACTATCTTTACCTACTTTTCTGCCAATTTACATTGCAATAGCTGCAATAGCCACTATAGTGGAAGCAACCAAGTTCTGATGTCGCAGATGTTTAATCAACATTTCCCATGTGAAGACCACATAATCCACTGAAACTGTCATCAGACTCCCCAGCTTAAACTACATAAGAAAAACTTAAGTTTAAATACAAGTGACAGTTTCCAGGGCTATAACAATTATGATAATTTGTGCTTGCTTTAAAACTTTGTATTTAAATTCTCTTAAACTATTGTTTTTTGAAGAAATGGATACCAAGGGAATCAGTAGTTACTGAAATGGACATCCAAGTGCCACCTCTGTGTTGATGGAGGCAGGCAGGATTTTCCCCGGGTACTGGTTGTGGGGGGTCGGGAGCAGGTGAGGGTTTTGCCCTCCTTTCTGCTAGAGATCCCCGTGTACAACTAGTGGGCCACTGTGTGACACAGAATGCTGGACTAGATGGGCTGAGGCCCGATTCAGCATGGCTCTTCTTATGTTCTTATGTTCTTATGTTCTTATACCAGATTAAAGGTATTTTATGTAGTTTCTAAAACTGTAATAATATGTGTGGGTCATAGATCTTGATTTTAGATTCTCCAATTTAAAGTGAAAATATATGTATGAAAGATCTTTCAAAATGCTTTATCTCTGATTCTAATCAACATTTTTTCATGAAATTTGAACACAATTATAGATTTTATATAGTTTCATTTGTTTTTACCCATGTAATCATCCTTAATATTTTTTGAAATATGATTTTAAAAAACTCCTGAAAGTAGTCACATCACTACTCTCGTGCTCTTCCCCCTTTCAGAGCTCTTTCTTACATCCACCTTCTTGCTCCTCCCACTGGGGTACAAAAGGAAGACATGAAAGCAGCTGTGGGTCATTCCAAACACAGCTGTCTTACTCTGCAATTGTCTGCTAACTTGAGTTGCTGTTCTGATACTTAAAGCCCTATTAGTTGCTGTTTATTTATTTATTTATTTACTTTATTTATATTTCGCTCTTCTCACCCCGAAGGGGATTCAGAGCAGATTACAGCACACATACTTTGCAGACAATCCCTGCAGTTCAACACATGACATACAAACATGTGACATTTATCACAATACAGAACAGTACATGCATTTGACATTTTAGACAAACAGAGGCAAACCTTCTGGCCACCAGGGGGAGCTGATGCGTTCCTCCTCACTCTCAGCGTTTCCTTCCAGTGTAGCTTTGTTGTTTCTTCCGCATTCCTGAGCAATTCTTTATGGCATCATAAATCAGTCTAAATTTGCCTCCCCACTTTAATGTGGTACCTTTATCTCCTACTTGACAGATGTAACTGTCTTTCGGGCTGCAAAGGTCGGCAGTAGGCTACACTTAAGGTCGAGAACCCACCTCAACCCAGGCAGGCCTCGAACTCATGACCTACTGGTCAGAGAGATGTATACAGCTGACACTTAGCCAGCTGCGCCACATTCCCGGTGCTGTTAGTGTTTCCTTTCATCCACCTGACTCCAGAAGATGCCTAAACATCTATTTAATCAACTGAATGTTTTTGAGTTCATGACAAAAAAGAAAAAGCCAAATATTGAAGACCAAGAAGGTTTTGTTGAACTGTACAATGTGGTGGTGAGAACACCTGAACAATGAAAAGAGAGTCCTCTATACAACAGCGAGACTTCTTCCCAAGCTGGACACCTTCTTTTATTTTTAAAGATTATAACCTTTGAAACTCTAGACAGTTCAGGTCAAGGCTATTTGGCTGACTGCATCCCCTTGTACGAACCTGCCTGGGCCCTGAGATCTTCAGGAGAGGCCCTTCTCTTGGTCCCACCTCCATCACAAGCTCGGTTGATGGAAATGAGAGAGGGCCTTCTCAGTGGCTGAGCCTCAACTCCAGAAATGGCCCCTTCCCTGCTGTCCTTCCGGCAGCAGGCTAAAATCTTTTTATTCAGACAGGCTTTTAAAGAATAAGGAGTTTAAGATCTAGTCAGTGGTTTTTTAAATGTTTTATGGATTTAACTGAATTGTGTTTAATACTAATGATGTTTAATACTGTTCTAAGATTTGTATATTTGTATATTTTAAACTGTATTATAACACTTTTAATGTTAGCCGCTTTGAGTCTCCTTATGGAGAGAAAAAGTGGGAGATAAATAAATATTATTATTATTATTTTAGCTGTTCTGAATGATGAATTTGTAGTATCCATACACATCTTAAGAAAGCTGCTGTCATCATCCATTTAGCTTAGCAAAGTATTCCAAGGAATAGACATGGACATTTTTGGTTTTCTTTGACATGTCAAAAGTCTCAGGGCCCTTCCACACAGCCCTATATCCCAGGATATCAAGGCAGAAAATCTCACAATATCTGCTTTGAACTCAGATAATGTGGGATTTTCTGCCTTGATATTCTGGGATATAAGGCTGTGTGGAAAGGCCCTCAGAAAAAAGCCGGGGAGATGCACACAGAAGCTGTGAAGGAATTTCAGGAGATCTTTGACATGGCAAAATCAGTGGTGGGGGTCTATGAGAGGAGAAGTTAGGATTTTTCGCATCTGTTCAAGGCAGACTTGTAAAAGCAACCTGCAGGCAACTTCGCCAACACCAATGGAATATTACAGGCTAAATGTGTACTTTTTCTGCCAACGAGCTTCAAGGCAAAGGGAAGTTGTTCAGGAACTGCAAGTGTTCCTCCCAATTAATTGTGCACAGAACTTTACAATGAATGCCTTCAAGACACTAACACACTGATGGAAGAGTTTGACCCATGGTGTAAAATATGTAAAAGGATTATACCTGCAGAAAATCCATCAAATGCACTGGAAGCATTTCTTGTCTGTGATAGATGGTATTTTTCTGAATGTTGTTAGTGTCAATAGCTCCAAATGAAAGGTCATTTTCAACTCTTAAATGTTTGAAAACATACCTAAGAAGCACAATGGGACAAGAAAGACTTACTGGACTTGCACTCTTGAGTGTCCTTGTCCACCAAAGTTTATCAATGGAGCCTGATTTCTGTCAAAGTGTATTGACACAATTTTCAAATGTTTCCAACAGGTGTTGTGACATTCTTTTGTAATTACCAATTAAGAATCATTTTCAGGGTTTTTAAAACTTGAAACTTTGTAGCTAAAATACAAATTTTATTTCATTAAGTCTATAAAAATATAGAATGAGTCACAGAATTTAAATTATTTTGTGTTATGGATCTACTCTTTATGATTCGCTAAAAAAATGAAAATGGTCGCAACTAAATATTAAAATTAGAATTCCAATGTAACTGTATGGACAACAGTGGAGTGTCTGCCTTTTTGAAAGAAGGTTAATCCCATTCAAAACTGCAGTTACATCAGCACAAGCAGAGGGTGAGCTGATTCCTTGGAAGCCTAAATGGAATCAATAATTAAAACCGCTCAGTAATGAAAACAGCAACCTATTACAGAAGGGCTGAATTATCCAGCTAGGGAATTTAAGTAGAAGTAAATCCCACTGAATGTAAGATAACTTTCTGTAAAGATAGAAAAGATAGCCCTGATGAGCACTAAACACATCCATCTAGCTCGTATACAGATGCTATAGCTGCAGAAGCCATATCTGCGAGATTTCTATGCTCAAACTTGACAAGTACTGGATTTTGCTAATGAAAACACTTCTCGACTGATAAAAGTGAAGTAATGAAATAGAATAATTATCAGTAGACAGTAGTAATATTCAAGGCACAACTGATTCGAATAATCTGCATCAATTCAGAGTAATTTAAGTGTTCAAAGTCACTGTGTGTATTTAGTGAGAATATGCAAGAATATCCTGTCACCTGATGTTAATTTTTGTCCTGCTGATTTTTTTTTTAAAAAAAATTACATACAAAAATATTGATTTACCTATAAAAGTAATAATTGTGCTTTGGATTTTTTCACAAATTTCTTGCTATGTTCATATGCAATACAAAAAGACATTGTTGAAGGGTTTCATGGCTGGAATCACTGGGTTGTTGTAGGTTTCTTGGGCTTCTAGAACATGGCCATATCTCCCAAAAAACCTACAACAACCCAAAAAGACATTGTTATATATTTAAATAAAATTTCCCTCCTGTGGGGCGAGTGCTTTACATTGTTTACACATTTTGCTACTTTTCCAAGAACTGATATTTCTGCTGTCAGGGATCCCAGAATGACACCAATGAAACAAACAAACAAAAATGAGATTTACTGTATTTCTGAATAGACATCCATGAGCTGCATTACAAATCCCCTTCTACGCAGATAGTCAGTGTGGTATGGTGGTTTGAGCACTGAACTATGATTCTGGGGACCAGGACACAAATCCCTGCTCAGCCATGTAAACCCACAGACACTCTTGACCTCAGAAGGAGACAAGAATTTAAAAAATCTCTGAACAAATTTTGCCCCACTAAAATATATATCCTGTGATAGGATTGCTGTATGTCTCAAATGACTTGAAGGCCTACAAGCAATAACAAATCTTATGCAACTCTGCCCCCTTGTGTTCTATTCAAATAATACAAGAAACAATTTCAAGTCACGGTCTTATTTGTCAGGACTGAGACAGTATCATTAAAAACATTCCCTTGTGAAATTACTTGTAAAAGTAAAAAAGCTAGCTAGATATGTTAAATGCAATTTCATACTTGATCTATCATCTAGTTTTCTTTGTTCTAGATTTATTGTATTTCTTTAAAAAGCTCGCCATAGATGTCTAATCAAAACAAGGTTTCCCCACCGCCTCCCCTTTTGTTCATCTCATGAAATCATTTCCCAGAGAAATAGACCAAACTTCCAGCCACTCATGGAAAGGAAGCAAAATGAGGCTGAACTACTTTTATTTTTCCCCTTTCATTAAAGGAGCATGAGGTGGTCATATAGGGTAGGTTAGAGAGAAAGTGAAGACTTGTATCTTAATATTCCAGGTCCTAGTTTAGCACTCTGTGGGTCTACTGCACCACATAGTCTCCATTTCTTCCCCACCCCAGGCCAATTTTGGCTGTCTATTATTTCCCATTCTCTAAGACACATGTCACATGCAAAGCCCATAGGCCAAATCCAGCCTGCCAGGTCATTTTATATATCCCACAAGGCCTTCGATGCCAGAGCAACATGCACTCTTACAATTACAAGTGGCCCTTTGAAGGAAACCAAAATACTGTTATGGCCCTCAGTGGAAATGAGTTCGACACAACTGTTCTAATTCTTTCCCTAAACTACATTCCTGTTTGTGGCCGCATGTCTTCATTGCTGGTTTATCAGGCATCAGTCACCCAATTCCATTATGATTATATTTCCTCCGTATTTGAGAGAGAGAGAGAGAGAGAGAGAGAGAGAGAGAGAGAGAGAGATCACAAAAATCTCATATCTGTGTTGCCTTTCTCTTGCACATACCTTCCCACAAGTAAGACTCTATCCCTACGTCTTCTCTCTCTCTCTCTCTCTCTCTCTCATCCTCATGTCTCATAGCCAACACATTTTGCATTTGTGAGCAAAAGTTGCTGATAGCCTTATTCATCATGACTTTCTTTAAAAGTCATTTAAGGAGCTTATCACATGACACTGGGATAACATAGCTGCACTTTGATGGGCACATCTTAGTCTGTAGCTTGTGTCACAATGTTTTGGCTCTCACCTCGCTGAACTTCTGTTGAGTCATCTGGAAATCAAGTATTTCCCCACTTTGTCTAATGCTCCAATCAGCAAAGTTTCCTAGGAAGCAGATGGTTGGGATGAAAGAACTGTCAGGTAGGTAAACCAGGATATTATTTTATTTACTTTATTTTTATCTCACTTTTTTTTAACCGAAAGAGGAATGTGAGGTACTAGTCATACATTATCCAGGATGGCAAAGGGTAAAGGAAGAGTGTGGTTGTCAGGGTGTCTACTGGCTTCCTTCATCCTCCATCCACTCTCTACTGATTGGAAAGGATTATATGGATTGAAAGCACTTTTCTGGGAAGTTCCAACAAGTAATAAACGAGGTTTTCTGTTGCAAAAGATCTATTTTATTTTACAGTGCTGTAGTTTAGATAGGTCTAACACTGGGTCTGAATGTGTCAGTCCATTTTATTGCGATATTGGGAGCATAGTGGGTGCAGTGTGGATGTGGTTTCATTGCTCCTCCCTTTGGATTCTTCCCAAGGATCTTCATAAGGAATTCTGCTAACTTTCTAACTGTCAGAGAAGCAGTTTCCAAATGAAATGTTCCAAAAGAACGGAGCAGTCGATTGAGCGGCCTTAACACTGGCCACATTTGTGAAGTGTACAAATTATGCGTTCTACAAATTGGAGCCTTTCTTTTATCCACCCTGAATAAGATATGATTTCATATTGCTGAGTGATTTGCAAGTTTGGTGATGTGCATGTGAGAAGGGCTTCAGCTGAAAAGTAGGTCATCAGCTCTTGCTAAAGAAGTTGCCTGGGGCATTTGATCCGAGGAGATTTTGACACATACAAGCCATTGAGCCATCACTGATGCACTGTATTTTCCGACGTATAAGACGACTGGGTGTATAAGATGACCCCAACTTTTCCAGTTAAAATGTAGAGTTTGGGATATACTCGCCATATAAGACTACCCCTCTTCCAACACACACCAAATAAAAAATTTAAAAGCATCATATTTGATTTCAATATGGTAATTTTCCTATTACTGTACCTCCTTCCCTGCCTCTCAGATCTCGCACATGCGCACCTGCACCACTTCACTGCAGTCTTCAGGAGCAAGATCTGAGAGGCAGAGGAGGAGGTACGGTAATAGGATACAAGAGCGGGCCAGTGTTGTTCTGGGCCCAGAGCCACTCTCTTTTTTTCATATCCCGGGTGCCCCGGTTTCGTGCAGCTTGCTCTGCTCTTCGCTTACACCTTCCCGGTGAGGCGCCCCTTCACCTCACCGTTGGAACCGCATTAAGTCCACGAATCCTGATGAATGGATTTTCTTCTACTGTACTTGTACAGCGTCACCCTTAATGCTTTCATACAGTCGCTGCACACAGCAGGGACGTGGCTGCTGCCATTTTTGAGGTCCCCCTACCATATGCGGCAACCACAGATTCTCCAATCTGGATTGGAAGTTTCTGCACCCACTCTATAAGACGACTCCTGGTGTATAAAATGACTCCTGGTGTATAAGTCAACTCCCGTGTATAAGATGACCCCTGACTTTTGAGAAGATTTTCTTGGGTTAAAAAGTAGTCTTATCCGCCGAAAATACGGTACATAGATGAATAAACTTGAAAAGCTTTTGAGTGAAGTAAGCTGGATAGAATAGCAATTTCCTTAACCTGTGGTCTTTAATTGCCAGGGCACAAGCATGTATGGCAGAGGTAAGACAAGGGATCATATTTTTGTCTGCCCATTTTTGAAGTTGTCCGGCCCAAATTTCAGCAGCGTTATGGCAGAATAATTCACCTCCAATAAACATAACTGTACAAAACAAGTTCTTTATCCCCTACAGTGGCATCACATGTCTCAAATGGAGTAACTCAAGATGTCACCCTGTGGACTTCCATATGTACCAGACCCATACAGAATCCATAGTAATGTTTTGTGTATTAATATTACTTTTAAATCTTCATTCCCGTATGTCACTGAATGTAACGACAAAATTGGTGATTATAAAAAATAAATATGTTCAAACAAAACCATGTCATCTGAAGTGTGATTGGAATTTGATAATAATGATAGTGCTCACCGAAGCACGTGCACATCAGGAAGTCCAAATAATAAATCAGTATAGCATTCTAGCTTTGAAGGCATATTGCTAAAGTAAATGTACATTGTGCTTGTGGAAAATGTTTTTATGATTATATCTAAATATTGGAATTTTTTAAATTAAAAAGCAACAACTTAATGCTGAAAAAGTGCATTAAAATGTATAGGCAGTAATGTTAGTATCAAACCCCCTCCCCCCCCCCTCAACCTTGATGGTGTCACCTGACATGGCATGTACATCTCTCTGCACTCCCCTGGTGATGCCAGTGATCTCATTTTTTTCCCATGTGAGGAGCAACTTGAGAAACTGCAAGTTGCTTCTGGTGTAAGAGAATTGGCCATCTGCAAGGACGTAGCCCAGAGGATGCCCAGATGTTTTGATGCTTACCATCCTTGTGTGAGGCTTCTTTCATGACCCCACATGGGGAGCTGGAGCTGACAGAGGGAGCTCAACCCACTCTCCCCAGATTCAAATCTCTGACCTGTCTGTCATTGGTCCTGCCAGCACAAGGGTTTAACCCATTGCTCCACCAGCGGCTCCAGTGATCTCATGAATGCCATGCTTTAATTTTTTTAAGCATTCCCCTTGACTGTAATGCATTTTTCTCTAATTCATATTTTATGTGACAATGAGTTCTGAGATGGAAATAGGTGCCAAGACTCTCCAGAAAGCAAAGGAATCTCTGTTTTTTTGTGCTCATGTCCTACAATACACACACACCATGGAGCATTCATTTAGTTTATTCTAATGAGCGTAAACACAGAAGAATAAACATTCACAAAACATCAGTGCTACCAACTTTGAACACAAGATGGAAGCACATAGCTAATCTGAAAGGATGAGCCAGGAAGCATATGTTCTCATCAGTTCACCCATTTCACTACACATCAACATTAATCTTAAATACCTATTGCACCTATTTTCCATGTTAACTATATATAAACTTCTAACCTTTGCCTCCTTCTGAGGTTGAGAAAGTGTGACTTATCAATGGTTTTCATGGCTGAGTGGGGATTTGAACCCTGATCTCTGGAACTGTAGTTTAGTGCTCGTCATTATTACAATTATATCATCATTGTTGCTGTCCTATCATAATTGCTATTTTTATTTCCTGTTTCTTTCCCATTCTGGGACACAAGGTGATATACAAGAGTTAAAACAAACACACTGTAGAATTTACCACAGTTTAAAATATAATTAAATTATCAATAAAATTAAAAGCAGTTAAAACATACTATTAAAAAGGGGAGCAACAAAAATAGACAATTTCCTTCTGAATTGTCATCCAAAGGTCATCCAAAACTTTCTTTTTGTCATGCAGAACGTTGTTCTCTCTATTTTATTGTCCTCTCATAATCTGCTTCCATGGTTTTTCAGAAAGAAAGAAGGAAGGAAGGATAAAAGGTGGGAGACTTGGGTATATCATTGTTGACTGGAAGAGGGGCATTCTGATAAAAGGGTATATTTATTAACTAAATTTATAGCAGAACCTTTGCTCAAGGCAGCTGTAGAACTGAATTAGCCTTTCCCATCCAGACCACACTGGCTAAAGCTTGTGCGCCAGCTGCGCCCGTACCTTGGGAAGTCTGACTTGGCCACAGTGGTCCACGCTCTGGTTACATCCCGAGTAGATTACATCCCGAATAGACTACTGCAACGCTCTCTATGTGGGGTTGCCTCTGAAGACTGCTCGGAAGCTGCAATTAGTCCAACGTTCGGCAGCCAGGTTACTAACAGGAGCACAGGGGGCATGGACGTCTCTTGCTCCGCCAGTTCCACTGGCTGCCAATTAGCTTCCAGGCACAATTCAAAGTGCTGGTTTTAACCTAAAAAACCCTATACGGTTCTAGCCCAGTTTACCTGTCCGAACGGATTCTCCCCTACGAACTATCAAGAATATTAAGATCCTCCGGAGAGGCCCTGCTCTCGGTCCCGCCGGCTTCGCAAGCGCGGCTGGTGGGGATGAGAGACAGGGCCTTCTCTGTGGTCGCCCCTCAACTGTGGAACTCTCTACCAAGTGATGCTAGATCTGCCCCCTCTCTGTTGTCCTTTAGGAGGCTGGTGAAGACCTGGATGTGGAACCAAGCCTTCCCAGAATAGGCTGAGATTGGCTATTGTCTGAATGTATGACCACGTTTACAGTTTGAGTGGAATTGTTTTAATAGCAATGTGGTTTTATGCTGGGTTTTTATGTATTTGTTGTAGTTGTTTTTAAATTGTATAGCATTGAATTTTTGCTGTTATGCTGGTCTGAGTCCCCAATAGAGGTGAGAAGGTCGGGGTACAAAAGTTTTAAATAAATGAATAAATGGGGGTTGTAGCCCAACATGTATGGAATTCACCAGGCTGGAAACAACTAAATGAAAAAATGTTGGGAATGGCTGGGCCAGAAAAGAAGATATATTTTCCACTTACATCACTGGGGTTCCTCTTTTTATTTTGATGCAACCATAGCAAATAGACTGGCGTTTACATCTCTCCACACAGCAATCAATTAGAGGAAGGAGAAAATACTTAAGTATCTATTTTGAGGGGCTGGTTTTTATGGGGGTTTTGGCAATCAATAAGCATCAAATCCATATTTCAGATCACAACAAGGGAAGTCATATTGACATTTCAATGAAGTCTAATTGGCAGGTTCTGCACTCCATTCAAGAAAAGAGAAGCAATCCATGTGCCATCTGAAGAGAGTTAACACAATGGTGGTGACTAATAGTAACCATGGAAATGAAAAGATAGTGGATAGAGCCCTCTGCGCAAACCTCACTGGCATCCTCAAAGAGCAGAAAATGGGAGCTTGATTAATTTTTGCACACATCAAAGCAAGAATTGTCAGTGGCAATTACAGACAGACAAAGAAAGCAAAGTGCATGGAGTCTTTTCAGGAGTCCAAGGCATTCAGGATCAGGATATATTGTCATTTCCTATTGCAAAGAATGAAAATGTCTTTGATGTCAAGAAGTGACTACACAGTGCAGATTGACAGAATTTATTGCATGCAGATGAAGTCAGGTAGAAGCCACAAATCGGCTTTGAAATAGGATCAGTGGCATTGTACATGAAAAGGGATAAAATAATACAAGTGGATAAGGGCTCTCTCTAAGCGAAAACAGAGACGCAGTAGCACAATGGGTTAAACCCTTGTGCCAACCTAAAGGTTGATAGTTCAAATCCATAAGACAGGGTGAGCTCCCATATGTCAGCTCCAGCTTCCCATGCAGGGACATGAGAGAAGCCTCCCACAGACTGGTAAAACATCTGGGCGTCCCTTGGGCGTCCCCTGCAGATGGCCAGTTCTCTCACACCAGAAGCAACTTGCCGTTTCTGAAACAATAAAAAAATAAGGGAAAAACTAGAGGCTAGTAGTTTGCCTCTGTGCCAAATGACATCCTGTGCATGATGTGTTCTGGGGGTTTTAATAGTCCCACACAGAAAGAAAAACCCCAAAATCTGGAAATTTGTTTGAATTGGGTTGTTATTAACTGGACATCTTGCAATGCATGTGAATGTGATCTATTACCAAATAGATTGTCTGCTCAAGAACATTTTAACTCAGAAATCATAATTTTGTATAGAAATATTAGCTGGCAAAGCATAGCATATTAGGAGATGATGCTTGTGCAGTTACCGTCGATATCCTTTATTGGGACTGAAAAGTGAATATAGATAGATAGATAGATAGATGGATAGATAGATAGAGGTAGTAATATACCAATGCTTGGATTGAAGCAGGTAAAAATAAATAATAGGATTTGTTAAAAAATAATAATAAAGAGAGTAACATATTCACATTACAGTACAGCTGTCTTATCTGTAGATTTGATGTCCCTGGTTTCACTTACTCATACTCCAAAAAATTGCCTTCAGAAAGTGTTTGTGGGTCTCTCTAGGTTGGCCAGTGCAATTCTATAGTATGCCTCAAGACCAGGTGTAGGAAAAATATGTGGTTATCTGCAGTTTTAGGTTTCTCTCTAATGGGGTCTTGGAACATATCCCCAGCTGATATGGGTTAAATATTGTGCTTATAAAACACAAAATATGGTTATGAAATATATACTTATGAGGCAATGTTATTTTTAGAGAAAGTGGAAATCTTTTAAGATTTACACCAGGAATATTTTTATGCTTTTAGATCTCCTTGATAATTTCCCACAATTAATTCCACATACTTTATTCCTGCATTTGGCTACTAGTTACTGTAAAGACAATCTTCCAGGTGACAAACTGGTCAGTTGGCTGCAACAACAAAAAACCCACAAATTTCCTCTTTGTATTCCAGGTTCTCATTTCCTTTTGATGGGGATCTAAATAGTATTCTCTGATGTCACTAAACAGCTGACATTCAAAGACTGCCAAATTGCATGATAGAGCCCATTTTTTTGAAGCACATGCAAGTCACGGGAAACAGAAGATAACCCTCTAGAAATCTCGGATGATAGTTCTTGACTGTTGCCTGTGGCAACAAAATGGCTGAGTTCAGGTGTGGTAGGTGAGCCACAAGTCAACCATTTTTTCTCATTCACAGAATTTTATAAGATCTCTTTTGCTCCCTCGTGTCTTTTCTTTCTACAAAAAACAGGGACAGGATACTTGCAGCAGAACTTTTGACTGAGCGGGCTCAAAACCACCTGACAGGAAGTAGTTCTCATCTTTAGTGCTCTATAGCTGCACAGTATGGCGGAAGAAGCCGAGAATGTAGAACAGACTCGGGGCCATAGATAGGTCCATGGTTTATTCTTCTGTCATGCCTTTCATGCCTGTCCCCACTGTGGCATGCGTGCCCTACAAGTTGGTCATCATGATTGGAAATAATTGGCATTCCCAAAGTCTTTTCGAAAACTCAATTATAAATGTCTCTGGAGAGCCCATTTATCAAGCTGGCATCACAACTAAGTACATGTTTTTATTGATGCAGACGTTTTTCCTCTTTGAACTTTCTCTTCGGTTTATGCTTCACAATACAGTAGAAGACAGAAGGATAACAGTTCCAGCTCCCACTCCTGCTCAAGGCATCTGAAGCAACCATACAGGGTGACAGCTAAGATCCACTGTTTACTTTCCACCAGCAACCTGGAGCTGTGTACGTAGTGTGCATTCTCAAAATAGTATTCATTAATTCCTTTAGTAAGTACAATAGAACAGGATGGAATTGCCAAAGTTGAATGCATACACTGTGTTGTAGATTTCTTCAGAGTAAGCCAGAGAAGAAGAATCTGTTAGGTACCACAAAATCAAACTAGAATAATTAGTTGACACTGCTTATTTTTTCATAAGGAACTGAACAGCCATGGCTTACCACGCTGCTTTTTATTATATTAGGTGTGAGCAACCATGGAAAGTACAGGGATGAATGTTTTCCCCTGTGATAGGCTAAACTCTTACCTTCAACTGTCTCCAAAATAAAACAGGAAGTAAGTTTCTTTTCCATTTTCAGCCATTCTTGGTTAATTTTTTGAGGGTAGGATGAGAGTAGAGAGCTACAGAACATTTGCAGAAGTGGTAATTGATCAGTTTGGGATAATTTTCCCCCCACAGAAAACAGGGCTCAAAGAAACTTTGGTATCTGCTGGAAGTCAGGAATGGTTGCCTGTGGCCCAACAATCCATTTTCCCAATCTCATCTTTTATTTTTGTACCTGTTTACTGAGGAAGACATTTTCATTGAGTGTAATGGGGCTTGCATCCTACTAAGGCTGGATCTACTCTGCCATATAATGCAGTTTGGAACTAGGGTCGGTGTAAACCCATAAAATGTAGTTTAGCTAAATCTGCTTAATATTCCTTTAGTTTAAGCACCTACATCAACATTTCCTCTGTGCTACCCAGCTCTTCATTTTTAGGTCTTTTCCTTCCAATCCGGCATTATCTTTCTTATGAACTACTTGTCTGTTTGATGTTTGAAAGTGCTGCTTCTCAGAACATCTTCATTTTCCTTGCACTCCCTCGGCTGCTGCTATTTTCTCACTATATGCTTCTCTGCTCAGCATGTGATCTGTCAAGTCACATCATGTATTTTCTTCATGCATCTTTACTTGTCTTTTTCTTGAGTTGTGATTTTGGTTTGCTTTCTTGATGTGTTAAATCTATCCCCTCTTGCCTATAACATAATAAAATAGTAAGAGATGAAGAGACATGGGAGACGACATAGTCAGCACTTTGCTCAAGAATGGCAACTTCTTTATAGATAGGCATGCAGCCTTAGGGTAAAACTTTTAATTAAAAAGAAATTATATTTCCCAGAGCAATTCTTCCATCCACTGTTGAAAAACTTTCACTGTTTTATAGTTACTCTAATTTGAAAACCAAAATCTATTTTCTTGCCGTTTATATCTACCAGTTCTAGTTCTGACCTATGGAGCAATAGAGAATAGGTCAACTCAGTCTTCTGTGTTGAACACTTCTGTCACATCTCCCCTTCTTTTCCTGGTTAAGAATACTTAGCTTTTACAAGTGTTTCTCATAAGATTTCCAGATTATTTTCCCACAGATATGCTCACTCTAAAAATCTGGTACTGGGAACCGAATATAGTATTTTCAACCATCTGAATAGAACAGGAGAATTATCCTTGATCTCGATGATATATGCTTTTATTAGTCTTTCTCTCAGCATATATATCTATAAAATGTAATCTAGGCCTTTCTTCCACTTTCTTGGCCTAAGCAATTTTACTTTCTGAATAGTAGCTGGAATCCTCCCAAACAAGGCTTTAATAAATGATATTGCTTCATCACTTCATCATTTTTCCCAATTCAAAGTGTTTCTGAAACGATTGCTTGACCCTAAAAAACATAGAAACATAATACCTGTGTTGAATCAGAGCAAAGATCTATATAGTACAGCAAGTCCACTATATGAGTGCTTGTGTTACCCAACAACTGGTATACACAGACTGGTATAATAGCAAGATAGTTTGCCCTCCACATTTGCATGTTAAGCATTCATGGATGCAATTTGAAAATTACTGTATTTGCTACTGCTGCCCACATCCATTTTTAACATGAACTTCGATAACACAAGTGGCACTGAGAGGAAACCAAACTGGTTGCATGACTTCTCTTGCTCACTCATGCAGTAGGGAAGAGATAGGATAGGAGGATAAAGGGCGCTCATGTGATGTGGGTAAGGGAATAGAACAAGAGGAGGAAGTATATACATTGGCACAGGCCTGGATTATCCATAAGGCCACCCTAGGCCATGGCCTAGGGGCGCAAGCCAAGGGGGGCGCAATTCACACGGACCCCCCCAAAAAAACCCACAATGCAACTCTCTCTCTCTCAGGAGAGGGCGGGGGAGCGCTGCGAGAGGGCGGGGGAGGAGGTAATGGTGCCCCCACTCGCCATCGCCCTGCCCCCTTGTCAGGGAAGAGGAGGCAGAGGGAAGCCCCGCCCCCGGAGCCGGCATCGAACCTGTCAAGAGAGGATGGCGCGCTGCGAAGAGGAGGAAGAAAGGGAAGCCCCGCCCTCGGAGCCGGCATCGACCCCGGGGGCGGGGCTTTCCTTCCTTCTTCCTCCTCGCGCGCGCCCTCCTTCCTTGACTCAAGAAAGGAGGGTGCGCCGTGAAGAGGAATGAGGTGGAGTGAAGTCCCGCCCTGGGGCCGATGCCGGCTCCGGGGGCGGGGCTTCCCTTCCTTCCATCTCCTTGCGCACGCCCTCCTTTCTTGAGTCAAGAGAGCAGGGCGCGCTGCGAAGAGGTGGTGGAGGGAAGCCCCGCCCCTGGGGCCGATGCCGGCACCGGAGGCGGGGCTTCCCTTCCTTCCTCCTCGCGCGTGCCCTCCCTTGACTCAAATAAGGAGGAGGTGGGGGTGCGGTAGAGGTTGGTTTGGGGGCGTAATTCCAAAGTGTGGCCTAGGGCACTAAAAGGGGTTAATCCGGGCCTGCATTGGCACACTCACATTGGCAAGAGATAGGAAAGGGATGAGATGGGAAGGGGAGTGCATTTGTGCACAATCACAAGCGGAGGAGGGGTTTAAGGGAATGGGGTGGAAAGAAGACAGGCACATGCATTAATTCATGTGGGCAGGAGGAATGGGAAGGAACAAGAGGAGAGAGAGCATGTGTATTTGCCCACTCTCTCATTTCTGGGCGATGGGATAGGAGAGTGTGCCCAGATGTTTCCTCACTGCTCACTCATTCTCATGGGCAGGCATCACCTTTCTGTCTCTCCCATTCCCAGTCCCATCCCATTCCTTTTCTCCTTCCTGTCTGAGTGAGTGTGCAAGGGAATGCACATGTGGCCAGCCCCAACAACCCTGCAGTACAGTTACATTTATGTTTTAAAAATACATATTGGGGGGCCTAGAGATATTCATGTTTTTCTACTATCGTGGTGGTCCTGTACCCCAATCCCCACAAAAGGTAGAGACCCAACTGTTTATCTATGATATGTGATAGTCACTTACAACCCCATCCTTTTAAAGCTGACCGAGTTGGCACTAATTAGTTTTTCCTAAGATAGCCAATTCTATTGACCAATTATTCAATGTATGAAGAATTGCTTACCTTCATTTGTCCTGAATCTCCAAGCATTCAATGGCATACAATTCATTTTTCTGAACCACAGCAACTGTATAGATCAGACACAGAAATATTAGGTTCCATTAGTTCTGAACTACCCAGCATCTCAAAGATAACAACATTAGTTTATCTGATCTGCTTACAGAAATTCCATTGTGCATTGTTACTATGGTTTATTAAGTTAAATGTGGGCTACAAAGACATGGACAAAGTCTAGAGATTAACTGCAACAAGAGAAAAATCACTCTTAAAACGTCTTCAAAACCAAGTTGTATGCTGATCCTTGCCATCCTTCCTATTTGCTATGATGCCATCTGCTGCTGGCAGATGGTGCAATTTACAGTAGTCCAGAAGCTACAAAAAATAAGGAGGCAAAAAGGGTAAACAATAATATGATTAGTGAATGTGAAAGGTTTTTGAAAACTAGGTTTCTGATTTGATTCCACACTATGAAAACTGTGCTTTTCACACTCAAAAGACTGAATAATTTAGTCAAGTAATGCTGTAGAGAATACATTAAAGTCAAAATTATTATTATTACTACTATTATTATTTATACCCTGCTTTATCTTTCCTGCAGGAGACTCAAAATGCCTTAACAAAAAAGCATAGTATGTAATTTAAAATATACAAATATGTAAACATTAAAAAAGGATTAAATATAAACAGTATTAAAAATTCCCAGTTATTATCTAAGTAGTTGTTATCTAAGGGCTAGGAATTTAGCACAGCTGGTAAATCACCAGCAATGATAAGGTCTACCAATCAAAAGGTTGCAAGTTCAAAGCACCAGGTCGGTGTGAGCAACCGACTGTCAGCCCTGCTCACTGTTTACCTAAGCGGTTCGAAAACAGCTTACAGCTGTGATTAGATAAATTAGGTACCGCTAATGTGAGGGAGGTATTTTACGACAACATAAAGAAAAAGATCAAAGAATGTTGGTGACCAAAAGGAAGAAGTCCTGATGGCTCTTCATCATAGAAGATGGCGCGACAGTGCCCCCCTGTGGCTGGCAACTTCCAAAGGTGCCGACAAGCTGGGTGTTCAACTGGATATCAACACAATATACCTCATTTCTGTTCTGTCTTTGTCCTGTCCAAAAAACTGCATTGAATGTTTGCCATGTATGTGTAATGTGATCCACCCCGAGTCCCCTTTGAGGTGAGAAGGGTGGAATATAAATAAAGTGTTATAATAATAATAATTATTAAAAACCATTAAAGCATATTCAAAATTTAAAATCACACCCCCCGGACTTGCTCTTAAACACTTTCATCTTTAAAAGCCTGTCTGAATAAAAATGTTTAGGCCTGCCGCCGGAAGGACAACAGTGAAGGGGCTATTCTGGCTTCCCTGGGCAGGGAGTTCCAGAGTTAAGGGGCAGCTGAGAAGGCACGCTCTCTTGTTCCCACCAACCAATCTTGCGATTGAGGTGGGATCGAGAGAAGGGCCTCTCCTGAAAATCTGAGGCCCTGATAGGTTTGTACAAGCGAATGTGTTTGGCTAAATAGCCTGAACCCGAACCATCTAGGGCTTTAAAGGTCATAAGGTGCTGAGAATGGATAGCAGGCTGGACACCGTACCCAATTGTTTCCATCATTGCCTTGAAGCTGTGACTGGATGGCTGCATACCAGCCGGCTGAAGGTGAATCCATCGAAGACGGAGATCCTATGGCTAGGTCGTCCTGGTGTTGGTGAGTGCCGGTTGCCTACCCTGGACGGCGAGTGGTTAAGCCCGTCGTCTTTGGTAAAAAAGTCTGGGGGTCCAACTAGACCCACTGCTATCGATGGAGACTCAGGTCTCCACGGTTAGCAGGTCTGCATTCTTCCATCTCCGACAGGCTAGGCGACTGGCTCCTTACCTATCCAGGAATGACCTAGCCACGGTAATCCAGGCGACAGTCATCTCGTGGCTAGATTACTGTAATGCGCTCTACATTGACCTTCCCTTGTCGACAACCCGGAAACTCAAGCTGGTGCAAAATGCTGCTGCCCGATTGCTGGTGGGAGCACCTGCAAGAGAGCACATCACACCAATCTTACAGCAATTGCACTGGCTGGCAATAGAGTACCGGATTGTTTTCAAGGTGCTGGTTTTGACCTTTAAGGCCTTGGATGGTCTAGGGCCAGTGTACCTGAGGGACCGCCTCACCCCATATGTTCTCCCGAGATCACTGTGATCAGAAGAACAAAATCTTCTGGTGATTCCATCAGTTCGTTCCTGCCACCTCTCAGTAACAAGACGAAGAGCCTTCTCTGTGGTAGCGTGAACTTTATGGAACGTGTTACCAGAAGTTCGTGCTATCACGAAGTTAGCCTCCTTCTGGAGGGCCTGCAAGACGACCCTCTTTAAGCAGGCCTTCAATTTAAGTGCTTCCTGACAAGTCTGTTTTGCCCTGCGTTTTTATATAACAAATTGTTTTATCTGTATTTTATCTTGTTGTATACTGTTGTTTTATGTAAACTGCCTCAAGCCTGCAGGGAGGAGCGGTATATAAAAGTGAACAATAAATAAATAAATAAATAACCAGTACTTTGAATTGTACCTGGCAACAGACTGCCAGTCAGTGGAACTGCTTCAACAAGGGGGTTTTCCGCTTTGGTTATCCTGCTGCAGTTAGCAACCTGGCTGCTGCTCTTTGGACCAGCTGAAGTTTCCAAGCACTTTTCAGAGGCAGCCCCATGTAGAGTGCATTACAATAATCCAGACAGGATGTAACTTAGGCATGGATCACTGTGGCTTAATATGGATTCTCAAGGAATGGGCATAGTTGGTAAATAAGTTTTAATTGTTCAAAGGTGCTCCTGACCACTGTCAATACCTGGGCCTCCAGGTTCAATAATGAGTTCAGGAGGACCCCCCAAACTGCATACCATCGTAGCCAGATCTGGCTTCTCAAGGAACAGACACAGTTGGTGCACAAGTTTTAATTGTGAAAAGGCCCTCCTGGCCACTGCCAATACCTGGGCCTCCAGGTTCAGCGCTGAGTCCAGGATGACCCCCCCCCCCCCAACTGTGGACCTGTCTTCAGGGGGAGTTTGGCGCCATCCAGCACAGGCTGGATGCCTGTTCCCTGGTCTGCCTTCCAACTGACCAGGAGTACCTCTGTCTTGTATGGATTAAGTTTCAATTTGTTTGCCCTCATCCAGCCCATTAGTGATAACAGGCACTGGTTTAGGGTCAGGACAGCTGCCTTGGCATTTGGTGGAAAGGAGTAGTAGAGTTGGGTGTTATCCGCATATTGGTGTCACCATACTCCAAAACTCCAGGTGACCCCTTCCAGCAGTTTCATGTATATGGGGGACAAAATGGAACCCTGAGGAACCTCACAGGTCAATATCCAGGAGTTTGAAAAGGAGTCTCCCAGCACCACCTTCTCAGTACGACCCTCCAGGAAGTACAGGAGCCACAGTAAAATAGTGCCTCCCAGTCCCATCCCAGCAAGGCGAACCAGAAGAAGACCATGGTCAACAGTATCGAAGGCCACTGAGAGTTTGAGAGGAACCAACAGGCAAACACTCCCCACTGTCGAGTTCTCTTCATAGGTCCTCTACCAAGGCAATCAAAGCTGTCTCTGTTCCATAGCAAGGCCTGAAATCAGATTCAAATGGATCTAGATAATCAATTTCATCCAGAAATCCCTGGAGTTGGGATGCCACCACATGTTCCAAAACCTTGCTGAGAAAAAGGGAAGGTTAGACACTGGCCAAAAATTGCCCATTGTAGAGGGGATCAGGGATATAAGTCTCACAACTACCTCCTTTCAGCAAGTTGGAACTTTGCCTTGTTCTAAAGAGGAAAATAGGGGGAAGGAGTTGAGTCAGTGCTAATTTTAATTTAAAATGAATGCATCTTCTACTAACTGAATGTTTTTCAAAATAATTTGTGCAATGTAAGTATTATTGTTGTTGTTTTTACTCCTACCAATTATTCTTCCTATATTCGGGACACACATGATTGTGTTGTTGTTGTGGGGAGCAAAAGGGACCAAAATATAAGAACAAAAGCCATCTATTAAGTCATACTTCAGTTTGGACTTTGGTTTAAAAAAATCATAGTAGAATCTTTAGAAAGTGTGGATTCAGTTACTGTCAGCCGTGGCGTCTGTTGTGTGGGAGATCTGTGCATCACCCATGTTGACATCTTTGTGAAAATGTTTTTGATGTACGAAGTTCTAGTGCCACACTTTCTGCATGGAAGACATCTGCAGCTATTTTAAAAACAGAGTGATATTGGCACCCATTCATTCTGTGCTGGATCGCTTTAGATAATCTAGTACCCTATTGGCCCAGTTGGAATAGATACTTTATGTCTTAAACAACCAAAAAATGAAACATGAAGTAGCCAGAGTAATACAATTGGAACTGGCACTATGACCTAGAAATATAGTACATTTGTACAATGTTCATTTAGATGTCTGTGAGAAAGTGTCAGAGGAAAGGGTCAAGATTGGATTTCAGGAAGAAGACTCTAGCAAGATAATGAAACAAAAGCTTGAAAGAAAAATAATAATGAAGAAACAGTGAAGTGTCACAAAGGGCCCTTCCACACAGTCATATAACCCAGAATATCAAGGCAGAAAATCCCACAATATCTGCCTCAAACTGGGTTATCTGAGTCCACACTGCCATATATTCCAGTTCAAAGCAGATAATGTGGGATTTTATTAAGCTGTGTGGAAGGGGCTTTAGAGATAAAAATAGAGAAGTCATTCCATAAGGAGAACAATGTGATTTGGAAGAGCAGGATAGGAGCATTGATGGGGCTAAGTCCACGGAAGCTGAGAATACAATGAGGCAAGATGTTTTGTGAAACTGAAACTGGAAGGTGTTTTTTAGAAGGGATATCAATGTGGTCAATTTACTACTTGAGTATAGAAAGGCAGTAAAAAATAAAGTAATAACATCAAAATCTCTCCACATTCATAGAATCATAGAATTGGATGAGACCTCGTGGGCCATCCAGTCCAACCCCTGCCAAGAAGCAGGAAAATCACATTCAAAGCACCTCCTCCTGCCAGGCAGGAAAAGCACAATCAAAGTACCCCCGACAGATTTTATTTATTTATTTATTTATTTGTCACGTTTCTATATCGCCTCTCTCAGCCCGAAGGCGACTCGCGATGGTTTACACAGGCAGTCTCTGCCCTCAATACAACACAAACAACAAGGCAAACCCCCCGCCCCAAAAAACCATATTACAAAAAATTAACAATTAAAAACATACAATTACAGTCTCCGCGTCATGTTGAAATCAGTTTCCATCACATCGTCATTTCATATATCTCATTAAGCCTTATATTTCATCAGCAAATGCCTGCTCAAATAGCCAGGACTTGACTTTCTTGCGAAATGTCAGGAGGGAGGGGACCGATCTGATGTCTTTAGGGAGGGCGTTCCAAAGCCGAGGAGCCACCACTGAAAAGGCCCTGTCTCTCGTCCCCGCCAGTCGCGCCTGCAAAGAATGCGGGACCGAGAGCAGGGCCTCTCCAGATGATCTTAAACATCTCGATGGTTCATAGGGAGAGATGCGTTCGGACAGGTAAGATGGCCATCCAGCCCGCTTAAAAGCCTCCAAGGAAGGAGCTTCCACCACACTCTGAGGCAGTGAGTTCCTGTTGAACGGCTCTGAAGATCTTCCTAATATTCAGGTTTAATCTCCTTTCCTGTTATTTGAATCCATTGCTCTGTGTATTAGTTTCCACCCTGCCCCCTCTTCCTTATGACATCATTTCACATATTTATACATGGCTATCATGTTTTCTCTCAACTTTTTCTTCTGCAGGCTAAACATTCCCAGCTTTTTAAGACCCTCCTCATAGGGCATGGTTTCCAGACCTTTGATCATTTTAGTCACCCTCCTCTGGACACCTTCGAGTTTGCCAATATCCCCCTTGAATTGTGGGGTCCAAAACTGGACGCAGCATTCCAGACAAGGTCTGACCAAAGCAGTATTCCAGGTGAAGCCTGACCAAATAATGTGCTTTATTTAATTTGAAAAAGTTCATCCAACTTTTTAGGAGTAATCCAAGGTGGGTAGCAATAAACAATCCACCTGTGGCATTACATTTCTGCAAAGGTGGGATTGCATTTTTCTGTGAGACATGAGATCCTTTCAGGTAGCGATCTTTCTATAACAAAGGAATTCTTTCTCTCCTAGATCACCCTGCAATGTAGTGTGTATTCAGCAACATGGATGAGGCAAGATGCCAGTTCAGACAGGCTCATAATTCTCATGGCAGACTTGAAGTAGTGAAAAATTATTAATCTCTTTGTTATTAGACATATGTTTCACTTTGGAATCTAAGATTTGAACTAGTGTTCAGAATTTTGTGCTTTTAGTTATCAGTACTATTTAGGCCTATCAAAACAGTGCATATAACCATACAGACTGAGGTTGAGCATCACTTATCTGGAATTCCAAAATCTGAAATAGTACCCATGAGTGACTGAGATAGTGCCACCTTTGCTTTCTGGTGATTCAATGTACACAATTTTTGTTTCATGCATAAAATTATTAAAAATATTGAAATTACCTTCTGGCTATATGTGAAAAGGAATATATGAAATATAAATAATTCTACGTTTAGATTTGGAGCCCATCTCCATGGTATTTAATTGTGCACAGACATGCAATTTTCCAAAATCCAAATAAATAAATAAATAAATAAAAATCCAAAACATTTCTGATCCCAAGCATTTTGGATAAGGTATACTCAACCTGTTGAACTCACTGAAAGGGTTGCACAAGGCTGAACATTATATATGACTGCACATTGTATATGTAAACCCATCTGTCTATATACTAGGTTGTGAATGGTGCCTTTGTATTTAAACAGCTGTGTTTTCCTCATAATGAAGGCTGAAGAGAAACAGTACAGAAGAAAAAATTTGGTCCTTCCTTCTGTTGTATTACAGGAAAGGTTAATCATTTAAATGCAGCAGCAACCTCATATGTATTCTTTAATGTCTAGATACGAATACTTTTCTGCACATAAGTAAAATTGCCAATCACAAGGTTTTGATGGTCTTGCTTACCACCACTGCTGCTTTGTATGAACACCATTTAAGTGTTATCAGAAATGCAAAAAAGATAATCCGACTCCAATTGCTAATCCGCCCCCAGGTTGAAAATGCTGCTGCTAAATGCTAGGTCTATAAATGGTAAACTATCATCAAGGATTTAATCCAGGATGAACATGCAGATCTGGCGTGTATTACAGAGACCTGGTTGGATGAAGCTGGGGGTTAATCTCACCCAACTCTGTCCACCAGGTTTCTTGGTGCAGCAGCCGGCTAGACCTGGAAGGTCCCGAAATTGACCTCATTTGAATGTATCTATCTCAGGGTGGGTAACCAAGACAAAATAGGGATACTGTTGATGTGCCACTCACCCTGCTGCTCAACAGTATCCCTACCTGAGCTAGCCAGGGTGATCTCGAACCTGGCATTGGAGTCCCAGCGGCTAATAGTGCTGGGGGACTTATTATTTTATTCTTGTACCCCACCTCTATCTCCCCAAAGGGACTCGGGGCGGCTTACATATGGCACAAAGTGTCTAAAATAAAACAGGTGATCCTGTCAGATCTGGCCACGGTGGTCCATGCCCTTGTCATATCCAGACTGAAGACATTTTGGAAGCTTCAGCAGATTCAAAGATCTGTGGTTAGGCTGCTTCCTGAAGCGCTGTACAAGGAGCGAACAAACCCCATTATGGCAACTCCACTGGTTACCAATATGCTTCTGGCCGCAATTCAATGTGTTCGTTGTAACCTTTAAAGCGCTAAATGGTTCAGGATCAACCTATCTATCTGACCGCATCTCCCAATACGAGACTATCTAATCCCTACGATTGGCTGGAGAGGCCCTACTCTCTGTGCCACCCCATCTCAGGTGCAGTTGGTGGGAACGAGAGAGGGCCTTCTCAACGGTGGCTCCTTGGCTCTGGAACTCCCTCCCAAAGGACATCTGATTGAGCTCTTTCTGTTATTTCTGAGTCCCCTTCGAGGTTGAGAAGGGCGGCATATAAAAATAATAATAATATTCTTCAGAAAACAAATAAAAGCCTTCCTTTGGAAGGAAAATTTTGGGGAAAACAATGGACTTGGGATATGACAATGGGAAAGTTGTAGTTTTAATTTTAATCATAGGAGTTTAAATAATTGTCCTAGCCTGCATTATTGTTTTTACATTAGCTGGATAAAATTTTAAATGTATTTATTAATTTGTGTTTTGACTATGATGTGGTGTATGTTGAATGGCATTGAATGGCTGCTGTATGTTAGCCGCTCTGAGACCCTCAATGAGGGAGAGTGGGATATAAAACAAAGATAGACACACACACACACACACACACACACACACACACATACATCAATGGGACTGGCATAGCAATATACCATTTAGCAACCAATTCAATGGCCTGCTATGGTATGGACTCACAATTGGATTTAGGTTACAATGTGGAACATGACATTTTCTGGAGGGATTAAAAGACATTTTTGAGCTGGGCCAGAAACAACAAATTGAATTCTAACAGAAATAAATGTATGGTACTATACTTAGGCAATTCCAGGCTGCATCAATAGTAGAGTGTCTACGAAGGAAGTCATACTGCCTCTCTTTTCTGCTTTGGTAAGACCTCACCTGGAATACTGTGTCCAGTTTTGGACACCACAATTCAAATACATTGTCAAGCTAAATATGTCAGAGATGGGCAACCAAAATGATCAAAGGTTTGGAAGCCAAGCCCTATTGAGAGTGGCTGAAGGAGCTGGGTAATATATTGAGCTTAAAAGAGAAGGTTGAGAAGAGATGTGATAGCCATGTTTAAATATTTCTAGAGACTAGGAAATGGAGCAATGGATTCGAATTGCAAGAAAAAAAGATTCCACCTGAACATTGGGAATATCTTCTTGTTGATAAGAGCTGTTCAACAGTATAAGTCACTGCCTTAGAGTAAGGCAAAGGCTTCTTCTTTGGAGGCTTTCAAGCACAGACAGATGGTTGGGGTGCTTTGATCATGTATTCCTACATGGTAGAGGATTGGACTGGATGGCCTTTGTGGTCTCTTCCAATTCTAATATTCTGTACTTGTAATGTTGCACCATCCTTGTAAATATTTATTTTCCCCACAAACACAATTTTGATGCATGAACAAAGCATTTGCGACTGAGAACTTTGGTAACATTTCAGCTGGAACTGGTTCATACTGGTGGATTGCAATAAGTTGTATCTCACCAGGGTAGAATGGGGATGCAATTTGTTTTCTTTTTGTGAAGGGTGTGGTAAGGAATGTACTTTCTTGTTATATGAGTCTGTATGTGTAACATGAGAACTGGAAATGCTTAGCTGAATCACAAAATCACCATGAACACACTTTCTTGTGTGTGACATATCATCTCATTCAAGCATTTAGTCACAAGCAGTTGCTTCCTTTATTCCTGTTATTACCATGGTAACAGGAAGCTATATCCTTAGGGAAAAATCAGTGGGAACCTGAAATGTCAATCAGCAGGCTGGCTAACATTCAACTAGGAATGACAAGTCTATTGCGGTGCCCTTCTCAAAACTTGCTAAAACAAGTTTTAGACTGCAGATATTATTTTGGAAGCAAGTACCACCAAGGAATATCTCAGCGACTTGAAATGATTACTGATTAAAGTTAAGAAAGAAAGCAAAAACAAAGCAAAGCAAAACAGAGATAAAATTGAACATTACAAAGGCAAAAATTATGGCCATTGATGATTTACATAAATTTAAACTGGAGAACAAAGACAATGAAACAGTTAAAAGATTTCTTATATTCAGACCTGTCATGTACCAAGATGGAGAGCATAGTCAAGAAATTAGAAGAGCAAGGTTTGAAAAGTCATCCATTAAGGATGTTTTGTACAGAAAATAAAATTACTAGGCATGTTTTAGAACCCAAAAATGGCGATTCTAAAATCAAATGGGGGGGGGGATTTTTTTTGATTAGTAATAGGAAGACTTACAAAAAAATTTCCAAAAATTTCTAAAATGTAACTTAATTACTAACGAAATTCGTTAGTAGTTCGTATGCCAGCGCATGCGCATTCCAGATGGTTTTGGCCTACAACTCCCAGAAATCCTAACAGCTGGTAAATTGGCTGGGATTTCTGGGAGTTGTAGGCCAAAACTTGAATAAATCACACTGAATTCTAGATGGGACTCTCCAAATAGGAAGGAGGGAGGGAGGGGGTATTCTATTCTTGGAAGCAGCAAAAGAAAAGGAGGAGGAGCCCCCCCTGGCTCCTCGCTGCCTCTCTCTCACCCCGATCCCGAGGGAGCGAGGGCCCAAGTTTGCCCAGGCTGGTCATATACCTACATTCCATGCACATGCAATAATACAGCAGTAATAATAATGGGTATAAGAAGAGGTAAAATTCAAACCGAAGTATTCTGACTGGTCCCTGCCTCATGCGGTGCAAACGGGCTCTTCTCTGTGAGCCGGGAAATTAGCCCGGAAAAAGCCAGCGTTTTCTGCTTGGGTGCACACACATACATATTGTTTAGGGGGATTTGCTGCAGAATCTTCTCTATGAGCCGGGATTCTGCAGCAAATCCCCCAAGAATATGTATGTGTGTGCTCCCAAGCAGCAAACGCTGGCTTTTCCCGGCTAATTTCCGGGCTAATAAGAGAAGAGCCGTTTGCACCACATGAGGAGAGACCAGTCAGAATACTTCGGTTTGAATTTTACCTCTTGTTATTGTTATTACTGCTGTATTATTGCATGTGCATGGAATGTAGGCATGACCAGTTGGATTACTTATAATATTAGGCACTTACAGTAGCATTCATTCTATTATACATTAGGTTGGTTTCTCACCCCAATACTCTTTGATGCTTTAGATCCTGGCAGGCAGGAGAGGCAGGGAAGCCTGGAAAAAATGTAAACAGAGAGGTTTACTCAGAAGTAAATCCACAAAGGAGGACACTTCATCCAAAGTGCCCTCCTTTGTGGATTTACTTCTGAGTAAACCTCTCTGTTTACATTTTTTCCAGGCTTCCAGCCGAAAGAAGGAGCGAGTTTAGGGCTTGCCTTGCCATAATACTTATTGGCAAGGGAGGCGGAAGGGTGGTGAGAGAGAAGGAGGGTGCCCCCCCCCTTACGACCTAATAATGACACTTAAGAAAATCCTGGCCCCCGAAGTTCGAAAAAGAAAGTTCACTTCCTGGTTGGCGTTCCAGGTGCGGAAATACTCGAAACTAGCATTTCTTACGAATTTCTTACGAAACGAATCATTTACATAACTTTTTTCTCATGCCTAAAAATTACCTCTGTAGAAATATCATACTATTTTCTGTCCAGAAAAATGCCTTGTAAATTTTGTGCAGAGCAATTTTCACACATGAAGAACCTAATTAGGTCAAGATGCTTCCTGTCAGGGCTTCCTAATGCTCAGAAACATATTTTTTCAGTCATATTCTGAATATTTTCTAAATACTATATATACTCAAGTATAAGCCAACCTGAATATAAGCCGAGGCACCTAATTTTACCACAAAAAACTGGGAAAACTTATTGACTCTAGTATAAGCTGAGGATGGAAATGCAGCAGCTACTGGTGATTTTCAAAATAAAAATAGATACCAATAAAATTTCATTAATTGAGGCATCAATAGGTTAAATGTTTTTGAATATTTACATAAAACTGTAATTTACGATAAGACTATCCAACTCTGATTAAATAATTGTTCTAACCTTCTTCAATGTGAATGTGCTTATGTATCCTTTAAATAATCACCATAGTTTATTTTAATTATACATTTTGGGGAAAATGCTGTGTGTATATGAATAAGGAAAAGTAGGAAAGACTGGTGCTGAGAGAGGAGAAGAGGAAGGTGCACGCTGTGTGAAGGAGGAGAGGAAGGGGAGCTGGGTTGCTATGCAGAGAGGTGAGGGTCTTGGAAGGAAGGTGTGGGGATGAAAGAAGCCCTTCTTTCAGCCCCACGCCTTCCTGCCAGAACCCTCACCCGGGTATGAGCCAAGGGGGGGCTTTTTCAGCCTAAAAGGGGGGCTGACAACTAGGCTTATAGTCGAGTATGTACAGTATTCTTAGTGATCTTTTTTTACATTACTGCAGTGCTACAAATTTGGAGTAAAGGAAAATTTCATTGGGAGGGATAGTGTTCTTATTTTTGCATATCCGCAGCTACATACCTGAATATGCTTGCTAAGAGTATCAGTAGTTGCGATTCTAAATACAGTGTCCTGATATATACTAACAGTAATTAAAACTCTTGAATAGTTCTTATTTAGCTAAACCAGTATCACTTGTGGACAAAAGGAAATATGAGAATGGTCTCAAGATTTGCACGAGGAACAGGAAAGAGTGGAAAAAATCCTCAGGGAGAACTTTGGACCAAACAGTCCATAAGGGACTTGATATGTTTGGCTGGTGTTTATATATGTAGGAAAGTCCTAAATTGGAAACTGGGTGGAAGAGGGAAAATAATTGAGTGACCAGCATTCTGAGCACAACCCATTATATGCTGGATATGTTGTTAAAAATCTCACTTGTATTAAAGTAGCATTTAACAGGACAATGAAGAAGTTTATTTCTTGAGTACATCCACAATACTTAAGCAGGATTTCCAAGTTGTCTTGATTGAATTACTGTGCTGCTTATACAGTTGAGGTCAAGTTTTAAAGGATTGTTAACACTTTTTGGGAACTCCCTTTTTGACTGCAGCCTGATTCGCAAATAGAGATGAATAATCTTCCCGGAATGCTTCCCTAAGTACTTCCTGTCCTTCTCCATAAAAGGATGATAAATATAGGGTGCTCCTATCATGTATTAGTTGCCAACTATCAAGCACACGCCCTTAGGTGGAATGATATGGTTTAGTTAGAATATGAAGGGCATGATCAAGGCATTTTGAAACCAATTGATTTCAACAAAAGAATGAAGCAAATGTTTACTCTATATCATTGTAATAATCAGTAATACATTAACAGTACTTAATATAATTTTGAACCATACATCATTTTTTTACTCCTATTGGATCTACATCAAAGGAGGAAGAAATCTAGCCAGCTAACCTCAAGTTCATATGGATGAGGAAACATCTCATAATCAAAGCAATAATAGTTATATGTTAATTACAAAAACTGTAAGACAATTAAAGAATTGTAAGACTACAAATATTGAACCCAGTTTTAAAATCAATATAGAAATTCTGTATCTAAAGTCACTGTGCATACCAAAGGTAACGGTTCAAAACAGCAATGACAGATACACTTCATCACTTTTCTTCTCTTGATTTTCAAAGCCAGTAGAGCTTTGAAAGTTTGCATGATGTATTTTGTTTTTTTCCATTGGCCAATAAAAACATTGCTCCTTCGTATATTTTGTTGTATTTTGCTGCATGGCCAACACAGATACTCTTGATTATGACTCCATGTTGTAAGTTTCTGAAGAATAGGCTGCAATCTAGTTCCAATAGAGGTCAGTTCACCAACTTATTTTGATTCATCATTAATCACAGGCTGACTCCCTTGGTATGCACCCTCCTTACAATAATGTATGCAGCAATTCTGAAAAACAAAATATCTCAACAAATATGTGTTTTTACTCTTGAGATGAATTTCTTTCCAATAGTTTCCATACTGAGTTTCCATTTTCCTTATAGTTTTTTCTATCTGTATTGATACTCTGAATGCATGGATATCATTCCTAGATTATGATTTAGGAGAGGAGAATCTGCCAATGTTTGGCCTCTCTCAAGAGTGGAATCTGCTAATGTTTGGCCCCTCTCAAAAATATCCTGGTTTTCGTTCCTATATCAGTGTTTCTGAAGCAGACTACTTCATCCATGAAAACTTGTTGGAACAAAGCAAAAGGAATGCTCTGCAGGTATAAAATACACGCGAACATTTCCCCAGGACTGACGTTCAGAGCAGTTGTATATGAATTATCAGAATTCCTCACTGAGAATGTATATACAGCAAACCAAAGAGAAAAGGGGGACTATAGATAAGCTTCACCAGCTCTCCCAAGCATCTTAAACATAGCATAGATATGTAAACTTGGTCACCAAATAGAAATCATAAGAAAAGTGGAAGGTGATGAAAAATAATCCTTAGATATATTTTAGAAGATTTCAAGTGCTCTGTGTATATTGTTAATTTTGAATGTGTACTGAAACATTCTGCTATTTTTGTGGTGTAAGACTTTCCCCCCTTTTCTTCTCATGTTATTTCTGCTTTTAGTACCATGTTTTCTATTTAAAAAGTAATGGCCAAGATCACATCTACTTAGTTATCCAATGCAAATTTATACAATGAAGTAATGGATATGCAGCAATATGAAGCAATATCATTCGCATATGTTCAGATACATCGCTGTTCTAGATGTTTCAGAGGAAGAAAGGAGATCCATACCACAACGAGTGAAGAGATTATACAGAAGAACAAAGTACAAATACAAAAGGGCATGAGAGCACCCTTGATGTGATGCTTCCCTCCATGAATAGCATAGTATTCTCTAGCCATATCTTTTAACTCCTTCATAGAGTCATTTATTTGATGGTCGAACTGGGCAGCATCCCTAGCAGCATGATTTCATTGCTATGGAATTGCAGCAGTAATGCTATGGCACTTTGCGTGGGTTGATGTTGCTGTGGAAACTAGAGTTAAAGCTTTGGCAGTGTGAGGGGGTGGCTGCAGTAGTGATGAGAGAAGTTACTATTGTAGCAGCACCCAATGACTTTGTGGAAATCCTGCAGCATTTTATGAGGCATACGGCAACAGAATTGTGAAATTAATAATATTAAATGCAGTAAGAATATATGACACTAATGTATTTCAGGTCAGAATATTTAAAATCTATTAATATGAAAGAATATAATTGTAAGAATAGGATCCTATATTTACGACACTGAACAAAAACACTTCAAAAAGTTTCTTTTCAAGTATCATTTGTCTGGTGCATGTCTGATTGACTGCTAAGCTGTTTGAGAATTTTCTGTGGAAGCAAAGTATATTTTTAGCAAAACCCACTGCTCGCATGTTAATAAAATGTCAGAGAATGACATAAAAGTGACAAACGAGTGCTCTGAGGATTGAGGAGACTGCTGCCCCAGGTGTCCTGGTCCCAAACTGTGCAGGGCTCTAAAGGTAAGAAAAATGCACTTCGCATTGATCATGTAACAGAACTGGCATTGAATAACTCATTACAAGTGAGATATTGTCAAACTACCCAGAACCTGTTAATGATGTAGATTCAGATTAAAATGATCAGAAATTATATGAATTAATAGTAATAATGTCACAATAATGAAATGGAATAATGGAGAGAACAGAGGGAAATTCTGACTTCATAAACAATAGCAGGGATCAGCTGTGTACTTGGGAAAAACATGTAAGTTATCCCTTTACAAGAGCACGTAAACAGGAAGGGATGACTTTACATGAGTCATATTCAGACCTAGATTTTGGTTAAGAAAATGGAACTGCTGAAGAAGAGTCTCAGATAACAATGGGGCAGTCAGGTGAATCAGTAGAGAAGAAAATGGTCCAAAATGTGCATGACAAGCCATGCAGAAATTTAAAGGTAAGAAAAAGTACACTTTGAATTCTTCTTGCAAATGAAGCAGCAAGGAACAGTTTCAGCACAAAGCGAGATATAATCTAACTATACAGGCGCAATTAACAACTTAGTAGTTGTTTCACCATATAATTTCCACTGTACAAATGTAAAATGTAGCCAAAATGATGATGATCATACACAGGTTGGTGATATTAGCAAGCTTCGGGGTCATCATATCATCATAGAAGATCCTTGTGGCCGTGTATTATTGTCTTCCAGAAGTAGAGTCTTGGCGATGGGTCTGTAAGTTCCTATTCTGGATCTGCTGTTTGCATTATTCCATGCCTAGCCCTTTTATAGTGGCCACGTCCATTTGTAACCCTGGCCATTGATTTTGTGAACCTCTACTGATGGAGCTACAATGAAATGAATTATTAATATTTTATCTTTAGTGTGTTTTAGTAGACTGTTTTTGTATTTTATGATGGTTTGTTGTTTATTTTGTCTGTTAAGTTTAATTAGATTGTTGAATATAATTGATATAATTTTCTGTATGGTTTCTTTCCAGCAATTGAATGTTTGCCTTACATCCTGGAAACCGCCCTATGTTCCTTTGGGGAGATAGGGTAGTATACAAATAAAGTGGTTGTTATTATTATTATCTGCATGGTCTTTCACAGTAAGGACATAGATTTTTAGATGGATGGTGGTCCCGACAAGGGTTTGTTTTATTTCTGGTATTACAGAGGGGTTGGTTGGTACCTGCTGGTAGAGCACTTTGTTTTCTCAATGTTCAGTGTCAAATTTTTCATATGTTTCTGCAAAGGTGTTTAAATTTACTTGTAGGTCTTTTTCTGAATGAGCACAGACTACATTATCATCAGCATACTAGAGTTCTATAACAGAAGTTGTGACCTTGTTTGTGGCTTTCAGCCTGCTGAGGTTAAAGAGCTTGCTATCTGTCTGGTAGGTGATTTCCACGCTGGTGGGAAGCTTCCCACCAACAAGGTGTAGAATCATAGCTATGAAGATAGAAAATAAGATCGAGGCAATTACGCAACCCAGTTTGGCATCTGATCCCACTTCAATGTGTTGCTTTGAGAGCCATTGCTATCCAAGATTGTTGTCATCATGGAGGAGCTGCAGGATGTTCACAAATTTACCAGGGCACCGATTTTGAGGATTGTCTAGACTCGAGACTATGATTCATGGTGTCAAAGTCCTTTGCAGGGTTGATGAATGCCATGTAAAAGGATAGTTCCCTGAATTTTTCTTGGAGTTGTCAAACAGTGAAGATCATACCCACTGTGCCTCTGGAGGGGCAGAAATCATTCTGGGATTCAGGGAGGATGTCTTCTGAAATAGGTAGAAGGTAGTTTGTGAGGATTCTTGTGAGGATTTTCTCAGTGGAGGTTAAAAGGGAGATACCTCAATAGTTTCCAGTCAGTTCATTCTCTCTTTTTGAAAAGGGTAGTGGTAATGGCGTCCTTGAAGTCTGCTGGGATCTTATCAGTCACTTTTCCAATTAGCCTTCTTTAAATATTTCAACAGGAAGCCCATCAAGTCAACTAGTTTTATTTTTTAGCTGGGTAATGGCTTTCCTGACTTCCTCCAAGGTAGGCAGTGCACATCCCTCAACAACAAACCATGGATGAGTTGTATGGTTTGTTGTTGAGGGATGTGCAAGAGAATATCTTCAGCCACATTGGAATTGAAATTACAGAGGTTATGGTAATGTTCTTGCCAATGTAGTGCAATGGATTTTTGTCCAATGCTGGTGCCAAGGTTAGCTGGATACTGGGCAAAACATCCTCCACATTCCCCCACTTGGTCTTTTCTCAGCCCAAATCTAAATGGAGAAGCCATAGATTAGGCATCTCAAGCTGCTGCGATTTATCCCCAGTGCCTTTAGACTAAACACTTATTTGTGCATCTAAACTAAAGCACTGGGTGGTTAAAAATGTAAAAACTGAAAGGCTAGAAGTGGATTCCCTGGCAATTGACCCATTATATTTTGTGCTGACTCTGACCTGCTCCTTTCAAGCTAAAGCAAACATCCATAAGACTATCACATGTTAGAAGGAGGAACGAGCCTGTTTTGCAAAGAAGCAACAACATTCAGGTTACACTGTGTAGAAAAAAGCCCCCATTATGATCCACGATATGTGCATTTCCTCTGAGTCCCCTTTGTGGTGAGAAGGGTGGGGTATAAATACTGTAAATAAAATAAAATAAAGCATTCAATGTTAAAACTCCTCTGTAACTTCTTGTGAGTCTTGAACCTATAATTTAAGGAACATTATATTCTGGGCATCCTCTCCGTTGGCGCCCCCTTGTAGTGGGGGAGAGGCTTGCGTACCCTAATTGTGAGCTATGCTGGCGGTGGCATAATAGCCACCGGTAGGGCCTCCCATGCCAGACAGGTCACAACTGAAGGCTCTGACAAAGAGTGTCAAAAGGTAGGATGGGCTCTCTAGCCTTTTGGCAACCATCCTAGGAGAAGGAAAACTCCAATTTCAAACCCGGGCAGATGGTCCTTGTTTAACCCTGTAAGGTCAACCATCTAAGAGGAGGAAACTCGAACCAAACCTACGACCTGAGGACCTCGCTGCCACCGTCCCAGCTTGCTAGGCCCCGGCAGACGAACCTTTGGTTTAAAGGGTGAAGCCAGTTCTGTGCATGCTGTGCTCCACCAGAAAAATCTATTGCACAGGCTCGAAGGACACATCCAACCTGCGAATCATCAATGCGCTTGTAGAAAGCATGGGATGAGTAAACTAAACTTCAAGCTTTGTATCGAAGTTGTGTAC
The DNA here is from genome assembly GCA_030556195.1 of Anolis apletophallus. Classification (NCBI taxonomy): domain Eukaryota; kingdom Metazoa; phylum Chordata; class Lepidosauria; order Squamata; family Anolidae; genus Anolis; species Anolis apletophallus. The sequence continues at coordinate 82,422,325 of JARBWK010000002.1, read as the reverse complement.
GAAATATACACAAGTTCCCTGTTGGGACTGGGGTTCTACCTCCAGGATAACTCACTGGATACATACAAATATTCCAAAAAATATGCTTTTTAAAATTCCAATCTGGTCCTAGGCCAGTGGTTCTCAACCTGTGGTCTTCAGGTGTTTTGGCCTCTCGGCATTACTTCACGAATGAAGATTCTTAGGAAGGACTCATCCCATGCTTTTTACAAGCGCGTTGATGACTAAAAAGGCAAATCTGAGATAGGCAAGTTCGGTTGCAGAAAGCACAGCAGAAAGTCTCCTTGGGTGATGTTGTTTCCAAGTTGCGTTTTTTTTCTGCATTGTTGTTTCTCTTCGAGACCCATTCGGCGTGTCTTCTCGAAAGAGGCCGCAGCATTGTGGATAGTGCATCTCCATGCCTCCCGATGTGAGGCCAGGGTGGACCAATCTGGCCGAGCCTGAGATGTTGTTTCAGGGAATCCTTATATCTCTTTTTTGGGGCGCCTCTCTTACGCTGACCCGTGGCAAGTCCACCATAGAGAAGTATCTTTGGGAGGCGGTGGTCCTCCATCCTAGAGACGTGCCCTGCCCAGCGCAGCTGTGTTCTCAATAGCATGGCCTCAATGCTATTAAGGACAGCAACATTCGTCACATAGTCGATCCAGTGTATATTTAGGATTGCGCAAAGACAGTGCTGATGAAAGTGTTTGAGGAGTCGTAGGTGCTGGCGATAGGTGACCCATGTTTCAGACCCATAGAGGAGAATAGACAGTACGATAGCTCTGTACGCACTGATTTTGGTGCTTTGCCTCAGGTGCTTGTTGCTCCAGACTCTGTTGTGAAGCCTTCCAACTCCCAGAAACCCCAGCCACTTTACCAGCTGTTAGGATTTCTGGGAGTTGAAGGGCAAAACATCTGGAGACCCACAGGTTGAGAACCACGGTCCTAGGCATTTCTGATACCCAACCTGTACCTGGTGATAGCGCAGATCTGAGGCATTATTATTATTATTTCGTTACAGGGTACCACATTCTGATAAAACCAACACACAATTCAGTAAGGTTGGTACGATTCTCAATTTTCACAGGCCTGTGTTATAGGAAGGAGTGCTTCCTGTCTCCCTGAAACGTTTCCCAGGAAGGAAGGAAGGAGGAGGAGGAGGCCACCTCTGAGCCTGGAAGGGCTGGGCCTGAGGCGCTCGGCGTTGGTTGGAGCAACCGGGAAGGAGGAGGGCGGCGGGCTTGGCTTGGCTTGGCTGCGCCCCGCTCAAAGGGATCCATCTGAGGCGCGCGGCGCTGGAGTGCCCCGGCCGGCGGCCTCCCTGTGACGACAGCGAGCGCGAGCGCGCGCGCGCGCAGGGGAGAGCTGGGGACGCGGCTCGGCAAGCCCTACATCCGGGTCCCGCCCGTCCCCAAACAGTCACTTACGCAATCGTTCGCCGCCGGAGCCACCAGAGGCGTCGGAATGGCGAGAACGCGCTTGTGGAGAGAGGGGAGACGGGAGAGAGGGGGCGCGCGCACGCACGCAAACACACATTCGCTCGCGCTGCTTTCAAAGCAGGCGCACGCGCGCACACATTCGCTCGCGCTGTTTTTTCAAAGCAGCGCGAGCGAATGTGTGTGCGCGTGCGCGCGCCCCCCTCCCCTCCCCAACAGTCTTTTTAAGCAGGCGGGAACCCACAAAGCGCGTTCTCGCCATTCCGACGCCTTCAATCGCCGGCCGGCGATGGCGATTGGCCGGCCGGGTCGGAAGGCGGGCCGACAGGGCCGCTCCTTGCCCGACGATTGGCCCTGGAGGGTTGCGCCCCGCGATTGGTCGGGGGCTCGGTGCGGGGGGAGAAGCCATTGGTTGGAAAGTAGGTTAGTGGTGCGACGTTCAGCGGCAAGCCAGGCGGAAAGTAGGTCAGGTACAGGGGCTGCTGCTGTTGCTGCTTGCGCCGGGCGCCGCTCCTTTCGCTACGCGGCGCAAGAGGAGGCAAGGGAGGAAGGGAGGGGGAGAGAGGGGGCGCCCAGCCGTGACCCCCGCGCCCTTCGACACACGGTGAGGAAACGGGCGGGGAAGGGGCGGCCACGGGAAGAGCAGGCGAAGGGGATCCCTGAGGGGAGGGGGAGGCGCTGGAGCGGGGCGCCTTTGGAGTGGGCCTCGGGGGGATATCGATTATATGTGTGCATGTCGATGCCGTTGGCTCTGTTTCTGCGTGATATGCCAACATGGGTGGGCGAGGGTCCTCACGCCACAAAAACACGCGCGTCCGGCTGGTAAGGGGCTCCTCAGAGTCTCCTCCACGGTGGGATTAACGCGGCAATCCTCAGGGAGGAGGGTGGTAGCATGCCCCCCTTCGCAGAGAAGGCTCAAGCCCTCGTAAAGCTACAACTCCCAGGATCCCATCACATTTGTGCCATGGCAGGTAAAGGGGTGCCAAGCTGCATTCGTTCTACTGTCTAAGTCAGGCCTGGGCAAACTTCGGCCCTCCAGGTGTTTTGGACTCCAACTCCCACAATTCCTAACAGCCTACCGGCTGTTAGGAATTGTGGGAGTTGGAGTCCAAAACACCTGGAGGGCCGAAGTTTGCCCAGGCCTGGTCTAAGTGCACCCACATAGTTGTGTGCCTGCCTGTCAACGTTGGGCGAGCCCTTGCATTTATAAGGGTGCCTCTACACTGTAGAATTAACACAGTTTGACACTACTTTAATGGCGTGGCTCAATGCTATAGAACAGGCATGGGCAACCTTCGGCCCTCCAGGTGTTTTGGATTTCGACTCCCAGCATTCCTCACCGCCTCAGGCCACTTCCTTTCCCCCCCCCCAGCCACTTAAGAATGTTAGAAGGTTGAGGCTGGCCAATCGGAAACCATATGCAAATTAATATTTATTATTTATTATTATTATTATTTCAGGATTTTACCCCGCTCTTCTCAACCCCCGAGGGGGGGACTCAGAGCGGCTTACAGCAGGCACAATTCGATGCCACATCAACAGCGTAAAACCCCAAACCCCACAACCCATTAAAACATTAAGGCCTTAAAATACAATCCTCAACACATCTACAATCATTCCAATTAAAACAGTATTCAACCCTAGAAACATTGACCCTCTTCCTCCCTCCCATTAAAATTCCGTCTCACATGCTGCCTAGTGCTGGTGAGGGAATGCCTGATCCCAGAGCCAGGATTTCACCTTCTTCCTGAATGTCAGGAGGGATGAGGTGGACCGTATCTCCATAGGGAGCGCATTCCACAGGCGGGGGCCACCACAGAGAAGGCCCTGTCCCTCGTCCCCACCAACCGCATCTGAGAGGTCGGCGGGAGCGAGAGCAGGGCCTCCCCGGATGATCTTAGGTTACGGGATGGGACGTAGCGGCCGATGCGTTCGGACAAGTAAGCTGGGCCAGAACCGTATAGAGCTTTAAAGGTCAAAACCAGCACTTTGAATTGAGCCCGGAATTGGACAGGCAGCCAGTGGAGCTGACACAGCAGGGGGTAGTGTGCTCCTGTATGTAGCTCCCGTTAGTAGTCTGGCTGCCGCCCGCTGGACTAATTGCACTTTCGAACTGTCTTCAAAGGCAGCCCCACGTAGAGTGCGTTGCAGTAATCTATTCGGGATGTGACCAGAGCGTGGACGACCGTAGCCAGATCAGACTTCCCAAGGTACGGGCGCAGCTGGCGCACGAGTCTCAACTGTGCAAAAGCTCCCTGGCCACCGCTGAGACCTGGGGTTCCAGGCTCAGCGCTGAGTCCAGGATCACTCCCAAGCTGCGAACCTGCGTCTTCAGGGGAGTGTAACCCCGTCCAACACAGGCTGTAACCCTATACCCTGTTCGGCCTTACGACTGACCAGGAGGACCTCTGTCTTGTCTGGATTTAGTTTCAATTTGCTAGCCCTCATCCAGTCCGACACAGCAGCCAAGCACCGGTTCAGGGTCTGGACAGCCTCCTTGGTGACAGGTGGGAAGGAGTGACAGATCTGGACATCATCTGCGTACAGATAACACCTTACTCCGAAACTCGAATGATCTCTCCCAGCGGTTTCATGTAGATGTTGAACAACATCGGGGACAGTACTGAACCCTGAGGGACTCCACAGGACAACGGCTGTGGAGCCGAACAGGTGTCACCCAATGACACCTTCTGGGTACGACCTTCCAGGAAGGATTGGAGCCACTGCAATGCAGTACCCCCAAGCCCCATATCTGCAAGGCGACCCAGAAGGATACCGTGGTCAACGGTATCGAAAGCCGCTGAGAGGTCCAGCAGAACCAACAGGGACACACTCCCCTGTCAAGTTCCCGGCGTAGATCATCTACCAAGGCGACCAAGGCTGTCTCAGTCCCATGCCCCGGCCTAAAGCCAGACTGTGCCGGATCCAGATAATCAGTGTCTGCCAAGAACCCCTGGAGTTGCGAAGCCACCACACGTTCCATGACTTTGCCCAAATAGGGGAGATTGGAAACTGGCCGATAGTTCACTAATTGAGTGGGGTCCAGTGAAGGTTTCTTCAACAGCGGTTTTATAACAGCTTGCTTTAAGCTGGCTGGAATGGTGCCTTCCGAAGGGAGGCATTAACCACCACCTTCACCCACTCTGCCAAACCCCTCTGGCTTCCTTGATCAGCCAGGATGGGCAGGGGTCTAGGATGCATGTCGTGGGCCTCGCCTCTCCAAGGATCTTGTCCACATCCTCAAGCTGAACCAATTGAAACGAATCCATCAAAACCGGACAAGCAGGTGCTCGTGTCACATCCTCAGAGACTGCCGTTAAAGTGGTATCGAAATCGACGGATCAGAGCCACCTTATCCGCGAAGACCTTAGCAAACTCATCACAGCGTGCCGCTGAGCCGTCAGGGATCTCGCACTGAGGCGGATTTAAAAGACCCTAACGACTCGAAACAGTTCCGCTGGACGGTTCTTCGCGGCGCCACCTTGGCCGCAATAGATGTTTTTTGTGCGGCTTTTATTGCAGCGTCATAGGTCCTCAAATAAGAGACCAGGCGCGCCTGAGCTGATCCGCTCCGTTTCCTACGCCACACGCACTCTAGCCTCCTCTTTTTTCGCTTCATTGCTGCCAGCTCCTCAGTGAACCAAGGAGCTGGTTTAGCTCGGTTACTCAAGAGGGGACGTTCTGGAGCGATCGTGTCAACAGCCCTTGTCATCTCCCTGTCCCAGAGTGAGACAAGAGCCTCGACAGGGTCACTTACCGAGGAGGCGGAAAATCCCCAAGAGCCGTCAGGAATCCGTTCGGATCCATAAGTCTCCTGGGGCGGACCATTCTAATAGGTCCACCACCCCTGCGGAGGTGGAAAGGCCCAGTGAGTCTAAACTTGATCAGGTGGTGGTCGAGATAGGTCACCCATGGGCATACTTGGGCCCTCCAGGTGTTTTGGACTTCAACTCCCACCATTCCTCACAGCCTCAAGCCTTTTCCTTAAGCGGCAGAAGGGGGAAAGGAAAGGGCCTGAGGCTGTAAGGAGTGGTGGGAGTTGAAGTCCAAAACACCTGGAGGGCCCAAGTTTGTTCATGCCTGCTATATAATCATGACAGCTGCAGTTTTACGAAGTCTATTAGCCTGCTTTGCCCAGGAGTGCTGGTGCCTCACCAAACTACAACTCCCAAGGGGTGCGTGTGTGTATTTCCTGACATGTTATTCGTTACAGGGAAAGTGTCTGAGAAAGAAATGGTCCCTTTCCTGAGTGGCTCAGGAGAGATAAGGAAATGGACATTTCCCTCTCGTTTGTTTATAACAGGCCCTCCTTATCTATGGATTCTGCACCCATAGATTAAACCATCAGCGGCTTGAAAACACATCTAAAAGCATCAATTTTGCCATTTTATGCAAAGAGAACTGGTTTTACTACACCATTGTATATAATGGGACTTGAGCATCCATAGATTTTTGTATCAATGGTGGTCCTGGGACCAAACTTCATCCAAGGGCACGCTGTACAGTACGGTCTCTTTAAAAAGCCACATGATTCCAATGCCAGTTCTGTAGGGTTTCTTTCCTTTTGATTTGGAAGACATTCCTGCCCAGCATGCTATGGGATGGAGTTCACATTCTAACTCCATAGTTGGCTTTTCGTTTTAATTATTATTTTGGAAACAATGTTCCTGGCCGTTCGACATCTACTAATGCCACACTTGGCTGACCTTTTTGCTTTTAAACTTCAGCATAGACGGTGGAATAAATATTTTGAATTCGTTTTGAAACAAAACTTATAGAAAACTAGGAAGATGCTCAGAGAGACAAAAATAATATAACCCACATAACTGATATTAGGCTTTGAAAGAGACCACACTGAATAAACAGGCTCAGCTCCCCAGCTCTCAAAGGGAATGAAAACCTGTTTACTGGGAACTAAGTCCTGTTTAACTTCCAAGCAATTGTAAACAAGGTAATGTGTGTATTTCCAAATACATTCGTATCTGCTTTAGGTTTATGAGCAAGGGAAATCATTCTATATTAGTATACTGCAAAAGCAATCTCTCCGGCTTATAAATATGAGTTGGATGTTTAATTGAAGAAGGTAATCCTTTTTGTGTGTGTTTTTCTGCCTCCAAGTAAGAGTGTCCATCAAGCATATCACACTTTTATAAAAGCCTTGCCACAGTTGTCCTTATTTTGACCATTACCTCATCACTTTTTTCATACAGCTTCACTATCCCTCTTTCTAGCTGATGATTATAACTTCATGGTGAAAATCCATTACTGAGACTGCTTATGAGGTGGAGATGATATTCTGATATGAGTTATTCTTTTGGTTGACTACTGGGTGAACCAAGATTATTGGTCATATCAGAGAAAGCATCCATTTTTGGAACAGGCTTGAGTGTTACTTCAAGAGGCAACCACTAGCTGCCAGTCTGCTACCAAGCACAATTCAAAGTGCTGGCTTTAACCTATAAAGCCCTAAACAATTCCGGCTTGGTCTACCTGTCCGAACGTATCTTCTCCTCTGATCTAGTTCGGAGTTTAAGATAATCTTGGGAGGCCCTGCTCTTGGTCCCACCTTCCTCACATGTGCAATTGGTGGGGACAAAAGACAGGGCCTTCTCAATGGTGGCCCCTCAGTTGTGGAACTCCCTCCCTAGCGACATCAGATTAGCCCCCTCCCGCCTAGCCTTCAGGAGGAGAGTCAAAACCTGGTTCTGGGAGCAGGCTTTTGAAAAATAGGGCACTGCAGTAACCTTAATGTGGAATTATGCACAATCAATCACGTAATGGCCTTAGACCTTGGACTCTGGATGACATGTTTTTAACCTTGAATGTATTTTAATTATGCTTATTATGTTATCATTTTTACCCAAATTATTTTATATGTCTTAAGGCACTGTCTAGGTGCCATGTGTAAGCTGCCTTGAGTCCCCCTCCAGGATAGAGAAAGTTGGGGCATAAATAAGATAAATAAATAATCCTGCTTTTTAAAAAGGGGGGTTCTTGAAGATAAATCCCATGAGCTTGTTTTGTGACATTTCTCTGAAACAGAGAAATTGTATTTGCCAAAACCGAGGACAATGTGGAGATTGAGAATTACTTCCTAACATGATCAGATGAACTTAGATAAGATACTTTGCGCTGAAGTATGGTTGAAACCCATTGAGTAGTCCTGCTTAATGCATTGTAACTTATTAAGGTTATAGGTCTAAACCCAGTTGCCAGTCCCACCTACACTAAACCTTTTTAACTAATGAGATTTATGTAAGTGTTAAGTTACAATTCAGCAGCTGATTAAATAGGTTTTCTCTACCGTATTTTCCAGCGTACTAGACAACTTTTAAAGCCTGGAAAACCTTATGAAAAGTCGGGGGTCATCTAGTATGCTGGGTATAAATAAATAAAATTAATAGAAAAGAATAAAATCTCTCTTAGTGGAATGGCCTGAGGATGGAGGGCGGAGAGAGGGAGGGCATGGTGAGGGGAAGTGGCAGGCCACATTGCCACGGAGACCAGCTGGGGATGATGGCCCGCTGGGCTTTCCCTGCGGCCTCCGCTGCTCTCTTACTTTCAAGAACCTCCTCTGCCCCTGCCGCTCACCTCCTCCAAAGGCTACTGGGTTTGCTAGGCCCAATTAAACGCCTCTGGATGACGACTCCCAGCAGCCCCAAGCGGTGGCATGCCTTGGATGTGCTCGCTGAGGCATTCTGGAAGCCGTAGTTCCCTCACTCAGCGAGCACATCCAAGGCATACCGCCACCTGGGGCTGCTGGGAGTCATCGTCCGGAGGTACTTCCTTGGGCCTAGGCAGGCCCAGTAGCCTTCGGAGGAGGTGAGCGGCGAGGGCGGAGTAGGTCCTTGAAAGGAGAGCGGTGGGGGCATAGTGTTGGAAGAGGGGTAGTCTGAAATGGCAAGTATATTCCTAACTCAGTATTTTATCTTTAAAAATTGGGGGCCATCTTATACCCCTAGTCGCCTTGTATGCTGGAAAATATGATAGTTTGGACTAGTGATTGGATTTAAGCCATAGTCTTAACTGAACTTGCTCAGATATAAAGTCCATTAAATCTCAGTGACAATTACATGAAAATAAGCATGAACTGAACTGTAGACTTACTTAGAAATTAGAGTCTTTCCAGGTTTTACAAACAAGCAAACGAAATTATATTACACTCCATATAACATCTTTAAAATGATATCCTGAGTCCATATAAGGGAGCTAGTTTATTAAAGTTCCTTGCCAGAGGAATAGCCATTCTGATGAACAACCATACATTCATTTATTTTTGTAAACAACACTGGATGATAGCTTTGCATCATGAGATGCATACGTTTAACAGTTTAGATCTGTACATACTTTTAAACTGGATTGAATTTGGTGGGACTCTGCATTCTCAGTACAAATGCACACAGCTGTGCAACTGCTAGTTAAAAGATTTTTAAGAGGCAGAGAAGTCTGGGGAGAGTTGACTAAATGCTTGAAGCTTTTTAAACATAAAAGAGCAAACTAGTGATGGTTCAGTGTTCTAGTGTTGTGGTAGGGTAGTAGGGAACACATGACTGCCAAGTGCCTATATTTACAAAAAAAGGTTCCATAAATAGCATGAATACAGGGCAGGAAGCATTGTGTCCCATCACTTATGCCACAGGCACCATCCAGTAAGTGCTCACTGAACTAATGCAACTACATCTTAAATAGCTCTCACAATCGCAAAGGACACACAGCCAGCAAATCTTGAGGATAATTACCAGATATGTATGTAAACATATTTAATATGTAGAAAACAATCAGGATTTGGTAGAAGGAAGATTCATAGTTGTTGAATTGGAGTAGCATTGCCATATGATGTACTTTACAATGTTTTGTTCAAACTAGTGCCAATTGTGTCTTGAAAAGTTGTGCAAAACGTTTACCAGATCTAGTCATAACTAAATAGGCAAGTTACACAAGGTCCAAATTTTCTGATTTGGTGAAAAAGCATTAACACATATCTGTGTTATTTGTATGTTAAGTTTATAGAAATACTGTCTACGTTATCAAGGTATGCTGTAGTAATTAAGACTGAATTGGTTATGTGGGAGTAATTCCTAGCATAACTTACTTCTGAGTGGACTAGTATAGAATTGCACTTTAATTCTGTTGAGTACTTGGAATGGATTATACTATCGTGTACTTAAAATCTTAAGTTTGTCCCATTTCTGTATAATTTAGACAGCCATAGGGTTCTATAATTCTCATACTTTTAAACATTCCGGCATGTAATGAACACTGAGTCTGATTGTAAACATCTAATTGTAATTTTAGAGCCTTAATTTTGTGTGTGTATCTATACATTGAAAATACATCTTGTGTCATATTCAGATTACAACCACTGCAGCACGACCTGTTGTGTGGAGAAAGTAAAAAAGTAAGACTTCTGCTTCCCTTACTAAATAATGAATCTCTTCTGTTTTGTAAAAAGATAGGTTCCCACAGGGAACAGTTTAAAGCAGCTTCAAGCATAGGTCAGGGATGAAGTTCACCAAACTAAATGTACTAATGAGCACGTGAAGAATTAAAGAACTGTCCTCATTAAGTGAAAATAAAAGCTTGCCTCCTATTGAAGTAAATTAAAAAACACAGCAGTTTCCCCCATTCGCTGACATGAATTGTGTACAGATGCACATTTAACCTGGCTATGTAGTCACTGATATTTATCTCCATTTTATGCCCATAATTCATGAATCACAGAATCATAGAGTTGGAAGAGACCACATGGGCCATCTAGCCTCTGTTTAAATGCTTCCAAGGAAGGAGCTTCCATCACACTCTGAGGCAGTGAGTTCCACTGTTAAACAGCTCTCACAGTCAGGAAGTTCTTCCTAATGTTCTTGCGGAATCTCCTTTCCTGTAATTTGAACCCATTGCTCTGAGTCCTAGTTTCCAAGGAAGCAGAAAACAAGCCTGTGCCCTCTTCCTTATGACATATATATTGCTATTGTGTCTCCTCTCAACCTTCTCTTCTGCAAGCTAAACATACCCAACTCTTTAAGACACAGGGATTCATGGTCTCCAGACCTTTGATCATTTTAGTTGCCCTACTCTGGACACCTTCTAGCCTGTCAATATCTTTTTTAAACAGTAGTGCCCAGAATTGTACACAGTAATCCAGGTGAGGTCTGACCAAAGCAGAATAGAGAGGCACCATGACTTCCCTTGATCTAGACCAGTGGTTCTCAACCTGTGGGTCCTCTTGTGTTTTGGCCTCCCAACTCCCAGAAATCCCAACCAGTTTATCAGCTGTTAGGATTTCTGGGAGTTGAAGGACAAAACATCTGGGGACCCACAGGTTGAGAACCACTGATCTAGACACTATACTCCTTTTGATGCAGTCCAAAATCCCATTGGCTTTTTTAGCTGCTGCATCTGTTCAATTTGTTGTCCAAGATCTTTTTCACATGCACAGATGTTGAGCCAGGCACCACCCATTCTGTATCTTTGGATTTCATTTTTTGTGCCTAAGTGAAATATCCTACACTTATTCTTGTTGAAATTTATTTTGTTAGTTTTGGCCCAGCTCTCTAACCTGCTCAGGTCATTTTGAATTCTCATCTTGTCTTTTGGCGTATTAGCTATCCCTCCTAATTTGGTGTCATTTGGAAATTTGATAAGCATGCCCTCTAATATATTTGTTTATTAATTAGGAGCATTTCTATCCTGTCCTTGTCACCTCCAAAGATTGTAATTGATGGTGCAGAGTCCTCATAGTATTTATCAAGCTTAGACTTTGTTTGAGTGATGGTTTTTTTCCACAGAAAATAATGCTTAATGAGCACACGAAATTCACTTTCCCCCCCCTTTTTCTCCTCAAATCACACTGTAGTCTGCTATCAATGGCTATCAAACACAAACTAAATGATGCAGCTTGTTCAAATTTTGACAGGAGTCAACTGATAGGAGCACTTTAGCCCTTTCAATTAAGAGGCGGGAAATTCAAAAAGTCACGGACTTATTGACCCACCCTTGTATTTTCAATATGTTGGTAAATGCATACAAAATGAGCACAACTATTTCATGTCCATAGTCATGGGTTGAGATTCTGGCATGGAATGCTGGCTGTAGAGCTTTAAAGCACCTGTCTCCAAGCTCTTAAAGACCTGTAATAGAGAGTAAATTAATGGAAATGTATTGTCCAAGGTCTGACTTGATAAAAGACGGCTTTCTGTGTCCAGTGAGCAGCTCTTTACATCACTGGTGTATTCTTGTAATATGCTTGTAGGTAATAGGAGGAAGGGTCCAATTCATTTTTTATATAGACACTCCTCAATTGAACTTTGGAAGTTCGTTATCACTTTTAATTGCCATAGTTTAAAGCTATAAATTCCTGGAAGAAAGTGCTTACCAAACTACAACTCCCATGATTCCATAACATTGAGCCATGGCAATTAAAGTGGTGTCAAACTGCATTACTTCTATAAGGTGGGTTCACTCTTGGTGATAGTTATTCAGTTATACTGAGAAATCTCTGGTGATAGTTATTCAGTTATACTGAGAAATCTGTCTGTCTCAATGCATGGATTGTGTATTGGCCCACCAGGGCCCCTGATACAATGTATTTATTTTTTCTAAAATAACTCAGGATAGCATGAAAGTGATCTCTACTGTCATGTTAAAACAATTTAATTTAATAGATTAAAAACAATCATGTTAACAGGTTAAAACTTGATATGATAAACAGGGCTCAATAACTGGATATCCAGGATGTCTGCAATTGAACAAATATGTCTCTGACCTTTGCTCTCAAGTTGATGAATACTTTCCATACCTAAAACTAGCTTTGAACTTCCTTAATATTGTGAAGGTCTTGGCATCCTTTATCGTTGGAACGAAAACCCTATAGAATTTCAAAAACAGTTGATGAATTCCCCTTCCTTTCTAGTATTTCCTTTTATGAGAATTTGTATGTCACTCGCTCCATAAAGGTTCAGAAAAACAACAACAAACTACTTCCAGGTCATTTTTTCTCATGTACAACTGCAATGACAATTGTCTGGTGAACACATACTTAGCAACCTTTTCACTCTCCAGCTATTTGAGAAGCTAGGTATTAAGAGTCTTAACGGCCGCAGTGTTTCCAAGTCAGCTGCAAGAACTGGAACAGCTTGTGATGTTGGTTTGATGCCACACTGTAGTATGCTAGGTTAATTTCTAGTAGGAATGATGCCAGTGGGCTGCTCCTAGAGCAAACGGTATTGCCAGTGAATGGCATAGCCCACTCACAAGATCTTGTAACTTCATTCACAGTTAATTGATGCTCTTTCCCACCTGCATCTTAAATATTTATTTATTTCCAATATTTCTACCCTGTCCTTCTCAACCCTTGAAGGTGGCAGCAATTTGATGTCGACAACATAAAACACATTACGTACAACATTATACAAAAGATAAAATATTAGATTAAAATACATTTAAAACATAATGTAGCTGAATCGAAGTCTGATTTAGCAACCGACGACCCAGTCCAAAGCCTGTCATAATCAAAATTCCAGCATTATGATTACTGCCAAACTTGCTATCCAAAGGCCTGGTGTCAAAAACCATTTATTTATTTGTTTGTTTGTTTCAACTTATCTGTCGCCACTCCCGTGCAGCTCGGAGCAACTTACAGCTCTACAGTAAATACAGATAAAATCACATATATAAAACACGTATATACCTAAAATACCATAAAATAGAATATAAAACATTGCATATATAAAACTCATTGTAAACCATGATTTGCGCTTCTTTCTAAAAGAGAGGAGGGATGGAGCCGATTTAATCTCACTAGGGAGAGCATTTCACAGGCGGAGGGCCACCACTGAGAAGGCCATGTCCCTTGTCCCCGCCAAACCCACTTGCGAAAAGGGTAGGACCAAGAGCAGGGCCTCCCTGGACAATCTTAAATTCTAAGGCGGGACGTAGAGGGAGATACATTCGGACAGGTAAGCTGGGCTGGAACTGTACAGGGCTTTATAGGCCAAGACCAGCACTTTGAATTGTGCTCGGAAATGGACCGGCAGCCAGTGTAGTTAACATAACAGAGGGGTGGTATGTTCCCTGTATGTGGCTCCAGTTAGTAATCTGGCTGCCGCCCGTTGGAGTAGTTGGAGTTTCCGAACAGTCTTCAAAGGCACCCCCACGTAGAGTGCATTGCAGTAATTATTCAGGATGTAACCAGAGCGTGGACCACCGTAGCCAGATCAGATGTCCCAAGATACACTGATACAAAAATACACTGATAGCCCAATCTTGTGTATGCTTATTGGGAAAATATGTCTTATGATTTCAGTGAAACCTAGCCCAGTAATGTTTGTGCAAATATTCTTGAAGATAACGATGACTGGTTTCATTGGAACTAATTTTAATGAGTGTTTTCATTGCCAGCATAGATATTACTGATTTTTTTGTACTTTGAGAACAAATGAAGACACATTAATATAGTTTTGAAAACCTATCTAAGGGTCTGTGCACTCAGAGCCCAATAGTTTGAGATTGTGTAGCTTTGTTCCAGTTTCTCCCTTTTTTTCTTTTCAGGGTCTGTAAATTTGATTGGTGGCAAGAAGTGGTTGGAGAGTGCAAATGTTTTTACTTTATTCTCCAAAATTCCCAGGCTACACACAACTACACACAAGTAATGGGGGATGCCCACTGATGCATCCCCCATTACTTATAACCAACCACTGGGATCATACTGACAATACTATCCACCCCAGACTATCTCTCGGCCTTGTCTTTGCTAAACTCAGCAAGAAAAATACTTCCCTAAAAAGACTCACAGACACACAGACCTTCACCCCACCCTTTTATAGGATTGTCTTCATGGGTAGGGGTTTCCTGCTGTGAAAAAGCCATGGAGACAAAGGAACAACTGTGGTGGGGAGGAAAGATTGACAGATTTAACCAGTAGATGCTTATGCAAGAATTGATCATTTGAAGAGTCAGCCGTGAGCTGTGACCTGAGTCAGGTGTATAGTTAGACTGCTGCTTCTTTATTTTCAGTTTTGCACTGATCTTGCAAGAGGTCTCCTACTGAAGCTACACTCAGGTAGGGAGGAAAGAAATACTAGGTTTGTTTTATTGTATTGTAAAGTTCAGTAGTGAAAGCTGCCTTGAAGAGAAACACTTTATTTTATTCAGTGTGAGGTCCTGCACATGCTCAAAGTAGCAGCAGTCTAGTGGCCTTTTCAGTCCTTGGATGTTGCAGTGGAACTGACTGTGCCTCGCTTAATTTGCCTGTTATTTTCACAGAGCTGCAACAACAAGGTAATGTGAGAATGTGTGTGTATTAATGTTTTTTGTTGTTTTTTTCTCAACTTCATATCGAGGGAGACTTAAAGGAGGAGTTAGGAGAACTGGTAACATTTTATAGGAGACTTTTGTTTTACATTGGTTGACCATGGTAGTGTGTTGGGAAAGCCTGACAAGATTGTGAGAGAAGGATGTCACAGAGAAAATGCTGTCATGAGCCACGTGGTGGCAATTTTATTTCTGAGTAAATTGCCATAAGCTATTCTGTATGTATTTTTTAAACAGTTAGGGGTAGATGTGGTAGCTTCTGCTTTCCTAGCAGTTCAAAAACAAGCAAATGTGAGAAGGTCAATAGGTACCGCTTCTGTGGGAAGGTAACAGCGCTCCATGCAGTCATGGTGGCCACGTAACATTAGAGGTGTCTGCGTACAACGCTGGCTCTTCAGCTTAGAAATGGAGATGAGCCCCCCCAAGAGTCGGACACAACCAGACTTAATGTCAGGGTAGACTTAATCTACCTTTGGGGTAGATGGGTTGAGAGAACTGAAAGCAAATGTAGCTCTGAAAAGTGGTTTAACCTGCTTCACTTTTATGATGTTTAAGAATCTTTTTTGTGATATTGATAGTACTTTACTGCTATGTTTGGTTTTGGAGTAACAGTGGGAAATCTATTAGGCTTCTGAAAAACTGTAGACTAGATTTTGCTCAATAAAGGTGAATGAACATCAGCCTCCCTGGACTGGAATATGACATGAATATGTGCTGTGTGGTTGTGATTTGTATTTGAAAAAGGATGCACAAGAACTGCAGCCAGCCTTTTAAAACCGGTACCTTAAAGAAATCCCATTTAGATGACTGTGGTACACTCTTCATGGGCTGCCTTTAAAAAGTGCTTGGAAACATCACAGTCCGAAGAGCTACAGTCAATGTTCTGGTTACAGGGCTGGTACAACTCACTTGCTTCAATAGCTTTTCCTCTGGTTGTAATGATAGTTATGAAACACAATTACTAGAGCCCCCGTGCCCCCCCCAAAAGAGGAGAGGTGAATTTCTAAATAGGAAGATGGTCTCAAGGCAAAACTGGGGGATACATAGAAATAGAAAATGAGATCCACCTAGCTTTGTCTTTGGCAAACTCTTGGCTCTGTTAGAGGAGAGCCTGCCTTCTGCCTTTCACCAGACAGAAATAAAAGGTAAAGGTTTTCCCCTGACATTAAGTCCAGTTGTGTCCTACTCTGGGGGTTGGTACTCATCTCAATTTCTAAGCCGAAGAGCCGACATTGTCCATAGATACCTCCAAGGTAATGTAGCCAGCATGACTGCATGGAGCGCTGTTATCTTCCCGCTGGAGCAGTACCTATTGATCTTCTCACATTTCAAACTGCTAGGTTGGCAGAATCTGGGGCTAATAGCGGGGATTCACCCCGCTCCCCGTTTTCAAACCAGCGACCTTTCGGTCAATAAATTCAGCAGCTCAGCAGTTTAACCCACTGCTCACTGGGGGCTCACCAGACATAGCTGACAAAAAGATTTAACTATCCCATGCCTTTGCCATCCTTCACTAGTGATTGTAGTTCCTTGGGGCAAGTTTTCCTTTTTCAAAAACAGGAGAAATTGAAAGTGATCCGCATATAATGGACCTTGTTTGGAAATTAGAAACCCAACTGCAATAATTTAAAATCCCTTCTCAGAAAAATAAGTTCTGATTCATGTTCTGTTGACTGAGATAAGATTGGATGTAGTTTGTGTTTTCCAACAAAGTACATTTTTTACCCACATCATTCTGTCTGACTGCATAGCTGAGACAAATGCTGTGCAGGATTGAGGATGCAGGTTTATTGCCAGTTTAGCAAGCATTGCTGATTGCTTGCTGTTCATTCATTGTTTATGTTTGTTGTTCATGTGCTATGCCAAATGTTGAAATTTTAGTTCATGTCAAATTTTGGGAATTGTTAATGTGCGAGGGACCACTTTTCTTCTCTTTCATGGATCCGGATTCAAGGGAATGAATGTAGAACAAAAATAAAGATTTTTCATCTTTTGCTGAATATTCCTTTGTAAATTCTTGCTGGGCTCTAAAATGTGCAGTGTGTAGCATTCTGACTTTTATCAAAGAAGATAGGCTACACAGTTTGCTTCTCTGTGCTGCTTTCTGCGTAGGCGGAAGCCTAGGTGCCTCCTGCATAGAAGCAAACATATGGGTGGTCATATAGCTTGGTGAAACTGGAGGGGGTACAGAAATTAATTTTGTGGAAAAGATGTAGCATTATAGAAAGAAACACACTCTTTCTGAGAGGTCTACTCCAATCTAGTACCATCTCAATGTTTTGGGAGTTGCAAATAACAAAAACAGTCTTGCTCCACATTTAACAACAAACACATTTGTTAAAGCACACATCTGGGGGGAGGCTGATTTATATGGAAGGGCTGTTAAATTAATAGTCTGTTCTAACCTCTCTGAAACAAACGGACTATATATAGAACAACCCAGAAATTCAATATAAAGAACTTTGAAGCTCTGTTTTTATAATTTTCTACAATAAAACAATAAGTACTTGCTATTCTAACTTTTCCCCTTAAATTCTTTCTGATGTTATGGTGTTTACTAGGGAAACATACTCTTTTACCATCTAGCTACATTGCATTGTACCTATATTTCCTAGTGCACTTCTAGGACTTAATTACTGCTATTATCAATTCAAATTTAAGTCTCCATCAAGGATAAACATTCAGTGTTGACCAGGTCATTTATCTAGGGATAATTGTTCACAGAAAATGCAAACTTACAGCTGACTGTCTGTTTACAGTGGGAGCAATCCTAGTTCTGGGAGCAGAATAAATAATGTAGGCTGAATGAACAGTGATTAATCTAGTAATATGGAAATAGTGACTGTCAAGTCATGGCTTTTTTAACTATTATAAATGAATAATATCAAAAATTCTCTTTACATGCTTACTAATTCAATTTAATCAAGTAAATTGCATCCCTATCTCCAGGCAATTAGTATACTGCTTGCATTAATTAATCTTCTTTATAGTGAATATCATAGTTTTGCCTTTTTCTCAGTGCAGAACTATATGTTTATTGTTGTTGAAAAAAATTGTTCATGAGTGAAGATATTGTTTATTTTAGTATTTATGACACATGATCTCTTCCACATTATAATGGTCCACTTTTTCTTTCTTTATAAAGAATATCCCTTGTGTTTTTGGTATGGAAATATAATTTCTGGTTTGTTGAAAAATCAATAGAATTTATTCATATTGTTTTTATTTATACCTCCACATTTAATCAGAGGCTTTCCATTCTGTCTCTGGATAATAAATGGTGGTTTCTTCACTAAATTGTAAATCAGATATTGAAGTTACTTTGTTTCACTAAACATTGTTAAAAATAACTATTCTTTGTCTGGGTTCAGATATAACAATAAACATTGAGTCAGCTCAAATATAGTTGCTTGCTCCAGCTATTATTATTATATTTATCTATACCCCACTTTATATCTCCAAAGGGGACTTATTAAATTAGAGTAGACCCATTAAGCTAGTGGGATTTCCTTAATGTTGGCTTATTCAGTAACTAAGTCAATGGGTTTCTTTTAGGTAGAACTAACAAATAGATTTATACCATAATCACTATTCATGCTTATCTTCACATCTTGTCCCAAAGAGGAAACAGTAGTGGACCTGACAAGTCTGATACTTGTTTCTGCAGAAATGATTGGGAGGTTGCAAGTGGATTTTTTTTCAGGGAACTAACCCGCCAAGAAAAAAATATTTTGAATAAGAACCATTGATGGCAAAATAATAATAATAATAATAATTATTATTATTTTGCCATCAATGGTTCTTATTCAAAATATTTTTTTCTTGGCGGGTTAGTTCCCTGAAAAAAAATCCACTTGCAACCTCCCAATCATTTCTGCAGAAACAAGTATCAGACTTGTTTCTGCAGAAACTATTATTATTATTAGGGTCACATGCTCCAGAGCTTGTGTGGATGGAACCCCAGAATATTTTGTGCCATGATTTCAGTTTGTGTGACTGTAGCTGCCTGGCAATAGCTTCATAAACAGCTCCCACTGAAGTCCTAGATTAAAATTAGGGTAGTAATAGAATCATAGAGTTGGAAGAGACCTCATGGGCCATCCAGTCCAACCCCATGGCAAGAAGCAGGACAAGCGTGTTCAAAGCACCCCCAACAGATTGCCAACCAGCCTTTGTTTAAAAACCTCCAAAGAAGGAGCCTCCACCACACTTCGGGGTAGAGAGTTCCACTGCTGAATATCTCTCACAGTTAGGAAGTTCTTTCTAATGTTCAGGTGGAATCCCCTTTCTTGTAGTTTGAAGCCATTGCTCCACGTCCTAGTCTCCAGGGCAGCAGAAAAGTCCTATTAACTTCAAGAGCAGTGGAGGATTCTGTTTTAAATTAAGCAGACCTTAGTGATGTTACTGTATTGTATAAATATGAATAAAATAATACGTAATGCAAATGAAAAAATTAAAATCACAAAATAAAGGAAGCAAATACAGTCCAACAAACATAATAACCTTTTAAAAATATGTAGATAAAAGCTGTGAGCTGGTGTTGAAACAATTGCATTGTTGGTAGTGACACCAGTTAAACTTCAATGAAAAGAATGTTTATTCTTGTGGCACCAGGAAAAACGTCTGCATTTACTCTTGAGCCAAGATATTTGAAGAAGACCCTTCCCTGGTAATGTGAGCATATGTGGATACAGCCCTTTGATTTATGCATTAAGCTTGTAAGCCAGTATAGCAAAATACACTTGGATCTGTTTGATATCCTAGTTTCTTAATTCCCTGTAGTTTTCATAAGCAACCATTTTCCATAGCTGTATAAAACTGAAAAATGCAGTTTGTTACAAATAGTGATTGAAAGCTTCCAATCCCTTTTTTCTGTGTTAGCAAGAAGAAGGAATGTGTTATCCTGAAATTTCTGCTTAATCATTCTCATCACAGTAAGCTGTAAAGGTTTTTAAGGTTAGTGTATGAACTTTTGATTTTTGAATTGCAAAGCACCTGTGCAAGTGTGCAGATACATTTTGTGTTAAAATATTCCAAATTCTGCTGTACTCGGTCAGGTTATCGGGCTGTCTTGGAACATCAGTACAGTATATTGGAATCAGTTTTAAAATATATGAATAATATTGGGTAGTTGTGTATAGTAGTTTGAGGGTTGAAGTTGGACTCTTGAGACCAGGAATCAAAATTCCATCATGGAAATCCACTTGGTGACCTTAGGCAAGTCACAGTATCTCAGGCTTAGAGGGGGGCTAATAGCAAATACCCTCTAAAAATCTTACCAAGAAACCCCTGTGATATATTTGGCCTACTTTTCCCATAAGCTGGAAATATGTTTGGAGCACACAACAGCATAAAGTAACGCGGTTAAAAATGTATCTTAATAGGATAGAATGTTAGCAGAACAGAGTAGAGCTGAGGATGAAATTGCAGAAAATTGGGTCAAGGCATCATCTCCTTTAAGGAAGTACCTCAACTGTATTCCCCATAATTTCCCGAGTTACCAAATTCTACTATTCTTGAAGAAGTATAGAGGAGGGTCTAGCAGTATGAGCCTCTTGATATGTTTATGTTTTTGGATCCAACCCAATATGGGTTTGAAATCTTGAAAGTACTCCAAAATCATGTTCTCCCAATTCCCATGACCTGTCAGTTGAATCTTTTGAGTAACCTTCAGAGTACAGCTTTCTACTTGGTTAACTTAGTGGAATGGTGGAAGAGGAATGATGACTGCTTCAGTACTTCTGTGTCTCTTGTGTGTCCATACAAACACAATATGTGGTCATCTGGTGGTCATTGCTGGATACATTTTAGGTTCAGTAGACATGTGGTTTAATTTTTTAAGACAAAGCTTATATTTTTGGTAGTTACAGCTGTCATCGTTCAGTAAAAAAAATTTCTTCATGTGGCAATGCAAAAGCTCTGGGTTGTCCTGATTAATCTGGCTAGTGATGTCACTGACCTCTCACTGACGTTTTGGTTCTGTATGCCAGTCAGGTCAGCTTTTATAGGGCTAGGTAAATCAGTGCTCTGACTAGCTAAAATACAGTTTCATAAGTTTACATGATGTATTTTTAATCTGCAATTATTATTTGCATAATGAATATGTTAGACTCATCAGTAAAATTTTCTAAGGGCTGAAATTAAGAGTATGGTCATCCACAACAGTGGAAACAGGCTACAATGAAAATGTATGTTTTTCTCCAGTCATCTAAGGCTGAATTATTTTTTTAATCAGCATTGTGAAGGATGAATAATAGAGAGTCTTTTGTCAGGTGTTGACTTACCATGGGATGTATTTAAATTTCTTGATAGTGGATTCTCCAGGTCATCTGCTCATATGATGAATAATTTAGCACATACCTGCATCTGGTCAAAAATCTAGAGATGTGTCAAAATCCTCCTTGCGTTCACAGTGGGATGATTTGATTTAACATCCACAGCATGTTGTTATGCATGTCTGTTCAGCTGTGTATTTTATATCTATTATTACTGTTATAATTATCGCTATATTGATCACTTACCCAGAACTTTAGGTGCTTTTTTGTTACTATCAATATTTTTCAGTCTGTGTAAATGGGTTGAAATGTAGTCCATGTCGGCACACCAAACAAGTAAACACAAACTGAAGCTTACATATTACTCAGGTCACTACTTAGTGCAATTTAACGCTAACCAATAACTTTGCGCAAATAATTGTTTTCTGGTACATCTTGGTGGTTTTGTTTCTTGTTAGGATTGGGTTTTATTTGTTGCATGTGCTTAAGTTGCTTCAAAGTAGCCATGTAGAAGTTACTAGCCTGTAAAAAAAATTGGTAGCTTGCAAGGGAATACTAGTGTGTATGTATCTGAGTAAAAACTCAGTTCTTCATTCTACAACCCACTTCTTTTCTATTCTGGCTAACTTGGTGGGGGTTTTTTTTTGCTGGGCACAGAGGAGGGATGGAGTGCTTCATCTTTCCTCCCCCAGCTTTATTTTTTACTTGCTTGAAATTCTTTGTTATCTATGACTACCAGTCAGCTTGTTTTTGTCAGAAGTTCCAAATGAGTAAATTCTCTAAATTCTTTTGCTACCAGATTGTCTCTCTAGTATATACAGGTGTCACCTTTTTTACAATTACAGGATCATATCCATAAGGATGATCTATACACAGAAACTGTTTCTTCACAACTGTTTCTATTGCTGGGTTGAGTTTGTCTGATGTGTCATTAGAGTCACAGCTTCTCTTATTATCTTATTTGTTTCATTATACAGTTGGCCCTCCACATTTGCAGGGGTGAGGGATGTAGAAGCCTGTGAAAGTTTAAAAAAATCACAGATGTCTCTAGACTTGTGGAGCTGTCAGACAGTGGATGCTGCTGTGCACATATTCACACAAAGACCCGGTGCCTTGGACAGAAGGGCAGGACAAGTGATTGCAATTGGAATGTGCTGTTTATGTACATTGCCTTGACTTCCTTTTTCTGTATTTCTGTAAGGATCGCTCTCAATCTGGCTTTCGCCCCCTTACATTCTATGAAGACAATTGTTACATAAATCACAAGTGATTTCTTACAGTCCAAGTCAAACAGCCTATTTTCAGTCTTTATTCTCCATGATCTCTGCAGAATCTGACACAATTGATCCTGTTCTTTGCTGGATTCACTTCATGGCCTAGGGTTTACTGATTCAGTCCAGCTGGTTCACTGCTTATTTTTCAGACTGGTCACTGGTGTGGTAGCTGGAAGTCAGCTTTCTTTTGCCCCTCTTCATTGTAGTTCCAGGCTGTACCCGCCACATGTTGCTGTGGCCAACCTTCCCTCCCTCTTTCTGTCCTTTCTTTCTCTTCTTCCTTCCCTCCCTTTTCTTCCTTCTGTTTTTTCTTTCCTTCTCTCCTTCCTTTCATCTCTACCTCTTTCCTTCCTTCTCCTCCCTTTTTCTTTCTCTCCTTTCTTCCTTCTCTGCCTATTCTTGGACTGTAACTCCCAGAAGTCCTCCTGATTGATCTGATCTATATATCTTATCTATCTCGGTTCTTCGCAGTTGCTTTGATCCGCTCTGGCCTTGACCCTATATTAACGGCAGTCTCTGAGGATGTAACATGAGCACCTGGTTGTCCAATTTTGATGGATTCGTTTCAATCTGTGCAGCTCAAGGATGTGGACAAGATTCTTGGAGAGGCAAGACTGACCACATGCATCCTAGACCCCTGCCCATCCTGGCTGATAAAGGAAGCCAGAGGGGGTTTGGCACGGTGGGTGAAGGTGATGGTTAATGCCACACTATGGGAGGGCAAGTTTCTAGTGAGTCTAAAATAGGCTGTTATAAAGCCACTGTTGAAGAAACCATCATTAGACCCCACACAATTAGACAACTTTCAACCAGTTCCAATCTCCTGTTTTTAGGCAAAGTCCTGGAACGTGTGGTGGCCTTGCAACTCCAAGGATTCTTGGTAGACACTGATTATCTAGATCCGGCACAGTCTGGCTTTAGGCCGAGACATGGTACCAAAACAACCTTGGTCGCCTTGGTAGATGATCTACACCAGGACAGGGGGAGTGTGTCCCTGTTGGTTCTGCTGGACCTCTCAGCGGCCTTCGATTCCGTCGACCATAGTATTCTTCTGGGACGCCTCAGGGACATGGGACTTGGGGGTACTGTTTTGCAGTGGCTCCAGTCCTTCCTTGAAGGTCGTTCCCAGAAGATGTTTTTGGAGGACTCTTGCTCGCCCTTACAACCATTGACCTGTGGGGTCCCACAGGGTTCTATACTGTCCCCCATGTTGTTTAACATTTACATGAAGTTGCTGGGAGAGATCATCTGGAGTTTTGGGATCAGATGTCATTTGTACGCAAATGATGTTCAGCTCTATCACTTCTTCCCACCTGTTACCAAGGAGGCTGTGCAGGTCCTGAACTGGTGTTTGGCTGCTGTGTCAGCCTGAATGAGGGCGAACAGATTAAAACTTAATCCAGACAAGACAGAGGTACTCCTGGTCAGTTGAAAGGCCGAACAGGGGATATGGTTACAGCCTTTGTTAGATGGGGTTACACTCTCCCTGAAGACACAGGTTCGCAGTTTGGGAGTGATCCTGGACTCATCGCTGAGCCTGGAACCCCAGGTCTCACCGGTGGCCAGGAGAGCTTTTGCACAATTAAAGCTTGTGCACCAGCTGCTCCCGTTCCTTGGGACGTCTGACCTGGCCACGTTGGTCCATGCTCTGGTTACATCCCGAATAGATTACTGCAACGCTCTCTACATGGGGCTGTCTTTGAAAACTTCTCAGAAGCTTGAATTAGTCCAATGGTGGGCATCCAGGTTGTTAACTGGAGTGACGTACAGGGATGCCCAATGGTGGGCATCCAGGTTGTTAACTGGAGTGACGTACAGGGAGCGTACTACTCCATTGTTATACCAACTCCACTGGCTGCTGATCAGCTTCTGAGCACAATTCAAAGTGCTGGTTTTAACCGTTAAAGTCCTGAATGGTTCTGGCCAAGATTACCTGTCCAAACGTATCTCCTGCTATGAACCATCACAAAACTTAAGATTGTTTGGAGAAGCCCTGCTCTTGATCCCACCACTCTCGCAAACGCGGTTGGTGGGGACGAGAGACAGGGCCTTCTCGGTAGTGGCCCCCATCTGTGGAACTCTCTCCCTAAGGACATCGGCTTGGCCACCTCCCTCCTGTCCTTTAGAAGACAACTGAAGACCTGGCTATGGGGCCAGGCGTTTGACTAGAGGCCAGCAGCAATAGGATATAGAATTTCGGGTTTTGCAATATGGATTTTCCTGGTTTGGTTTATGGTTTTACTGGCATGTTAAATTATTAATTGAATTTATTGATGATTTGTATAATGTTTTAAAAATGCTTTTACTGTTTTAATTGTAATTTTATGGCATATATGTTTGTTAGCATCTTCCAATGCTTATGTTAAGTCGCCCTGAGTCCCCTTTGTGGGGAAAAGGGTGGGATAGAAATGTACGTAATAAATAAATATCTGGAGGATTGCTGGAAGCTGCAGTCCAGGAATAGGAAATAGGAAATACGTATGGATTGGGATGCTCTCAAAGAAATCCAAGGGGAAGCAAGCTTGCAGCTTGGAAGCAGTGCATTTGGAGCATCCTCCTCCCCTAAAGGGCCTGGTCTAGGGGATGCTGGGAACTGTCATTTTTGCACATGCGCTGTATCATAATTTAGCTTTTTTGGGTTTTAAAGTCAATTCCGCTGTTTTTTGGGAGAGGTTTATGAGTGATGGTCAGTCATTGGTCTGTTAGGGGTGTAGTGTCCAAATTTCGTGTCAATTTGTCCAGTGGTTTTTGAGTTATGTTAATCCCACAAAGGAGCATTATTTATTTATTTATTTATTAACTTTATTTGTACCCTGCCACCATCTTCCCAAGGGGACCCGGGGCGGCTTACATGAGGCCACACTCATCAATACAATAAACACAAAATAACACAAGAGCGCAACAGGGGGAAAAAACTTAAAATACAAAACCAATGTAAATAAAACAACACAGCAATATGAAATCTAAACATTAAGACACTAACGACGATCACCGTGGGCAAGGCCAAAATCAAAGATTTAAAATTTTAAAACACTGGGAAATAGGGCAATGTAAAGTATCATAGAACATTACATTTTATTTATATAGATTTTAGGTAGTCTTATCAGTTAATATGGTTTTCAGTACCATTTTTATATTGATGATACTCTATTGTATTTCTCGTTTCCAGCACACTTTTCTAACATCAAATGTTATATTTCAGAATTTCTTTCAGCATTATTGCCTAAAAGATACAAGTTTTTTTCCCTTGAAAACCTTATTCTCCATCATTGTTAATAATGTTCCAATTTGTCTTGTGAAGGAAGCACATAGTCTTATCTTTATTTCTCCTTCGTGGTCTCTGTGAAATCGCACATGTGGTAGTAGTTCTCGCAAATGCGTAGCAGTTCGGACCCTATAAAAAGCTCTCTATGCCATTAAGGATGTTGCCCCACCCGTCCTCCCACAGTATATATAGGACACAAGTAGGGCTGCAGCCCTTGTTCCTCCGTCGTGCAGAAGCAGAGTCACAAAGGCATGTCATTCAGCGGGGAGGCAGGGTGGGGATGTGCGGATTTCACAGAGTACCACTCGAAGAAACAAGGTTACTGGTAAGCAACCTATATTTCTCCTTCGTGGTCTCTGTGAAATCGCACATGTGGTAGTTTGACAAGCTACCTACCCTGGCTGGAGGGCATCATGCCACCGCTGAGAAGAGGACAGCTCATCCAAAGGAGGCGTGCCGTTTGGAGAGGATGTCCAACTTATAGTGGGCGGCAAACGTCAGTGGAGTTGACCAAGTCGCCGCCCGGCAGATGTCATCCAGTGGTACGCCACTGAGATAAGCCATTGTTGAGGCCATGGCCCTGGTGGAGTGGCCCCTGATAGTAGCCGGAGGTTCTTCCCCGGCTAACTCATATGCCAAGCGTATGGTAGAAGAGATCCAGGCCAACAGGCACTGAGAGGAAACAGGCAGACCGGCAGTGTCAGGCCGGTACTGAAGAAAAAGTCCCGGAGACTTCTGAAGAGAAGCTTTCCGATGTAAGTAAAAAGAAAGCGCCCTCCTGACATCGAGGAGGTGCAGGGACCGTTCCAAATCCGTAGAAGGGTTAGGAAAAAGTGTGGGCAGAACAATGTCTTGAGACAAATGAAAAAGCGATGGCACTTTAGGCAAAAAAGAAATGTCCATACGTGGTTCCCACTCAACATTTAGTTGGTAAGCTCATGTTTTTGTTGTTTTGTCATTTTGATTATGTGACCCTACTTTGATATATTTTATTGATTACCCGTTCCTTCTAGAATTCAATGCAAGCTTACTACTTTGCTATTCAAAGCCCTATTCAACCTAGCTCCTCCCTATTTCCACCCTTATTTCTTTTTACCAGCCTGCTTGAGATCTACACTTTTCCCCAAGCAACTCCCATGAAGCTTCCACTCTGCCAGATTGTCTCACCATTCAGGAGAGCAAGGTGAGGCACCTAGATTTGCATACTCTCAGTTGACCATCTGGAGGCTCTTACCTTTCACATCTCTGACAGATTCTTTCATGTGTATGCTTGAGGCAGCACATAGACCATCTGCTCAGTTGTCCTATTCTTATAAATGGAACAAGTTCCTTGAGTTTTTGGTATCTCTCCTTATATTCTCTGGAGTCCCTGGTGGTGCAGTGAGTTAAACCGTTGAACTTGTTGATTGAAAGGTCACAGGTTCAAATTCGGGGAGCGGCGTGGGCTCCTGTTGTTAGCCCCACCTTCTGCCAACCTAGCAGTTTGAAAACATTCAAATGTGAGTAGATCAATAGGTAGCACTCTGGCAGGAAGGTAATGGCGCTCCATGCAGTCATGCCGGTCACATGACCTTGGAGGCATCTATGGGCAATGCCGGCTCTTCGGCTTAGAAATGGAGATGAGCACCAACCCCCAGAGTCGGACATGACTGGACTTAATGTCAGGGGAAACCCTTTACCTTTACCTTACCACATAGTCTGGACTTTCTGGTCTCATTACTGGGCAAGGGAGTTTCCCTTTTGTCAATCCACTGTTGCCTACCGGCAATCTCTTGGAATTGGCAACATCTTGGCATGCCTTCCTGTTTCATGCAACCATTATTGAAGAGGTTTCTGAAGGGATAAAAGAGTTTGAACTCACTTACGGTAGTGCCTACAGTTCAGTGGGACCTTCAGTTGGTTCTCTCCCAATGTCAACGAAGCTCTTTAACCTCATGAAATTTCAAGCTACCTATCTGGAAAACTGACATCTTTGTAGCAATAACGTCAGTGAGGAGGGCATATAACTCTATGCCTTACAGGTTGATCCACCTTAGTGCTTTTTTCATAAGGACTTAGACTCCACATTTAATTTTTACCAAAGATAGACTCTCTACTTTTCACCTTAATAACAAGCTAACTAACTTTATTTCTTATGAGTCGCCCTCCACCAAAGGTGCTCTGGGCGACTTACACAATAAAAATAAACAGGTTACATAGTCACCGCTTGTTACTAACAAT
This sequence comes from Anolis apletophallus, assembly GCA_030556195.1. Classification (NCBI taxonomy): domain Eukaryota; kingdom Metazoa; phylum Chordata; class Lepidosauria; order Squamata; family Anolidae; genus Anolis; species Anolis apletophallus. The sequence goes on along the minus strand of JARBWK010000002.1, from coordinate 82,394,565 downwards.
CATAGGTTCTTCTGAAAAGCCATGTCTTAAGTGCCCCTAAAAATGTATGTAGATCAGGAGTGGCTCTTTGGTCTGGCAGTAGGGAGTTCCACAAGATTGGGGCTACAATGGAGAAGGATCTCTGTCTTGTAGACTCCAAACGAACCTCTCTAGGGCCAGGGACATAGAGAAGATTCTCATGAGCTGACCGTGGCAGTCTCTGGTGGTGGAGTGGCATTAAACGGTCTCTTAGATATGAAGGATCCTGACCTCGAAAGGCCTTGAATGCTAGGACCAGGCTCTTATAGAGGACTCTGTGTTCAACCATGTAATACTCTGTGTAATAAGAATATTGTACTTCTGCACTTATGCAGAACCTTACTTCAGATCACAAATATTGTCTGCACCGTCAAGATGTATGTAGAGTGCTGGTATTCTACATAGACTGTATGACCTCTTTTTACAGGTCTCCGAGATTTTACTTGGTTATTCCACTAGAAAAAGACTTTACCAGTCTCAGTCCAGTGTTTATCCAGATGAGTTGTGACCATCGATCTGGCTTATGAACTTACAGGCAAACAATCTTTAGCTCAATTGAGGAGCCACTCAACCAGAGGGACATAAAGGATCAGCAGCTTTCCTGAGGAATATCTCTCTCCATGACATTTACACAGCTGCCGCCTGATCCCAGCCTTCAACCTTCATCTCTCACTATAGACTGAATGTGAGGTCCCAGGCAGAGGCTGCTTTTGGGATGACTGTCCTCTGCTCTTACGTTGCATAACACTCCCTCCTCCCATGGTTAGTAGCTTGCTAGTCTCCCATTTGTGTGAATCACAGAGACCATGAAGAAGAAGAACAGGTTGCTTACCTGTAACTGTGGTTCTTTGAGTGTTCATCTGTGACCTCACACAACCCTGCCCATCCTGCCCTCATTGTGTTTTGCTTTCCTTAGCTCCTCAGCTGCTGCTTTGACATCCGGAAAACTGAGGGTTTTAGGTTGGAAGTGTGCTGACCATGAGCATGGAAGATTATAGGGATTGCTACCAGAACACATTACAGAACTGTGGAAGGCTCTGAGAAATACACTGTGCAGGTGCAAAAGACCCATTTGTGTGTGTTCACAGATGACCATTTAAAGAGCCTCAGTTATAGGTAAGCAAACTTTCCTTGGTAGGATCCTTTGCTTTTGGTTGTTTTACTTGTAAATCATCATATGCAGTGATGGAGCTATATAAATAAACAACAATAGCAAGAATAAATAGAATTCCGAAGCCTTTGAAGTAGAATATACTTATTTAAAGCATCTTTGACTAAAGGGGTTGCTTTTTCACCAAGGTCAGTATTTGAGAGGAACAAAGGATCAGCAGACCTTTTTAAACTGTTAGGCTTTGTGTAGTGGTCTAGAATAGAGTGTTAATTTAAGAAGTATGTGTAAATATTTTTACTGTTATTCCTCACACTTTAGGAAAACTTTTATCATTGAATGTCCTCAGAATAGATTTTATACAGGATCTTTGTACGTAAACATCAAGCTACATTGATAAATGCTACATAGAGGAAAAAGTGTTAGCACTCTGATAATTAGTACTTTACATTTAGGAAATACAGATGGACAAACACACGGGTAGATATTTTCTATAGCTGAGGAGGGAGGGAAAACATATAGTAAATTAGAAAGTCTTCTGAAAAAACATATCCAAAGATAGAATAGAAACATTGAGATTTTCTAGATGTAATTGCTTTGTACCCCATCGGTCCCAAACCATAGTCCCTCATTCATTTTATGACTGCACCCCCATGTGGTCATAGCTAGACAGCCTCAAGAAGAAGTTTATAAGAAACCTGGAAATCCTTCAGCTGCTTATTTGAATGGGCTCAGCAATGGCAATAGAACAAACAATTGTCTTCGTAGAGGAACAACTAAACTTTGCGTAGCATTCAGTCTGTGCCACAATCATGGAATCCAGGTTTATAAATACCCTCTGGTGGAATTGCTTGTAAGCAAGAATCCCCAAAGGAGTTTTCTCAAACAGGAAAACATTTACAGACTAAATTAAATTGTTGGATCCTCCCCTTGTTTCAGGCCACTTATCTTTTTTATATGCTTATCTTTGGGTAAACATTTTTTTTATTTTCAGAAAATACTTACTCTATGCAAACATGTTATTTTCTGCACAGGAAAGGTGTTTTGAGATTTTTTTTATTGGTCTCGAGGGTCATCTAATGAGGGTCTTTAGTTTTTCTGCTACTTTCTCTGAGGCAGTTGTGAATAGTCGAAGCGGGAGTTTCTTTTAGTGATGTAAAGCATCTACACATTCTTACTTTTACAGGTTTGTTCAGGTTCCTTTTTACAAGGTGGTGTCACTTCCAGTCACCAAAATAGTGACCATGTCAGAGGGTCTGTGACCCTCTGATGTAGAGAAAAATCAGCATGTTTAGCCCCCTGAACTCCAGATTCTGCCAATTCTTGCTGCACTATGAGAGCTAATGTGTTCTAATAAACTAATGTAAAATACAGCAGGAAGAAAAACAATAGTTAAAGGTGTAAGTGGAATTTTAATTAGCCAACAATAGACGTTGAACTTCAATTCATGAAACCAAAAATACTATGGAATTTATTGAATCACACATAGACTGAATCAAAAAGTATGAGTGATCCACATGAATTGACTATATGGCATAGTTTACTCAGTTTCTTCTACATATCCTAGTTGTGCTTAATAAAGCAACCCTCCCAACACCACCAGTATTCAAATTTGTGTTTATTAGGTGTTTGTGCCAAATTTCATCCAGCGAATGAAATATACATCCTGCATATCAGATATTTACATTACAATTCACAACAGTAGCAAAATGACAGTTATGAAGTAGCAACGAAAATAATTTTATGGTTGGGGGGCACCACAACATGAGGAACTGTATAAAGGGGTTGTGGCATTAGGAAGGAAATTGCCTTAGGGAAGAATTGCCTTAGAACAGGGGTGGGCAATTGTTTTTTCCAAGGGGCCACACGAGAGCCAAAAAAATATTATGGAGGGCCGTACCTAAAAGCTGAACTACATTCTACATAATATCAATTGAATTTCTTTAATAATAATAATAAAGGCACTAAATTGCATTTTTGATATATTAATAAGACTGAGCATTGTTATGAGCAATGAAAAAGAGGTTGTCATAGGAAAAATATTTATTCACTAAAATTTTACAAAACAATGGTTAACAAAATGTGAACATTTATATAATTTGTGATTCATTATATTAATGATCATTTTCAGTCACATTGGCTTCAAAGCACATTTTGAGTTTCACTCGCTTGCTCCTGGCCTCCTCCTCTTCTCCCCCTCCCTTCCCCTCCATTGCTCGCTCTGCTTGCCTGCCTGACTGCCGGGCTGCCTGACTGCCCTTACGCATGCTAGTCAGAATCGGCCTGCAGGCCGCATGCAGCCCACGAGCTGTAAAATGCCTAGGTCTGCCTTAGAAGGAAATACCTGCTTTAAAATATGATTAACTTATTAAGCTGTTTCCATTTGCTATGGAAAGGTCATATACCAAATCAAATCTAATATTTATCTCTCCTTATGTACAAATTTGTACAACTTTCATAAGAATTACTATCATGGACACTTAGCTGTTCTAGACAATATACAAAGAAAAGATGTTTAATCAATAAATAAAATAAATTGTATTTTTACCCTGCCACCATCTCCCCGAAGAGTCATGGGGCATCTCACAAAAGCACTCCAAGGTGCCGCGCATAAAATAAACAAGACATAGACATTATGGAAGTGGTCATTTACCTGTGATGGACTCTTGATTCAGTTTTTTCTCTAAATTTTTTCACTTGACCAGTCACTCATTTTCATTCAATTTCTTTCTTTTCCATTGTTTTTTTATTTCTTTGTTTAGACCTGTGGGGGTGTTTGCAGCTTAGGTTTTTTTTTTTTTAAAAAAAGTTTTCTTGCGTAATGTCTATAGCAAAACTCTATGTTTAGAGGTAATATGTTTGTAATATTAGTTGCTAAGGAACAGTGACAGGAGAAGACTATTGCCTTCAGGCCCTGCTTACTGATTTTCTCAGAGTTTTGCGCTATCTACTGTGGGAATAGCATGCTGGACTAGATAGGACTTTAATCTGATTTAGCAAAACTCATAGATTCTTAATGTCCTGTCCTCATAAACATTCAAATATAATTGTTAGAAAGCAGAATTCCTATGTACACCTTGTGGCTATCCATTTTCATTCCAGATTGTGGAAGAAAAAAAGGTTTGACTCTCTTCACTATGTGAAAAAACTTCCCATAGATTTGGTATGTAATTGAAAAATAATGCCTTTATGGCGTGGTGCACTTGTGATTCAGCATTGTTTAATGGTGACAGTGAATTTTCCTGTAGGCAGTGTTGGGAGCTGGCAGCACATTGCATGTTGAGACTTTGCCTCTCAGATGGGTGCCTCGGCAGACTTTTTGAGTTGACCTACTTCTCTCTCCCCTCCCGACCTTGATTTGCTCACAGAGGTGTTTATGTACCCGTGATCTGATTTGCTGCATGATTAAGTGCATCATGTGACAACGAGCAATCTAAAAGAAGAAGGCCCAAATCAAAATGCTTCCTGCGTGCATATGTGCATGCTGCCTTCCTTTTTAAAATACTATTTCTCAAAGGAATCAAGATGATATTTAAGATCAAACACTAAAGGGAGAGTTGTGGCGGCAGCAGCATAATACGATTCAGTGTCAACATGAGTTGGCTTCGTTCTCTTTGTACCAGGACTCTAATCAGGAAGTGGCCTAGATGGCATTCTTTCAAATAAGTCCTTGAAGTATCTTGGCAACGAGTTAGGGTCACAATAGGAAGAACCTCAGTCTGTGTGTATCTGTGAATGTTGAGAATATGTTCCAACAGGGTAGTGTTGGTGTTATTTCTACACAGTGACTGGAGAAACAAGAAAAAGCCATTGCCACTCTTCTGTGTTATTGCAGTGTAATAAAATGAGTAGCTGTTGACCTACATGTTAAAAAGCATTAAAACAAAGGTTGCAAGTGGTGTGCAGCATATTTCTAAAGCAACACCAGTATAGTGTATTCTATGAAGTAGTTTTTTCCCACGTAAAACAAATTTACTTTTATAACATATAACAAATGGGTGTTCATATCTTTGTGAGAATCTGCACCTGTATTCTTGACTGGCATCCAGATACAAGAATCCTCTTAAATTCCAACTACAAATTGCGGCTCCTTTCACAGCTGAATAAAATCCCACATTATCTGCTTTGAACTGGAATATATAGCAGTGTTGACTCAGATAACCCAGTTCAAAGCAGATATTGTGGGATTTTCTGCCTTGACATCCTGGGTTATATGGCTGTGTGGAAGGGCCCTGGGAATATCTATACTTGAATAGAATAAGTGTGTGTTTCTATGGATTGTTAAAAAGAGATTTTTGATTAGAATGTCATCTAGAGAATATATAAGTTCAGTTTTACAGAAATTGTACAGCCAGCCTTCACCTTTCTGGATGGGGTGGGGTGCAGGACCCCTATGAAAGAGGAAAAACTGCAAATATCTGTGTGTGTGTGTCCCCAAAAAAATTAACGCAAAAATATGCACTGTGTATTATTTGCTGCTGTGTCCATTTCTGCCTTAAACTTTTTAAAATAGTAGCTTCTATGACACTGATGTCCATCTTGAACTGGGAGGAAATCAGACTGGTGGAGTGGCAACAGGGCAAGACCAGTGCAAAGGAGCCCTCGCAATAGCTCCTCTTTTATTGGCAGACCACTTTGGGCTTAATAGGGGCCACCCACCAATTTTATTTCCTCACAGCAACCAAATATTTGACCACTGACTAAGCCTGACTTAACATAATTCAAGATCAACAGCATTTGTCAAAACTTCTTAAGAATGCCATAGGGCAGCAGTGAATCTGTAAATCAAATCTGTGAAGATTAAACTGGCGAATATGGGGCCTGAACTGTACTGTCAGTTTGCTTCCAGTCCAAGTTCAAAGTACTATTGATAAAATTCAAAGCTCTATATAACTTGGAACCTTGATGTTGTAAAGGAATATCTTTCTCTTTGTGTATATTATTCATCAATCTATCCACCCTACCTATATAAACCTGCTTGCGATCTGCAAATGCACCTTTAGCTGTGTCCCAGTTGTGAGAGTGTCACATCACATAGGGATGTTGGAGTATGCCTTTTGATTAGATGCCAATGGGCAGCGATTTCTTTTAGACCAAATTAAAACATGGCTCTACCAGTGACCTGTTTAGTATGCTTTTGTACTATTTAAATTAGGTATTGCTTTTGTTTGAATTTGTTTTTGATTACCTGCTGTTTCAGTTTCATGCCACCTTGAGACCTAATGATGGAAGGCAAGATAGAGATAATCAAATACGTAAGCACACATCCATAAGCATTCTCCCATCCCTAATTTATCCAAGCACATACATTGTCGCTCTCTTTGGACTCTTACAAAATGCAGCCATCTTTTGTCCCTAAGAAATTGTCATAGATAATTTGGATAAAGTATTTTGTTATTTGTGAGGCAGTTCATAGGAAGAATAGAACATTTCAAAAAGAGAAGACAGTGAGAAGCAGAACTGAAGTTAATACTTTCAACACAGCCCTCACACAGCAGTGGTATTGAGTTTGAAGAGTGGCAGAATGAGGCCTACAACTGCATGTAAATCCAGGACTGTACAGCAGTAGATAGAATAGAATAGATTTATTGTCATTGCACTATTGCACAATGAAATTAAATGTCTTCCCCACCACACATAACAAAAACAACACACCATTCCTTCACACCCCAGCCACCACTGCATAGCCCCCAATGCCGCATCAATGTGAAACTATGGAGCAATAGATAGGTTAGAGACTCTTAAGTAGATGTCTGGTTTATTTGTAGCCATCCCAGTCTATGCTCTGTTTTATTTCAAGACTTAAATTGTACAGTTACCTGTATTAAGTTTGTTTTCTTTTTTTATCTTTTAAAATAAATTCTTATCCATAAACATTTTGATTTTTATTAGCATTGTTAACTCATTTTCAAAATGTTATGTTAATGTATTGATTGGTATTGTAACAAAATATTGTAACATCTGAACTATTTACAATTATTTAGCTCAAAGCAGATATTAGGATGTGTATTTCCAAGACCTACACTGCACAGACATACTCTAGCCCAGTGGTTTTCAACCTGTGGGTCCCCAGATATTTTGGCTTTCAACTCCCAGAAATCCTAACAGCTGGTAAACTGGCTCAAATTTCTAAGAGTTGTAGATCAAAACATCTGGGGACCCACAGGTTGAGAACCACTGCTATAGCCAGACAGAAAGGAAACCATACTCATCTGTCCCCCCACCCACCTGCCTTTCCATTCCTTTCTTGCAAAATAATAGCAGTAGATTGACCTAGAAGATAACTAACATGTTATCTAGGTAAAGAATCCAGTACTTTCCCAAAGAACATGTAGTGTAATACTATAGTATAAATTAATGTTGCACATGAACATGGAACATACTAATTTAGGTAGAGTTGTGGAGAGAAACTGGGTGTTTTCACAGAGTGTAGGAATTTCTTTTCACCCCTTTGCTCCAGGTGCCTGGGAAGCAGTGTAGAACAGCATAGAAATGGTCTAGGCAGGACTATGCTCCCTTTCAGGTTCCTTTCCCATTCTAAAAATTTGACATATGCGCATCTATGATCTTCATTACTATGATTAAGGGTTTTGAGCTGAAATCTGCTGCTGTTTTCTCCCACTTTAGACCCTACCACCTAAATATCAGCCCTAAGAAAAAGTTGATGGAATGTCTAAATTGTTACATCATGTCTCAAATAACTGGTACAGAAAGTGAACATTGTACAGGCAGCTCCAAAGTTACAAACAAGAAAGATTCTGCAAGTTGAATTTGTATGTAAGTCAGAACAAGTACATTTTAAAGATGTAACTTCAGCCATATGTGTGTATGTATGTTATGTATGTAAGTATATGTATGTGCATCTCCCCCCCCCCCTCTTTCTCTCTATATAAATGCTCTGTTTCGAGTGATATCATAACTCAAAATCTACTGGATGAATTGCCGCCAAATTTGGCCGCAAGACACCTACTAACCCAAGGAGTGACCATGACTTAAAAAAAATAATTTTGTCATTTGAGAGTTGTAGTTGCTGGGATTTATAGTTAATCTACAATCAAAGAGCATTCTGAACTCCATCAATGATGGAATTGAACCAAACTTGACACACAGAACTTCAATGACCAACAGAAAACACTAGAAGGGTTTGGTGGGCATTGACCTTGAGTTTTGGAGTTGTAGTTCACCTACATCCAGAGAGCACTGGACCAAACTTGACACGAATACTCCATATGCCCAAATATGAACACTTATGGAGTTTTGGGGGAAATAGACCTTGACATTGGGAGCTGTAGTTACTGTGATTTATAGTTCACCTACTATCAAAGAGAATTCTGAAACCCACCAATGATAGAATTGGGTGAAACCTCCCACACAGAACCCTCATGACCAACAGAAAATACTGTGCTTTCTGGTGGTCTTTGGCAACCCTTCTAACACCCCATTGCAACCCCCCCCAAAGGGGGCCTGACCCCCAGGTTGAGAAATGCTGCCTTAAAGCCATCCAGTCCAACTCCTTTCACCAGGGCAAGAAAACATAATCAAAGCCGTCCTGATAAAGAGCCATCCAGCCATAGATAGATAGATATGATTCACACCTGCACACACACACATATGTGACAGATATAGTATCATAGATTTGAAAGGGACCCCTAAAGAAGGACAATTATTTGTTGCATGTTCCAACGTAAACCAACCAGATAATATCTACATCAACACTGTCAAAGAAACAACAAAAAATACTGTTTACCCACAAGCATAAAGAAATTACATATATTAGAAACCAGCACTTTCACATTACTTTATTTTCCAGGTCAATGTGTGGCAGGGGACGGCTACTACACACGCACGCACGCACCCAAGCTTTGGATAGCATAAGAAAGGGTTAACATGCCTGTGGTGTTTGTTTTTCTATCTGGAGGATTTCACCTCATTTTCTATTCCTGATACCATAATTGTATTTTCAAAAATTTGACTTATTGTGGAAACAAGGAGTGATGGTAAAACTTCAGCGAAGACACTTTTTCCTCATGACAACTCTACCAGGAGTGAATTTCCCTTCCTACAGGGAAGGGAAATTTCTCTCACTTCCTGTTGTCTCACCCCCATTCTTAATGAGTTGTTTGTAAGGAGGATGCTTGTAACTTGGGGACTGTCTGTGCTTGAAATTCTTAAATGTCTTGGGACTCTTAAGCATCTTATGCTCACCTAATGATGAGAGTAGTGTTTTGAAGTTTTCAAATGTGATTTCTCAAGCAAGATTAATTTTATACTCTTTGTATAGTCAGTTTCTAAATTATATCTTGTTGTTTTGACTCACCGTTAAATGTTTTAATTTAATTCATGTCCTTTTCTGAGATTGATTGATTCATGACAACTACATTAATTTCTAGTCAACTTTTTCTCTAATACTGGGATTCAACCAAAGTGGGTTACAAAAAATAAGAGCATTGCAGGCTGAACATCTCATACCTGGAATTCCAATATCCAAATTTTTCCAAAATTGTCTACACTTTTAGCTAAGATAGTGACAATATTGTTTTCTGATTATTCAGAGTGCATAAATTTTGTTTTCCACGGAGAATTGTTAAAAATAGTGTACACATTTCATGTTTAGACTTGGATTTCCCAGTATGTACATATATGCAAATACAGGTATTCTAAAATGGGGGGGGGGGGGAAATAGTTTTGTCCCAACTTTTTGGATATGGGACAATAAATCTGTACAGTTAAAAATACTTAGAAATATTTAACTGCTATCCTTAGCCTACTGATTTTAATTTCCAAAAACTGAAGCTTGACTAATCAGAGATAGAGAGATCACAGTATGAAAAGTGGACATCCTGGAGTAAAAAACTGCTGATGCATATGTGATAGGGCTTTTCTATTATTTTCTAGATTTTTCCCTCTATTCTAGGGGTGTGTGTTTGTAATTTTGTGCCTTTATCGAGGTAGGTTTCTTAGGATTTTTATACTTCAACACACTACACTCCCCCCCCCCCCCGGTGGTTCCAATTTCCCACGGCACACCTGATGATCGCTCACGGCACACTAGTGTGCCCCGGCACACTGGTTGGGAAACACTGCTCTAACCCATTTTTAGACCAGAGAAGGCTATGAAGCAGGAGCCATGGAATCGGTGGGTGTTGGAATTATTTCTGGGTGGAGTCAGTTAGAGTGTATTGACTCCAACTTCAACATAAAAACTTGCAATATTAAATGTCTATTTTGTCCCATATCTCATAAAATCTACCCTGATATCTACTTTGGTAAATTTCCCTTGCAGCTATTTTAAAGTTCACATTTGTTTTCCTTTCCATGTGCTCAAATGCCACTTTCCATTTTTGAACTATTATTTCATTCCCGCATACCATTAGATACCTTGGCTGTTTGAATATATTTTAATAACTTTTCTCTCCAGTCCTTTTTAGATAGTTCTTTTTTTTAACCTTTCCATAATTTTGCTATTGTCCGTCCAGCTGCAACAAAATTACATTGATACATTTCCTCATCTCCTTTGCTAATGCTCTCTAAATATTCCTAGAAGGCACATTTCTATTTTGTTTGTTTCCTTTTCCCAAAAAACTTGTAGCATTCTGCAGGTCCACAAAACGTGGAAGAAAATGCCTTTCTACATTTTCCACTGCCAGCATTCCTCCAGCTGGGTTTTATCCTTTTTTGATTATTCCTCTGGCGTTACATAGCATCAATAAAACATGTTATACATATTTTCTGTAATTATGATTATGATCCCAAAGCACTATTGGTAGAAATTCTGCTTTTTCAGTTTTTACTATCAGCTCTTTCGTTGTGAAAATGTAATCAATTCTGGATGAAGTTCCATGTCTATGAGAGTAATAGGAGTATTCTCTTCTAACTAAATTATATAGTCTCCACATGTCATATACAGTAGTTCCCAGTATTGTAATTCTTTCAACAATGAGGCCGGGAGCCCCCCTTCCTTTATGTCCTTTTTTCATTTGTAATTCCTATCAAAATTGGGGTCCATTGCCCCATTAAAGTCCCATAGCCAAATCATTTCATTTTCCCCATACTCTGCCAAAATTGTTGATAATTTCTTGGAAAAAATTTTTGTTTTGCATTCGGAGCATAAACCCCCATTAATAAAACTTGTTTGTATTGAAATTTCACTTTAACTATTGGAATCCTGTCTTTATAGTCATCATATACTTTCTCTGACTCCAGTTTGTTCAGAAATATTAGTCAAATGTATTTTCTTATTCTGCAGTTAAGAAGTGGTTTTTCGTGACTCAGTGGGCATTTGAACCTAGTGTCATAATCTTAACACTCAACCACTATGCCACACTGGCCCAGATTGTAAATCAACACTTTGAGATGCTTTGTTAGAAAAAAAAGGGATACTTTTCTTATAAATTAAATTGTAGCATCTAAAACTGAACACTACACATGTTATGAGGGTGTCTTATCTCTTATCTAAAGGTAAAGGTTTCCCCTGACATTAAGTCTAGTTGTGTCCGACTCTCGGGCTGGCAAGACTGCATGGAGTGCCGTTACCTACTTACAGCAGCGGTACCTATTGATCTACTTACATTTGCATGTTTTCGAACTGCGTTGGCAGAAGCTGGATGCAATAGCGGGAGCTCACCCCTCTCCCCAAATTTGAACCACCATCCTTTTGGTCAGCAAGTTCAGCAGTTTAACCTGCTGTGCCACCAGGGAGGCCATCACTTGTCTGCTTCTGATATATAAGGATAAGAACATTAATTTTTTTTCTCCCTATCTTCAAGATAGTACATTGAGAATTCATGTAGACAGGTTTTTTGAGTTATACAAAATTAGAATAACTAAAAAAGAAAATTGAAGCATTAGAATGGGGGGGGGGAGGTTTGGATCACTGTTCCAGCTATTATGTCATGACTAGGTGTACATATATTTAGCTTCACAAAGGGGAAAATGTTTTTTCCTGAAGATGTTTGAGCCCATGATTCGTAAGCTGTCTGATATAGATGACTATCATCTTTTCATTAGTGTACCAGGGTCAGGCACCAAATTTATGCCCTCTGACTACAACTGTTTCATTCCTGAAATTGGTAGCAGATGGCTTAAGGGCTGACACAGTTACATGGATAACCATTTGAGTGGCACTGTTTGGGAAAAATGCAGGACATTCCAAAGAAATTAGAGCTTATCTCATTCTCATGATTGAGTTAGCCAGTTCCCGACAATTGCCTGAAAAACACAGAATCAATTAAGGAGATTTCTTTAGAGCCATCACCTTACTTACTTAGGCGATCTATTCATGCCATTTCAAATTCTACAGCAATGCTGGTCACAGCTGACGTCCAACTGGAGCACTCAAGGGCCAGGGCTTCTCAGTTCTCAGTGTCCATGCCAGAGTTTTTAAGGTTGACTTTGAGCCCATCTTTAAATGTCTTTTCCTGTCCTCCAACATTCTGTTTTCCGTTCTTGAGCTCGGAATAGAGCAACTGCTTTGGGAGATAGTGGTCGGGCATCCAGACAACATGGCCAGTCCAGCGGAGTTGATGGTGGAGGACCATCACTTGCTGGTGGTCTTTGCTTCTTCCAGCATGCTGACATTTGTCCGCTTGTCTTCCCAAGAGATTTGCAGGATTTTTTGGAGGCAGCGCTGATGGAATCGTTCCAGGAGTTGCATGTGACGTATGAAGACTATCCACGCCTCACAGGCGTATAGCAGGGTTGGGAGGACAATAGCTTTATAAACAAGCATCTTGGTATCCCTACGGATGTCCCGGTCCTCAAACACTCTCTGCTTCATTTGGAAAAATGCTGTATTTGCAGAGCTCAGGCGGTGTTGAATTTCAGTGTCAATGTTGACTTTTGTGGAGAGGTGGCTGCCAAGGTAGCAGAAATGGTCAACATTTTCTAATGTTACACCATTAAGCTGTATTTCTGGTATTGGAGAGGGATTGGCTGGTGACTGCTGTAAGAGCACTTTGGTTTTCTCGATGTTCAATGACAGGTCGAGCTTCTCGTATGCTTCTGTGAAAGTGTTTAGAATGGCTTGTCGGTCTTCTGAATGCGCACAGACGACGTTGTCATCAGCATACTGAAGTTCTATAATAGATGTTGTAACCTTGGTTTTGGCTTTCAGTCTGCAGAGGCTAAATAGCTTGCCATCTGTCCGATAGATGATTTCCACTCCGGTGGGAAGCTTCCCATCAACAAGGTGAAGTATCATAGCGATGAAGATGGAAAATAAAGTTGGGGCAATAACACATCCCTGTTTGACACCTGATTCCACCTTAAATGGGTCACTTTGGGAGCCATTGCTGTCCAAGACTGTTGTCATCATGGAGGATCTGCAGAATGTTCACAAATTTGTTAGGGCACCCGATTTTTTGAAGGATGGTCCAGAGAACACTGTGATTCACTGTGTCCAATGCCTTTGCAAGGCCAATGAATGCCATGTACAGAGGTTGCTTTTGTTCCCTGCATTTTCTTGGAGCTGTTGTGCAGTGAAGATCATGTCCACTGTTCCTCTGGAGGGGCAGAAGCCGTTCTGGGATTCTGGGAGTGTGTCTTCTGAGAGGGGTGGAAGCCGGTTTGCAAGGATTCTTGCGAGGATTTTCCCAATGGAGGTTAGAAGGGAGATACCTCGATAGTTTCTGCAGTCTGTTCTTTCCCCTTTTTTGAAGAGACTGATGATGGTGGCATCCTTGAAATCTGCTGGGATTTTCTTTGTCACCCACACTTTTTCTATGAGCTGGTGGAGTTGTTGTATCAGCTCAGGTCCTCCCTCTTTAAAGATTTCATCAGGGATCCCATCAGGTCCGCTGGCGCCACCACCACCACATTGCTAGTCTTAGTTTATGTATATCAAGGCAACTTTTTTGTTATCCTCAAAGAGAAAAAGTAATTGATAGTATATTTGTTTTCTTTCCACCCAGGCATTTGAATAACAAGACCGGAAGAAATGAAACGAGGGCTGAGGTAACTTGTTGCTTGTCATTGGCAGCAGCCAATAGGCAGAGCATACATCCTTGTGGAGTGGATTTAGGATTCCCAGTATCAAGCGTACAGGTAAGAACAGCTGCTGGGGCTTAAATGCTTTCCTGCTGATTTGCTATCTTGCCTTACTCAGTTCCATGAAGGGAGGAAAAAAGTGGACTGCTTTTATGTAGAAATCTAAAAACATGTTATGTAACACTGTAATTAAAATTAATTGAATTGTACAACCTCGTTTCCCTTTTAAAGTAATTGGGATCTTTTGTAATTGTCTTTTTTTCATTAAATAATTATTTCCAATTGCTTCCAAACCTTCTTTGTGTTCCATGTTTCTCTATCTTGTATATCATGTTTGCTTTTACATAATGCTCCCTCATCATCTTCTCAAATGAAATGGTATGTTAGTAATAACAGTGTACTGTTCTACTTCAGTACATTTACTATGCAACAGTTTTGTCCTTACATATTAACATGGCGAAGCTTTCCTTTTCTAAATATCATAGTGATAAAATTAATAGAGTCCTGGAGCATCTTAAATATTAAGAAAGGGATGGCTGTTATCATATTCACTGTTCTTTATATTAAATGTGTATTTTTCTCTATAATTCAAGTGACAATAATGTTTGGCTTGAATGTATGAGATTTGTGTATGATTTCTAAATTCAGCAGGTCAGTGTGTGAATGGCCTCGGGGAAAATAACTATTGCTTGTAAGTGATGAATTTTACAATGGAATGTTTGAAATGGACAGGGCCTTTGGCCAATTTTCTATCCCCAGCACCCCCAATGTTGGCTACAGCTCTCCTGTTGTTGCTGTTGTTGTTGTTGCACGTCTTCGAGTTATTTTCCGACTTATTACAATCCTATCATAGAGTATCCTTGGCAAGATTGTATTTATTCAGAAGGGGGTTGCCTTTCCCTTCCTTTGAAATTGAGAGAGTGTGGTTTGCTCAAGGGTCACTCCAGTGGATTTTCATGGATCAGCAAGTATTTGAACCTTGGTTTCCAGAGTCACAGTTCAATGTTCAAACAACTAACCCACACTGACTCCGAGACACACCATATATCAAAATACATCTGTTTTCCTCCTCTTCTCCTTCAAAGCAGTGACCAGAAGGGATGTGATATCAAATCCGGTTTTTAATTTTTGGAAGGGAAACAGGAAAAACAGAGGTATTTCAGGAAGGTGTCAGTGAGGAAGCCTTTTTTGAACATTTGCCCACATTTAGGAGGTATTAGGTATGATTTTCTGTGCTGGAATTTTAAAAAACTTTTTGGGAAAACTTGTAGTGTTATGGTAGTGGGGTTTATGGACTGCACGTAACATCTGTGCTGCAGTGTCTTTACCCCTGGTTTAAAGCAACAGCATAGAAGAAAAATTTCATCAGCATTAGTCATGATCGGTGACTAAATATTTTTGATTAATCAAAAATATTGCCTCAATTCTGAGCTTCCCGGGAGCATTTCTTATCTCTTCCATAAAAGTTGAATACAGTGATACCTTGACTTAAAAGAGCTTAATTTGTTCCATGATTGAAGTCTTAACTCAAAATGTTCTTATCTTAAGGCAAATTTTCCCATTGAAATGCACTTAAATGTTATTAATCCCCACAACCCCTCCCATCTTTGTTATGTGTTTTAAAATAAGAATGTATGTTATAAATAACAGATAATGTATAAATGCACATTCACATGGAACACTAAAAAGAAAGATCAACTTTAAAATGGTAGAAGCACAAAGTTTTGGCAAAGAAACTTATTTGAGGCAACAAAATGTGTGTTGACCAGTGTAACAGCAAGGACAACCCTGCACATTCATATGGAACTTTTTTTTTAAAAAAAAAGATCAACTTTAAAATGGTAGAAGCACTAAGTTGTGGCACAATGGTAGAAGCACAAAATTGTGGGAAGGAAGCACTCTCCTCCTCTTTCTTCATGAAGCCAAATATACCAAGACAAAAAACCACACAAAATCAACTAACCCAAAGTTCCTCAAAGTGGACAAGAGCAAAGCAGACAGCAATCTCCCAAAGCAGACAAGAGCACGAGGCACGGAGGCTGCTCCCTTGAAGCGCTAAAGCCCTATACTCTCACACCAGTGCTCCCTCTCATGCTAGTGCTCCCCTGGCACTAACTCTTGACTCAAAATGCTCTTAAGTTGGAATGCTTTTAAGTAGAAGTTGTACTGTAATTGGTTTCCTCTTGCCTTTCTCCACAAAAAATACACACATAGGACTGCTATGAGGTGAAATAAGAAATGGCTTTTGGCCAGGTTAAGCTTTAGAAATAGAAGAGATTGTACACTGGCATGAATTAGTGAACTGTTTCTATGATGTATACTAATTTCCTTGAATTTTCTGGTAATTCCAGACAATCCAATGGCTGACCAAAGGATGGACATTTCTTCTACAATCAGTGATTTTATGTCACCCGGTTCCACTGACCTAATCTCTAGTTCTCTTAACTCTTCGGGTATGGATTGTAATAGGAAAAGAAAAGGAAGTTCTACTGATTACCAGTGAGTCTGTTTTAAATTAATATCCCCTTTAGCTGTGTTTAGAGATCTATGCTTTATTTCCAGTAAAAGTTGACCAGGTCTGGGCCCTAATCAGTCTTCAAAAGTTGTCCAAAATGGTCTATTAAACTATGACAAACAACAAATTACTCTTTTGTGAAGTAAGTTGAGCCTTACAGTTGGGGTGGGGTGGAAAGAGTATAAAAATGCAGACATGCTTCCATAAAAATCACTTACATTTAAACAGTTGATCATGAAATAACAAACATATGTGCTATTTATTACAAGAAAAGCCTGACAATTATTTGATAGATGACTTGAAATGAAACTAATGTAAGATTCATAACTTTAGTCACTATCAAACTGCATCAAACCAGGTGGTGCATTTCAACTGGAGACATTGCTTCAGTTCCATAGGTCTGTGACAGAGACTTCATTCATATGTTCCTGTTTTTAAAAAGAAGCACCTGAAAGCATCAAACATAAGTTTGCAGACACATGCATCATACAAAATCAGTAAATAGAGAGCTGGGATTCTCTTAATAAGAAGAGTTTGTTCTCAGAGTGCAGGGTTGCAGTTACCTAATAGTATTAATTAAACATTTCTGGTAATTGAAATATGTTTAGAAAGCCAACATGTCTTTGTACTCAGAGTATGTTATAATTTCTCTTTTCAGGATCGATGGCTTTTCTTTTGAGTAAGTACAGAAATTGTGTTCTTGATTCTTTTACAGTGCTAACATAATATATCCCTCCTGTTCCTCTTGAAGTGTTTTATCTCTAGAAGAAACGGGAGGGATATATTATGTTAAAATGCAATTAATTAAATGTTATATATTTAAAATTTGAATGGTGTAATTGTTGCTGTTGTGTGCCTTCAAATCATTTCTGATTTTCTTGTTAGAAATTGTTCAGAGGGGGCTGCCCTTGCTTTCCTCAGAGGATGAGAGAGTGTGACTTACTCATAGTCATCAGTGGGTTTCCATGGCCGATTGGGGATTTGAACTGTGGTGTGCTACGCCAAAACTCATACCAGTGCACTTTTATACAATTTTGGAATATATATATATATATATATATATATATATATATATATATATATATAAAATAAAAATGCAACTTATAGAATGGATGACATCACCTGGGCTAGAATTTCCCTAACTTCCCTTGCTCATTCGCCCCACAACCACATTTTTGTTTATCTCTATGTTTTCTCTCTCATTGTCTCTTCTCCCTGCCACTGTCCCTGTTTTCATTTAGCCTTTGCCTCTTCTCCCTCTATTCCCTCTGTTATCAGATAGCAGGGAGTTATTTTCCTTTCAGGCAGCGTCAGAACAAGCAGGTTCTAATTCATTAAGTAATGTAAAAATAGGTTTGGGGATCTCTTAATTTAAGCACTGCCAGATACATATGATGACTCATGAACAGTGCATAAAAATTGGTAGCATCGGTATTTTCTAACAAAGCAAATTTTCTGCCTTTGAGAATTTTTTGTCTTTCATCATTTTATGTTATTTCTAATCTCATGAAAACTCACTTCCAGGAAATGAATTTAACATGTTAACAATTTCTAGGATGTTTTTTTATTGGAATGGTATTTATATTTTTTGGGAGGATCGGTTCACATGTTCTTAAACTATGAGCTGTAATATATAAAAGTAAATTAACACAAAGGGGAAATTGTTCTAAAATCTAGTAAATATTATTTCCGGATTTGCAAGTTAGTGCAATTATATGATCTATCTGCTACCGTCCGGTTACATGTTCTGCATGTCATAGAAGCAATGGATGGACACTGACAAAATAAATATGCTTGTAGCAGAGTATCATCTGCTCAAGCTTCTATCCATTAAAAAACTTATTTTGAGCTAGAGAAATTAATTAGCTATCCTCACACAGAATGTTAAACAACAAATGTATTGTAAATAATGTTTGTTAATCATAGCACACAGTATTTTATGCTGTTAGAATAGTAACTTAAAATCCAACCAGGGGCATCTGAGTTTTTGACATACCTATAGTAGTTCTCTGGAAACAGGTTCTTACATTGTAAACAACACTTGATTGGATCAACTAAAAGAGACCCTTTTGGATCAGCATGCTTTGTACTAAATGCAAAAAAAGATATAAATGTTTTAAGGTTGGATTTACTTATTATAAATAAGAGAGGACAATGAAAATAACTCTTCTTTTGAGCACTGCCAATGATGTGCAGTTTTAAATTACATATTTTCTATTAAATGTTTAAATGCAAACCATATTTGTATAATTTAGTTCAATACTTAGTTTTAGCAAGATGGGGTAGAGGTAATATTTGCTGTTATATTTCTATCTTCATCTTTCTTTTATTCTGATTTTAGTGAAGGCATGGACACAGATAAGGATGATCCACATGGAAGGTATTTATTTATTTGTTCATCATTGATGAACTCACTTTGAAATTAAAAGCACATTTACAGTAAATCCCTGATTGTTTTCGAAGGTACAATAAAGATAAAGGTCTATTTCCCGGGGAATGTAATTAAAATCTGGAGGAATCTGGGGAATGTACAGAGACCAGATTAATAATACTAGAAGATCAGGTCTTAATATAGTACTTTTAGGGCAGAAAAATGCAGTCTTCATGAGCAAATACACTGTTGTGATCCTTCTCAAGTATACATGGTTAGCGGCTCAGTTGCAAACCACTCTGCACCCAATTGCACATGTTCAAGACATGAATCTCTTTGAACCCCATATTTCTTACCATACACATATACACCCATCACATAACTTTACTTGTGTCATTTTATTCCCTTCCAGGTTGGAATATACAGATCAACAAGGCAGAATAAAAAATGCAAGGTAAAATATTTGCATTCTTTTGTTTTTCATCTCAGCTTGGACATACAGTCTAATTTAGATGCGTTCCCAGAATCTTTTCTTACTTGATCTGAAAATATTTTGTATTGTAAAGGAGTATCATAACTTCTGGTTGTAGCTAAAAGATAAGTGTTTGATAGTTCCAGATGTCCCAAAAATGTTGCCTTCAACCCTTTGTTAGCACAAACTGCATGGATGTCTTATAGTTGACACAAAGCATTTTGCAGGCTAGGTAAAAACAAAAATACAAATAATTATTGCCTATAATTATTTCCCTCTCCTAAATCGTTTTCCCCTTTCATTCCCACTTCATACTTTGTTTATACAGTTACCCTCAAGTGAGAAAGATTGGAACCAAATTGCCCCAGGGTTCTTTTAATTCTATAGATTTAGTTTTAGATCTGACTGAACTTTTTATCATGAAGCCAATACAAGTAAAGTAAACTGACCATGTAAACAACCCTGTCCTGTTCTGTATATGAAATGTGTGGTGCTTATTTGATGTATTACTTAGGGAGGCTCACAGTCAGATTGAAAAACGACGGCGTGATAAAATGAACAGTTTTATTGATGAATTGGCCTCTTTAGTGCCAACCTGTAATGCTATGTCCAGGAAACTCGATAAACTTACAGTACTGAGAATGGCTGTTCAGCACATGAAGACATTACGAGGTAAGTTTAAAACAACTACTGTGAGAATGGTAATTATATATGAATTTAAAGAATAGAGCTACCTGATACTTGTGAATTATCAAAACACTTCGCATTCAGTATTCCAAAATACATACAACACCACACTGTGGTAGACAAGAATTAATATTTCTACATTGTAGATGAGGGAGATTGGTGGTTTGCCTAAGCCAGCCATGGTGAGCCTGTGGCCCTTCAAATATTGTGTTCCAGCTCTCACAATCCAAGAAAGCATTACCAGTCCTACCAGTTGTTAGGATGAAGAAAACTGTAATTACACAGTTTTAGGAGGTCTGATTTAAGTGGTTTTATCAATGGAGATTTGAAGTCATTACTTTCTAAAACCAGGATGAAAAACTTTCAGCGATGGTGGCAGCCACATTATCCTCCTGTCGGATCACACAAGGACACCTATATTTATAAGATTTTTATTGAAAGCAAACTGTTCCAGAAGGAAGACAAGCCAGAAATGATGGTGTGGCATGCACAGTTATGACACAGAGCTTCCCCAGCAAAGACACAACAGTTCCACCCCACTCTACCAGCTTTAGCAGAGAAGAGCTGTACTTACGAAAAACAGGAAAGGCAAAAATGATTAAAGGTTCCCTCTCTTTTTCCTGTCACAGGGCCTTGCTTTTTTGTTCATCTCTGGAATTCAACATCCTGCTTCAGAGAAAAACATTGGTGGCCTCAGCTACCTGTTTGTAACTAATTGATCAGTTGTTTTCTAGAGCAGGAAGTTGATTCTTTGCATGAGGAGAAAAAAAGAAAGCCACCTCAAAAGGGAGGGAAGGGAGGAAGGAATATTCATCTTTTCTCATCTTTGATTTAGCTGTGTCTCTCATATCTAAGAGAAATTCAGGGCCATTTAAAATCCAGATGAAATCCAGATTATCTGCTTTGAACTGGATTATATTGCAGAGTAGACTCATTTAATCCAGTTCAGAGTAGAAAATGTGGATTATCCCCTTTGATTATCTGGATTATATGGCAGTGTAAAAGAGGCCTCAGCATTGTGGGGTTGAGGTTATTTTGTTCAGCTCTGCAAGGGGAACTTTCAGGGGCAACCATTCACCCATGGTACAACCCCACCCCCACTGCTCACTATAACAATTTGCTGCTAAATTTAAATGCAGCTGCTGTTTTGACCCATTTCTCAGTTCGGGGAGCCTTGAGCTGCTGAAGGGCTACAAAAAGGTCCATGTGCCTGCATTGGACCTCTGGGCCACACTTTCCCCGTGCTTTTTCTACACATTTTAAATCAGCTCGTGATATCTTATTTCTAAAAGATACAAAAGAGATGTATCACCAGGCTCCCTGGTAGCATAGCGGGTTAAACTGCTGAACTGTTGAACTTGCTGACCAAAGGGTTGACGGTTCGAATCCAGAGAACGGTGAGCTCCCACTGTTAGGCCCTGCTCCTGCCAGCCTAGCAGTTCGAAAACATGCAAATATGAGTAGATCAATAGGTACCGCTCTGGTGAGAAAGTAATGGCGATCCATACAGTCATGCCAGCCACATGAAGTTGGAGGCATCTACGGACAATGCCGGTTCTCCGGCTTAGAAATGGAAATTAGCAACACTACCACTACCCCCCAAGAGTTGGACACGGCTTAATGTCAGGGAGAACCTTAGCTTTTACCTACAAACGAGATGAGATATGTTTTTATGTACGCGACATTGATATTTACCAAGTTCCTGAGTAAAATTAAAATGTAGCTGTCTCATAGTAGCTTTGAAAACAACATGAATTTTAGAATATGAGCCGTAGTTATAACTTTAAAGCAACCTTGTATTAATACTGAAAATAACTGTATACTGGTACAGTAAAAGTGCCATGTACTATACATGACCTTGCATTATTTTCTTAAAGTGTAATTAATTTTTCTTCCTCACTCCCCAATTTAAGGTGCTGCAAACCCATACACTGAAGCAAACTACAAACCTGCTTTTCTGTCAGATGATGAATTAAAACATCTTATTCTTAGGGTATGTGTTAGTTTTGAATGTATGAACATGTTTATGGTGAGAGAAGATTCTTGTAGAAAATTCAAGTAGAGTTTTCTTATCCTCTCCCTGCATTAATTATGATTTCTTCAGTAAAGGTTTCAGTCATATTTTCTCTAGAAATGGCCTCTGTGTTAATTGTGTGTGACATGAGCACACTGGACTAGCACTACCAGTAAAACAAATGTTTAGTAGGCTTTCCAGTAACATGGAACTCTGGATTTATAGCAAGTAAACTGAAATTTGGATAAGGAACCACACAAAAAAGTTCAGATCATTCTAAATATGGTACTAATTTTAAGGTGGAGATGCAGATATAGGAAGCTTTTTGTTTTCTTAGAACATGCATTGATTCATCTGTTCATTATCTCTAGTTCTGAAATGCCTTTTCATGTGCATTAGTAGACAAGAGCAGAGAGAACCATGGTCCTGTCCATTAGCCAGTGTAGACTTCTCCTCCCATCGACCCCATCCATGCCGTAGAATGAGGAAGATGGGAGATGGAGGTAATCAGTGGTGGTAGAAGCCCTTGCACATACAGAGATAAGGACTTCACCCCCAGGGCTTTTTCCTCCTCCCTCTTCGATGGCATGGAGGTGTGCATGGGGTGAGTGCATTTGTGACAGAGAGATACCAGCACCGATGAGCAGCCATAATAACTGCTCTATGTGGTAGTAGTGATAGCATGGATTGGGCAGCATTTCTGTTTTCCTGCCTCCGAGCCATTTGCTGTTTCTTACAGATCTAATGTCTTCTATAATGAACAAGGTAACTCCAAATGCACTTATTTCTGGACCTGTTATCATTTTTTTTGTTATTCTCAGATGTAAGATTTTAAAAATCAAACTGTTGAAAATGACCTTGGTTAGTATTGAATGTAGGAAACCTGTGTTGTTTCCATGAATTCTTTGAACTACGTGTTTAACAATGCAAATAAGAATGTGTTATGCTTCACTAATTAAAATTATCTAACACCCCTCATTTCAAAAGCCATACATCTTGTATTGTGATCACTTAGTGTCATGTGCAACACAAAATGTATTCCTTTTTATTTCAGTTGCTATAGCTTTATGTAATAATTCTACAAGTCTTGGTTTGTTTGTTTTTTGTAATTTATTCTTTATACAATGCTTGATTTGTAAGATGCATCTGATGCATCTCTATAGACAAGCAGTTTCATTAACATAAACTAGGATTTGTCATACCTGTAGGAAATGACACTTACTTAGTGCATGTGCAGAACTTTTCCAGTGAAATTTTTAAGAAAGTCACCAGTTAAGAGAACCCAACCACTCTCACCTAATATGAGGGATTACTCAGAGTCAGATTTTAAAAGGAACAGTGAAGTGAGTACAGTCTTCCTAACCTATTGCCTTTAAGGCATGTTGGAATTTAACCTTCATCTTCCCCTGTCAGCACAGTTCCACATTGGTCAGGCTGTGGTACACAACGAGCCATCAGCACAAGAGAGTGCATGTTTGGCAATGTTATTGAAACAGAATTTCCTTCTGTCTTATGCATCTGTGATGCTATTACATGACCCATTTCCAAATAGCTGGTAAAGCAACCCACAAGAATAAAGTTCTGGAATCTGCCTTGAATTAATCTGACCTACTTCCAGCCAGTACATTTCTCTTGCTTTCCTAGAAGCCCCTTTGGAAAGATTGTTGGCAACAATCCCAATGAAAGTGAGTCATCTTCCCTCTCCTGCTTCTATGGCCTTTTCCACCCACATACGGAACTGCTCCTGGCAGGCTCTAAAGATCTTGAAAGGGTTTTGTTAGAGCAAAAGGATGAGACATTGAGCTCCTTAGCAATACTCCATCCTAAAATCTCCCATGACTTTTGGGCCTGTTTTTCAAAAGGAAACCAGATAGAGAGCGGGGAGATACACATATGAATCAGAGCAGGGTGGTTTATTATGAAATATTTGGTGTGACCATACACATAGACATATAACAAGAGCCTTAAGATCAGCTGGGGAGGCCCTTCTCTAGGTCCCACCCTCTTCACAAGAGCGACTGGTGGAGATGAAAGACAAGGCCTTCTCAGTGGTGGCCCTTCGGCTGTGGAACTCCTTCCTTAGTGACATCAGGCAGGCTCCATCCCTGCTGGTCTTTAGAGGAAAAAAAGCTTAAGACCTGGCTTTGCGAGCAGACGTATGGTGAACAAGATATTATGGAATTAGACTTCAAAAGCTTGAATAATCATTTTGGGCTTTGGAAAATGACTATGGATAAGTATGAGATCAAGACTCTGCACTTTATATGGTTTTAATCTGTTTTATTGTTATATGTGTTTTAATTGTTCATATGTTTAACTGCCCTATAATTTGATGGGCTGTGTTTTATTATTATGTCCATGCGGCATTGAATTTTGCTGGAGTTTGTAAGCCGCCTTGAGTCCCCTGCAGGATGAGAAAGGTGGAGTAAAAATGAAGTAAATAAATCAATAAATAAAATAGACATTCAGCAATGACACTTGGTGACTTTGCCTTTATATTTTTGATGTTTTTTAGAAGAATGTATTGTCAAAAGGCTTTCATGGCCGGAATTACTGGGTTGTTGTAAGTTTTTCAAAAGCATTCTCTCCTGACGTTCCAGAAGCATTCTCTCTTGACATTTCACCTATAAACCCCATTTTCCTAGTTTCCAACAGACCTCACAACCTCTGAGAATGCCTGCCATAGATGCAAGAGAGAATGCTTCTGGAACGTGTCCATACAGCCCGAAAAACTTACCAAACTTACAACAACCACGTGAGGAAGTCATTGGTTCTGCATTGGAGTGTTTACTTATTCTGTTTTTGTTTTATTTTTTCAAAATTAATTATTATATTTACTTCTGTTTTAATCTGTTGAAATCAGTGATTGTTGAAGTTCAGTTGCGTGAGACAAAAAATTTAAAATACATCAATGTATATAACAAAGTGTTTTATCTTATGTTTCCCAATTAGGCAGCAGATGGCTTTCTCTTTGTCGTGGGCTGTGACAGAGGAAAGATTCTGTTCGTTTCAGAATCTGTTTTCAAGATTCTCAATTATAGTCAGGTATTTTTGGTGTGAATTAGATTTTTTTAAAAAAATGTGGTTCAGTTATGTGGTGAATACCTCTGTTCCTCTGTTGAAATTATCAGTACACTTGGCCTGTTGTATTAATGGATTCCGTATCCACTGATAGAAAAAGCAAATCTTGATTTTGTCATTTTATATAAGTATGCTATTTTTCTATGCCATTGCATATGTTGGCATTAGCACCCATAGATTTTGGTGTTAACAGAAGGACCTGGAACCAAAGCCCCGTTGATCCTAATAGCACCACTACATTGGCTACTTATGGTTTGACTTTTTAGTGGAAACAAAATGCTCTTCATTTTCTGTCCTCCATTTAAATATTCAGTAAAATCAAGTGCAGCAATGGATTAGAAATATGCTCTTTATAACATTTTTAACTGACTGTATATTATGTCTTGACAGAATGATCTGATTGGTCAGAGTTTATTTGACTACCTTCACCCTAAAGATATTGCCAAAGTTAAGGAGCAACTCTCTTCTTCAGACACTGCACCACGGGAAAGACTAATAGATGCAAAAAGTAAGTGCTTTATCCAATTCCAGAGGCCAATTAATGTGTACATACTTATTTGTTGATGGTGACAATATCAATGGATTACATACATTTGAGAATGACCCATCGTAGTTCAAGGATAAATTTCACATTGCTAATAATGCTGGTTTTTTAATAAATTGATTTGGAGTAATTGAGGATTGAATAACATACATATTATATATGCACTTAGTTTAAATCCAAGCCATGTTTACCATTTAGATTTTTTGTTCTCCCTTCCTTCTATGCAGCGGGGCTTCCAGTGAAAACAGATATAACGCCTGGCCCATCTCGACTGTGCTCTGGAGCAAGGCGTTCATTCTTTTGTAGGATGAAATGCAACAGGCCATCAGTCAAAGTAGAAGACAAAGATTTTCCTTCTACCTGTTCCAAGAAGAAAGGTACGAATGTTAGACTTGAATATAGAAAAAAATTGATTCAGTTCTATTGAAAATACGTTTATTTGGGATTGAATAACACACTACAGCATATAGAAGAAATAGTAGGAAACCTATTTGAGTCCCCTTAGGGGTGAGATAGAGCAGGGTAGAAATGTAGTAAATAAATAAATAAATATGGTTCACAATACCTTTTTGGAACATAAATATTTCTAATTCTTGTGCAATAAGTTGTACATCTTGCCATTGAATCAATAGCATCTGCGCTGCATTTGCTGAAAACAATGGCATTTGAGAAAAAGGACCTAGCATGTTATTGCTGCAAATAGTTATTTCTCTTAGTAGTCTGTAAGACCTTTTGCTGTCAAATGGCATTTATTGGAAGAATTGTTAATAATGAAGGCTGCTATATATTTTGTTGAGACCTGAAGATTCACTTTGTCTGTCATGATTACTTTTGGCATTCTTAAAGGGTCCATGTGAATGAGTCTCAACATGCAATTTTTCATGAATATAGTATTTAATGGCATAAACCTTGTTTTCTTTTGTAGCAGACCGGAAAAGCTTTTGCACTATCCATAGCACAGGATATTTAAAAAGCTGGCCACCAACAAAAATGGGACTAGATGAAGACAATGAGCCTGATAACGAAGGCTGTAATTTAAGCTGCCTTGTTGCAATAGGACGGTTGCATCCTCATGTAGTTCCTCAACCAGTAAATGGAGAGATCAGGGTTAAACCAACAGAATATGTTTCCCGACATGCAATTGATGGGAAATTTGTATTTGTAGATCAAAGGTAAGAACAATGTATTTAACTCGTGGTACCAGAATAGCAGTCCAAAGCTGATGTTTATACTTTAACCTACTAGATGACTTGGTCAGAATAGTAATAACATTACTGTCAAAATAGATAAATTGCAGGGTACTTCAGAACAATTGTATGTACACATGAAGTTTGTGGCTGTGTAAATAATGTATCATTTCAAGTTGCTTAATTCCTCCACATAAGAAGTGAACATTTGTTCTGCAGGAATAGGGACACACAGTTAAATTGTTGTCCTGTTTTTCGAGTAGAAAGTCATGTGCTGACTATTAATTAATCTCTTACCCTGCAATGTAATGCACAAAGTTATCACATTGCATGGCAACAACCCCTGTGAAGTAATCACAGGTAGTCTTAGTGTGGCAGTCTACTCTTGGGTTATATGAAGAACCCCATAGTTTCTCAAAACTGGGCCCCAGAGTTCTATGGATCTGTCATTAATGAGAGGAAGGGGATCTATTATTTCCCCCTTTTTTAAAAAAAAGGTGTGCATGAATGTATTGCATCTGCTACCTTGAATTCGTATTCCGTTGATTAAGTGAAAGAAAGCTAAGAGTTTTCATTTAAAAATGATGCAGCTGTATGGCATATGTGCTATGCATTATTTTTGCTTTGTTATCTATTATATAAATGGGTTCACGTCATGTGATGTATACCTCAAACAAAGAAACAACACAACGCAGAAACACAATACTTGCCAACAGAAATAGGCCTCAAGCAAGGTACGTTTGTAGCAAAGAAACTTCCCCCCCCCCCAAAACCTAAAAGGCCCCCAAAACAACGAGTAAAAATAAAACTACATTTACCAGCATCCTCCGGGGCAGCCAAAGACTCACCCAGCCTCTACATTCTGAACAACATGATTGGCTGCCAATAAGGGCGGATTTGCATAACTGCTGCACTGGCCAGCCAACATGAAAATTCCGATCCATAATAAACTGCCAAAACAGAATAAGGAAAAGGCCTGAGCCAATCCCCAACACAAACACCAAAATCACTTCCAACCGAAAAATTTACACCCCAAAAATCACAGACTACGCCCAAAATTGACAGTAAGGCTTCATTAACTTGATTTCCCTAACTAGCCCTCACTTACTGGGAAGCTGTTTACGCTCTAAATTGACAGTAAGACTTCATTAACTTGATTTCCCTAACTAGCCCTCACTTACTGGGAAGCTGTTTACGCTCTGAATTGACAGTAAGACTTCATTAACTTGATTCTCCCGACTAGACCTCAGCTCATTGGACATTGTGAATGGCCTGAATTGACAGTAAGGCTTCATTAACTTGCTGTTCCTAACTAGGCCTCAGCTCATTGGACATTGTGTATGGCCTGAATTGACAGTAAAGCTTCATTAACTTGCTGTTCCTAACTAGGCCTCAGCTCATGGGACATTGTGTATGGCCTGAATTTACAGTAACCTACCTTGGTACACAGAGCCCCGACCATGCATGATGGGACTTGAAGTACCACCATGGAAAATGGGATTTGTAGTACTTCAAAACCCATCATTCCCCACAAACCACTGCGGCCCAGAACCAAGACCAATAAAGACCCAACTTGGCACACCATGCCCCCCATGACCCGCACTCCATCCAACTGCAGTTTAGAGGAGGGCACACCGTGGATGATTGGACTTTCTCGCATCTCCTAAAAAGGGCACAGCAACTCGTGCCGGGTACAGCTAGTATCAAATAAAATACTTGGTACAAAGGTAATATCTTAACTTGATCTGAAACTGATGTTTTAAATGCCATTTTTCTAGCCCTATGTAGAGCCCTCCCACATGTTGAAGTGAGTTGAAGTACATGGTCTTGTTCGCATTTTTGATTTTGTATAAGGGTTTCATGTACCTCTTTGTATCTATATGGGCACCGGGACTGTGGCGCAGCTGGCTGAGTGTCAGCTGCATTAAGATCACTACTGACCAAAAGGTCATGAGTTCGAAGCCAGCCCGGGTTGGAGTGAGCTTCCGACCAATTTTGTGTAGCTTGTTGTCGACCTTTGCAGCCCGAAAGTCAGTCGCATCTGTCAAGTAGGAAATTTAGGTACCACTTTTTGGGGAGGCTAATTTAACTAATTTACGAGGCCATAAAAAATCTCCAGCAAGCATGCAGGGAATGAGGAAGTACCTCAACAGTGTCGCAGATGGACGGTGAAGCGAAAGCTTCCCTGGTGGCCAGAAAAAGTTGGAATGTTAAATAGCCTCTGACTGTCTGTCTATATGTGGCATTGAATGTTTGCCATGTGTATGTACTGTACATTGTAATCTGCCCTGAGTCCTCTGCGGGGTGAGAAGGGAGGAATATAGATACTGTAAATAAATACATAAATAAATACATAAATAAATACATAAATAAATACATAAATAAATAAATAAAAACAACACTGGATAATTACTCCAATAAATCAAAGAATGTGACTTTTCATAATAATTATTCTCCTTTCTTGCAAATATTTTCTTCACTCTTTCCCATGTAATGTTAAATAAAGAAAATTAAGTACCTGCATCCCCTGCTTTTTTACATTCAGCTATTTTGATAAATCTAAATTGTAGCCATGTTCCACACTTTCAACCCCTGGTCTACTTTTTTAACTATTGCTGCTGTGTTTTGGGCAAGCCCTTTTTTTCTTTCTCTCAGTTAACCTGGTGCAATTTAGTGATTAGTCTTGCATTTGCAAATTGAAAAAACTTTCCAACCGATTCCATGTTATGACAGAGGTCCAGCCTCTGACCTCTCAGATGGGGGTGGGGTGTGGGCTTCCTATAGTAAGAATGGAAAACTGTGGCTTCTATTCCTCCTTGCATTTCCCCCACTGTTTATAGGTACCCATAAACAGTAAGACATGGTGTCTCTTACTTCTTGTATAAGAGTACATATTTTCTACCTATAATGTAGTCACTCCACATTACAGTAGTTGAAGAACTAATTAAGATTACATGGAAACTTATTCAACACTTGAGATGTAACATTCTGTTCTTTATCTTGTTATACTCTTTCATATGTCCTTTTTTACTCCAATAACTAAACTAAAAATACTCAGCCAGCTTCCCCAGAGTTCTCTAAAATCCTCCTGCTGAAGTAGTTTGTACTCAAAAACCTAGTGATATTCTTATAATAGTCAATGAGTATTTGCATCCAAGAAATTTCCATGCCAGCCCACAGTGTACTGGTGATATAAAAGAAGATAAAGTTGTTTGTGGCAAAATCATAGCTTACAGGTAGTGGATTAAAGTTGGAGAGATAAAAGTTTCATGTATAATCCCTCTTGAAAGACCTCACATGTGTGCATTGTCTATTACTCTTTTTTAAAAAAATGCACAAAGTAATGGCTTGAATCATTTAATGGACTAATGTTTGGCATTAAACAAAATCTGATGCACAGTTACATTAATTTAAGCATTCGAAATTCATTGACCTTGTGTGAACTCAGCTCTGCATGTGTGGCTATCACATATGTATCGGGGCAGAAACATGTATGCTCAAGGTCCTTCTGTGTAGCGTAACATATGAGGAGGATATCTGAATCCTCACTATTTCAGTGGCAGAGTGCCAATGTCCAACAGATGCTTGCCACTGGAAAGAGGGAAGCTGTTTTTGCTGATTTGAACTGCAGGCCCTCACATGGTATTCCAGAGAGCCCACAACTCTTTCAGACAGCCTTTTAGACGGCTACAAGGCAAATGGTAGAAATTAGCTCTGCCTTGCTTTGTCAGAAGCATCACATTAGCAGAGCATTCATGGTGTTTAACTGTGTTTTCCACATTGTCGTTAACACATTTATGCCACAGTTAAATTTTCCTTTACCAGTTTGTGCTTATTTAAGCTTAACTTTAAGTCATCCGAATATATTATGGGATCTGCAATATTTACAGTTCAGATAGGACAGTCTGCTATAGTACATCTATTAGGGATTAGTAACATTGTGGTTTTATAGTAGGATTGTCTGCTTTCTTATTGGCTGCTCTTCCTACTTTTTACTGCAGCCATATTTTCAGATATTAGCTGGGTAATAATAGTTTTTCCATGGACTGGCAATTTCATCTACTAGTTTCTGCAAATGTGGCATTTCTTTACAGACAGTGGAAAGAGTTGGCCAATTTCATTTTTGATCCGTTGGCAAACATTTTAAATAGTAGCTGTCATGTAATGTATAAATAAAATTCCCTTTTTATATTTTAGGGCAACTGCAATTTTAGCATATTTACCACAGGAACTTCTAGGCACGTCATGTTATGAATACTTTCATCAAGACGATATAGGACATCTTGCAGAATGTCACCGACAAGGTAAAATATTGTATATATACTTGTCTAAATAATTCAGGGCAAGATGGGTGAATGTTATCCTTGAAGTGACTGGCTTGACCTTGAAGGAGCTGGGAGGGCGACGGCCAACAGGGAGCTCTAGCATGGGCTGGTCCATGAGGTCATGAAGAGTCGGAAGCGACTGAACGAATGAACAACAACAAATAATTCAGAAATTTAGATTTTCCCTCTCCATTAAGATAATGTTCGCTAGGAAAAATGACTTCAGTAATTTGAAAACTGGAATAATACCAAACTGACCTAACTATACTAGAACATGCACAGGAAATTTATCACAATGGAAAGAATATAAGTGTTATATGCTTAAGGCAACAAAATAAGACACCAAAATAATTAAGACATCCACAGAGGCTACATATTTTACTCACTTCAACTCCTTCCCTATTTCTTTCAGTTTTACAGTCAAGAGAGAAAATTAATACTAATTGTTACAAGTTTAAAGTCAAAGATGGTTCTTTTATTACATTGAGGAGTTGTTGGTTCAGTTTCATGAACCCTTGGACCAAAGAAGTAGAATACATTGTTTCAACTAACACTGTGGTTTCGTAAGTATTTTTTTTTCTGCTGATATGTTGAGCATATATGTGTGGTATGTTTTCCAGCTGATAGTATAGCTCAGGGCTACTTAAACATGTGGTCTTCCACATTCACCAGTTATCCAGTTGCAGTTTTGTTTATTTGTGAGCTTGTACTGCCCTGCCCTCTTCCCGAAGATGGGGCTGACCTGTCAACATTCACATGAGAGGTGGACACAGCACAAGTGATGATGGCTCTTCCACCTGCCCCCTTCCTGGTGACAGGGCTGCCATGTGAATGTGCACACAGCCCTGGGCTTTGGAAAGGAGTGGGCAGCGAGTGTGAGGCTGACAGGCTCACTTTCTTAGTGTTTGTTGCAAACCAGGGAAACCCACCCCCAATGTACAATATTCACTTTTTTCCACTTTCACTAAATCCCTGTGCTCCTAACCCCAATGAAAGTGGAAAATTAATTGATTTCTTCATAATACTCCATTCAGGTGCCATGATTTGAAAAGTAAAATAGGTTGAATTCTGATTGCAAACAGGAATGTCATTTGTCTTTGTCTTCCCAACCTCCCAGTGCCCATGTACTTGATGGCGGAGATGCAACTTTCCCACAACTTGCAGCTTCACCGAACAGCATGGACAGTGTACTTCAGGCAGGAGAAGGTAACGTGAGCACTGTGCTATTTAAAAATTCCACTTGACAGCCTTCCTTTGCATTTATTTCTCGTCAGCTTGGTGTTGGCACCATCCAAAGTCAAATCTGTTATGTCTTTGGTGTCCTTGTTATTTGTTTCTCTTTAAAAATTCCCAACGATCTATATTCTCTCCTTGTTATACAAAGTAAAAAATATAAATATACAAAAGAGGAAGAAAGGCATCGGATACAAATCTAGATACATTCAGTTAAACACATAATGAAATGAAAAGTCAAAAGCATCACAGGGATATAGCTTTCCAAACCTATGGAGGGCAGAAGGGTCCCAGTCTTAGCCCTGTCTGGCCAAATAGCTATCCTTCTATTATTATAGTGTTGCCCTCCCCTCATCTCCAAAATTTTATTCGGACTGAAAATACTGGATTTCAAAATGAATAGTAATCAGCATTTCTGTGTTTGACCTGAGCCCAGCATTTGATATTTTTGAAAATTACATCATCAGCCACTTGTAACTTTTCAAAAAGTGTTACTTTATCATCGTTGATATAGCAACCAAAAGCAACTTGGTATCTACAACACATGAATTTTAAGTGCAAGGTTCAGTTATATTTAGATCCACTTTGCCAGATGGACCAAGCTTTCATTTTTTCATCTGGTAGCTATGGATTATCTGCTCTTTGGGGCCATCAGCTTAGCATACTGAGAAACTGATCCCTTTTCACTCAGACTGAAGTGATTACAGATAACAAGCTGCAGGTACATCATAACCTTGGTCAGTTTACATTTGGTTATGTAAAAGATCTAGTTAGAGTGAAATGAGGTTGTGGGCCATGAGGCCAGGAAGGTTGGTTGTTAATCAGGAGGCTCAGCTTCTGTCTTCAGGGCCATCCATAGCAGCACCTTTCAGAGCTAGTACCAGTTTGGGGTGCTGAGAAGTGTAACAGGTAAACGTGCATTGTTGTGATTTCATCTGAAGGCAACAAAGAATATTCCTTTTTGAGCCAGACCCCAGCTTTGCAATGGGATCTGTTTTCCAAGAGGCATTTCTCCCAAGGGGAAGAGATTTATCTGCATTGATCTACATTTTTCGCACCTTGCTGCAAAGTGCTCAACAATGATGTATGTGGATTTTCCTACAATCACCCTCAATATCCCTTTCTCATCCCAATAAGCTTGCTGGGGAGATCTAGTGGAGGTTGCTCTGTTACTCACACAGTGAGACTATCCAGTCTTTTATGTTGTCTCCATTTGGAGTCACTTGAATAAATTACTCCTGGGCTTAGAGCGGATGGGTTTTTGATCACTAATGGAAGTGAGTAAACAGGAAGAGGTAAAGAACAATTCTGACCTACCTTTCTCCTGGCTTTTGAAACAACCCATTTAAAATTATATGAAAGTCTTGTTGTCTACAGTTGTCACATAGAAATAGCGTGTATAGACAAATTTACAGTGAGTCTCTGGAATCAGTGTATGACATAAATAGTGAGGTGCATGCCTATAATTCCTCCTTTAAAAATGACTGGACAACCTCTAGGTGCCAGTTCTTGCTGCCTCCTGCCCTCCTTCCAGTGATAGATAGATAGGTGCATGTATTCTGGGGTCTTCAAAAACTATCTTAGGTTGCATGATGCTCAGCCCTGCTTCATGAAGTGAGACCGCATTTTTTCACAAACGTGTGTGGTTAGCTTTTAACATAATGTTTCTAAAGTTTCTATGGCAGGGTTTCTAAGTTTCTTACTGCAAGCAGTTAAATCTGTGAGTGTTGAAATTAACACATGAAAGTTAAAGCTCAAATTGTAGGATGATGAGAAACAGACAAATACCGTATTTTTCGCACCATAAGGCGCACCGGATGATAAGACGCACCTAGATTTTAGAAGAAGAAAATTGGAAAAAAAATATTTTGGGCCAAAAAGTGCTTCAAGCGCCGGGGCCCACTTTTTGGCCCAAAATATTTTTTTCCAATTTTCTTCTGGAAGGGTGGACCCTCCTCGGCGCCCTCCGCCATCCCTAAGCCTTTCCCTTGGCCGCCTCCTCCTCGGTCCCGCCTCCTCCTCGGTCCCGCCTCCTCCTCGGTCCCGCCTCCTCTGCCTCCGTCCCCCCCCCGCCGCTTACCACCGCCTCCTCCGCTTTCCGCCGCTTTCCGCCGCCTCCCTCGCCACCGCCGCGCATGCGCAGTAGGTCCCGAGCGCGCCTGACGCGTCTGCCGTCTGACGCTGGCGCGCTGACGCAGGCACGCCTGGCGCACCTGCGTCAGACGTCAGACGCGCCAGACACGCTTGGGACCTACTGCGCATGTGCGGCGGCGAGTGAGGCGGCGGTAAGTGGCGGAGGCGGCGGAAAGCGGCGGTAAGCGGCGGAGGCGGGGGGCGGGCGGCGGGCGGTGACGGAGGCAGAGGAGGCGGGACCGAGGAGGAGGCGGGACCGAGGAGGAGGCGGCCAAGGGAAAGGCTTTCTATCGCCTCCCCCCCCCTCTTCGCTCCATAAGACGCAGCTGATTTTTCCTCCTACTTTGGGAGGAAAAAAACTGCGTCTTATGGTGTGAAAAATACGGTATCTTATTCTTCTGTTTGAATACAAACATTAGTAGAAGACTAATCTTCCAGGTAGAAAGCCAAGATAATACTCGCTGTGATTCTCTCTCTTTCAGTTGTTCTAAAGTAAATACATTCATTCATCAAGCTGTTTTATCTTTTTCAACATTCTCTCTTCTTTTAAAAGGTGGCCCTAAAAGGTCCCTTCCAACAGTCCCTGGTATTCCAGGAGGAACAAGGGCAGGGGCTGGTAAAATTGGCAGGATGATTGCTGAAGAAATTATGGAGATTCATAGGTAAGGATATATCCAGCCCTGTTATGACACTTCAAGCTATATTTCTTAAAGGATTTTATTCAAATGGGAAAATTAAGAGTTCCCTGTCGTGGTCACTGTGGATCACACATCTGGTATTCCTGCGCCTGCGCAGAATAACTCAGAACCTTCTGAAAGTTAAAAGAAATGATTTTTGGTGGTAGCCCCGCCCACCTGCCACCCGAGTATATATAGGCGTGGGCGGGGCTACCCCTCAGTTCTCTTGATCCGCCGCCGTTGCAGCACTCAGAGAACCTTCTCCCGCGAGCTTGTCTCTAAGGACTGCCTATTTACATTGCATGATCTCGGTTTTGACATTGGACTGTTTCTGGATTTGAATTTCTTCTCTGTGTGATTTGGACTGTTTTCTGTGAGATTCCTGGCTTTGATTTTGGACTATCTCAGCTGTTTTCTGGCTCTCGCTCCCCGTTTGAACTGACTGAGGTGATTTTAATTGTTGGTCTATTATTGATTGCGTTACGCTGTCATGGCCACCACTTCTTTTAAGCGTTGTGCCATGTGCCCTAATGTGTTTATTTTCATACTTTAAATGTATTTTCATACACTTATTCACTGTAATCTGAATGATCAGTAGTTGTTGCAGAAACTTGGCAGCGGAGAATAAACACAATGACAGAGTTATGTCTGCCAGTGCACCCTCCCAAAACCTAGTTTTCCAACCTGGCAACACCTCAACAGAAGGTTTTTTGAGGTGGCACAGAATGCAGTGCTGGAAATTGATGTCTGCAGTTATCTCCCAGGCATGGGGGAGATTGGGGACAGGTCAAGTCCTGCCATAACTGCTTGTCTGACCAGGAAGATTCTGCAAACGTTTTCCAATTACCCTGGTTTTCAGCACTTTGGAAACCCTTTGACAGGCTGAAATATTAGGTCTTGGGGTCATGTCCATTCATTAATGACCATAAATGCAATGTCATAACTGCTGAGTAGGATGGCAGCCTATATGTTAGACTTTTGGGATTATGCTGAACAATTAGAAGTAGTGCTCATACCCCATTTTCCTAGTTTCCAACAGACCTCACAGCCTCTGAGGCTGCCTACCATAGATGCAGGTGAAATGTCAGGAGAGAAAAAGCTTTTGGAACATGGCCATACAGCCAGAAAAATCACAACAACCCACTGTAAATACAGTTTATATACCAAGAGGTTGCCCTCTTATTGACATTATGTAAGAAAGGTTTCTGATGGATTATTTTGCTATGTAAATTGCTATACACAAAAGGTACCTGTGTTTGATGGTGATAAAAGCCTGATCGAGGGCCTGGGCTCAAAGTCCAAAACATTCTATAGTTTTCACATGAGATTTTTGCATTGCTTTCCGATCTGATTGACAACATTTGTTTGATAGGATACGAGGCTCTTCACCTTCAAGCTGTGGCTCTAGTCCATTGAACATGACCAGCACACCTCCCCCTGACACTTCTTCACCAGGAGTCAAAAAGGTGAGGTAGCAGAATTCAAGAGTGCTCTGCTGTGTTTAGAAAGTAACCCATGGCAACTAATTTGCTGGAAAGTTATGTCATGGTACTGCCAGACCCCCCCGAGAAGCTTTGTGTGCCCAGAGAATGGCCTGGACCACCTCACAGTATAAAGTCAGATGTCT
Organism: Anolis apletophallus; assembly: GCA_030556195.1. NCBI lineage: Eukaryota > Metazoa > Chordata > Lepidosauria > Squamata > Anolidae > Anolis > Anolis apletophallus. The sequence goes on along the minus strand of JARBWK010000002.1, from coordinate 82,357,589 downwards.
ACACAGCCATCTTTCTTCCTTTATCAAAGAAAGCTGGGTTTTTAAAAACATTTCTTGCTCTGAATTTTAAGCAAAGGGGAGTAGGGCTCATCTGGAGTGCTTTTCTGTCATGCACAGTGTTTAGGGGAATTTTCAAATTGATGTTTCAAGAACATATTTCCAGTACAATTTCATGAGTTTGAAGTTATTCATTTTGGTGTTTTTTGCTGTCTCTTTACCTAAAATCTCATTTTAAAGCATAAATAACTTGGACACGTGACTGAAATAGGGAAAGGGCAGTAGCTATTGCAAAATATCTTTCGGTAACTTCCCATTGCATAAGGTTCAGCTGATAGCTGTAGGAACAACAACAACAACTTCATTCTTATATCCCGCCTCCATCTCCCCAAAGGGACTCGGGGCAGCTAACATGGGGACCAAGCCAATATAAGCAAGGTTACAAAGAACACAATTTAAAACGTATACAGTAAAATCTATTAGAACAGTAAAACCAATAAAATGTAAGGCATCATAAAACATAAACCAAATATCAAAGAACCAGTAGCCAAGAAAAGTAGGCACGTACAGATTTGAGATTAATAGGGCAGGACAAGGGCTTTTGCAAACGTAAATTGTCAGGCCGGGGGTGGGATTAAAATACTGGAATCCAACCAAAAGAATTAGTTAGGCAGACTTAATCAGTAGCTAAAACCATTATTAGATTGTGGTAAGTGACTACACCAGGTCCTAGGGTCATGCAGTCTCTAAAAGCTGCACTCTCATCTATCCCATTATTATTATTATTCACCAATAACTGCTTAGGTGCAGAAGAAGGTTTTTAAATACCAGGAAGTAAATTCAGAATTCCTCCAAGTTTTGAGAAAAGCCGTCATCACCACCCAACGGTCTAGAGGTCATGAGCATTTCAGATTTTTATGAAGTTTCCCCAATGTCAGAAGAGGTGAATTTGGCAATCTCAGAAATGGCCTTGAAGAGGCACATATTGGCTATAGTCAATTCTTCTAAGACTATAGTCCTGGTGTAAATCAATTTAGAACACCTTTTGATTATACATACTCTGAGCTCTTGGTATCCACTGGGGTTTGATTCCAGGACCCTCTGTGGATACCAGAATCCATGAATGTTCATTATATAGATTGATGTAATAAAGTGGCATCCCTTATAGAACAGGGCTGTCCAACTTCTACCGGACCTGTGGCCGGAATTCCAGTTACTGATGACCTGGGGGGCCGAAGGGTCTGCCTCCGCCCCCGGCTCCGCCCCTCCCGGCTCCACCCCAGCTCCGCCCCTCCCGGCTCTGCCCAGGCTCCGCCCCTCCCTGGCTCCACCCCTGCCCCGCCCCTCCCGGCTCCGCCTTCTCCCGCCTTGGAGGTGTCTGTGGAGGACACCGGGGCTTTGACTTGGAGATAGAGATGAACACCAAAATCCCAGTCTCAAGTCCCAGTCCCTGCTTTGAACTGGATTATATTGCAGTGTGGACTCAGGGCCCTTCACACAGCCATATAACTCAGAATATCCAGGCAGGAAACCCCACAAAACCTGCTTTGAACTGGATTATATTGCAGTGTGGATTCAGGGCCCTTCCACACAGCCATATAACCCAGAATACCTGCTTTGAACTGGATTATCGGAGTCCACACTCATATAATCTGGTTTAAAGCAAATAACATGGGATTTTATTCAGGTGTGTGGAAAGGAAGTCAAATAAGAAGCCAGGGCCCTTCCACACAGGCCTATAACCCTGAATGATAAGGCATAATATTCATTCTGCCTCTGCTAATAATAATAATAATAATAATAATAACAACAACACAACAACAACAGGTTCCTGGGTAGGAGACCTCAAGGGCCATCCAGGGCCATCCAGTCCAATCTCCTTCTGCCATAAGGGGAAAACACAATCAAAGCATTCCTCACAGATGACCATTCAGCCTCTGATGATGATAATAATAATAATATTAATTACAATGGGTTTCCTAGAATAGGAGACCTCCAAGGGCCATCCAGTCCAATCTCCTTCTGCCATAAGGGGAAAACACAATCAAAGCATTCCTCACAGATGGCCATTCAGCCTCTGATAATAATAATAATAATATTATAATAATTACAATGGGTTCCTAGAATAGGAGACCTCCAAGGGCCATCAGTCCAATCTCCTTCTGCCATAAGGGAAAACACAATCAAAGCATTCCTCACAGATGGCCATTCAGCCTCTGATAATAATTAAAATATAAGAATAATAATAATTACAATGGGTTCAGAATAGGAGACCTCCAAGGGCCATCCAGTCCAATCTCCTTCTGCCATAAGGGGAAAACACGATCAAAGCATTCCTCACAGATGGCCATTCAGCCTCTAATGATTATAATAATAATAATAATAATTACAATGGGTTCCTAGAATAGGAGACCTCCAAGGGCCATCAGTCCAACCTCCTTCTGCCATAAGGGGAAAACACAATCAAAGCATTCCTCACAGATGGCCATTCAGCCTCTGATAATAATAATAATAATAATAATAATATTATAATAATTACAATGGGTTCCTAGAATAGGAGACCTCCAAGGGCCATCCAGTCCAATCTCCTTCTGCCATAAGGGGAAAACACAATCAAAGCATTCCTCACAGATGGCCATTCAGCCTCTGATAATAATAATAATAATATAATAATAATAATAATTCCAATGGGTTCCTAGAATAGGAGACCTCCAAGGGCCATCCAGTCCAATCTCCTTCTGCTATAAGGGGAAAACACAATCAAAGCATTCCTCACAGATGGCCATTCAGCCTCTGATGATAATAATAATAATTGCAATGGGTTCCTAGAATAGGAGACCTCCAAGGGCCATCAGTCAATCTCCTTCTGCCATAAGGGAAAACACAATCAAAGCATTCCTCACAGATGGCCATTCAGCCTCTGATAATAATAATAATATTATAATAATAATAATAATTACAATGGGTTCCTAGAATAGGAGACCTCCAAGGGCCATCCAGTCCAATCTCCTTCTGCCATAAGGGGAAAACACAATCAAAGCATTCCTCAGCCATGTTGAATCAAACCTAAACTCTCATGAGAACAACAGAAAGTACTGAACCTTGAGTTTGGGAGTTGTAGTTCCCCTCCATCCAGAGAGCACTGTGGATTCAAATAATGATGGATCAGGACCAAACTTGGCACGAAGCCTCAGGAGAGGAGGAAGCCGGAAAGGGAATGGGTGAGCACCCCCGTGCTCTGAACTCGGCCCCGCCCCTTTTCGCTCTGGCCACGCCCCCTCTCACTCGTGCACTCTCTCTCTCCTTCCCTCTTTCCTTCAGGTGGTGGAAGGGGGAAGGAATGAAAGGGGGAAAGAGAGAAAGGAGGGAGGGAGAGAGAGCCTGCTCCTCCTCCCTGCCCCGCCCCACCCCCCCCCCCCCCCGAAAAATAAATAAAAAATAATCGGAAAAATATTCCAAAAAATATTTTAAAAATTTTTTTTTAATCTTAAAAGGCAGATATCTTGCAGGAGGGTAGGGGGCCGTGGGGAAGGGGCTGGGGGCCGTATACGGCTCGGGGGCCGCAAGTTGGGCAGCCCTGTTATAGAACATGGAAAAAAGATGGGTTGCTTGCCTGTAACCATGTTTCCTCTAGTGGTGCCTGTGAAATCCACACAGATGGTCTTCTGCGCAGACAGTTTCAGAACTCTCTAGAATTTTTAAAAGGATACTTTTTGGCGGTAGCCCTGCCCATGCTCCCCAGCAGTATATATATCCAGTAGGCAGGGCTGCTGCTCTAGTTCCTTAGCTGCAGAATTGCAGCCCAGGATACCAGAGCATGACATCCAGCGGGGAGGATGGGCGGGTTGTGTGGATTTCACAGGTACCACTAGAGGAAACATGGTTACAGGCAAGCAACCCATCTTTCCTCTGTGTGGTCCTGTGAAATGCACACAGATGGGTGTTTAGCAAGCTACTAATTTCGGTAGGTGGGCATCATGCCACACACAAACCAGCACTGCTGTCCCAAAGGCGGTGTCTCTCCTGGATAGAGCATCCACCTTGTAGCAGGTGATGAAAAGAGGGAGGGATTTGCCCAGGTAGCCACATGGCAAATACCCTCCAAGGTGTAGATCAGGCAGCTGCCTTGCAAATGTTCGCTAATGGTATGTCTCTCAAAAGGACACATGCAGCTCCAGCTCTTGTGGAGTTGAACACATGGTTCTATGTTTGTCAATATATGTATATATGTTAAACTGCAGGGATTGTCTGCAATGTATGTGTACTGTAATCCGCTCTGAGTCCCCTTCGGGGTGAGAAGCGCGGAATATAAATGAAGTCAATAATAATAATAATAATATACTGCTGGGGAGCATGGGCAGGGCTACTGGCAAAAAGTATCCTTTAAAAAATTCTAGAGAGTTCTGAAACTGATTGCGCATTTCACAGGACCACACAGACTAAAATAACGTTTATTTTTAGATTTTTGTCCCTGAAATATTTTCAGGTCATAGAGGATGGAGTTCGTGGATGCCGAATCCATGGATATGTAGGGACACCCATAGCCCCAAATGTATTAGCTGTTAGAATAGTTACACACAATTTTGGAAAGCTAAACATTCATTGGTTGGAAGAGAAATCTTAACACCATCTGGCAGTACTTTTCACATAGCCTTTTTCACTTTGGTTCACTGCACAAAGAGTCATCATGGGAAGTTGACTCATGTGCTCTGAGCCGTTTTACCACTGTCCGTATCAATTAAGGGTGGGCTCTTTAAACATTGTTGGCTTGCATCCTCAGCCACAGTAGCTGATACAGCCAGTTGTGAACAATGCTGGGAACTGCATTCCAGCAAGAGCTGAAGGCCACATTTTGCCTCAATTTTCGCAAGATTATAGAATTTTCCTCATAAAGGCAATGTTTTATTTTTCACTTGAACTTTGAGAGATTCAATCAAAATTGGATGGACCTTTCTGACAGTGGGACAGCAGGACAGTGTTATGTTGTTGTTCATTCATTCAGTCGCTTCCGACTCTTCATGGCCTCATGGACCAGCCCACGCCAGAGCTCCCTGTTGGCTGTCACCACCCCCAGCTCCTTCAAGGTCAAGCCAGTCATTTCAAGGTTACCATCCATCTATCTTGCCCTTGGTCGGCCCCTCTTCCTTTTTCCTTCCAATTTCCCCAGCATCATTGTCTTCTCCAAGCTTTCCTGTCTTCTCATGATGTGGCCAAAGTACTTCATCTTTGCCTCTAATATCCTTCCCTCCAATGAGCAGCTGGGCTTTATTTCCTGAAGTATGGACTGGTTGGATCTTCTTGCGGTCCAAGGCACTCTCAGAAATTTCAACCAACACCACAGTTCAAAAGCATCTATCTTCCTTCACTCAGCCTTCCCTAAGGTCCAGCTCTCACATCCGTAGATGACTACGGGGAATACCATTGCTTTGACTATGCAGATCTTCGTTGCCAGTGTGATGTCTCTACTCTTCACTATTTTATTGAGATTGGTCATTGCTCTCCTCCCAAGAAGCAGGCTTCTTCTGATTTCCTAGCTGCAGTCTGCGTCTGCAGTAATCTTTGCACCTAGAATTGCAAAGTCTGTCGCTGCCTCCACGTTTTCTCCCTCTATTTGCCAGTTAGTATCAATCAGTCCGGTTGCCATAATCTTGGTTTTTTTAAAATGTATAACTGCAACCTAGCTTTTGCACTTTCTTCTTTCACCTTGATTAGAAGGCTCCCCAGCTCCTCCTCGCTTTCGACCATCAAAGTGGTATCATCTGTGTATCTAAGATTGTTAATGTTTCTTCTAGCAATTTTAACCCCAGCCTTGCATTCATTAAGCCCTGCACATCGCAGTGTTATAGTTTACACTTAACACTTTAAAAGTCTATTAATATGATATGCTGCAGATCAGCTTGAGAAAAAGTAATCTGTAAAGCAGATTTTAATATAAATATCCCATTTTGACAGAATGACTCAAATTATTCATTCATTTTTTCTGTAGTGCATATATATGTCATCTACTGTCAGTTGCCATTTGATAAGTAGTGGCTGTGCCATTCATTTCTGATATTTGATTATCCAGTTATCTTTAGATGTTCCCCTATCTTTTTCAAATAGGGGAATAGCATATGTCAAATTTCAAATTGGAGTTGTGCTCGGGAACTTTGATTCTGCTTGAAATACAAAATTCGAATACAACATAGCACTAATACCATTATAATGGGGAATAGCTTGTTCCAACATTGGATACAAGCCAATAAGGAATGCACGGTTCATTAGCCAAGCTATAGTTAAATGGTATCCTTCCTGCATAACCACTATGGTCAAAATTGTGGTGAAGAAGGTATTTCAGAAATCTAAAAGAGCAAAACATGAATACCTCCCATACTACCAGTAGGAGGAAACCCAGTTTTATTATCTTTGTTTGAGAGCCTGCTCTGACATACATTGCCATAGAAATGAACAGTTAATTTAAATATATATTTGTAAGAAATGAGTATAATGTTTTGCTATAAAAGCAAACAACTTTGAGAAAATATTAAGTTTTTTGGATGGCAGGAGCTTACAATTCTATGGGGCTTGCCTTCATGAAATTAATCAGATCAAATATATTTCAGGTATTTTTCATTGCTAAAGCATGTTTATTTCAAGGCATTTCCCCCCATGTTTTTGCTAAATTCCTCAAGCCCTGAACAAACCTCTTTTCCAGAATGGGATTCCATGCAGCTTTCATTGTTTTAATGTATGAACCCAGTAATTTGGGTTTACATATAAATGAGCCCCTTACAGCTCCTTTCAGCCCACCAAATTTGTGTAATTTGTTTTCCATTTGAATCTGTAGAAGCCCTGGACCCAATTTAAATCATTTGAGATTATTGTCTGTTGTATTGTTTAGCCCAGGCATGGGCAAACTTCGGCCTCCAGGTGTTTTAGACTTCAACTCCCACAATCCCTAATAGCCCTTTCCTTTCCCCCCTCAGCTGCTTAAGCCATGTATGGACAATCTGTTGATAACTGTACAGTTACAATTGCATTTAAAGATATTGATCCATTGAGCCACTAATAATCTAGGCTAGATATAAACTTTGCTCTCCGGAAGCACTAATGGCACCACAAGCTGTAACTGATGCAATCATGCTGATTTTGGCACATATTACAGTCATCTTAATTTAGTCTATTCAGAGCACCATGGGTTTGATGTGTCATTGTGTGGAACATGGTTAAGAATGGTTCTAATGACAGTATCATTTATTTGATGATTATATTGCATAGTGACTCACTTGTCATTTCTTAAGAAATAGACTTCAGTGGGAAGAAACTCTGATGCGATTACTTGTCATACAGTGAATGACTTGTTACTAGGCCTGAAACAATCCCGAGGGAAATTCTAGCTGAAACATCTTTCTAGGAAGCAAGTTTTGATATTTTCAGAAAAATAAAGTAAGCTGTCACAGATTGGGAATTATGTCATTTGAGATTTCCAGTGAGTGAGAATTTTTATTAGCTGTCAAGATATTTTCTACATTATATGTTTAGCATATGGTTGGACTTCTCACTATATAACATATGCTACCACTTTTCCTGTTATAATTTAACTACCGTTCCCAAAACAAAATAAATAATATTTGTTTGTTTGTTTGAATTCCTCAAATTATTCAAGGAAATTTACATAAGCTATTTTAAAATAAAAATTTCTAGCATTGCTTCTTAGACATATTTCCATATTAAATGCCACGAATAAAAGCAGTATGCAACCCAAATAGTTAGTGCTTAAGCATATTACACATCATGCAACTCTTGTGATTCAGACAAAAGACGTAGGGAAATTGAAAATGGTTGTCGCAATCTAAGTGTAGAAGGCCTACTGGAAAGTTGAACACCCATCCATTTTAATACTTGAAATCTATGGGAGGACAGCTTTTGGAATTTTTCCTTCTGAACTCATATACAGTAAATGATTTTATCTTTTTTGTCTGAAATGGCAACTTCTCCTGCAAGGTTACAGATGATCCCATGACATTATTTTGAATGAATTGCTTGGTTAATTGATCAAAACAGATTTCACATTTTTCAATGAATATAGAAGTAAAAGCTAGCCCCTAAATACGAGTTGTATAAGTTAGGCTCTGCAAACTTTTAAAAGATTATTAACAGGATGAGAAATCCGATTTACTGCAGTTTATGCTGGACTAACGTTTTTGTTCTGTTTGATCTCCTTTCCTTTTTCAGATTTTGAATGGTGGAACTCCAGACATTCCTCCTACCAGTTTACTATCTAGTCAAATCCATGACAATCCAGGTTATCCATATTCTGACAACTCCTCCATCCTAGGTAAGCATGCTGACTAGGGTTGCAGGGACTTGCAGTCCAATAATATTTGAAAAATGGTACAATTCCCACCTAATTTACGTAGTGAGCACTTTGTTATTTGTAGACTCCTGGATCTTCACTGCTGATTCTAATCAGGTCCTAAAACAAATGTTCTAGAAAACAGTATTCTGTTTTATTTGCATATTCATCTGTCAAAAGATATGTGGCAAAGTAGAAGTTATAGTTGACCCCCAAAGCCAAAACGGTTAAATCTACATTAAAAGTAGCCAAAGCCAAGGTAAAATCGAGTCAACACCACTACCATAATTATCGCCTAAACTATTGTCAAATGCATGAACCCCTTCCCTCACTTATTTTGTTATTCAAGTGGTGTTTCCTTTTACTAACTCTTTGTTCTATTGCCGACTGGTTTTAACTTTTCCATTTGTTTTCCAGGGGAAAACTCACACATAGGCATTGATATGATCGACAATGACCAAGGATCCAGCAGCCCAAGCAACGACGAAGCAGCCATGGCAGTTATTATGAGCCTTTTGGAAGCTGATGCAGGTCTTGGGGGGCCAGTTGATTTTAGTGACTTACCTTGGCCCTTGTAAATGCTACCCAATAGCTTTGACATCTGGATATATCAAAGTGCATTATTGGTGGAATTCTCCCATCTGTGAAACTTGTTGAAATGCTTTTGATGTTTTAATTTCATAAGCCATATCAAGAGAACTGTCATCCTCCTCCCCTGTGTATTTTCAGACCAAGTGGAGATCAACTTACTGCAGTGTTCCTACATCATTGATTTGGTTAGCTGTGTATAGCTTGGATTAAGTGTATATTTTGGGTTCTGTTCTTGTGTTGATGTTTTGTTTTTGTTTTTTAAAAAAGATCACTGTGCAAACACAGCACTGGCATCACTGGTAGCTTTTATATGCAGATGGTCATTTCAGCTATATTGTGTTTTTACACTACAGGAAAAAGTCCCCCATGTGGATAATGGATATTTCTTATACTAATGTATCAAAATTGTTTCTTGTAAGATCCTTTACTATAAATATTGTTGAAGTGTAATGTATTAGGCAGTGAAATATTTTTAAAATAAAATGTTTTCCCTTATTCTGAATTTATTCAGTTGGATTGTAAAATAAATGTGGATGAAGTGCATCATGATAAAACAGAAGGTAAAAGATCTGGACAAATACTGTTCTTGGGATACTGGCTCTGATATCAGCATAGAACAGCTTCTTAAGAAACAAAAGGAGTCAGCACAACATTTAGAGCAGTGGCTCTTCACTTTTTTGCCCTCCAGGTATTTTGGACGTCACCTTCCGAAAACTCAAGGTAGCGATGCCAGTGGTAAAGCCTCACACAACTGATGAGCTAAAGGCTTTGACCTATTGGTCTGAAGTTTCAAAACAACACAAAGGAAAAATTATGGCACTTAGGCTAGCTGTATGACAAAGGCTGATCAAAAAGCCTATTACATTAATTATGGCCTACATTCTACTATTAGACTGGACTACAGAAGAACTGTTGACTCAATGAGAGTTATATGTAAACTCACCATTCTACAATTGGTTCAGTGGGCTTCCCACAGATCAGAATTACCAGGATACCATTCAAAATTGAGGTTTTAAGTTTTATATATTGAGATGTAGTCTGTGTTGCTTAACAGAGATGAGAAAGGAACTAGTAATAATACTACATCCATCTTACCTTCAAGCTGTTCTAGGTTGTGGCTCTCCAGGTGTTTTGCGCTTCAGCTCCCAGAATTCATGGCCATTGGATAAGATGGGTAGGATTTATGGAAACTGGAGTTCTAAACATCCGCCCTGAGTCTCCCCATGGGAGAAAGGCGGAGTAGAAATGAAGATAATAAACATCTGGGGGGTCGCACAAGTTTGACGCTTCTGATTTAGGCCATAATTCCAAGAGCCCTTCAGTTGCTATTCTCACTACTTCTTCGGATTTGCTGTGGTCCTTCTTGCTCCCAGACCATAAGCTGGCTGAAAGAGCAATCCACTACTAGTGGGTTATTCCCTTTTGCCAGCTGATTGAGCTAGGAGTCATAAAGTTTCAGTTCTACTTAATCCATTTACTCTTCTCTCTTCCTCAATAATTAGTTTTTCTGCCTTGTGAACTTTTGATATTTCTATCACCCTATTTTTAAAACATTTCTCTAAAATAAGATTTAAATATGGCTAGTAATTACCAACCTCTTTGCCCCATCCCACATTGTAAGATTTGGATAGTGAAAGAAAATTTCCACTTGTGAGAAAAAGTGGCAAACAATTATAAAAATTCCCTTCAATATCATGAGTATAAAGGTTATTGTTTGTATTTATCAAACTGTTATTTAGTAATTGCCTTAAAGTATCAGAGATAACTTGGTATTTCTCCACTGAAACAAGCTTAGCACAAGAAAAAAAACAGATAAAATAACATCGGGCAAAATACTTTAAATATTTTGGTGGAAAAAGACCAAAAAAGGTCTCTCAAATGTGGATTGCCAGACATTTTGTACCCTAATTATAATTTTTGCGAAAACTAATAACATAAGACAGCTAATATTAAAATAATGGCAATTTTATTTGAATGAAAAACTTGAGTTTACAATCAGTTAATAAGTGAAGAGTGAACAACTTGACCTTGCCTATTCCACGACATATGAAAAAAATCTCTCAGTAAATAAATATTTCTGTGAACAGATTTAAGGTAAGGCAAATTTGTAAGATAAAGCCCATTTCAGTTGTTTCTGACCCTTGCTCATGGCTGACATCAAACATGAAAAAACCCTCCATTGGATAAGTCTAAAAAAAACTGGCCACTGGATCACAGCCCAAAAGCCCCAGCGGCAAGAATTTTGTGCTCATCCATAAGAGAATTGAGTAGGTTCATCATCTCTGTTCATAACTATTTACATTTATCTGAATAGAAAGTCTCTGAAAGAAGCACTCTGTTAGTCAACATTGTGCACAGTGACTATAAAAATGGCTTTGAGATATTTTTTTTGCCCACCATTTATAAAGTGCCACTATTAATTACGTCTGCATTTTCTTCCACTGTACCAAAATACTGAATAAACCATAGCCTCTGAATCCTGCTATTTCAGACAGAGCCTTAGGATGAGGACAGTCCACCATACAACCAATACCACAAAAATCTACTTACTGGTAAACAAATGCAGGTATATTACTGAACCTCATGATGTTACACATGTACTCCTACAAACCATAATCAGATCCCACTTTGGTCTTTAAAGTCCATACTGCAGCATCCTAAAAACATTACATGTTCATTACACAATGGAGAGAAGCTGGAATTGCAGTGCAGTATGAGCTTTTTACAGCATCTTCATTTTTTAATAATAGCATGCTTTTGTTTAACCAAGAGTTTGGATCAGAGTGGCAAGTTGTGTCCCTCAGGATCCGCATCACTGTTGCTGGGCTGAGGATGGATGGGCAGAATATCCAGTTCATCCACCTGAGGAGTGGGATGCATCACCACCAGCTGGTCCTGGGGAATGTCGGCTGCAGCAGCTGCCAGGTTGGTAATAGATTTGCTTTTTACACACTGGAAATCAACATGCCGACTCTTCCCTTCTTCCTTTTCCCATGACATCCTTATGAAAGGTCTTTGAACGTAATTGTAGATCACTTCTGGTCTTCCACCTGGACGTTTCTTAACCTTTTCCTTGTATGTAGGGTAACCTAAAGTATTTGAGACACATACAACTATCTTCAATTTCAGTACAAATTGGATCAAGTAAGAAATCCTGAGAACTTATGCAGCCAGTGGGCATGTTAGTTTGAGGCAGCAAGAACATCTTTTCCCCAGTTTTCATGGAAGAAATTGTTGGCATGTCTTTTTTGCTACAAGGAATACAGAATGATGCTGAAATTCTGTGGTATAAGACAGTACTTACACAAGAGATACACTAGTATAAAGATGAGTCACATAAAGGCCTACTTAACAAGGTAAGAAACCGAATACTAGCTCATGCCCTGCCTCCTTTTTGTGGTCTCCACTTCCTTATTACGACATTTGTATTTTTATTTACTAATAATTTCAAAATATTTCACATAATACAGTAGTATTGTAATATCTATTCTCAGATCTATACTTCCCCACCCCTACCCTATCATTCACATTCAGTGTTATATAAAATACAGCTTTGTCAGTTCTGTACTACTACTTATAGTTTCATCCATTACATATAATCGTATTAATGTATTTTCTAACTTCACCCACGTCTTTCTCTTAATTGTGTAGAATATAATATAATAGATTAATATTTTAAATATGCAATCTCCATATTGGAATTTTCTTCTGGGACATTTTTAAGGGTTACCATCCATGCCGTTCTTGATCAGTTTGTGGTTTTAATTGGCTGTTAGTTTTATTTCATGTCAAAAGCAGTGCATAAATAAGTATAAACCTAATAAAAATAGAGGGAACACAAGTGGTTAAATAATTTTTCACCAAAAACGGGCAACAAAAAAACAGGCAACCCAAAAGCATTGCTTTTAAGCATTTTAAATTGCTTTTAAACATTTTAAACATCAGGGAAAGCCAAGAACTCAAAACACTGTTCCCATCCTACATATCTTGGTGTCACCTTAGATCGAACACTAACATTTAGGAAACACTGTATGAACACCAAGTACAAAGTGGCTGCATGCAGTAACATCCTGTGGAAACTTACTAGTAGCTTAAGGGGTGCAGACCCAAAATTAATAAGAACTGCTGAGTATGCCTGTACTGTGGCACAAGTCTGTTCACGTGAAACGGGTGAACACAGCACTGAACAAAACATGCAGAATAATCACAGGATGTCTTAACTTACACTTGTTGATAAACTTTACAAGCTAGCTGGCATTATTTAAAACTATGGAGAATACAGTGGTCACTGTTGCCCGTTTTTGGTGTGTGTGTGTATAGTTTCACACATGAAACTTAATAAATGGCTTCCATGAATTAGGAAATACATTTGTAGAAAAACAGAAGTGTGCTAATGGAGGTTTACCATAAAAAAGTTATCTTACCTTCTATACCTAATCGAATCTTCTTGAGACCCCTTTCCTTGAGAACTGATTTAGCCACATCTCTGTTCTCAATGTACTTGAAGAATCTATACAACTTTGTACTATAAATAACTGGAGAGAAACACATTTCATGTATTAATAAGTTGTATACAGTCTTGAGCCCTGCTTCCACAATCAAGTTGAAGAATGAATGTTTTAAATGATTTCAATAATACTTAGACATTTCTTTCTATTTACTTTGTGATGATAAAGAGAAGGACACAGCCTGATTGCATGCCAGCTCCACCCTCAACATCCTTCTCAGATGCCTGTTCCATGTCTACATTTAAAGTCTAAATGAAACATGATCAGAAAGAGATTCTCCATACATTCCCCTGGATAGAATTAAAATCCTTCCTAAGATGAGGATGGATGGATCATCACAGTGACAATTTCCAGAAAATATTCTAAGTGTACTGAATCAGCTTAGTCAACATAGGAAGGCCATGGCTGAAACCTGAAGGCCCTGAGGCTTATCTAAGCAAACCTTTTCCTCCCATCGCTACTAGTTCAAACAAGGGCTACTAGTTCAAACAACAATAAATGAACAAGGCAGCTGTCTTTTAATATACACGAGAAATCAATTTTATATCCTAAAATTTTTTTTGTCTTGTTTGCAGCCTTATACATCCTTCATCGCACTCTTATTTCCCTTAAAAGAATTTTAATACAGGCAGCTCTTGCTTTTCACTAACTAGGTATTGAAGTTTACGGTGATTTAATTCCAACCTTTACTGATGAAAATTTGACAATGATTTAATGATTTAAATTCAAAAATGAAAGGGAATATCCAAAATAAATTATATCTTGAAAACATGAGCACAAAGTCCCTGGCCCCTGAGCAAGATTACACTAAAATGCAATAGAACACCATCTGCCTATTTGGGGAGGGAGAGGGGTTACTGAAAGACCCATGTGACTTACTTTGTGAGTATTCTTCCCCCATCTGTGGAGGATATTCCTCATCCCAATCAACCACATCATCATCGGTGAGCACCACAATATGGCACTCCCTTTCCCCACTCTGAGCACTGGCTACCATCAATGGGAGTATCATTTCTTCAAGGTAAAATTCAAACTGCTTCCGAGCACCGTCATTTGATAATTCATGCATAAGAGCACCTGAAATCAAAACACCCAAATTATTACAACTGAAAACTTGTTTAAGAACATCATCGTTGCCAAATAGTCATCACCACAAGTCAATAATAATAATAATAATAATAATAATAACAACTACGACTACTTTATGTTTATACCCCGCCAACCATCTCCCCAAGGGGATTCAGGGTGGCTTACAAGGGACAAGCCCAACAATTACAGATAAAACACAATCAAATTTAAAACAGTCAAAATATAAAAACAATCACAATTGTAAACAACATCAAAATAATATGGCTGAGAAGGAACATAGCTGCGGTTCAGGCTCCATAAGTGGAGTACAACCTGGAGGGAGTGCAGGAAAGTGCAATAATCAAGTAGACAGGGCTGAGAATAGTGTCATCAAAAGTGCTGAGGTGGGCACTAAATGGGCTAGCTTAAAGTGCTGAAACTTAAAACTAGGGACAGGAAAATTACTGGTGGACTGCTTAATCAAAAGCACACCGGAACATCCAGATTTTTAGTTGTGACCAAAAAGAGGACAAAGTAGGAGCCTGTCTGATCTCCCTAGGGAGGGAGTTCCAGAGCCGGGGGGCCACCACCAAGAAGGCCCTCTCCCTTAGCCCCACCAGCCGTGTTTGAGACCAAAAGACAGACTCTCCACTATCTTTAGCAAGACAGGGAATTAGAATGGCATGGCTAGTATGGTCGTAATACTTTGTCCCAAAGATTGATTTTCCACTGGGGTTTTCCCTTCTAGTGCTATGATGTTAAGTAAGTATCTAAAAGAGAATAATGCTACATTAAGCATTTGAAAATACTGTATTATTTTTTAAATTATTGTTTGTGTTGTTCTATAAATATCTTGAAGTTACTGATATTCTGCATCATTAGACCTACCCATGATAATGGATTCTGTTGTCATGGTTATATCTGACAATGCCCTCCTATGAGACCTACATTTTTTCATTGTGACTGTGCCACAGGTTTGTCTCCTGGTCATGTCAAAAACAGGCAGCTATAAAGACTCAGTATCCTTTTACAAACTTCTTGTCCCAATGCACCCTGGCAACAGGGAGAGCATGGTAACCCAACCGCCACTTACTAGCACCCCAGTTTGCAGTGCCTTGGGATGCCTTCAGCTAGGCTGAAGAGATAGGGCTTAGAGCGGGGTGCTCATTAGGTAGATAGCGGTCTACTGGTAGATCGCATAGGGTGTCCTGGTAGATCGCAAGCAGGGCGGGAGGAAGGCTCAGTCCTGCCCCGCAGGATCCCTACGCCGCCCAAGTGCTGCTGGCCCTGGGTTATCTGAGGTCCTTTCCACACAGTTGAATAAAATCCCATGTTATCTGCTTTGAATCAGATTATATGACAGTTTGAACCCAGTTCAAAGCAGATATTGTGTTATGTTTCACATTTTTGTAGTGGGTAGGTAGATCATTTTGACTTGGTTCTTTTATAACTAGCTCGCATGCTGAAAAAGTGTGAGCACCCCTGGCTTAGAGAGTGTGTGTCTTATTTGGTTGACCATACAAGTAAATCCCCAGCAGCCAGTAAGTCAAGCCTTAGTAAGTAATTAATAGGTTGCCAGCTTCTAAATTTACCATGCTAAATAACGCAGTCAAGAAAAATGGACAAAGATTCAATGTTTCAATAAGCATAGATTGATACTATACAACTTATGTTCTTATGTTCTTATGTATGTTCTTAACTCAAACATAACAACTAACCAATTAAAATGTGTTTTACAGAGATAGGATTTTTGTATCAGATAGCATTTCATATTTATGGCAAAAGATTTTAATACATACATATGTGCATCAATTTCATCATCATACTTACTAAGGTCTCTACATTTGATAGTACTGTAATCGAAAGAAATACAGAGATAGTCGCAAGCTTCTCTTAGTTCAGGTATAGATATTCCATCAGGGCAACGGATCACTCCTGTCTTGTAGTAATCCTTTAAAAGAGAAAAGGATAAAAATGAATGTAACTAGAATGTAACTAAGACACTGTTAGGAAGCACCTGTTGCTTTCTTGAAAAGTTTCCCTCTTCCCCAAGCCTGAATACTGTGTAGCCTTGAAGGAAAAGTAGGTTAATTTTGTATCTTTACAATGTACTTTTTAAAAGTAGCTCCACTGACTGCTGATGGGTTTCCAGACCCAATTCAAAGTGCAGGTTATCACCTATAAAGCCCTACATGCTTTGGGTCCAACCTATCTTCAACACCGCATCTCCTTCTATAAACTGGAACGGGCACTAAGATCTATCAGGGACGCCCTCCTTTCGGTCCCACCTCCATCTCAAGTGCAGTTGGTGGGTACGAGAGAGGGACTTCTCGGTGGTGGACCCCCGAATTTGGAATGCCTTCCTGAGAGAGGTTAGACTGCCCCTCCCCCTCTTGAAGCATTCCATATACAATTGAAGACATGGCTTTTTAGACAAGCCTTTGACCATATTCAGAAATTCAAGAACCTGGAGATTATGTCACCATGCACTTTATGACACTGATATTGGTTGCAGTTTGTTTTGTTCTACAGCTATTGTTGCCTTTTACTGATCTTAACCAGGGGTTTTTAGGATGTTTATGTTAGTTGTTACTGCTTTGTATTATTGTCTTGCCACTTTTTGTATTTTGCATGTTTGCAACTCTGGGAGAAAGTGGCGGGGTATTAAAAAGTTTTACTTATTATTTAAATATCAGAAACCATGTAAAACGTAGCAGTTTATTGCCAGTTTGGTGCAGAATGAAAGGATTCTGACTGAAATTTCTCCGGCTGCTGATGAATTTCTAAATACAATTAAAAGTGTTTATGTTAACATTTTAAAAGCTCATCATTTGTGCATCTTAAGAAATATCTCTCTTAACTAATACTATACCCCATACCTTAAACTTTGTATTGACTTGATATTAATATGGAAAAACAGTAATTAAAAGTAATTTAAGACAAACTTAATATAACACAATTTTACTGTACTATAAAAACAGCTTTGTGAATGCAGAATGCAATTTTAGTTTTAAACATTTGCCAGGACCTCATGAGTTCTGGTTGCTTGAGTTCTGGTTAACCAAGAGTCTACTGTACTGAGCAGCCCACCCTGACATTTTTTCCCATTCCTTCCCAAAACGTGTTGCCTAAGAAGCACTTGTTCTATTCCAGAATGCAATTTATGCAAACTCTGTAGAATAGCCAATGACCCAAATGAAATGAATGTCCACCCTCCAGGTTTCTCTGAAATTCAGAAAGGTTGTGGGTAGATAGGTGAAAATTCCCTGAATACTGGCCTAGTCCTCAGCAATGAAAACATTAACCTGAAACAGTAGAAAAATTGTGTTCTGAAACTCAAGCAGTTCTTCCCATTCTTTGCTGAAATGTTAACTTCAGTTGCTATACTATACTATAAAAGTTTCATAACACAGCTTTTATAAAGAAGCAAGATTTTTTTTCTATTGTCGGGAGTCTATAAAGGATCTAAAAATAAATATGGTTTATATGCCCCTTGATTTCAGTCTAAGCCTTTTGATAACACAGCTGGAAAGAAAACTGCATTGCAAAGGATTTTCATATTACATTTATTCTTTCAAACAATGTCATTCAGTTTACGTAAGAATGAAGCAAAGGGATGCCAGGCAGAATTAAATGCTGCTCTGCAGGAATCCTTAGTCAACCTCAAGTAAAAAAACCTGCATAGAGGAATCGCCCAGGAGTTTTTGGGGTTTTTTTTCAGTCCAAAAAACCATTTAAAAATAAAATAATCTCACCAGAATAGCACGAAATACAGTGGAACCAATTCCTTCAGCCACTTCATACTCTCCCTTTTCATTGGGCCTCGTGAAATTATGTTCTCGTCCTGATCCAAACATCCTAAATTTTTAAAAAATGCATTCATGTAAAATTCATTTCAGCTATGTAATTAATTAATACTTAAAATTCAGAAAGACTGTTAACAAAATCAGAACAAAGACAATTTGGTGCCTTTAGAGTTTAATTATATTTGATTCTGCTTACTTCAGGTACAATATAAGTGGATTACCTAAGAGTCAACCAAATCCCCATTAATACAGGGCACATCTTTATCTACAGTAGTCTTGTAATCACTCTCAGGGATGAATATAAACTTTTAATGGGGAATAATCTCTTTCTTGATGGACTCAGGCCTAACGTGAGTAAGCATGTCTACATGGATAACCTCTGGACTTCCAGATATACAACTCCCCTCAGTCCCACCCAGCTCAGTCAATGGTAAAGGACTGTTGAAGTCATAGTCCAAAACACCTGGAAGGTCAAAGATTTCCCACCTTTACTATACAAAACTATAACCATTAAAAGTTATATTAAACTAGACCCTTGTAGAAAAGAATCCTGCAGCTCTTGTGGGACAAATTATGGCTAGTATCCTATTAGCGACATGGACTTTACATTAACCTTACATCTACTTATGTATATTTTTTACGGTGCGGATGTTGGTATTTCCTTTATTATAATAATAAAAACAACAACAACAACAACAACAACAACTTTATTTATACCCCGCCACCATCTCCCCCAACGGGGGCTCGGGGCGGCTTACATAGGGCCAAGCCCGAACAACAGAGTACAACAAAATAAAAACAAAATATACTAAGCAACGAATAACATCATAATTACATAACAACACAGGAATACATTGAGTAGTTTAAAATTACAATAAACACAATTGTCCTTTTGTAGTAAACAAAGCCTGCTCCTGGACTACCCAGTGCAAATCTGCCCATGCCCTGAGATCCTCAAGAGAGGCCCTTTTTCTTAGCCCCACCTCCAACACAAGCTTGGTTGATGGGAACAAGAGAGAATATATTCTTTTCTCAGTGACTGCCCCTCAACTCTGGAACTCCCTTCTTCCCAAGGAAGTCAGAATTGCCCCCTCCCTACCGTCCTTCCGGCAGCAGGCTACAACCTTTTCGTTCAGGCAGGCTTTAAAAGAAGGAAGTATTTAAGACCAAACCAGGGGGCACTGTGTTTTATGTAGTTCAATAGGTTTTTATTGTTTAAATTATTTTAGCTATTTATTTTTAGTAGTTTCCATGTTCACTCTTATGTTAGCATTTGCCTATGTTATAGGTTTTAAATTGTATATTGTATTGTTTTAAATGCTGTTAGTCTCTTTTTAGACAGAAAAAGTGAGCTATAACTATTATTACAACAACAACTACTACCGTGTTTCCCCGAAAGTAAGACACCCCCGATTGTAAGACGTATCGGGGGTGTCTGGGGGGTCGGCTTATATAAGCCATACCCCGTATATAAGACGTACCTCGTCCCGCCGCCGCCGCCGCCGCAATGGAGGTGTGCCGCGCACACCTGCGGCACACCTCCGCGGCACACCTCTTCGCCAGGGCTCCAGGCAAGGGAGGGGAAAGGAGCCAGGGCGGGAGGAGCGGCGACGCGTCACTGTGGCGCGTCGTCCCTTCTCCCGCCCCTGGCTCTCTTCCTCCTCCTTCCAAGGGTGGGAGAGAAGAGAGCCAGGGCGGGACGAGCGATGACGCGTCACAGTGACGCGTCGTCCCTTCTCCCCGCCCTGGCTCTCTTCCTCCTCCCTTCCAAGGGTGGGAGAAGAGAGCCAGGGGCGGACGGATGACGCGTCACAGTGACGCCTCGTCCTTCTCCCGCCCCTGGCTCTCTTCCTCCTCCCTTCCAAGGGTGGGAGAAGAGAGCCAGGGGCGGGACAACGATGACGCGTCACAGTGACGCCTCGTCCCTTCTCCCGCCCCCTGGCTCTCTTCCTCCTCCCTTCCAAGGGTGGGAGAGAGAGAGCCAGGGGCGATGACAACGATGACGCGTCACAGTGACGCCTCGTCCCTTCTCCCCCCCTGGCTCTCTTCCTCCTCCCTTCCAAGGGTGGGAGAAGAGAGCCAGGGGCGGACGACAGCGATGACGCGTCACAGTGACGCCTCGTCCCTTCTCCCGCCCCTGGCTCTCTTCCTCCTCCCTTCCAAGGGTGGGAGAAGAGAGCCAGGGGCGGACAGCGATGACGCGTCACAGTGACGCCTCGTCCTTCTCCCCGCCCCTGGCTCTCTTCCTCCTCCCTTCCAAGGGTGGGAGAAGAGAGCCAGGGGCGGACAGCGATGACGCGTCACAGTGACGCCTCGTCCCTCTCCCCGCCCCTGGCTCTCTTCCTCCTCCCTTCCAAGGGTGGGAGAAGAGAGCCAGGGGCCGGACAGCGATGACGCGTCACAGTGACGCCTCGTCCCTTCTCCCCGCCCCTGGCTCTCTTCCTCCCTTCCAAGGGTGGGAGAAGAGAGCCAGGGGCGGAAGACAGCAATGACGCGTCACAGTGACGCGTCGTCCTTCTCCCGCCCTGGCTCTCTTCTTCCTCCCTTCCAAGGGTGGGAGAAGAGAGCCAGGGGCGGAGACAACGATGACGCGTCACAGTGACGTCGTCGTCCTTCTCCCGCCCTGGCTCTCTTCCTCCTCCCTTCCAAGGGTGGGAGAAGAGAGCCAGGGTGGACGGGCGATGACGCGTCACAGCGACGCGTCGTCCCTTCTCCCCGCCCTGGCTCTCTTCCTCCTCCCTTCCAAGGGTGGGGGAAGAGAGCCAGAAGCGAGACGTCACAGCGATGACGCGTCACTGTGGCGCTGCGATCCTCACCACGCCCCTGGCTTCTTTCCCTCTCCCTTCTTTCCTCAAGCAGGGAGGGAAAGGAGCCAGGGGCGTGGTAGAGGCATCGTCTGACACGTCACTATCTTCCTCCGCCCCTGGCTCCTTTCCCCCTCCCTTGCCTGGAGCCCTGGCGAAGAGGTGTGCCGCGGAGGTGTGCCGCAGGTGTGCGCGGCACACCTCTGGTTGCGGCGGCGTGGGCGTGGCGACGAGTACGTCTTGGGTTATATAAGACGTACCCGAAAGTAAACGTGAGGGACTTTGGGGGGGAAAAGAAAGTAAGACGCTGTCTTACTTTCGGGGAAACACGGTACTACTACTACTACAACAACAACAACAACAAATACCCCAAGGTCATTTGGGCCCTAGTGGAGGACTGGGGATAGGGGAATGGCAGAAGTGTCTGGATATGTTCCTGTGACCAGATGTAAAATTATTTAAATCAGCTGATAAATCCTCTGGAGGGTCATGGCAGATGATGCAATCATTTTGCATCTGTACACAGATGCCAAGTCCAACAATTCTGTAACGCCCCCCGCCCCCAGCCCTCCATCAAACACAGAATAGGCATGGTTTTTAGCAACTCTACTCTAGGTCAGGCGGGGGTGACTCTTTGTCCAGTGTAGCCTAATTCCACAGGCAGAATGAATACAGGCAGTCCCTGAGTTACAAACATCTGACTTACAAACAACTCATAGTTAAGAATGGGAGTGGGGTGAGACAACAGTAAGTGAGAGAAATCTACCCCCTGGAAGGGAAATTCACTCCAGGAAGAATTATCATGGGAGAAGCTTTATCACCATTCCTTGTTCCCACAGCAAGCCACTTTTTTCAAAATCCAATTATCATAGGGACAGAAAGTAAGGTGAAATCTCCTGAACAGGGCACCTACAGGAAAACAAACACCATGGGGGTGTTAACCCTTCCCTATGCTATTCAAAGCTTATATTTATACATATATATGGCTGAAGTTACACTTTAAAAATGTACCTGTTTTGACTTACACACAAATTGAACTTAATAAACATACAGAACCGATCTTATTCTCAACTTGAGAACTGCCTGTGCACTGCACTGAGCCATGCAAGACTGTAGCCAATGCTATATTCATACTGCCACATATTATCTAGGGGTGAATCTGCTACCTGACTACAAAACAAAATAATCACACTGAACTTCACATGAATGAAAAACTATTTTAAGTATTGCAGAAAAAAGTCATACAAGCTACATATCACTAAAACAACCTGAGGCCAAGTTAAGCTGCATTTTATAAGAGAAAGGACAACACAGACTAATGCACTTCAAATGGTTATTAGCAGTGATTCATAGAAGAATCAGTGTATGTAATAAAACACAATACTAACCTGCCCAACATCGTATTTGGTTGTGCAGTAAAGACAGAAGGATCTACAACAAATCGAGTATTGTCCACTATAAGTGTTACTCGCTCTGACATTCGTATGTTCCGAGCTCCCTCTTTTGCAGTTTCATACACAAAAACCATTTCTCCAGCATTCTTGCAGTTACCATCTGAACTTGACTGGCTGCTGTTTCTACTGGTGTTGCCAAGACTACTGTTAGAACCATTTGGTGAGGTTTTTTGAGGACGAGGGCTGCTTGGTCGAGATGAGCTATGATCCTTTTCACGGTCTGAAATGAAAACCAATAAAAACAGTTATGGTAGCAGCAGGGACTCTAAAAGGTTATGAGGAAAAGGCTAAGAGAAGAAAGGGGGGGAAATCTCCCAGTCTTGTCAACCCATCTGTATTTTGGCTTCTGCCACTCCATGGAATGGAGTACCTTTGTTTGGCTGGCTGAAAGAAAGAAAGCCTTCTATATCTACCTCTATGACTCCTGCTAATTAAATCTTTTGAATTGAAGAGTGGAGCTTGGCCACCTTCTGTCTTGCTCACAGTAATAATAATCACTTTAGCTTTAGACTGCTAGGACATTAGAGGCTCCAGAAGGGTTAACGGGATACAAAAGCAGTCATGAAGCACTGCCACTCAAGAGAAGGCTGGTCTCATCATACTAGGCAGACTACCAATACAGGTTGAGTGTGCCTCATCCCAAAGTTTTTGGACCAGAAATGTTAAAAAATGCATTTTCTCATATTTTAAAATACTTGTATCTGCATGTATGTTGGAGATGGCACTTAAGACTAAACACAAAATTCATGTATGTTTCATATGCACCTTATACACATATACTGAAGATAATTTTATACAATGTTTTTAATAGCTTTGTACATGAAACAAAGTTTGTGCACATTGAACCATCAGAAAGCAAAGATGTCACTATGTCAGCCTCCCATATGGACACTTTTGGATTTTGGAGCATTTTGGCATTCCAGACAACCTGATCTTAACATTTCCCAACAAGTCGGAGCTCATCACATGAAATTGTGAATACAGTGTTCCCTCACTTATCGCTGGGGTTAGGTTCTAGGACCTCCTGCAATAAGTGAAAAACCGCAATGTAGGGATACTCTATTTTAATATACATACATTATTTTAATAGTTATACACACCCTTTTAAGTCTTTATCAACTTAAAATAAAGTGAAGGAAAGAAAGGAAAAGCCCTTCAAGGCTGGAGGGAGGGAGGGAGGACTGAGGAGGGAAATGGCCTTGGAGAGTGGGGGCGGCAAAACCCCACAAAAAAGCAAAAATTCCATGATATATATTTTTAATTAATTATTTTTAAATGGGCGAAACAGCAAGTCCGCAATAAACGAACCGCGAAGTAGTGATGAGAACACTGTACAACCAGTATATAACTATTAACCTGTAAAAACATTCTAATTGGAGGAGAAATCATATACCCAATATCTATGCTTGGGCTGGACAAAACATGGTCCTGGGGTCACAAGCCCCCTCCAGCTGCTTTTGTTGATTTCAGACAAAATGACTTTCTTCAATTCCCTTTTCAGAAAGTTATGGACCCTATCCTGCACCATTTGATACCTCAAAATACCCTGTTTCAAAACCAGAACTAGACTTGTGTCTACTTCTGTTTTCTTCTTAGGCAATTATTTTTCTGGCAGTCTGAGCAGCCCCCAGAATGTTTACAGGGTGGAAAATTGAGCCCTAGACCATGCACAGTTATCCATCCCTCCTCCAAATTAAGACACCAAAAAGTACATATATTTCTCTTGGCCTCACCACCACTAAAGTCACGTTCAATGGTTTTTCTTGGTGACTTTTCATATACTTTGGAACTTATGTCTTAAAGAATTTTGTGTTTTTCAAACAAGTTACTCAAACAAGTATTAGGTATTTAAACAGTTTTTCCACTGCAGGGAGTTTTAGCACTAGATCGTTTTCATGCAAAATTTCTTTTCACTACATATTTTGATGTATTTGTTTTTATTTGTGTTGTTAGCTGCTTTGAGCATCACTTATGATAGAAAGAATACAAACCTACGAAAAAACAAAATACAACCACATATATACTTGAACATACAGTAGTACCAAAAATATTTTCCCATATGAGACACACATAGCCTTTAAACTATTGCACTGTTTATGTTAGCATTTGTTCTTTCTTTTACGTGGAAGACGAAGACTTGCAATGCCAATAAGTCTTCACAATTATGTAGATTTTATATTTCTGAAATATGTTTGAAAACTACTCTAGATTTAATCATCAGACAATTAAAAATACTCCCTTATGTTTTTCAAAAAATTGACAAAATCGCACTTCTTTTGCTTATAAAAAACACAAGAGGTTTCCCCATCTTTACCCCTTTTTCTTCCCCCAACTGTCCAATATATTGTGTAATGTGTTTATAAACTTCAATTTTAAAAAAAAATTTAAGACCATGGGGATAGATCCTTAGGCATAAGAACACCATTACGTACCTCCTTGATGTTGTCTTGTTGGTGAAGTAACATTTCTGATACATGGTGTGAGCTGAGACTCTAACCTTTCATGGGAGGAGTCACGTGATCTATCACTTGACCTGCGTCTGTCACGTGACCTTTCATGCCCACCAGTAGCACCATGGAGACTCATTTTGCTGCAATCTCCTTTAGTAAGACGAGATGAAGTACTAGAAAGACAAACAAATGTTTATGTTTAGGTCAAGTATTCTAACTTAAAAAGTAGCCAATATATTCATGCGTAAATTCAGAATATTTTTATTTCCAGTTCTGTTCGCTGACAATTGGTCACATTTTGTTACTGGTACATGCAGACAAAAGTCAATCTTTTGGCTGTATATGCCTGTCTTTGTGGTCACTGCAAAGACTGGTATTCCTTTCATCCCTTCACAACAACCCAAGCTTCTCCCTTGACGCCTCTCCAACATGGACATCCTGTGCCTAATGGAGAGCAGAAGGAATCACATCTGGCTATGGGACATTGTGTAGCAATGTCCCATAGCCAGATGTGAAAATATTACATTAGCTGCCCATATATCTGTAACTTTAGCTACATGGACATAATCTAAAACCTGTATGATCCCCTGCATTCTCCATCAGGCACAGAACAGGCATGGTGGGATTTTAGCAGCTGCTCTGTAGTAGGGTAGTATATAGCTCAGCACAGCATATTTCTGCATGCAAAACTACTGAACTACACTGAGCTATGCTGGATTGCAGCTAGTATTTCCTAATCTGGATATCATTCTAATACAATTTCATCTCCTAAAGGGTTTAGAAAGAAGATCGTTGCTTGTGGGGAACCAGAATGCTATTGATACAGTATATAAGCTGGTGGGTCCAATTTTTTCCAGGTCATTCAGTGGTAGTAAAGAAAAACAGATAAAATCTGTCAGCTCCTGGCTGTTTCTTTACTGAATTCCTTCTTTCACAGGCCTCTATCTTCCACTGCCTTTGCTAGAATAGTCACACTGTTATAATCCACTAACTAGATTCCCACTCTTATATCCATAGTAGCAGGGTCAGTATGCCTCTGCCTTCTTTATTAAAGCTTGAAACACCTTGGTTTTAAAACTGATTTGGTTGAATCTTATTGTGGTACACTGAAAATATAGAATCAATGTGTATAATGAATTGAGAAAAAAGTATGAAATGTTTTTGAAACAAAAAAAACCATTATGAAACAAGACAAGACCTCACAACCTCTGAGGATGCCTGCCATAGATGCAGGTGAAATGTCAGAAGAGAATGCTTCTGGAACATGGCCATATAGCCCGGAAAACACGTAAGAACCCAAGACAAATTTAATTCGACATATTTTACTGTAGATGAAATTTGAGATGAAATTATTTTACATCAGTCTCACAGTCAACTACTTTTACAAAAATTGAGAGATAAAAATATTCCCATGTTGCTTTATTTGAAAAGATAAATATCTATTTAATTTCTCAACTAAATAAAATTAAGATGATTACAAGGGTTCCCAAAATGAAAGAGAGACTTTTAAAATGAAAACATTAATTAACTAGGCTATTAAGTCACATTTGGCTGAGGAAACGAAAAGTTATTCTCCCTTGAAAAAATAACAGCTAACACTAACATAAAATGAAATCTATCAGAAAAAATTCCTCAAACGGCCTTACAAGCTCCACAACCTCTTCCATACAAGTTCTGACAGGTGTCTACATGGATCCCAGGACACATCCTTGTGCCATAGCTCCTACCCCATACTCACTTGAGGCAATTGTGACATCAGCAACAGACCCAACACTGTGTTTATGTCTTCTATGTTATCTGAATACCTGGGAACCCAGGGCTATTTCAGGAAATTTCACATTCAGGTACCATTAACATCTAAATATTCAGATTCTAACAGCGCCTTTGGGGGGGGGGGGCAATGGCTTGTCTTTGCAACAAATTAATGGGGTTTCAACACACACACACATTTCTTTGTTGGAAACTTCAAAAGTAATAAGAAAAATACTTCTCTTCCCCATATATATTAGACCTGCCAGTTCATTATGAATTTTTGAAACACAATCACTAAAGCTATAGAGAAATTTAGAATGCAAAGGAATCTTGTAACACCTTTGAAACTCAGAGAAAGAAGTTGGTAACAGTTATGTCTACTTCATTAAGTTCAGGATGAGAAAATCTGCCCTGAGTCCCCTTGGGGAGATAGGGTGGAATACAAATAACGTTTTATTATTAAAATTAGAGCTTTATACCTTGACCTTTTTACTCTCTTTCATTTATATGTTGTAAAGATGTAACAAGTAATGATCATAAATGAATTTTTCTGAAGACTAAGGCTGCATCAACATATTATGTAGAATACTGAAAAGCAACTTCCATTCTCATAAATGCTAGACAGAAATATAAATGATGTAAAGTATCATTTCAAAACTATCAATTTTGTTGAAACCTAGCTATTAACAAGCCAGGAGTTAAACAGACAACTCTGTTTCATTTTATTACTCCAAATTTGATACTTCTGTAGAACTTTATTCATAGGTCAGCAATATATGGGCGGGGGGGGGAGTAATTTTGGTTTGTTCCTTTTTTCATCTGTAGCTGCTTCTGCTCCCTTGTAAATTTGCTTAGAGGGTTTAGAAAGCTCAGAATAACATGCAGGTTCCCCCAGGATGTTTAGAAGGAGACGTCAGTGAAAACTTCGACTATACCTTATCTCAGTGGAATCATCCATGACATCGAAAACAAAGGGGCACTCAGAATTTAAACTTACATCAACCTTTAATTCTTCATGACTAACTCAGATATGCCTTCATTTTTACTACAATATGTTTAACTACACTTATAGTGATTTCATTTATAATGTAAGAAACTTATTCAGGAAAAAGACTTAATGATGCCTAAAATAGAAGCTGAACAATATGATGACAGATACCTAACTTTTGTACACATTCTTTCTGGTATGAAAATATACCAGAAACTGTAAGGAAGAAAGTAAAGTATTACTTCTTCACAAAACGAACATCTAAGCCACAGATGTTCGTTTTGTGAAGAAGTTAATACTTTACTTTCTTCCTTACAGTTTCTGGTACAGCCTTCAACCATTCCTTAAAGGACCCGAGAACTACTGGGACTCCATTCAATTTCTCATATATCTTCAACATAACAATTAATATTTTTAAAGAAGAAAAAAAGAAATCTTGTGAGAAAGAGATGTATTTATTTATTTGATATACTGTATAACCTGTCTTTCTCCCGAGATGGGATCCAAGACAGTTGTAAAAAGGAATAATATATCAGTAGATATAAAGAAAGTGCATCAATCAGAAAGTTCTGAAGCATCACCCTCAAAAGAAGAAAGGATTTGTTAACAGAAGCATATAGTCCTTTGTGCTTCAAGGGACACATCTGGGTATTTGCTGGATGCTGTTGCGTGCACAGAAACACATCGCAATGCATGTGTACAGACATTTATTCATGTTCAGGCTGCAGCTGGAAAAAAACATCTGGGAAAAAGTTGACCCATCCCCAACATTTCAGAAATTAGAAAAGCCCCCCACCCCCACCCCAAACTGGCTTCTGGGTGCAAAGGGACTGGTCATGGGATACACTATGAACAGTTCTGGCTGAGATTTTGCTAGAGTGAAGCATTAAAGCTTTTTCTGCAGGTAGAACACCTTACAATGTTCTTTTCCCTCAGTCACTGAGAGGTGTGTGTATGTGTCTTTACTGTTAACTTATGGTGACCCCATTAATATACTATTTTCTTAGACAAGAACAACGGAAAATATTGACCAAAGGGTACCCTACTTAGATTAGCCCATATAATGAAATCATCGTCAAAATTATGTTGGCACAAATACGGCAAAATTGGCTCTTTTACACATATGTGGTAGAACTGTGATAAAATACAAGAATTTTATAATAAAATGAAGAAATAGATGGAAGAACTTCTAGGGCAAAAAGTAAAGTTGAATAAAAGGGATTTTTTTATCCAGAAAATTGAGAGCAAGAGTAGCACTAATGAATGAGCAGATATCATAAAACATATGATAGAAGAGGCCCAAGCAATAGTAGCCTTGGGCTAGAAAGACCAGGAAAAATGGGAATTTAAGAAATGGTTTGAATATTTAGCAGATTGTATGCTCCCGAATTATATTTATGAAAGGAGATTGAAACACACATCTAGCAGCTGTAAAAATAATTGGGACTCGAAATAGGGAACTCTGATAGAGTAAAAGGAAATATAAAGAACTGAATCACACCCTCGTCTCAACGGATCCATTCAAATAATACCTGAAATGAAGACACAACTGTTCCCAGTGGGTGGGGGTGAAAGGGGGGGAGAGAAGAACTGTTAGTCACAAGGGGTGAATAAGTGTGGAATTGGGATTGTTAAGGTTAAATAAATATGATACATTATATTGAGTGGAAATGTAAGTGAAATTTCATTATTTGGATTGATATTCCCCTACTTGTGTCTACAATTAATTTCCTGAAAAACATTTTCTTAGACAAGAAATACTCAAATGTGGTTTCACCAGTTTCTTCCACTGAAATATAACCCAAATTATCGAATATTCATTGGGGGTATCCCATTCAAGTACTAATCTGATTTTGATTCTGCTTCAGATGGGATCTGGAGCATTTCAGGTATTTAGGCCCGTCACCAAGGCATGTACAGTGTTCATGAATATTTTTAACATACTTGATAGTTATTTTATACTGTTCATCAGAAAGAAATTGTCATGAATAGAGATCACAAAATGAGAAACGCCATGACATGGAGGAAGGGAAACCTTTAGTCTATACTAAACTAACTGCTCCTCATTGAGGACTTGTGGCTTGGGCAGTGTGGGGTTGAATTCCAACATTCATAACCTTTTAGTTAATTTTTTAGCCTTAATAGTACAGGATTTCAGTTTCAGAGCTATTCACTATGGAAAAATGTAAGCCTTTGAGCCATTTTTCTATTTCTACTTTTTTCCAAGGGAAAAACAAAAAAACTGTTTTTCTTTACCCACAATATAGCATAGGCTGAACATCCTTTATCCAGAAACATTTTTTCTCCCTGAAAAAAAATCAATAGGGAAAAACGGAGTTTCACCCACTCCCATGGCTTCTACCTCCCTTGAAATTGTATATCTCTGGCGTGATGTGGCTAAAATCTGCCTGTACTGCAGAGGAAGCAAATCACACAAATCACTTGTCCCATGTAGACTACTGCACAAATAAAGCAAGCCTAAGATTGAATCAGACAAGCAATAGTGCTTGCACTGGAAAGGATTTTAACTTCATACAATGCTATAATATCAGCAAGACTCACAGTTCCAGTGTGTTTCTTCTTAGTGCAAATATTAACCCCTGAAAACATTATTGAGATGTCATTACTATACAAATATAAGTGCTTGTCTTTTCCCATAATATATTAAGAGGCCTTACGATACTCATAATTTCTGGCCTGTTTGGTAAGCGTATGTGGCACCTTTTTGTCATCAAGAACAGCTACCATCAGAGGATTGTTTGGGACAGGCACTTTCTCAAAAGGATAGAATTATAAACTATTTCTCATGCTTGCACCCTGAAAAGTGAAGAAATTTATTCCAGACCCAGGGAACCTAATTCTTTTCTCCTTCTCTCTTCACTTTTGGGCTAATCTTTTGTGTATAGTTGTATTCCTTGTCTCTAGAACATTTAATCTAATTCCTGTTCGTCTCTAATTTTATTTATTTATTTATTTAAAACTTTTGTATCCTGATCTTCTCACCTCCGTAGAGGGACTCAGACCAGCAGACAGCAAGAATTCAATGCTAACATTAAAATCTAAAACATCATAAATAACAATAAAATTACCAATACATATAAAATAAATTGCATAAAAAGCTGTTTGCCAAGGTAAAATCATGTCCAACTCAGTCCATGTATTCAGTCCATATATTCTGGTCAATATCTTAGTCGATTAGCGATATCCACACTCATTCTGCGAATTTTCATGTAACAACTGTCTTTGTGGTCGAGATATTAGTGGTCTGTATGAGGAAAAACTTGCTTAGACTTGCTGATATTATAGCTTCTCATGTATCTCTCTCACATAAATCTAACTTCTGGAAGCTGCCTTCTACATTAAAAAAAACATCAATCACTAGGACACAATCAACAATGTATAGATTGGGTCTATCCTTTTGTGTAAAGTATATAGATGCCCTCAGGTTGACTGATGAAAAAACTCACAAAAAAACTAGCCCTTAACAAGTGCACCCAATATTATACTGAAAGGCAGTTTTAAAAGGAAGATGAAAAATGCCTTGTTCACTCTGAAAAAACACTCAATCCATTAAAAATGCAAGGTGGGGGGGGGGTAGTAAACAACAAGAGTTGTTCAGGGTCAAACTAGGGGAAAACTGGCTCTCCACTATGCTCTATTTATTATTATGGACCATTGCTTCATGGCCACTAAGCTGCTTTCCTGAAAGTCATTTTCCAAATCTATAAGCTGCTTAACAAAGAGTTTTAGTGAATGAAAAATATCTTCCAACTGTATTGTGGGGAATAAAAAGGTATCAGGGAACATGACATATACTTCAGCCAGGGAAAGTCTAATTCCTTGAAATAGTACAGTAACGATCTTTCACACATTTCAATACATAAAGAGTGAAATCTATTTAATGTCCATTCCATGAGAGCATCCGGCACAGTCTGGCTTTAGGCCGGGACATGGTACTGAAACAGCCTTGGTCGCCTTGGTAGATGATCTACGCCGGGAACTCGACAGGTCTGCTGGACCTCTCAGCGGCTTTCGATACTGTTGCCCATGGTATCCTTCTGGGTCGCCTTGCAGACATGGGGCTAGGGGGTACTGCTTTGCAGTGGCTCCAATCTTTTCTGGAAGGTCATACCCAGAAGGTGTTACTGGGTGTCACACCACAGAGACTTCAGGCAGCCCTTTTGCTGGGGTCTACATTGAGCCATCAGGGCTGTAAAGCAGTTAATCAGTTAGCTTGAGACTTTCCAGGCCCCATCAGGGCCCCTTTGCATTCTCATGTGAAACTGGCACGGAATGCACAGATAACTTTGCCCAAGGTTACCAAAACTTAGCCTCCCCTTTGCAAGGCGCTTCGAAGGAGCCATAAAGTACTCCCTACAGAAACATCTGCGCCCAGTAATTGGCAGGCGCATTACGATGGACCTTAGGTAACAATAAACATATAGCTTCTCATTAATCATTGGGCTTGATGTTCAACGCACCGGAACTGGTCACAGAACCCTATATCTGTGAACCCCTCACCATAGGGTTCATCTCGAATCAACTTTTGCTAAAGGAAGATGCTACTTTGAAGCACCGGCCGTGAACGGCCTGCCTTAAGCTACACTCGCCCTTTCCAACGGGCTGCCTTGGTTCACCGAACTCTGTGTGCGTCTCGCCCAAGCTTTGTTCCTGAAAAGACTGTTGCTTGATCTTCCTTGCTTTCCAAGTGGCCCGTTTGCTGAATCGGAGGGAATCCGTTTGGAGACTCTGCCTGCGCATCCGGCTTGGAATCCCCGCCGCAGGACTATACTTACCTGCTGTTCCTGATTGCTGCTACTTTAAGGCTTTGTACTAGCCTTCACGCTTTCCTTATTTCCTGCACAATAAAACTGTGTTGTACCTCAAAGCTGTGTGGTTTGTTCAGGGAGGTCAAGTGTGCCCAGGCCCTGAGAGGCGACACTGGGTGACACCTGTTCGACCCCGCAACCTTTATCTTGCGGAGTCCCTCAGGGTTCAGTACTGCCCCCCATGTTATTTAACATCTACATGAAACCGCTGGGAGAGATCATTCGGAGTTTCGGAGTAAGGTGTTATCTATACGCAGATGACGTCCAGATCTGTCACTCCTTCCCACCTGTCACCAAGGAGGCTGTCCAGACTTTGAACCGGTGCTTGGCTGCTGTGTCGGACTGGATGAGGGCTAGCAAATTGAAACTTAATCCAGACAAGACAGAGGTCCTCCTGGTCAGTCAAAAGGCCGAACAGGGCATAGGGTACAGCCTGTGTTGGATGGGGTTACACTCCCCCTGAAGACGCAGGTTCGCAGCTTGGGAGTGATCCTGGACTCATCGCTGAGCCTGGAACCCCAGGTCTCAGTGGTGGCCAGGGGAGCTTTTGCACAGTTAAGACTCGTGCGCCAGCTGCGCCCGTACCTTGGGAAGTCTGATCTGGCTACAGTCGTCCACGCTCTGGTCACATCCCGAATAGAGTGCAACACACTCTACGTGGAGCTGCCTTTGAAGACAGTTCAGAAATTACAACTAGTCCAACAGGCGGCAGCCAGACTAACTGGAGCTACATACAGGGAGCATACCACCCCCCTGTTGTGTCAGCTCCACTGGCTGCCTGTCCACTTCCGAGCTCAATTCAAAGTGTTGGTTTTGACCTTTAAAGTTCAGCTTACTTGTCCGAACGCATCTGCCGCTACGTCCCACCTCGTACGTTAAGATCATCCGGGGAGGCCCTGCTCTCGCTCCCTCCAACTTCTCAAATGCGGTTGGTGGGAACGAGGGACAGGGCCTTCTCGGTGGTGGCTCCCCGTCTGTGGAATGCACTCCCTAACGATATACGATCAATCCCATCCCTCCTGACATTCAGGAAAAAAGTAAAGACCTGGCTATGGGACCAGCCGTTTGCACAACAGCACAAGGCAGTATTTTAGTCTGGATTTTAATGGAAAGTTGTTGAATAGAGCTCAATTGCTTCTTATGGACGGAACACTGTTTTCAATACATATGATATGTTAATGTAATTGTATTTTAATGTATTTTATTGTTGAATGTTGGGGTTTTAAACTGTGTTTTACTGTGTGGGCATCGAATTGTGCCTTTTTGGAAGCCGCTCTGAGCCCCCCCCCCCCCGGGGGTTGAGAAGAGCGGGGTAAAATGCCAGAAATAAATAATGCCAGCCTTTGGTGAGGGACAAAGTCCCTCACCAAAGGCTCCTAAATAAGCTCTTCAGCCACGGAATCAGAGGACAGGTCTTGTCCTGGATTGGAACCTGGCTAAACTGTAGGAAACAAAGGGTGGTAATAAACGGACATTTCTCTGGGTGGAAAGAGGTGAGAAGTGGCGTACCCCAAGGTTCAGTTTTGGGTCCGTTACTTTTTAATTTATTCATTAATGATCTGGATGTAGGAGTGAATTCTGAGGTAGCAAAGTTTGCAGACGACACTAAATTGTTCAGGGTAATTAAAAATGAAACTGATTGTAAAGAGCTCCAGAAAGATCTCTCGAAATTGAGTGAATGGGCAACAAAGTGGCAAATGCATTTTAACCTAAACAAGTGTAAAGTCATGCACATCGGGGCAAAGAATCCCAACTACACCTACCAATTGATGGGGTCAAAGCTTTCCGAGACAAACCAGGAAAGGGATCTTGGGGTTTTGGTGGACAGCTCAATGAAGATGTCAACCCAGTGCGCTGCAGCAGTGAAAAAAGCAAATTCTATGCTTGACATGATCAGAAAGGGAATTGAAAATAGGTCAGCAAATGTTGTATTACCTCTCTACAAATCGATGGTAAGGCCACATTTGGAGTACTGTGTACAATTCTGGTCTCCGCACCTTAAGAAGGATATAACGGAACTGGAAAAGGTACAGAAAAGGGCAACAAGAATGATCCAAGGGATGGAGCGGCTCCCTTATGAAATCAGGTTGCAACGCCTTGGTCTTTTCAGCCTTGAAAGACGGCGTTTAAGAGGTGACTTGATCGAAGTGTATAAAATCATGCATGGGATAGAAAAGGTGAATAAAGAAAAACTATTTTCTTTGTCACAAAACACTAGGACTAGAGGGCACTCCCTGAAGCTCCAAGGTAGGAAAATTAGGACTAATAAAGGGAGGTATTTCTTCACCCAGAGGGTCATTGGGTTATGGAACTCACTTCCAGAGGAGGTTGTGACAGCTGTCAGCCTGAACAACTTCAAGGCAGGATTAGACAGATTCATGGATACCAAGTGTATCGGTAGTTACTGAAAAGGACATTCAAGTGCCACCTCGGAGTTGGTTGAGGTAGGCAGGATTTCCCTGGGTACTGGTTGTGGGGGGTCGGGAGCAGGTCAGGGTTTTGCCCTCCCTTCTGCTCGAGATCCCCGTGTACAACTGGTGGGACACTGTGTGATACAGAATGCTGGACTAGATGGGCTGAGGTCTGATTCAGCATGGCTCTTCTTATCCCGCCATCTGCATCCTCCCCCAAAGACTATTAATTGAGGGTTGGGAGAGACTCTTGATGTTAGGTATCAGGAGGCTGCAGCTGAGGGTGGGAGACACACCAAGAAAGTCTGCTGAATAAGTAGAACCCTGTTCTGTTATTGAATGTAACCATCACCTTTTGTATATTCAAATAAATACTTCTGCTCAACAGTCTTACCCAACTCACAGAATAAAACACAGTCTTCTAGAGCAGGGCTGTCCAACTTCTACCGGACCTGTGGCCGGAATTCCAGTTACTGATGACCTGGGGGGCCGAAGGGTCTGCCTCCGCCCCGGCTCCGCCCCCCCCCGGCTCCACCCCAGCTCTGCCCTCTCCCCGGCTCCGCCCAGGCTCCGCCCCCGCCCTGGCTCCACCCCAGCCCCCCCTCCGGCTCCGCCCTCTCCCGCCTTGGAGGTCTCTGTGGAGGACACCTGGGCTTTGACTTGGAGATAGAGATGAACACCAAAATCCCAGTCTCAAGTCCCAGTCCCTGCTTTGAACTGGATTATATTGCAGTGTGGACTCAGGGCCCTTCACACAGCCATATAACTCAGAATATCCAGGCAGGAAACCCCACAAAACCTGCTTTGAACTGGATTATATTGCAGTGTGGATTCAGGGCCCTTCCACACAGCCATATAACCCAGAATACCTGCTTTGAACTGGATTATCGGAGTCCACACTCATATAATCTGGTTTAAAGCAAATAACATGGGATTTTATTCAGGTGTGTGGAAAGGAAGTCAAATAAGAAGCCAAGGCCCTTCCACACAGGCCTATAACCCTGAATGATAAGGTATAATATTCATTCTGCCTCTGCTAATAATAATAATAATAACAACAACAACAGGTTCCTGGAGTAGGAGACCTCAAAGGGCCATCCAGGGCCATCCAGTCCAATCTCCTTCTGCCATAAGGGGAAAATACAATCAAAGCATTCCTCACAGATGACCATTCAGCCTCTGATGATGATAATAATAATATTAATTACAATGGGTTCCTAGAATAGGAGACCTCCAAGGGCCATCCAGTCCTACCTCCTTCTGCCATAAGGGGACATAAGGGAAAACACAATCATCAAAGCATTCCTCACAGATGCCCATTCAGCCTCTGATAATAATATAATAATAATAATAATTATTCAAATGGGTTCCTAGAATAGGAGACCTCCAAGGGCCATCCAGTCCAATCTCCTTCTGCCATAAGGGAAAACACAATCAAAGCATTCCTCACAGATGGCCATTCAGCCTGATAATAAAATAATAATAATAATAATAATAATTACAATGGGTTCCTAGAATAGCATTCCAGTCTCCTTCTGCCATAAGCACAATCAAAGCATTCCTCAGCCATGTTGAATCAAACCTAAACTCTCATGAGAGCAACAGAAAGTACTGAACCTTGAGTTTGGGAGTTGTAGTTCTCCTCCATCCAGAGAGCACTGTGGACTCAAATAATGATGGATCAGGACCAAACTTGGCACAAAGCCTCAGAAGAAGAGGAGCCGGAAAGGAATGAATGAGCACCCCCGCTCCGAACTCGGCCCCCGCCCCTTTTTTGCTCTGGCCACGCCCCCTCTCACTCGTGCACTCTCTCTCTCCTTCCCTCTTTCCTTCAGGTGGTGGAAGGGGGAAGGAGAGAAAGAAGGAAGGAGAGAAAGAAGGAAGGAGAGAAAGAAGGAGGGAGGGAGAGAGGGGGGGAGAGAGAGGGGGGGGGGAGGGAAGTAGGAGGAGGAGGAAGAGAGCCTGCTCCTCCCCCCTGCCCCGCCCTCACCCGGCCGCGAAAAAAAAATAAATAAAAAATATTCCAAAAAATATTCCAAAAAAATATTCCAAAAAAATATTTTAAAATTTTTTTAAAAAATCTTAAAAGGCAGGTATCTTGCAGGAGGGTAGGGGGGCGTGGGGAAGGGGCTGGGGGGCCATATACGGCCCGGGGGTCGCCAGTTGGACAGCCCTGTTCTACAGTATACTTTTAAAAAGCAAGACAAAAAAGCAATTATGGGAGTTGAAGTCCAAAACACCTGGATGGCCAAAGTTTGCCCATGCCTTCCTTAAATAATACCCTTACTACCCAGACAGCCCTGTACTCTACAATAGGTAATATGCTACAAAGATCTTTTCTTGAATGGCAAGACTTAAAGCTTTATCCACTGGTGCAGATTTACTTATGGAATGGCTTCTGTTAGAATCTTGGGCTCTTCCATCCCCTTAAAGCCTGCCCACTCCACCAGCTCTTTTCTGGGGCATCGCCTCATCCCTGGGGAAGATGAATTGGTCTAAAGCAGACTGAATGATAGAGCAGTTTGTAAGAAAAGGAAAAAAATCACTATGTGAATAGACTTTTACTTGCACATTGTTAATGCCATTTCAGAGTTACCAAGTTCAATATCTTTTCCTGCCTTTCTTTTAAAAAAACAAGTGGAAAAGAAAAGCTTGTTTCAGTGTTTTGTGAGGAGAACCTAAATTAAGTCCTTTTGAGATTTGTTTCCTCTTCCTCTACAAAGAATATGGTATATGTGCAGAGATGATTATTTCAACAAATATTTGAGATATCATTGGCACAAAAGTAGTATATGGGCAAACAACACTGAAACAACAGCACTGATGATAGAAACAAAACAAGTCTCTAAAATTATTATTTGTTTCCCTTTGACCACTTTTGATGACCGCATCCCTTTCCTCCTGCAGAAAGGTTGGAAGAGAGGTTTAAGTTCATGTGAAGGTTTTCCACACAAACAATAGCCATGGGAAGTCAGGGATTTTGACTGTGTGGAATGTCTCCATATAAACACATATATCTATTTCCATACAGAGAGATAAAGAAAAAGGCGAGGCTATGCAGCTCCCTACAACAGTGATCCAAAAACCATGGTAAGTAACACCTATGAAGGACTAGTTATTTTCATCCCAGAATATTTTTCCTTGACAAATTCTTTCCTGACCTTAAGAGATAAAATTCGTATGTTTCTTTCCTACTGCCGGTTTCAGTTCTGGGACAAAATACTCCTGCCCTATAATTTACTACACAAATCATGCTATAGAATCTTCTCATTGTTGTGTGCTTTCAAGTTCTTTATAGTGACCCTAACACAGAATTTTCTTGGCAAGATTTGTTCAGAGAAAGTTTGCCTTCTTCTGAGACTGAGATTCTGTGCCTTGCCCACTAGATTTTGATAGCTCAGTAGAGATTCAAATCATGGTCTCCAGAATCTTAGTCTAGAATGCAAACTATGGTATCATGCTGGCTCTGTTTGACTCAGCTCTACAGAGGCCATATTGCAACCAGTTAAGAATAAAGCCTCAAGTAAGACTATCCAGGATACTATTTTAGTGGCAAATTCTCTTCAGTTGGACATAAAAGAATATGACAAGATAAAACTCAATCCTGAATGTCCCAACCAAGTATTTTCATCCTAAGGAGGAGAAATTAGTAAGTTATCACAAATGATATGTTGGCATGGGAAAAATTAGAAGACCCCAGAGAATGGAGAAATGTTATCTTTGGAGAAGAGCAAATACACACACACACACACACACACAGCAATTTTTGGACACCAGAGAAGAGCTACACTATTCTGAGACTTTGGGAGAAATCCAATGTATTGCATTAGGTGAAATATCCTGCCTCCTCTACATCTTCCATCTTCTCATGTAGGCTGGGAAAACTTCCTGAAAACCCTAAGACTGAGCCAAACTTCCCCAATTGCTTTATCATAATGCAATTTCTTGAAAGTTCAGAGACCAGTAAAATAGACTGAGCTAAAGGATGGCTTGGGAATAAGGGCCGGAATAATTTACATCACATACTTCAGGGCTGTCCAACTTCTACCGGACCTGTGGCCGGAATTCCAGTTACTGATGACCTGGGGGGCCGAAGGGTCTGCCTCCGCCCCCGGCCCCGCCCCTCCCCGGCTCTGCCCCGGCTCCGCCCCCTCCCCAGCTCCACCCAGGCTCCGCCCCCTCCCTGGCTCCACCCCTGCCCCGCCCCCCCCGGCTCCACCCTCTCCCGCCTTGGAGGTGTCTGTGGAGGACACCGGGGCTTTGACTTGGAGATAGAGATGAACACCAAAATCCCAGTCTCAAGTCCCAGTCCCTGCTTTGAACTGGATTATATTGCAGTGTGGACTCAGGGCCCTTCACACAGCCATATAACTCAGAATATCCAGGAAGGAAACCCCACAAAACCTGCTTTGAACTGGATTATATTGTAGTGTGGACTCAGGGCCCTTCACACAGCCATATAACGCAGAATATCCAGGCAGGAAACCCCACATAACCTGCTTTGAACTGGATTATATTGCAGTGTGGACTCAGGGCCCTTCACACAGCCATATAACTCAGAATATCCAGGAAGGAAACCCCACAAAACCTGCTTTGAACTGGATTATATTGTAGTGTGGACTCAGGGCCCTTCACACAGCCATATAACGCAGAATATCCAGGCAGGAAACCCCACAAAACCTGCTTTGAACTGGATTATATTGCAGTGTGGACTCAGGGCCCTTCACACAGCCATATAACGCAGAATATCCAGGCAGGAAACCCCACATAACCTGCTTTGAACTGGATTATATTGCAGTGTGGACTCAGGGCCCTTCACACAGCCATATAACTCAGAATATCCAGGCAGGAAACCCCACAAAACCTGCTTTGAACTGGATTATATTGTAGTGTGGACTCAGGGCCCTACACACAGCCATATAACACAGAATATCCAGGCAGGAAACCCCACAAAACCTGCTTTGAACTGGATTATATTGCAGTGTGGACTCAGGGCCCTTCACACAGCCATATAACGCAGAATATCCAGGCAGGAAACCCCACAAAACCAGCTTTGAACTGGATTATATTGTAGTGTGGACTCAGGGCCCTTCACACAGCCATATAACGCAGAATATCCAGGCAGGAAACCCCACAAAACCTGCTTTGAACTGGATTATATTGCAGTGTGGACTCAGGGCCCTTCACACAGCCTTATAACGCAGAATATCCAGGCAGGAAACCCCACAAAATCTGCTTTGAACTGGATTATATTGCAATGTGGACTCAGGGCCCTACACACAGCCATATAACACAGAATATCCAGGCAGGAAACCCCACAAAACCTGCTTTGAACTGGATTATATTGCAGTGTGGACTCAGGGCCCTTCACACAGCCATATAACCCAGAATATCCAGGCAGGAAACCCCACAAAACCTGCTTTGAACTGGATTATATTGCAGTGTGGATTCAGGGCCCTTCCACACAGCCATATAACCCAGAATACCTGCTTTGAACTGGATTATCGGAGTCCACACTCATATAATCTGGTTTAAAGCAAATAACATGGGATTTTATTCAGATGTGTGGAAAGGAAGGCAAATAAGAAGCCAGGGCCCTTCCACACAGGCCTATAACCCTGAATGATAAGGCATAATATTCATTCTGCCTCTGCTAATAATAATAATAATAACAACAACAACAACAACAGGTTCCTGGAGTAGGAGACCTCCAAGGGCCATCCAGGGCCATCCAGTCCAATCTCCTTCTGCCATAAGGGGAAAACACAATCAAAGCATTCCTCACAGATGGCCATTCAGCCTCTAATGATAATAATAATAATAATAATAATTACAATGGGTTCCTAGAATAGGAGACCTCCAAGGGCCATCCAGTCCAATCTCCTTCTGCCATAAGGGGAAACACAATCAAAGCAGTCCTCACAGATGGCCATTCAGCCTCTAATGATAATAATAATAAGAATAATTACAATGGGGTCCTAGAATAGGAGACCTCCAAGGGCCATCTAGTCCAATCTCCTTCTGCCATAAGGGAAAACACAATCAAAGCATTCCTCAGCCATGTTGAATCAAACCTAAACTCTCATGAGAGCAACAGAAAGTACTGAACCTTGAGTTTGGGAGTTGTAGTTCTCCTCCATCCAGAGAGCACTGTGGACTCAAATAATGATGGATCAGGACCAAACTTGGCAGGAAGCCTCAGGAGAGGAGGAAGCCGGAAGGGGAATGAATGAGCACCCCCATGCTCGAACTCGGCCCCGCCCCTTTTTCGCTCTGGCCACACCCCTCTCACTCGTGCACTCTCTCTCTCCTTCCCTCTTTCCTTCAGGTGGTGGAAGGGGGGAGGAATGAAAGGGGGAAAGAGAGAAAGAAGGAGGGAGGGAGGGAAGTAGGAGGAGGAGGAAGAGAGCCTGCTCCTCCTCCCTGCCCCGCCCCTCCCCCCCCGCCGCGAAAAAAATAAATAAAAAATATTCCGAAAAATATTCCAAAAAAATATTCCAAAAAAATATTTTAAATTTTTTTTAAAAAATCTTAAAAGGCAGATATCTTGCAGGAGGGTAGGGGGCCGTGGGGAAGGGGCTGGGGGGCCGTATACGGCCCTGGGGCCGCCAGTTGGACAGCCCTGACATACTTCATTGTTGGCTTCTCTCAACTTTGAATGCAACCTCAATTCAGGAGTGCTAAGTTGATTTTTCCAAGGAGCTGCTGGAAATAGCAACCTTCTACAAGCTTCCTATACTAGTTATTTGTTATGTATACAATTGTGATTCCTTACAATATTGTTTGCAAATAATTTAATATGCAGTTTCCCCTCAACTCTATGTTGTTTGAGGTTGTGGGAGGGACTACAGACCATGTGACCAGATCTGAGACAATTTAGACTGAGAATCCATTTTGGAAGTCAGTTTTACCTCAGAAGCAGTAGCTTTACCTCAGAGTCAGTACAGCACCGTGTGTGTTACAGTTTACTTCAGAAGCAATACAATTTAGAAGTCAGTGAGTGTCAGTATGCTGCAGTGTAAAGTCAGTCTATATTGAGTCAATGTTCAGTAATGTATTAGACTGAAAAGAATGTTAGTCTGTATGCAACAGAGACTAAAACAGAATGCTTTAGAGAACAGATTATTTAAACTATCAACCAATAAGAAATGTACCCTCTATGCTGAATATGTGAATTTTGTGAGTTAATCAACTATGTTCTGTCGGTGATCCGGAAACTCAAGCTGGTGCAGAACGCTGCAGCCCGACTCCTTGTGGGGACCTTGGTGAGCTGTCACATCACGCCAATCCTGCGCGAACTGCACTGGCTACCCATAGAATGCTGGATCACCTTCAAAGTGTTAGTCTTGACTTTTAAGGCCTTACATGGTCTGGGGCCAGTATACCTGCGGGACTGCCTCAT
Organism: Anolis apletophallus; assembly: GCA_030556195.1. Taxonomy (NCBI): domain Eukaryota; kingdom Metazoa; phylum Chordata; class Lepidosauria; order Squamata; family Anolidae; genus Anolis; species Anolis apletophallus. Next base: position 82,315,194 of record JARBWK010000002.1, on the reverse strand, counting down.
CCCGTATTATCCCACCAGATCTCTGCATTCTGAAGAACATAACCTCCTGGTTGTTCCTAGTCCAAAGACTTTTCACCTGACTGAGACCCGTCGCCGGGCTTTTTCGATCGTGGCTCCAACACTTTGGAACTCATTGCCCGCCGACGTTCGTGCTATTCAGAACATCCTCCCATTTAGGAAAGCCTGCAAGACTCTGTTGTTTCAGCAGGCTTTTGGGGTTGGATGAGATGCAGTCTCCCTCTGCATACCGCCATCTTGTATTATCTTCTGTTGTCGCAGTGCTTAATGTGCGACCTAGTGTGCCTTTTTATCTGTGGTTTTGTTGTGGTTTTAACTTTTGCTGTATAGGCTGTTTTTATAACATGCTGTGAGTCGCCCCGAGCCATTGGGAAGGGCGGCAGACAAATATGAATAAATAAATAAATGTTACAATATAGTTTATAAAGACTTAAAATAGTGTATAACTACTAAAATAATGTATAAATATTAAAATAAAGAGCATCCCTATATTGCGGTTTTTCACTTATTGCGGGAGGTCCTAATCCCAGCAATAAGTGAAGGAGCACTGTAATTGGATTTTGGAAAAAAAATATGTTGTGGAAACAAGGATTGGTGCTAAAGCTTCAGTTAAGACATATTTTCCCCATGATAACTCTTTCAGGAATGAATTTTCCTTCCTAACAGATTTCTCTCACTTTTCATTGACTCAACTATGAATCGTTGTCAACTATGAGTCGTTTGTAAGTCAAACATTTGTAAGTCGAACATTTGTAAGTTGGGTTCTTATTTCCTTTTTTTTCTTAAGTCAAAAAATTCTAAAAGAAAAAGTAGACTAACAAGTTATCCTGTCTTCAAAGCAATTCATTTGCAAGAAATAAAAACTTTTGTTTGAAGGTAAGATTGAAATCACATGTTTTCATCCTCTCCCTTAATCACAGAGAGCAAGACTTCTGAGACAGTTATGCTGACATAAAATTAACAATATGCTTATTATATATTAATCTGATAAAGCATGTCATATCCATTGCTTTAAGAAAATAGCCGTTTTACTTCCTAGTCCCACTGAAAACCTGCCTCACTGGATACAGAGCTTTATTGATCTTCTTGTGTCCCTTTTGACGTATGGTGACGCTAAGGTGAACCTATCATGGGATTTTCTTGGCAAAATTTGTTCAGAGGACATTTGCCTCTGCCTTCCTCTGAGTGCAAGTTGATGTGACCAAGGTCACCCAGTAGGTTTTTATGGCTGAGGTGCTATTTGAAACTTGAGTCTCCAAGTGTCCTAGTCTAATACTTAAACTGCTGCATAGAGCTAGAACCATTCTTTGTAATGCTATACCTATATATATATGAGATGTAGGCAATAAGTTCTATAAACCCGAGAAACTAAGATTTTATAGTACAACTGTCACTATATGCAACCCTTGTTAGATTGCTTGTACGCTGAAACTGCCTTGCCACATTGAATAATGGTACAGCAGTATTTGCCAGGAGACTATACACAAAAACAATTTATTGCAAGCCATATGATGAAAGAGTCTTGATAAAGAGAAGTTACTATATAATATTAAACATTCACTACATATTCATATGTTAATTGGAATCTAAAAATCCTCACATTCTAAGGGGTTTTTTTGTAGATAAAATAAAAAATTACTTTCCCAGCATTTTAAAGTCCTCCTGATGATGGTCATAATTGTGGGAAGAATTTTCCCCTATCTCATGTACTATAAAATATTCAATATTAAAAACTGCAATAAGTGTTTTTAATCTGAACAATTTACACTAAAGACAAGCATATCAAAGAAACTGAAAAGCAATTATCTATAAAGATTACAGATTTAATAAGCATAGTCTTTTTCATATTATCAGAAAATGTAACAGCTGATAACTCATATTATAATAGACTTTAATAAATAATTCCCATGGTTTTCATAGAAACTTTTTAAAGTATCTGATATCTGTAGATGTGAAATTTTACATATACATCTTCAAGAACTTCAAGTATTTCAAATAATAAAAATAAAGATTCTTTCTTGGAGTAAAAAAATAGGCCACTAGTCAACCAAACTTTAGAAACAACCTTTTCTGAGAAAAAAGGACATTCATAAACATTTTCAGTTTTCAATTCCAAATAAACTAAGCTAACAAAATGCAACTTCCAGCCAGAACAACACATTTCAATTACAGCCTTTTCTTTTGGCACAAAATTTATACACAGACACCGAATCACACATGCCTACTCTTTGTCATATCCGACACTGAAACAGACCGGGCTACACAAAGAACAGTCCTTTGTATATTCCAGCCCTCATTCATTGCTGCTCAGATTATTGGATTATCAACGGTTACGCACCTGCTTTCTGTGTAAAACATGGAAGAAACACAAAAACATGGGGAGAAAATTGAACCCAATGTACAAAGGAAATCTGCTCCTTTCCAGGCGGCAGGTTTGGAAGTCAGCTCAGCATTCTCTGGCATTACTTGCTAAGTTCAGCATATTTGCTATTTCTATCCTCTTCTCAATACTCCACGCACCATTAGCTTGCCTCACTTTTAAGCATCCTCTTTTCCTCTCGTTCTCAATGGTAACAATCCTGTTACTGCTATTCAGTCCATTAAGTGCTCAGAGAAGCAAGCCCCCTAGATATTAATTCAATTCATTTTCGCACAGCCACTGACTCAGCCGCGCACAGTGCAGTACTGACGTCTGACCTCGCAGTCTCTTGTAAGCTGAATTCATGCTTACCATTTCCTCATCTCTAAGCAGCTATTGGCTAGTATATTTGATGGACAGTGGAAGGAACACATACGACAAGAGCTGCTGTGTATATTGCCATATGCCATCTGTGAAGCTATTTCTAGTCCTGAAAGCTTGTCAAATTTCAATAAACTAACCAAACATCTGAAAAGGTTTTTCTGTCACATGTCTTTCATGCCAATTTTACTGACATTCAAGGCAGTATAGTCCATCAATGGACTTCTTTCAAGACCTCCTGGTTTTTCTGGACAGGGACTCAAATTTAAAGGGTTTACAAAAAATCCATTAGCATCCATTTAAAAGATAAAAGAGAAATATAATAGTCAGAACTCAGCTTTTAAAACTGCATAGCTAAAACCAGCCCAAACTGCAACTGTTCCGTGCATAACATTTCTTTCATAATTAAAGAATGTTTCTGAGCTATACTGCTGCAGATCAGGATCTAGGTCACTAATTTAAGAGAACAAGTCACGAAAGCAACAGACCAAATACACATTCAGCTGTTTCTAGTCCACCATGTAGGCTGCAATCTAAGAAAGCATAAGAGCAACACACAAAAATGACATTGCTCTCTAAGGTGATATATGATCCCATATGCCTCATTATATGCCACCTCATCTTTAAGTTGCATATATAATATAGTGTTAAGAAGTATAGAGGGAATAGTTTTAAACAAGGGGTTCCAGATTCTTCAGCACAGCTTTATTCTCTTGCCCCTACTCCTCTTCTCCCTCATTACCTATAAGTACTGGTCCTGCCTCCAAAAATGCATTTGGAATAAGACATTAAAAGGTTTGAAGATATAGAATACCAAATTCACTCAAATGTAACGTGCTCTTTTGGCCAAATTTCACTGCAAAAATTAGGGTGCACATTAGAATAATGTAATACAATAATCTTAGTGTTCTGCGTGAAGGACAGCAACATCTTGGGGATATTCATCTTGGAAGGAGCAATGGCCAAAGGCATGAGAAAGAACATAAGTAAGGGCCAAGCAGTGCTCAGTGGGGCCCAGGAGCAGCAGATGCCATGCTGGCTGGTGTCCCATGCACTCTGATGCTGACCCACTGAACCAAAGCAAAAGGAGAAGCTGCTTCAGGAGAGCTTATTACTTACTACTATCAAACCACAAGTGCCAACCTCCTCACAGGAACTGCCGACCTATTTGAAGGACTTTACAAGAGAGAACTTGGGAGACAAGGAAGAAGCCCAATCCTAGAGAGTGAACGAGAGAGGAGCAGCAGCAGGTACAGAACCCAGTCTCACAAGGGCAGACATATGTCTTTGGCCCAATCTCTGCTCCGAGAATCATTTTTAAAAGCTCCACAGTGACTTGTTATACTTCAGATTCTTAAGAGTACATTTACACTGTAGAATTAATGCAGTCTGGCACCATTTTAACTGCCATGACTCAATGGTATCGAATCCTGAGATTTGTACTTTGGGGAGGCACCAGCATTCTTTGGCAGAGAAGACACAAGAACTTTTAAAACTACAGCCCCCAAGATTCCACAGCACTGAACCAGGACAGTTAAAGTGGTGTCAAGCTCCATTAATTCTCCAACATAGATGCACCCAAGGAAGCTAAGACAGGATAAATCGTAGAGATACCTTGTAGGAAGAACTACCCATTTCTCTAGATATTCCATTCCATTGCTGGTAGTTTTGGTGTTTTTTTTTAAAGGAATTCTAAGTGTGTGGCAACTATAATGCATACCTTTTTTTGGCTAAATTACAAAGAGTGTACATTTTTTAGACATTACATTAGGCATTAAACAATTTTTGAGCCTTTTTTGTTTCAAAGTTTTAAAAATTGAAGTGCACATTAGATTCAATCATGCATTACATTTGAGTAAATACTGTAGCATTCAACTAGCTCCCCACCCCCAAGTCTAAAATTTGGGTGTGGGAGAGGAATAGAAATGAACACTACACAAGTGCTTATACTCTGCTAAATATCAACACATTTTTGTCTAATATTTTTTAAAAACAAAACACATGATACTTATTGTTTTAAAATATAGATATAATACATCATATAGGAAAATAGAAATATATAAAGTAGGTACAAAAACCAAACATTTCCTGACAATAAATCAAAATTTACCAAATGGGACCCCATTTGGGGTTGAAATCTTCCACTTAGGACCCCTTTTGACCAAAGAAATGTTTATGTGGCTCTAGGTATACAGGTATGTAAGATATGTTAAAAATATCAAACCTTAATGACAATAAATCAGCATTTGCAAGGCTTGCTAAACAGGCTGATTTGACTTTTGGTGGAGTACAACTAAAGCATTTTTGGGTGACATTCAGAAACCTTTTACTGTTTCCTAAATTTTTCGTGACCCCAACATAGAACTAAAGGACCCCCTTGGGATTAGAACCGCAGGTTAAGAAGCAGTGTTATAACCATGGTTCAGGGTAATATACTAGCAGTGCAGATGTAATTCTTTTTCATTACTGTTAAGCAGTGAAGAGAAAGCCGAATTAATATGGATGAAAGACAGAGGAAATTACTGGAAGAAGCATTCAGGCTTGCAATAAATTCTTGACATGGTACGAGATCACATTAGTGTTACAGAACAGAGACTTTTGTCTCCCTATCACCGGGTTTGAGCCCGCAGAAGTCTGGGAAATATAGTTTAGAAAAGCTTAGAATTCCAAAAGCCCCAACCTAAACTACATTTCCAATAATTTTACAGGAGCAAACCAGGCAACAGGGAGACAAAAGTCTGTCTTCTATACAGTGTTTCCCAACCAGTGTGCCGGGGCACACTAGTGTGCCGTGAGCGATCATCAGATGTGCCGTGGGAAATTGGAACCTCCAGGAAGGGGGAAGAGTCTAGTGTGTTGAAGTATAAAAACCCTAAGAAACCTACCTCGATAAAGGCACGAAATTACAAACACCCCCCTCCCCACCTGTTGTCTACTTGGTCTCTCCCTCTCCATACATTGGGAAGGTCCACCTCCCTTTCCCCAAGTAGAGACCTCCTCTTGCCTCCTGGGGGTTCTGTGTGGGAAGTTTGGCCCAGTTCTATCATTGGTGGGGTTCAGAATGCTCTTTGATTGTAGGGGAACTATAAATCCCAGCAACTACAACTCCCAAATGTCAAGGTCTATTTCCCCTGAACTCCACCTGCATTCATATTTGGGCATATTGAGTCTTCATGCCAAGTTTGGTTCTGATCCAACATTGTTTCAGACCACAGTGCTCTCTGGATATAGGTGAACTACAACTCCAAAACTCAAGGTCAATGCCCACCGAACTCCTATAGCATTTTCTCTTGGTTATGGGAGTTCTGTGTGGGAAGCTGGTGTCTTTCTCCCATTCCTGCCAGGATATCTATGTTGTGTTCATCAAAACAGGCCCAGGTTTCACACGGAGTGTATAAATACATTTTAAAAACATATTAACTATACGTATTACTGTGTTAGAGTGTCATTTTGTGTCATTTTGGTTGGTGGTGTGCCCCAGGATTTTGTAAATGTAAAAAGTGTGCCGCAGCTCAAAAAAGGTTGGGAAACACTGTTCTAACACTAATGTGCTCTTGTCTTTGATATTTGTCAGGGTAACAATTAACAAGCCCTTTAATATCAAACCTATGACCTGAGGACCTCGCTGCCACCGTCCAAGCTTGCTAGGCCCCGGCAGACGAACCTTTGGTTTAAAGCAGTGTTTCCCAACCTTTTTTGAGCCGCAGCACACTTTTAACATTAAAAAAATCCGGGGGCACACCACCAACCAAATGACACAAAATGACACTCTAACACAGTAAAGAACTGCTGGGGTTGGTGGCCTGCTGGGAGCAGCTGCTGGGAGTGCCGAAGCGGGGAGGGGCGAAGCCAGGCTGCACTATGCCCCACCCCCTACCCCCGGCTTCACCTCTCCCAGCAGCTGCTCCAGCCTTGAGGGGGCAGTGCCAAGCCAGCAGTGCCAGAGCCAGCACAATGCTGGCTTGGCACTGTCCCCTCAAGGCTGGAGCAGCTGCTGGGAGTGCCGGCCGGGGAGGGGGCAGAGTCAGGCCGCGCCATGCCCGCCCCTCCCCAGCTTCAGCTCTCCTACAGGCCACACCATGCCCGCCCCCTCCCCCCAGCTTCAGCTCTCCTACAGAGGAGGAGCATGAGCGGTGGACGGGCTTCAGTGGGTGGGGCTCCCCCTCCACGCGATTCAGCAAACGAGGGGCGAGAGTCATGGTGGGAGTCATGGCGGATTGGAGGCTGGCTGGGGAAATAGCTGAAGGAGGCGGCGCCCCGGTCCCTTCTTCTTTTTCTTCGGCACTGCCCAGCCCTTCCTCCTCCCCCAAGCAGCAGGAGTTCGACAGGAGGGGGGAGGAAGGGGGGCAGAGAGCTTTTCTCACGGCACAGCAGGAGGTCCGTCACAGCACACTAGTGTGCCACAGCACACTGGTTGAGAAAGACTGGTTTAAAGGGTGAGGCCAGTTTTGTGCATGCTGCGCTCCACCAGAAAATCTACTGCACAGGTTCGAAGGACACATCCAACTCTATCTCGGATTGGCCTTTTTAGTCATCAACATGCTTGTAAAAAGCGTGGGATGAGTCCTTCCTAAGAATCTTTGTTCACAAAGTATTGCCAGAGATACAGAAAAATGTACTCCCAGAATACTTAAATTAATATACAGTAACCTAAATATTTTGGAACCATATTTTAATATAAAATTATTATTATCTCTGAGAATGATTTAATTAAAATGTATTAGGGCATTTGATCCATTTTTTCTTCCTTAAGATCTGATTGAAGTTTGCCTCCTATCTTCTGCTTTTAGAATGTTTCCCCTTTAGTAAAAACAAATACCCACTGAAATTTGAAAAAAGAAAAGAAAAACCAAACACCACCCTTTTTTACAAATACAAAGAAATATATACACCGATATTTTCTAATCAAAATGTGCAAAAAAAAAACTCAGCGAGAAAACTTGGGATTTATAAAATCTAACTCATCATACTTTTGCACATATAGTATCACATTAAAATTCAGCAGTTCTGTATGACTGAAATAAAACGCCTTTGTTTTTTCAAAGCTTCCATAAACATATCTCTGTACCATTGCATCCCTAAATTATGCATAGAGATTTCCATCTAAGACCTGCCTCTGAGCAAGTGTTCCAGATAAACCTGAACGACTTAAATCCAAGCTGTTTACATCCTTTAACTAACAGCATTTATTGTTAAAATTTCAGTTTTAATATTTAACATAAGCAAGCAATAAATTTTATTCTGACTTATCATTAAACTGATACCAACTATCAGTAACACTATATACTTTCCCCATCTCTGCAATTAATATTGTAACAGTAAGCTAAGATGAGGGGATCATTTTGAAGTACAGCAAACATGATTCAACTTGATTCAACAGGCATGGTATATAGATTCTAGAGATGCTCACTGTATTATGCATTTTTGCTACTAATTAACTTCACGTTTAATAAAGAATTACATTGTGACAACATGCAACATGCAATTCTGTGGTTAAACAAATTTGCTAGCTAAATGTGGCAGAAATTATTCTTATCCATAGCCAAAGGAGCTGCTGTATGTAAACTCTGCGTACTGAATTCAACTAAGGAGCCCCCGGTGGCGCAGTGGGTTAAACCCCTGTGCCGGCAGGACTGAAAACCGACAGGTCGCAGGTTTGAATCCGGGGAGAGCACTGATGAGCTCCCTCTATCAGCTCCAGCTCCTCATGTGGGGACATGAGAGAAGCCTCCCACAAGGATGGTAAAAACATCAAAACATCCAGGCGTCCCCTGGGCAACGTTCTTGCAGACGGCCAATTCTCTCATACCAGAAGCGACTTGCAGTTTCTTAAGTCGCTCCTGACACTAACAAATTTTTTTTGATCTTTTTATTCTTTTCTGATTTGTAACATAATAATGTGTCAATTTTATGTACTTCCTCAATGGCTACAGTTGCAGATACCAGATTAACTCCAATGAAAATATTTTCAAAATATTTTGGCATTGATTATTTGCCTTTTAAGTTTTTAGCCGCTCCAAGTCCCATATTGGAAGATGGAGCGGGATATAAATTTGTTTTTGATTTATGTGTCTGTTTATCACCAAGGGATGCAATGTTTGCCTTTTGCCTGGAAGCCGCCCTGGGGAGATAGAACAACCTATAAATTATTGTTACTATTATTTTATATTATAAAGTTTTATTATTTTATATTAAAATTTTAATGCTATAACATTTCTATTCTGTTATTTTCACCGAGCACCAATCATCTTCAGGACACAGCCACAGTTAAATTGCTTTCAGAATTCATTCGGATGACAATTTTGAGATGCTTTATAGCAGATGCATCACCTACCTTGTATGCTTACAAAGTTTACGGGGTCTACTATGCAATTTTCGATCACAATTCTCTGGATCACTGGAGTTACTGTCATATGGATGAGGCCGTCCTGCCATTCCACTCCAAAGCTTCCTCACACTACTGCTCTGAAAAGCACACAGCCAGCACTCATAACCTACATTAAGAGAGTAGTGTTGACCTTTTAAAAAATCACATAGAATTCAACAAAAGCAACATTAGAAGAGGTCTTTACTAATTTCTTCCCAACAAACAACACCAACATTATTAGTCCAGCTGTATAACATGCTTCTTCTTTGATAGACTGTATTGGGATTTCAACGACATTTCCATTATGGGAAGGCACTTCGAATTATATGACATCAATACTGGCAACATCAAACACTGAGAGAAGCTTCTCTAGTGACTTTTTATTACTGCACTAGATAAGTCTCCATTGTACACACATCAATAATATAATAAAGAAAATCCAGATTAACACGTGACGTACATCAGAAGTTGGAATTATAAGTCTTCGAAACATAGCCAAATTGCAAGCCCCAGCAGCCCTAGCCAACACAGCTAATGGTGAGGAATGCTACAATATACAGCTAATAAACATCTAAAGGACTGCATGATTGCATCCAAATCATACACCTAAAGAAACACCAGGAATGTGCATCCACCCCTACACTTCAGTGGTAAAAATTACTGCCCCATGGTAATATCTAGTATCTATGAAAACCGGGAAGGAGGTGCAAAAGTTTGACATCCCAGGTCATGGATCGCAGAGGGTATGATCTCTGAAGATCTTATGCTATCCAGAATTTACTAATGTACAAGTTAATAAAATACAACTGCCTGGAAAACATATTTCAAAACTATGGAGACCAAGAACTAAGGTTAGAGAGTGGTAAATTTCTAGCTGGATGGTTATTGTTACAATTGATTTGAAAATAAATCATAACATGTGCTCATACTAAGTAACTTTGAGCATCCACTGTAAGAACTGAAATTTAGAAACTATTATAAATACACTTATCAACTGATGGGATCAAAGCTTTCTGAGACAAACCAGGAAAAGGATCTTGGGGTTTTGATGGACAGCTCAATGAAGATGTCAACCCAGTGCGCAGCAGCAGTGAAAAAAGCAAATTCTATGCTTGGCATGATCAGGAAGGGAATCGAAAATAGGTCGGCAAATGTTGTATTGCCTCTCTACAAATCTATGGTGAGGCCACATCTGGAGTACTGTGTACAATTCTGGTCACCGCACCTCAAGAAGGATATAACAGAACTGGAAAAGGTACAGAAAAGGGCAACAAGAATGATCCAAGGGATGGAGCGGCTCCCTTATGAAATCAGGTTGCAACGCCTTGGTCTTTTCAGCCTTGAAAGATGGCGTCTAAGAGGTGACTTGATCGAAGTGTATAAAATCATGCATGGGATAGAAAAGGTGAATAAAGAAAAAATATTTTCTCTGTCACACAACACTAGGACTAGGGGGCACTCCCTAAAGCTCCAAGGTAGGAAAGTTAGGACAAATAAAGGGAAATATTTCTTCACCCAAAGGGTCATTGGGTTATGGAACTCACTTCCAGAGGAGGTTGTGACAGCTGTCAGCCTGGACAGCTTCAAGGCAGGATTAGACAGATTCATGGATACCAAGGGAATCAGTAGTTACTGAAATGGACATCCAAGTGCCACCTCTGTGATTTTATTTCTTACCCATCTCTTTGACATTTAAAAATTAGTATACAAATATTATCAAATAAACAAACCATCAATGCTTTGCTAGTAAAATAAATTCCAAAAGATAAAGAGAAATCTCTGAAACACATTTTTGGGGGGAATTTTTAAAGCATTTGCCTTGTCTATTATAAACAAAGGCAGCTCAAAATATCCAATTTATTGCTACATTTTACACATTCGTCTATGAAAGAGCTTGGCCATGATTATATAAGTATGCAAGTACTGAACAATGATCACCTTATCAACCAGAAAGGTAAAGTCCATTTTTTTGTCACAAAAAAACATGAAAGGATGTCACGTGGCATTAAAAGCAATGGGTGGAATCCATTTTAGATTCAATGGAAGGTTTCAATCATTGAAACAAATATGGTGTGATTCACCTGTCCTTGAAAATCTGTGGAGGGTGGGGAGGTGGAAAGAAATACCAGTGCCACTAGAACTACAGATTGAAATTACCTCCTCCCTGGTGAGGATCGTGAAATACAAATAAAACTGACACGAAGTTTGTTGAACGAATGACTCAGCAGCCAATAAATACTAGATAGATTGGATAGAAGAGGAAAGACAAGAAGAGGAAAGCATTATGCAGCCTTACTCTATTATTCTGTATTAGTATGCTCATCTCAATTTAAAACCAAAACAAAACAGTGAAGCAAATCTATATATATATACACACACACAAACAAATACAATACATTCTAACATCTATATAATATTCATATTTGGTTATGCTCTCCCCTCCTCTCACCCCTCCCAATTTAGTGACTTCCCATCCCTTGGGTTGGAGATATTCATATATAGTTCCAATGTTCCTTCCTATTACATTTCTATTCTTCCTTCTGACCTGGTATTTATTATTTCTAAATTCCCTACATTGATTCTAACAGGTTGAATTATGAAGCCTTCTAAAATAACACCTTTTTTGTATTGTTGAAAAAATAATAGAAAAAAATCAGCAACCTCAAGCTCAACACCAACAATAAACTCATCAGCTTCAATGTGGTGTCTCTATTTACCACGGTCCTTGTAGCAGACACCATCGTACTGATCAATCAGAATTTCCCAGAAGACATCACAGCCCTGTTTCACCACTGCCTCACCACAAGCTACTTTCAGTGGGACAACAAGCCTTGAAAACAGCGACAAAAAAGCCCACTATATGGTTCAGATATGTGGATGACATCTTCACAATTTGGAGCCATGGTTAAGAACTAAACAGGTTCCTGGACCACCTTACCGGTATCCACCCAAACATCCAATTCACCCTGGAAAAAGAAAATGAAGGAAAACTGTCATTTCTATGTATCCTAGTCATCTGCAAACGCAATCAACAATTGGGCCATACAGTTTACATGAAACCTACATAAAAACTCCAACCATCACCCAAGTTTGTTTTTTTTAAAGCACAATTTAAACCCTGGCAGACTGTGAAAAAAGAATCTCCAAGGTGAACTGAACCACCTCAACTGGGCTCTGCAGGCTAATGGATACTCCACCACAGACAGCAGAAGAGCTGCAAGACTAAGAACAAGCCATGAGAGTAAAGACAAAGATCCACCCAGAGGAAAAGTGTTCTTACCATACATCAAGGGAACCACTGACCGAATAGGGAAGCTGATGAAGAAACACAACCTACAAACTATCTACAAACCCACTACGAAAATGCAACAAATGCTACACTCAGCAACGGACAAGAAGGATCCTCTCACCCCAGCAGGAGTCTACTGTATACCATGCAGCTGTGGATAAGTCTACATAGGGACCACCAAACAGAGTGTCCAAACACGAATCAAGGAAGATGAAAGGCACTGCAGACTTCAACCAGAGAAGTCGGCCATAGCAGAGCACTTGATGAAACAACCAGGACACGCCATATTATTTGTGAACACAGAAATGCTCAACCACTCCAACAACTTCCATGTTAGACTACACAGAGAAACCACTGAAATCCACAAGCATGAAGACAATTTCAAAAAAAGAGGAGGAAACTATGAAAATGAACAAAATCTGGCTACCAGTATTTAAAAAAACTCCACAATCATAACAGTAAATAAAGAACAACACTCAAAAACAGGGTAATTCCAGACAAGAAACACCTAATCACCTCCCAACAAAGGATTCCCCCAGGCAGTAAGAAGCCAGACCTTGAAACTGCTGGGCCATTAAGTGCTAATCAAGGTGGCCAATTGAAACATTCACACCTACCTTGAACAGACAAGAATGTCCCATCCTGGACATTCCAAAGATATATAAACCCAATTTTCCTAGTTTCCAACAGACCTCACAACTCTGAGGATGCCTGCCATAGATGCAGGTGAAACGTCAGGAGAGAATGCTTCTGGAACATAGCTATACAGCCCGGAAAACTCACAATCCAATTTTTTCTTCTTTTTTAAAAAAACAACGTTTAGAAATGGTCCCCAGTCCTTGATAAAGTTTTTTGTGCTTTTTCTTTGTTCATCATTGCTAATTTGTCATTTCTGCTATTTTAAAGACTTTAACTATCCATACTTATATTATTGGAAGGTCTTCCTTCTTCCAGAACTGTGTATATACTATTTTTGCTGCTATTCTCATATAGTACAATACTTTGTAGTTTAATGATTTTGTTTATTCGACATTCCAAAAAAATAATTCAGGCTCCAATCGTATCTTTGAAAAATGTCTTGCAGTGCTTTTTGGACCTTGCCCCAGATTTATTTTGCTTTTTACAGGACCACCATATGTACAAGAAAATTCCTTCCTGTTCTTTACATTTCCAAAATTTAATAATACATGAAGATGATAAATACAGATTTAAAACTCAAGAAGAATTGAAGGATGCAGGACTTCACTTACACTGGTACAGATATCTATATATATAAAAAGAGAGTGGTTGTGGTACCCGGCAAATGCACGCCAAAACTACATGTCCCACACACATGAAAATCACAGAGCCACTCATCCATACCCCAAGGTCCCTACACGGCCCACAAAAACACCCCGAAACACCACGCAACACCCCCAAAACTTCCCCCGAACCACAACATTACAACGCATGCGCAAAAACCCAGAACACACAAAATGCCCGCCATCAAACAACCACAGTACCGAGCATGCGCAACAAAAAACCACACAGCAACATGCCCCAAACCACAACCCCCCTCCATACCTTCCCACTACCCCATCCAGAAGCAATAACAACACGCCAACACAGCGGCAACCCACCTCCTCCGCTCCCTTATCAACCTCCTTCGCCGCCTCCACGCCGCTCCCGGACCCGGTCAGCACGGCCGACGCCATGCTCCCCTCCTCCGCCGCTTCCCAACCGCTCCTGAGGCCGGCAGCGGAGGTAACCAGCGGAGGAGGCCACGGAGACGCCGGAGGAGCCAGCGTGCACAACCCGGCACCAGGAGCAGCTTTAAAACGGCTAAGGAGAAGGACATGGCCACGGGACTACAATTCCCAGATGGCTCCGCGCGGTTCACTAGGAAGGAGGGCGGAGACAGGGCAGGAAACAGAGAGAACTGGCCACGCGGGGCCTTCTGGGAACTGTAGTCCCCTGGCCGAGCCCGCCTCCTACACCATCTCCAAGCCCCTTCCGGGACCGGGACACACAGCCGGTGCAATGCCCACCTCCTCCACCGCCTCTTCCCATCCTCCCAACTGCATCCCACTACCTCCCCCACCACCATGAGAGAGAGACAGAGAGAGACACAAAACAAGAGGTACAGAGAGAGTGAAAGAGAGATAATGAAGGAGAGAGAGAGTGATAGAGAGCCACCTCTTCCCGTCCTCCCAACTTTATCCCACTGCCTCCCCCACCACCACGAGAGGGAGAGAGAGACACAGAGCGAAAGGTATAGAGTGAAAGGCAGAGTGAAAGAGAGAGAGAGAGAGTGATAGAGAATGATAAAGAGAGATAGACAGAGAGAGAGAGAAAGACAAAGAGTGATACAGAGAGAGTAATACAGACAGACAGATAGAAAGACAGAGAGAGAGATACACATATACATATATACACATGCACACACATATACACATACACACATATACATATATACACATGCACACACATATACACCTACACACACATACATACATACATGTGCACATACCCAGCAAGGCCATAACTAACATCTCACATCTCCTAAATAGGGCACAGCAACGCGTGCCGGGTTCAACTAGTATGCAACTGAAAGAAAGATTTGCATTAGGCAATAAAAATATGGGATTGGAAAGAGACCAATCACAAATTGAAAAGGAACGGTTTACTAATGAAGAAAATCTTACTGAAAAATATATAAAGTATTCTGAAGATAGAAATAGAAACAGAACTGATAAAGGATTGTATGATTAAATGGGCAAAAATATCAGGCACAACATAGAACTAGATAAATGGGGGGGGGGAATGTGGACTATTGGCTTAAATAAAATTCAGTGCCATGACCTTAGATAATTTTTTTATAAAATGATGAACAGGTGGTACAACTGGCCCCAGCAAAACTAGCTACATTGTATAAGGGAAGAAACAACTAATGTTTTGCTTTTTTAGTTTTATTATTTAATACCGTTTTAATCTTAGTTTTGTATTTGTAACTAACTATACAATGGGCCCTTAGTATGTGCTGGGATCTGATTCCAAGACTCCCCACCTCAATCTATGGATGATCAAGCTTCATTATATACAATGGCATAGTTTTCCTTTTGATTTGTATCTCTTCCTTTCAGGATATACCAGAATACTCAAAGGGGCATTGATGGCCGAAAGCGAGGAGGAGCTGAGGAGCCTTCTAACCAAGGTGAAAGAAGAAAGTGCAAATGCTGGATTGCAGTTAAGCATTAAAAAACCCCAAGATTATGGCCACCAGACTGATTGATAACTGGTAAATAGAGGGAGAAAACATGGAGGCAGTGACAGACTTTGTATTTCTAGGTGCAAAGATTACTGCAGACGCAGACTGCAGCCAGGAAATCAGAAGACGTTTACTTCTAGGGAGGAGAGCAATGAAGAGTAGAGACATCATATGAAATGAAGATCCGCAAAGTCAAAGCAATTTTATTCCCCATAGTAACCTATGGATGTGAGAGCTGGATAATAAGGAAGGCTGAGAAAAGGAAGACAGACACTTTTGAACTGTGATGTTGGAGGAAAATTCTGAGAGTGCCTTGGACCACGAGAAGATCCAACCAGTCCATACTTCAGGAAATAAAGCCCGACTGCTCATTGGATATTAGAGGCAAAGATGAAGTACTTTTGCCAAATCATGAGAAGACAGGAAATCTTAGAGAAGACAATTATGCTGGGGAAAATGGAAGGAAAAAGAGAGGCCGACCAAAGACAAGATGGATGGCATCCTTGAAGTGACTGGCTTGAGTCTGAAGGAGCTGGGGGAGGTGACGGCCAACAGGGAGCTCAGACATGGGCTGGTCCATGAGGTCACGAAGAGTCAGAAGCAACTGAACAAATAAACAACTCAAGGGGGCTGAGGGCAGATTTTACAGGATACAACATTCATGTAAGAGCAGATATGTAATGTAACCCCCACAAAGCTAACTGTAACTACCAGCAATGTACATGAAAGATGAAATATTAACAGGTACCATAAATGCTCTTATATTAAAAACAAAGCCTACACCCTCTCAGCATGTTTTTGCCCAACACATGCCACCTAGTTCAACCTCTGACTCCTTTTGCTTAGTATTCATTTATATTCATTTATTCAATTTTAAACTGTGTCCGATAATTTGTTTTTCCCTTTGCCAGCCAGCCACACTTTCAGGCAGTGTTTCCCAACCAGTGTGCCGGGGCACACTAGTGTGCCGTGAGCGATCATCAGATGTGCCGTGGGAAATTGGAACCTCCAGGAAGGGGGGGGGGGAAGAGTCTAGTGTGTTGAAGTATAAAAACCCTAAGAAACCTACCTCGATAAAGGCACGAAATTACAAACACCCCCCTCCCCACCTGTTGTCTACTTGGTCTCTCCCTCTCCATACATTGGGAAGGTCCACCTCCCTTTCCCCAAGTAGAGACCTCCTCTTGCCTCCTGGGGGTTCTGTGTGGGAAGTTTGGCCCAGTTCTATCATTGGTGGGGTTCAGAATGCTCTTTGATTGTAGGGGAACTATAAATCCCAGCAACTACAACTCCCAAATGTCAAGGTCTATTTCCCCTGAACTCCACCTGCATTCATATTTGGGCATATTGAGTCTTCATGCCAAGTTTGGTTCTGATCCAACATTGTTTCAGACCACAGTGCTCTCTGGATATAGGTGAACTACAACTCCAAAACTCAAGGTCAATGCCCACCGAACTCCTATAGCATTTGGTTATGGGAGTTCTGTGTGGGAAGCTGGTGTCTTTCTGCCATTCCTGCCAGGATATCTATGTTGTGTTCATCGAAACAGGCCCAGGTTTCACACGGAGTGTATAAATATATTTTTAAAACATATTAACTATATATTACTGTGTTAAAGTGTCATTTTGTGTCATTATGGTTGGTGGTGTGCCCCAGGATTTTGCAAATGTAAAAAATGTGCCGCAGCTCAAAAAAGGTTGGGAAACACTGCTCTAAGGGACTTGCAACCACTAAAGCATGCATGGGCTTCTGTGCATATATAAACAGTCTTAAAATACTATAACCAATCTAATATTTGAATCTACACATGGTCAGGCCTGGTTAGTATTTGGAAATATCTGTTCTTTTAGGCTATATTCATAGGGAGGCTATGCCAAATGACATCTGAGTATTCCTTGCCTTTAAAAAAATCCCATGAAATCCACAGAATTCCCATAAGCTGACAGGTGACTTAAAGATGCATCCTATAGATGCCCACGAGTACCTTTGAAACTCATATGGCCACCAAACATCCACATCAAGTTGAAGGCAAACATGCTCTCCATGCATATGACATTATGTGGGTATTTGATTGGCAGTTCCTTTATCGAGCCTTTTATGCTCATTCTCCTATCTATATCTGAGAGGTATAAATCAGCACAGACATCTTTGAAGATATTATAGCACCTACTTCACTTGGATTCGAAATGAGAATATTATTTTGATATTTAATTACACTCACTATTCTTAAGCTACCGTAATTTCCATTTAAGAACATTGGGAACTAACATACTCTTGTATCTAAATTCACAGAAGGTATTTTTAAAGATGCTAAAACAGAATGCACTTGGTCTGTTTCCTGGGAATCTAATACTGATCTCCCTGGACATAATTCTGCCAATATTTTCTTACTCCTTTTCGTTTTTAATGTTCCAGGTGTTTTGGTACAGCAATCTTCCAGTAAAATGGACTGCGAGCAAGCAACTCCCAATAATAATAATAATAATAACAACAACAACTTTATTTTTATCCTGCCCTAAATCTCAGAGAGGACTCAGGCCAGCAAACTTTTTTTCCCCATGTCAGGAGCAACTTGAGAAACTTGAGAAACAAGTCGCTTCTGGTGTGAGAGAATTGCCCACCTGCAAGGACATTTTCCAGGGGATGCCTGGATGTTTTCCCATACTGTGGGAAGCTTCCCTCTTGTACCCGAATGAGAAGCTGGAGCTGACAGGCAGGAGCTCATCCCACTTCCTGGATTCGAACTGCTGAGCTTTTAGTCAGCAGTCCTGCCAGCACAAGGATTTAACCCATTGTGCCACTGGGGGCTCCTGGCAAGCATTCACTGCCAACAAGACATAACAAACAGATCAAATAATCATAAACACTAAATGAATGATTATTTATTTACTTCACTTACATAACACTTTTCTCACCCCAGTGAGGGAGTCAAAGTGGTTTCCAACATAATTGCAACATATAAATATTGTGAAATAAAATAAATAAATAAATAAAGTAGGCTACGGCAAAATTTAATGCCTCACATATAGAAACCTAACATAACGAAAATAACATACAATTAAACGATAAAGCATGGCATCATTTAACATTTAAACATGGAATTAAAAACATATGTTTACACAATCCAATAAACGTAGTCCAGGCCGTTCCAAATCAAAGCGTACTTGTA
Source organism: Anolis apletophallus (assembly GCA_030556195.1). NCBI lineage: Eukaryota > Metazoa > Chordata > Lepidosauria > Squamata > Anolidae > Anolis > Anolis apletophallus. The sequence goes on along the minus strand of JARBWK010000002.1, from coordinate 82,296,363 downwards.
AAACTAACAAGACTAAAAATTTAAGTAAGGTAAAATATAGGGGGTTTTTTTTATAATGTACTAAAAATTATGTTACATTAAGCTTGGCTTTTAATTCCTATCAAGTCAAAACAGAGCTCCTGGATGACAGTAAAGAATGAATGAGGCCTATTTTGAATAGCAGCTCTTGAAGTAAGTGGACACCACATTGATCAGGCATCCATCCATCCCCATCTCGCACGCGCTCACGATGGTTATCAGGCGCTCCTCACGCGCACACGTCACGCACCTTCTGGAATACACGCTTCACACGGACTCTACATCAGGCGTGGGCAAACTTGGGCCTGCTGGGTGTTTGGGACTGCAACTCCCACCATTCCTCACAGCCTCAGGCCCTTTCCTTTTCCTCTCAGCCGCTTAATGCGGCTGAGGGGGCAGTCCTGTGAAACACCCAGCAGGCCCAAGTTTGCCCACGCCTGAGGCTGTGAGGAATGGTGGGAGTTGCAGTCCCAAACACCCAGCAGGCCCAAGTTTGCCCACGCCTGAGGCTGTGAGGAATGGTGGGAGTTGCAGTCCCAAACACCCAGCAGGCCCAAGTTTGCCCATGCCTAACTCTACATATCCTCACGTACCTCCATCGCGTGGTCTCTCATGTACTTTCACAGACACGCGTCACGTACCCTCCAAGATTCCCACGTACAGGCAACACGTATCTCTTCCTCCCCCTCCTCCCCACTTCGCAGCAACAGCTCCCTTTGAGGACAAGGCAGGCCATCTTCTCATTTCGCAAGCCACGCCAATAACGCCTCCTGAGGGCCGCCCAGCCCTTCGGCTCCCTCTCCATCCCTTTCCCCCCTCTGCCCCTGGAGACACTTCATGACAGAGAAAGCCGAGCGGCCCGCCTCACCTGTTGCGCCTGTTGTCCCTTCGCCTCCTCCGCCTCCTCCTCCTCCTTCAGCCGGCGACGCCTGCTTGAGGCAAAGACTAGGCCCGGCCACTCTCCAGCGCTCTCGCGAGAAAATGCACTGCGGGTAAGTGAAATCCCGCGATACTTCAGTTTACAGGAAGCTTGAGGGGAGTTTGGAGGAACGTCGAACAGCTTCGCTTCCGGGACCGGCGCGCGAGGCATATAAACACACGCGCGCGCACAGGCAAAAAAAGTATGATAGTTTGGACTTTACGCTGGTAGCGTAACGCGGGTCAGAATGAATGAACGGAAGTCGTACGCTACGCAGTTGCGACAGAATCCTTGGCAAGGCAGGAATCTGGGAAGCATACTGATGTGGCCTAACTAACTAACTAACCGGATAGATATCCTATGCAAACTCGTTCAGGTACATAGTTGCATTGCAAAGAAGGCGAGGAATACCAGCAGTGGTAAGAAGAAGAAGAAGAAGGGGAAAAAAATGAATCAAATCCAGTTTATCGACCAGTTTCGCACCACCGAGCTGGCGGTCAGCTTTTTGCAGGCCCGTGGGATTATTGGGCAACACCCTCCCATTTGTGGACAGCCTGGATGTGGCCTAGCCATGACCCTGGTGAAGCGGAGCGACACGAACGACGGTGTCGTGTGGCGCTGCCCGTCACACAAGAAAAAAAGCAGCATCCGGCAGAATTCGTTGTTGGCCGGGCAGAAGATCACTCTGCAGGAGTTTGTGCTGTTGGCGTACAATTGGAGTTTACGCATTCCCGTGACGACCGCCGAGCAGCTCGTGAACGTCAGCCACCAGACCGTTATTCAATGGTACGTAGACTTCCGCGACGTTTGTTCCCGCTGGATTTTGAACCACCCTATCCAACTTGGAGGACCTCACGTCGTTGTGGAGATCAACGAGTGGGTTATCCGTCGCCGCAAGAACCGCCGGGGCCACGCCGTTCGGGAACGATGGGTTTTCGGTGCTTACGATACCGACAGGAAAGTGGGTGTGCTCGAGTTGTTGCAGGACCGTTCTGCAGAATCGCTTTTGCCTTTGGTTTCTCGCTATATACAACCCGGGTCGGTTATACACTCTGATCAGTGGCAAGCGTACAATGGAATTGTGGCGCTACCAGTAGTCCCACCATATACTCACTTAACTGTAAACCACGGTCAAAACTTCACGGACCCGCAGACTGGCGCATGCACAAATCATGTGGAAAACTTTTGGAAGCGAGCTAAGACTCGTTTCAAACAGATGAATGGCACCACTGACGACATGTTACCCAGTCATCTGGACGAATTCATATGGAGGCAGATGTTTGGCAACAACATGGAAGCGTTTAACAATCTTTTGGCACAGATTGCTCATTTCTATCCCGTTTAAGGCCTTCGTAAGCCATTGTTTATCATTTAACATTAAACAACTGTTACATTACTTTGTCACACAGGCATGTGAAATCCCTCAGGGTGGTCCGCGAGAAGGCCTTACTGGTACATTATTTAAACTGTTATGTGTATTCATATCATGATCTGATCACCATGTTCAAGATATCCTATATGCATGTGAGTTTTAGGATAACGATACAAAAAGTTTGCTAGGGTAGATCTTCTCTCACTCAGACTCAGCCCCGAATCAAAATCCTGGCTACGGTATTGCTATAGCACCTGTGTTAAATTACTTCACTGCTATCCTGTCTTAGCTGCGTCTCTCAGTCGCTGTGCTGTCTTGCTGATGCCTTCATTAATTCTGACCTGCGTTGTGCAACCAGTGTAGGGTTCCAGCTATGCATAGGGTCCCAACTATCATACTTTTGCCCATGAGTATAGTAAAGGTAAAGGTTTTCCCTGACCTTAAGTCTAGTCGAGTCCAACTCGGAGGTGGTGCTCATCTTCGTTTCTAAGCTGAAGAGCCGGCATTGTCCATAGACACCTCCAAGGTCATGTGGCCAGCATGAATGCATGAAGCGCCGTTACCTTCCCGCTGGAACAGTACCTTTAGATATATGTATGCAGTACTCCTTTTCATGCTAAATGGGATCCCAAGTTGGATTGAGGACATTGAATTACACCATGATGCAAAGCATGTTTAAGTAGAAAGAAATGCCACTGGGTCCAGCATGGGCAAACAAAGGAAAATCAGACATATGCTGGTGTATTTTCAGTCAGTATTAGATTTTTATGTCTATTTTTTTAAAAAAGTAACGGTTTCCCCCTGACATTAAGTCCAGTAATGTCCAATTCTGAGGGGTGGTGCTCACCTCCATTTCTAAGCCAGCATGACTGCATGGAGCGCCGTTACTTTTCCACCACTGGTACCTATTGATCTACTCATATTTTACATGTTTTACAACAGCTTGGTTAGTTGAAGCTGGGGCTAAACAGTACCCTGCTTCCCATATTCAAACTGCTGACCTTTTGGTCAGCAAGATCAGCAGCTCAGCTGTTTAACCCACAGCACCACCAGGTATGCATGGGAAAAGATTAACAAACCTGGATTGGAGTAATAAAATCACAATTAGGGCTGAAACCCAATGCACACTTAACAAAGAGTATGTCTTGCAGAACAAAATGAGTCTTCCAGCTAACATTACAATTAAAGGTAAAGGTTTTCCCATCTCCATTTCTAAGCTAAAGAACCAGCATTTTCCATAGACGTCTCTACAGTCACGTGGCCAGCATGACTGCATAGAGTGCCGTTACCTTCTTGCAGAAGCGGTATCTATTGATCTACTGACATTTGTATGTTTTTTAAACTGCTAGGTTGACAAAAGCTGGGGCTGACAGCAGGAGCTCACTGGAGTCGAACTGCCAACCAAGTTCAGCACCTCAGTGGTTTAATCCACTGCACCACCGGGGGAGAGGGGGGAGGAACATTACAATCAGATGGCTGAAATAAACAAGAAGCCCTTTACTTTCTCTTGCTTGAGGGCAAGGGCAATCAAGTATTTGGGTGGAGTGCTCTGCCTTAAATTGTCTGTAAACCCAAAGGGCTAGAAAGTGCCCCATACCTGATTCTCAGTATGTTATCAATAACACTCCATAGTTGGTATGTAGTGTGTGTGTGTACAAAGTCTTAGAGCCCTTCCACACAGCCATATAACCCAGAATATTGAGGCAGATGATCACAATATCTGCTTTGAACTGAATTAATTGAGTCTACACTGCCTTATAATCCAATTCAATGTGGATTTAATACAGCTGTTTGGAAGGGGCTTTAGTGTCTTCCAGTCAGACATGTTTAAAACTTGGAATCACCTACTACATTATCCCTAGGCAAGATTTAACAAGAGCTGCTGGATCAGATTTGCCCTTTTTGCATATTCCAACTGGGAGGTGCTTATCTCTTCATTGTATCTTTCCCCCTGCATGCCTTTTTTAAATATGCAGCAGCAGTTGTCGAGTTTAGGAAATATATCAAGTCATGATAACAAGGAAGAGTTGTCTCAATGCATCTGCTGCGTGCGGAACCTGCAGCAATACACCGAGACAAACTTTATTGTAATTTAAAATGAGGTCAAAGGTTTGGATCTTTAAGGAAAGAAACATTATTTTACAGTCATACCATCAAAAGGGCAAATACCACTTTTTATCGGGAGGATTTGATGAAGAGAGACTATTACCATACTGCTGATTAGAAAGTATAAATGCATTCGAGCCTTGTTAGACCACATTAGCCCATTTAACATCATTGGTCATACAATCAATGCACACATCTGTGAACCTTTGTAGTGCTTTTGTAATTAATTAACCTTTTGTAATTAATTGGGATGTTTTATGTTCACGTTTTATGTTAGTTATAATTTTTGATAGATTACATTTTATTTAAGTTGTTATGTTTAAGATGTCTTTTATATGGGATTATTCTGAGTTATATTTTTGTTTATCGTCATTGAGGCATTGAATGTTTGTCGGAATCCGCCCTGAGTCTCCCAGGGAAGATAGGGCGGAATATGAATAAAGTTTATTATTATTATCATCATTATTATATTAGTAAAGGTAAAGGTTTCCCTGACATTAAGTCTAATTGTGTCTGACTCTGTGGGATGGTGCTCATCTCCATTTCTAAGCCAAAGAGCTGCCGTTGTCTGTAGACACCTCCTAGCCATAGATACCTCCTAGGTCATGTGGCCGGCATGACTGCATGGAGCAATGTTACCTTCCCACAGAAGCAGTACCTATTGATCTAGTCACATTTGCGTGTTTTCAAACTGCTAGGTTGGCAGAAGCTGGGGCTAACAGTGGGAGCTTACCCCGCTCCCTGGATTTGAACTGCCAACCTTTCAGTCAGCAAGTTCCGCAGCTCAGCGGTTAAACCTACTGTGCTACCAGGGGGCCTTATATTAATGTGAACCAACCCTTTTCTCATTGCAATACTGCATCCCACTACAACTATTCTAATAGTCAGCATTATACAGAAGGTGAGGCAATCAAACTAATCTCAATTCACTTGAATGAGCTTCCATTTAGGTCTTCCTCCCTAATGTTTCAATATTTGGACTTACATGTTTTCTTTCCCTGCTTTTTTTCCTCTTCTAACATCAGTCTTAGATTGTAAGACATGATTGCCGCAAAAAGTGGTATGTACATATGTTTAATGAATGAAATAATAAAAATGATTCTTTCTATAAGCTGTTCTGTCTGCTTTGAATTTGCAACCGAGTGTAGTTTATATGATTTAGGTCACAAAGTCCTAGAAGATGATGACACTGAATTGTTCACAGCAAAAGAGAGTAGACAATGTTCCCGTTTCCATATACAGATTTATCCACAGCAGTTTTATTGGCTGGTTTTAATGCAAAGCAACTAAAAAGATATCTTATGACTTTGCTCTAAGTAGGTCTAGTCATTTGATCTGCGTGCAGATGCAATTGGAACAAGGTCCTTGAAATATAACTTATTTTCTGAGTTCTAATAACTCCCTCTAGTGTCTCAACTGTTAATAAACTTCTGAGAGTTTGGTTTTATGTTTTATTTTGAGTTTTAAAAGTGTTATGGGAATGCCACAAACTCAGTTCAGGTCATTTGTTGCATTTACAATGGAATCAAATCAGGCATGGCTTGTTTAAGCTGAGATGACTAAGGAGGACCAGCATTGGTGAGGAGGCAGTTGCTTCATGCCTGCATGTGCGAAACTCCATTGTTGGTCTATCAAAACAAAAGATAATCACAGCCTGAAATATAATAGTAACATCATTTCTGTATCTTCCCAATATTTTTGAAATACTAGAAGAAGAACTTGTCCTGTAAGAACTAGACCATAAGAAATGGGGTGCTGTGCATTTTCTGGGCTATATGGCCATGTTCCAGAAGCATTCTCTGACCTTTTGCCCACATTTTGCCCACAGGTTGTGAGGTCTGTTGGAAACTAGGCAAGTGGGGTTTATATATCTGTGGAATGTCCAGGGTGGGAGAAAGAACTCTTGTCTGAGGCAAGTGTGAATGTTGCAGTTGGCCACCTTGATTAGCATTGATAGCCTTGCAGCTTCAAAGCTTGTCTGTTTCCTGCCTGGGGAAATCCTTTGTTGGGATGTGATTAGATGGTCCTGATTGTTTCTTGTCAGGAATTTCCCTGTTTTTGAGTGTTCTTTATTTACTGTCCTGATTTTAGAGTTTTTTGCAAACCTCACAACCTCTGAGGATGTCAGCCATAGATGTGGGTGAAACGTCAGGAGAGAATGCATCTGGATCATACAGCCTGGAACCCTCATGGTGATTCCGGCCATGAAAGCCTTCAACAACACATAAGAATGCTTTCATTTTTTTTCTCTCTGCACAATATTTTGTCTTCTTTGTCTGCCACCAATTTTTAAAAGCTAGCATGAAGAATTTTGTAGCTTTTTCACTGGTCTAATAAAATTATCAAAACCATGAGTGCAGAGAACTAGGTACTTCTATCAATTATCTTTTTAAATTATATGCCTAAGTTACACATTGTTATAATTTCAGGACGCATCACTTCACTTCTGTTGTGGTACAACTTTTAAAGTTTTTTCTTATTTTTATAGCCGCGTGGCTTCATAAAATGCTGAAGTAGAAATCACTCTGTTCAAGTGCTGGCTTGTGCTTTATGTGAGTGTTGAAGACACAGTCATGCGGATTTGTACTATATGCCTTTTTTCATAGAGTATGTATTTTTACATATATTCTTTTTAAATGCAAGAGAGATAAAAACCAGCACTGGACTATCTTGACTGTTAAAAAGTGGAGGAGTTCAGGAACTCGTGATTTCCCTATTGTGGCAATTCTCCCCTCACCTATTTAGGATCGCTCTTTAAGGAACTTGTTACAGTTACTTTCTCGTGAAAGTATGAATCAAAGCCTCCACCTAAGTATTGAAAATCTTATTTTTAGAAATAACATGCAAAGTCTAATGTTTATTCTTTAAAAATGGTTACACTATCCCATTATATAAGGGCCCCCTGGTGGTGCAGCAAGTTATCTATATATATAAAATCCTTCATGTCATCCTGACAGGCTTATAGACAAAGAAACCACACAAGGCAGACACACAAAAACAGCCCACATACCCAGAAAACCCTGCAAGGTATGTTTACCACCACCACCACCCCTCAATTCAAACAAAACGGTTAAAAACAATAAAAACCAATTGGACTACAATTCCCATGCCTCACCGTACCGCTGCACTGCGCATGCGCAGAAACACTTCCCCCGTGTACAAACCCCTTCTCCCTCCCCCGCACAAACCGCCGGCACAGAGAAAACAGAAAGAAGGGCCACCATCTTCCCAAAGGCCGGCAGCTCCATTGCTGGCCACCGGGGGAATGGGTATCTCTGGGCTGGTGCTGCCGCTGGCTACAGAAGACCCAAAAGGAAGCGTGAGGCCCAGTGTGTTAGGCGAAGCCGGGGCCTCAGTTTGTGTGGTGGCCCAGGCTCTAGAGTCTCCCTTCTGCTTTTGGGTCTTCTGCAGGGAGTCTTGGCCGAGGCAGCAATCGCGCTGCCGGCCTTGGGGAAGATGGCGGCACCACCTCAGGCTGCAGAAGACCCAAAAGGAGAAGGGAGACCCGCTGTCTTCGCCAAAGACGGGCACTCAATTGCTAGCACGGAGGTCTCTAGAGGGGTTAGCCACAGACTATGGCACAGCAACGCGTGCACGGGTCAGATAGTTATTATTATTATTTACCTTATTTATATCCCGCCTTTCTCTACCCCAAGGGGGACTCCAGGCAGCTTACATGTGGCATCTTCAACCATGCCGTAAAACATACAATGTTAACTAAAAATAAATTGGATTAAAATTAATACATCTTAAAACATAATTAAAAACATTCCAATGTTATACCACTGTGCTGCTCAACTTGCTGATTGAAAGGTTGATAGTTCGAATATGGGGAGTGGGGTGAACTCCTGCTGTAAGCCCCAGCTTCTGCCAACCTAGCAGTCTGAAAACATGTAAACGTGAGATCAATAGATACCGCTTCTGCGGGAAGGTAATGGTGCTCAATGCAATCATGCAGGCCACATGATCTTGGAGGTGTCTATGGACAACGCCGGTTCTTTGGCTTAGAAATGGAGATGAACACACACATACACACCCCAGAGTCGGACACAACTAGACTTAATGTCAGGATAAACCTTTACTTATTCCATTATATCCCATTGCTTATATCTCAGTTACACTTTTTAAGACAAGGAAGAAAAATGTAAACAAATCTTTCTTTCCATAGGTAAGTAAACACTTATTTACTTACAGATATCTTGTAAAGTCTAAAATAGTAAAGTGACACACTTCATATGTTTAGATTTTGGCTCCTTGTCCATATCAATGGGAAGACCTGGATGTGTTTACTAATAATGACATAGCCAGGAAAAGGGAGTAGTAGTAAATGGTGACACATTGGATGGTTGTAGTGAGGCGACCATTCTAAATGTATCTAAGGAATGCTTCTCTTCTGACATAGTAGAGATTTGAAGAGACAGTAAATTTGTTTAACCTTCATTTGAGTGACAGGATTTGTGGCTGCTTAAATACCACATCAGCATGCCTCACCAATAATGTAATCAATATGATGTAGCTTCAGGTGTCTCTTTCGCATCATTGTTAGCTAATAGCTAAATGAAGCTTTCAGTGAAGAAAAAGCACCGACACTTGTGCCTAGCACAAGTCTGAACAAATGCCATCGTTGAATGATGCATTATTTTATTAAAAGCAGTTAATCACTTTGAGATCCAGAATAAGTTCTTGAATTAATGATGTACCCACATACTATGAGCTATTGATGTATATATTGTTTTTAAAATACAAGAGAGGGGAAACTAGCACTTTGTCTCCTATCTTGACTGTAGTAAAGTGGAGGATCCCAGGAACTGGTCATTCTCCTATCATGGAAATTCTCCTCTCGCCTGTTTCAGATTGCTCTATAAGGAAGCATCCTAAAAATGTAGTAGGAAGTAAACCCAGCTGAACATAATGGAAATTCTTTTGAGTAAGCATTCAGTAGGGATTACAGTGTAAATTATCTGAATTTAGATCTCATTGATCTCAGTGGCACTTCACTGAGGAAACATCATGCAAGTCTGTAAGCCATGTTGGAGGCTCCCTAGACATGGATACAAACACTAGCACATGACAACATCCTAAACTCATCCCAAACCAATCTTCAAATCATGTTAAAGTTGTATTAAATGAAAACAGTTTCCTCTCATCTTTTGATTCTTGGATGTGTGTTCAAAGTGCTTTAAAATGTGGGTTCTACAGTGCTATAATCAGTTTCAGCTATGGATTTTTGGAATTGTGTCATTCCTTGTGGGCATGTTGTTGGTAGTCTTCTGCAAAGCAAAAACTTAACCTTTTCTTCCCTGATCATCCATTTTTAAGTTGTATTTGACCAGTGATTTGGAACTGGGGGGAAATGAAAGCTCAAGTGTGTGCAGCTTGAACCTCTAGAGCAGTGGTTCTCAGCCTGTGGGTCCCCAGGAGTTTTGACCCACAACTCCCAGAGATCCCAGCCAGTTTACCAGCTGTTAGGATTTCTGGGAGTTGAAGGCCAAAACATCTGGGCACCCACAGGTTGGGAACCACTGCTCTAGACTCCTGAAATTTAATCGTTCTTACATTAAAAAGAAGGGGCATGTACAAAGACAGGGGCAGCACAGATTGGGAGTCGACATATCCATGCAACTGCAGTAAGGTCTATGCCAGGGGTGTCAAACTCATTTTTATCAAGGGCCACATAAGCCTTATGGTTGCCTTCAAAGAGTCATTGAATCTATGGATGGAGAATCCGTAGGTACATAGGACCAACATTATATTTTACATTGTGGTCAGTACTCTTTAGTTTTTACCCAATTTGGGTCCACAGATATTAATGAATGACAATTCCCATGACTTCTTATTATCAGCCAAACTGGGGGTGATGGGAATTACAGCTCAACAGCACCCATGGCTCTGAGGTCGGGGAAAGCCTAAATGACATTTTATTTATTTACTTTGTTTTATACCCCGCCCTCTCTCCCTCATTGAGGAACTCAGAGTGGCTAACAGACATAATATCCTGAAGCCTTGTGCCTAAACCCCACTGAAACCCCACTCTCCTGACTGAACAGAACAATCTGCAGCCTTCCAAATGTTACTATATCACAACTCCCATCAACTCCAGATGAATACAGGAATTGTAGTCCAGCATCTGGAGGGCCACATAGAACAACAAGGAAGGCTGGATTCGGCCTGCAGATCTTGGTTAAACTAATGTGGTTTACGCGTTTTGTGTTTTCTCAAAATTTGTTCAGATATGCTTTGTGTGATAAGAAGAGGGGCTAGGCAGGCACATTTTCATCTTAAGCAAGACAGATTTACTGCAGCAGAGGCCATTTTAAGAGACTTGTGTGATAAAATCCTTAGTCAAGATTAATATTTAAATTAATTTCACTGGAATCAAAGTTCACCTAACAGTCTGGACTTAACCAGTTTGATTCACTCTCCTATTCAGAGAGACAATAAAGGAAAATACAGTCCATATATATCTCCAAATATAAATAATGACAGGAAAACTGGAGCTTTGTGCTTTTCATCTACTGCTGTCTGAGAGCTTTTGGTCCATTTTATTTGACAAGGCATTAGCAAATCACAAATTTTAAGAAATAAACTACATTTCTGTAAATTTAAAATGAACATGCAGCAAATCAATAAATAGAAAGTGCATTTTAAAGTCACAGTCCCACAAACCCACCCTGTTCCTTCTTAGAACACTTCTTCCAAGTACAATGCACTGAACTCAATGCAAGTTCTTTGTGGCCTGTTGCAATGAGTTGCCTGTTTGCAGGAATCCGTCTAGTACAATAAAATACGCTGGCCCTCAATCAAAATGTTGCCATATACTTCCAAGGAAACAAAATTTATTTTGCTGTCTAAATATGACAAATTCCAGCTCTTTATTTGAACATCCATTTCTAGTCTAAAGAATAACAAATGTATTTTGACATTATTATTAGTCTGTGAAAAATGCATGAGATACTCAATCTTATAAAAGTTTCTTTTTCTTTCTGTGATAGTGTCTGCATATGCTTACCAATATATACAGAAAAACCCAATTTACTAACCTGAGAAACCATAAGGTAATGGGCTCTGCTCCGTATTCTATAATTCATATCATATAGGCTGTCCTGGATAAATTTGGACTGCCAGCTATATTTGTTTCATGATGTGGCCTCACTGGTTTTCATGTTATTTGTTACAACTTGTTCTCCTTCGTAGCATATCTTGTAGCTTCATCCTATGCATATTTACTTAGAAGGAAGTCCTGATCATTTCAGCGAACCTTATTGTTAAGCATATATGCATAAAATTAAAACAGCGTATGTAAACAGATTTATGAAGATATACTTTTGTTGACTTGAACTGTGTGATCTTGTACTTTGACAAAGGATTGATGGACATTTTGGGACCAAGCCCAGCATGGCCTTTTTCTAGAAGTCAGAGTACATAGTAAGATCAGTGTCAGGAAACAAGTATAGACATCTCTCTATTGATATGATGAGCGAGTTATCTATGAACCAGCTCAGAATTGTCCATACAGCAACTGTGCATGGTTATGTACCACGTTCAGTAGCATGCCACTTGGAAGAAGTTATAAGAAAAAAACACCCTAGAAAAATCAAGAGGTTTCCTCATCTACTGCCCAGTCACCCCCAAAGTAGAAGTTCGTGGAGTAGATGAGTCAGACAAGCTTCATACCCTCCAAGTATCTCAGTTTGATAAGACCAATGAACTCTCCATGGCCCCACCTTTTCAGCTACTTCTTAAATGCTCCATTTTCTTTCCCCTCCTACCACATTCTCCCTCTGTCCTTGCCTTCATTCTGTTGCTGCAAACTGAGTCAAAAGTGAAAAATAGTTGTATTCAGTTAACTCAGTGCAGGGAGAGGAGACAAGAGGGTGGAATTCTGCCTTTCCCAATAGGTTCAAGCAAAAAAAGAAACCCTGCTGCAGCCTCTCCTAAGAAGCGCACTCTTCCTCATTTATATTTTTTCCCATCTCAACTGCACTCAACTGCTTTACATGCCCCATTTTCATCTCTGAGATACTGGGTATAGATTTATCCTTACAAGTTACTCTATAAGCTGTATAGAAATCTGAGGCCCCATCTACTGTATAATGTCATATAATGTTGTTTAGTTGTTATATGGTAGTATAGGTCTTTATAATGCAGTTAAACTACATTATATAACTGTATTATATGGCAGTGTAGATGGGGCCTGAGGAAGCTCTGACAGCCAGAACCTCCTCTACACATCGATCAAGTGTAGGAATCGCAGTCTTCCAGATGTAACTTAAAGTTGAACAACAGCTGGAGGACTGCATGGTTGCTACTCCCAATGAAATCTATGGGAGTAAAATGCTCAGAATGAGCACCCTTATTCCCCAAATAGTAGCATTATGCAGACATGTCCTTGGATGTCATTGTCTTATAAATAATAAATAATAAAATGCCCTAATTGCTCACTACTCTATGCAGTTAACTGGAAAGCCAACAATATGGTATTTCACTGTGGTTTTGTTTTGAACATGTTATCCCTATAACCTTTATTCCAATCCTTTGGTTTCCTCTGTATCTTTGCCTGGAAGTGCTCAGGATGCAGTCTCCAGCTTCTGGTCTCACGGGGCTTAGCATCTACAGCTCTTTCTTCGGCAACCAGGGGAGCATGGTGCACAGTTTGCAATCTCTCAATGAGCCAATTTTGCCTGTCTGCAGAATGTAGGTGCTCCCCCAAATTGTGCATAATCTGCATTTCACTTACAGATCTCTTCCTGTAATGGAAAAAGATTGAGAGGGATTAAAAACAACCTCATAGCAGCAACAATCTAAACTTTAATTATATATCTTTGGGCAAAGCTACGTGCCATCCAATTCACAGCCTTGGCAATTGCCTGGATTGTTTTTAAGGATCTTGAGTAGACATGTGGAAGGTGGAGAGATCCAGAATAAAACACTGTGATGGAGCTTTAACCCTTTGCTTTCAGCTGCAGTTCCAATTTCAATAGTAAAAGGAAAGGTTTCCACTGACATTAAGTCGAGTCGTGTCCGACTTGCGGGGTGGTATTAATGTCCATTTCAAAGCCAAAGAGCCAGCATTGTCCATAGACACCTCCAAGATCATGTGGCCCGCATGACTGCATGGAGCGCTGTTACCTTCCTGTAGGAGCAGTACCTATTGATCTACTCACATTTGCATGTTTTCAAACTGCTAAGTTGGCAGGAGCTGGGGCTAACAGCGGGAGCTCACCCCACTCCCCAGATTCAAACCGCCGACTTTTCAGTCTGCAAGTTCGGCAGCTCAGCACTTTAACCTGCTGTGTCAGGGTCCTCCTACAGATGCTTAATTATGTCAGGAAGGGTTCTTACTAGCACCCCTGGAAACATTTGTTCCCAAATAAAATATCAGATGCAGAGGGCTTCAGCTGGATTAGGATCTTTGTGGGGGACTACAGTTAAAAAGTAGTATTCTGATTAAAACTGCTCATGTAGTCCATTTTAATTTTTAATGTCAATTCAAGCAATTGTAATCTGGATGACACCAATCATATCTAATTTGGGCAACTTGCCTTCAGAAAAGTGTACAATAAAACATTCAGAGGCAACCTGTCTCTGACTATTTTAATGATTCCTTCCCAATGATGAGAAATGGTTAACAACATTTTCCTAAGTGATTATTTAACAAAAAATATAATTTACTTTTTACACAACCAAAAGTAATGAGAGTCACCGTAAGCAATAGAGGGTGGGTTGTCTGTACCTTTCATATTTGTGTAGACATGCAATTTTCTTTTCTATTATTATTTATTGAAATAGACATTCATTTGCAAGTGTTTGTTACATACAGTGCCATATTTTCCAGCTATTCATGTTCCATAATCATTTCTCAGATAATATATTTTCTTTAAGGGGTCACAGTCTTCTATTGGAAAAGCACATAGAACATCAGGAAGAACTTCCTGACTGTGAGGAGCTGTTCAGCAGTGGAACTCTCTGTCCTGGAGTGCGGTGGAGGCTCCTTCTTTGGAAGCTTTTAAACAGAGGCTGGATGGCCATCTGTCGGGGGTGCTTTGAATGCAATTTCCCTGCTTCTTGGCAGGGTGTTGGACTGGATGGCCCATGAGGTCTCTTCCAACTCTATGATTCTATATAAAGGCATCATAGGCTCTAAATTAGTATCTGCTTCCTCCCTGTCTAGACTCCCTTATGTACACTTTTAGTTTAATTTTAGATTGAGATGTTGAATCACTGGTTGCCATTAATTAACAAAGTTCTCTAATAGTTCTCCTCTCAAGAGTGCAGTTATTTTGTTCATTATTAACAAATCTGTAATGTATTTTTCCCATACTTTTCTTTTTAAAAAAATGCATTTGCAGTTTTTAAAACTTAAAGTACTGGAGAGGTTTAGGTGGGGCCTCATAGAAGATGATGGGAGTTGAAATCCAGCCACATCCAGAAATCTGCATCATTTCCAGTTCCAACCCAGCCAGATCTGGGGTTGATTACATTTCTAGATGGCCTGGTCTGGGTCTGATGCGAGTTGCACCTGCCCAGATCTGGGAATGATGGGAGTTCCAGCCAGCCAGATCTGGGCCTGATGGGATTTGCAGCTGGCCAGATCTAGGGCTGATATTCAAGCTAATAAATGTTTCACTTCATAAAATGTATAGCAATATACTGTACTTACATTGCAGCTTTTCCATCAGCGTTTATGAAGAAACAGGTTGCATATAAAATGATTGTAGTTTTAGCCAAGACTCTGATTGAAGTCATATTAGCTATGGGGGATGAAGTTGACAGTTGTTAGTCTGTATTTTACCATTGTATTTTGTTAGTTAAATTTGAATAATATAAGTAGCAAAAAAGGGTTTGTCACAGGTAGCACTGCTGGTTATTGAAACTGCTATTATATTACTCCAGTGTAAAAATGTCATATTCATATTCCAGACAAAGAAGTTATGATATGCTTCCTTAACCAAACTCTAGAAGGAGAATGTGAAATTGACACCAAATGTGATTCTACTGTTTCAGATCTTCCACTGTATTTCATGTTAAAAAATTTGTAATCACAATTCTTTTACACTCACAATAATGCCTATTTAAGTATGCATTCCAGCAATGCCCCCATTAGTCCTGAAGTACAGCAAGCATCACGCACGATAAAAGGAGAAGGAATCTGTGTTTGGATGGTGGGTGGACACATATAGAACAAGCCATTCATTTTAATGAATCAATTTCTAAGGCCAGAGTCACATATAGTAGAATTATTGAAATCATCATGCCTTGTTAAATCATATATGAAATGTTTCTTTAGCCCAATATTCCATTTTTGTTTGGAGTCCCTTTAGAAACACATGGGAAGTTGCTATACTTTTTCATGGTTTGACCAACAAAGCAGCATTCCAACATAATGTGCCTCTAAATATGAGTGTCCCATTTGTTTGTCATCATTAATAGCTATAGATCAGAGCTTTTTGAACGCTGACTCCCATAATTCCCAAGATGGCATGGCCATGGATCAGGGATTCTGGAAATCCCAGTCAAAAACGTTTTCCAAGGTTTGCTATTAATAAGCCTATTCCTGACAGAACAGATCCTTTTCCTAAGCTAATCATTAACAGATCATGAATATATAACTATTTGTTTTGTTGGTTGTGAATTTACAACCAATATGTTTTTTTCTAGATTTTTCTGAATATGGCCAAAATCAATATCAGTGATGTCTTGATAGTATAGGTTAAATGAATGTATCCAAAATGGAATATGTGGTGTAGAAATCGCATCCAGCATCTTGTTAGTTTACAAGACATGTTAATGTTTAGACAAAACTTTTTAACAACTTTTGGCACGTGTGTGTGTGGTAAATTATAAAGAAATTGCTTAGGGACACTCCAAAACAGCCGCACATTTGATGGGGAGGCAGGATGCAAAATAGGAGAGCCACAAGTCAAAATATAATATTTTAAAGAAATGTTTTTAGCTTGTTTTAAAAGTTTCATCTAAGTATCGAAGTATTAAAGATTTTTGCATGTAATGCATCAACTCATAAATAAATAGCTTAATTCTATAATTTTGTCTTCCACTTTGCATTAATTGAGAACTTGGGTGTATTCTGTTCCTTAATAACATGTTTTGATATTTGATTCACGCTTAACTGTGCAGCAGTTTTGAAATAAAGTGCTGCAATGCTTTATTTCAAAACCAGCCAGATCTGTGGACCATTTAGTCCCATTGTAGCCATCATGGTGTAGGGGTGAGAGTCGGACTCAAACTCCAGGACAACATGGTTTGAATTTCTGCTAATCATGAACTACATTTCATGATCTTGGGAAGGACTAAGGGGAAGGCAATGGCAAACTGCTGTGAACAAATCTTGCCATGAAAATCCTAGTTCAATGACTTTAGTAGAAGTGATGTGTATAACACTTTCTCCAAAATACTGAGCTGTTGAAGTACTAAATGTGAGTTCATATCCTTGTCTGATAACATCACAGACAAACCAAAGGCCTGTCCGAACTCCTGTTTTCTTACATCCTAAAGGTCACTCAGATTTTCATTCATAAGTGAAATCTCAACAAATCTTTTGGTTTCTTGTCTATACCCATGTGTGAGTGCTATTGCCAGATAAGAAATTACCTTTCTTGTTGCTGTAATTACTAAAGATTATAGGCTGAAAAATTCAGTCGTTAGAAAACTGATGTCAATACGAAGGCACTGCAATCAATTAAGGTTTCACAGTTTGAAACAGTATTATTGGGTCAGTGTAGACCAGGCATGGGCAAACTGGCCCTCTGGGTGTTTTGGACTACAACTCCCACAATTCCTAATAGGTGGTAGGCTGTTAGGAATTGTGGGAGTTGTAGTCCAAAACAGCCCATGCCTGGTCTACACTGACCCTATAATACAGTTGAATTCAGCTAAACAGCATAGGCAAACTTCATCCCTCCAGGTGTTTTGGACTACTACACAATTGTGCGAGTTGAAGTCCAAAACACGGAGGAAGTTTGTCCATGCCTAATCTATACTAACCATATAATGCAGTTCCAAACTGCATTATAAAGCACTTTGGAATTGAGATGGCAATTTGATGCAAGAATAAAAAAGAAAATAACAAGTGCAACTCTACAGTAATTTTTGATATTTTTTAATAAAAAATCCCCTGTGGTATTGATTAAATAAATCAGTGGTTAAATACTTATCGAGTCCAAGTTTTGAGGTTAATAGATAGACTGTAAATACTATAAATATAGTAATGTATTTTAATAACTCTGTTGTATATTATTTATGTTTTTCCAACATAAGGATGCCTGCAGTTTGGATGTCTGACATTCTAGTAGGAAATATCCATTTTCATGTATTCCAATGTATTTATTTATTTTTTAAAACCCTAATCAATATGTTTCCTCCCTCATTAAATGTTTTCTTTTCCAAATGTATGTTTTTAGAAATGTTGTCTAAATGAAAAACTAAATGGCACATTTCTATTACCATTTATTAATTATAAAGTGATTTACAATGGATAAAGCAAGCAATGCTATAATAAACAATCCATTCCAAAGTAAAATAAAATGTTCTTACCAATTGCTCCTTCAGCTGGTTTGTCTCTTAGGTATGCCAGCAACTTTCAGAAGTTGGTTTGAAGTCTGCTTAATTGCTCTAGAGGACTCCTTTAATGTAACTTTAAAATAGACCCTCTAAGTAACTAAGCAGCCCTTTTATTGTCTCAGTTGAGGTCACTTTCCCAAACACACCCCCTGACCCTGATACCACCCGTCATGTTTCTTAATGGGCCATTGAGTGTAAAAGTCAATAACCTGGGCAACGCCAAAAGCATTTGACTTTTAGAGAATTTGAGCTGAAGGTTGGAAAAATGCATATAAAGAAATTATGTCATTGGGTTAATTAATTAATGATCAGTTTTAAATGTTAATGGGTCCATAGATGACTAAAAAAACAGTAACATTTGTGGGAAGATTCCAAAGCCTATTAGAATAAATGGCAGACTATAGCATCCTAACATGCCTGACACCATTAAGGAAAAGGAAACATTCCACCATTATCCTGTTGATCATTTCGACCCAAAAATTAACCTTAAATATACGTCACAATTCATAGACCAAGCTTGGAGCCTGACTTACACTGTAATGTGACCTCAAGAGTGAATCATGGTGAATTTTGTTCTGTTTTTCCTTTACTGTACTGAAAGAAATACAGAAAAGATAGAAGCCAAGTGGAACTGCTACTAGTCTTGGTTTTGCATTCTAACATGATAATGCCATGTAAGTGACAGCTTACAAGCTTACAAGCAAATTATCTCCCCTAGTTTTGATGCCACTGGAACAAATTAGTTATAATTGAAGCAAAAGCCACATCTCTGTCCTCTTGGTTCTGTCCTAATAGAAAAGGTATCGGGGACATTTACAGAATTTGTTTTCTTTGGGATTAGCTGTTAAGGAATATTTGTTGTTGTTGTTGGGTTTTTTTCCTGCAAAAATATTGATTGGCTCGCTAATTTGAGTTACAGGTTGAGTATATCTTACTTGAAATGCTTGGGACCAGAAGTGTTTTATACTTTTCCATACCTACTTGCACATACATCCATAAGGAGATGGGACCCAAGTCTAAACACAAAACTCACTTAAGCTTCACATATACTTTGTACACAAACCTCAAAGGTAATTTTATACACTATATTTTAAATAATTTTGTGCCTGAAACAACGCTTGTATACATTGAATCCCTCGGAAGCACTATCTCAGCCAACCATGTTTTGGAGTATTTCAGAATTTCAGATAAGGAATGCTCAACCAGTATCTGTAATACTTGATTCTGCAAGGAAATTGTTCAGTTTACCTATTATCTGTTTCTGGCTGATGCCTGACGTGGTTAGATTTGCCACACAGATCAAGATGAATTAACTTGTTTCATTGGAGAGAGTAAATTTTTGGAGCCATTGATTGATATAGTTCTGTAATGTAGGACAACAGAGTCTTTAGCATCATCCATGATATTTGTCTTACCACCCACAAACCTGTGTGTATAAGGACCTCATCAGATGCAGTCTTCTCCATTTTCAGGAGCTGACAAAAAGTCCTATGGAGGCCATCCCATGACGCAGGTCCACTTCAAGTGCCTGTGGAAATCTGTGCTGCCAGTGCCTGAAAACAGAGAGAAGACTCAATCAATTTTCAGCATAAAATGGGGAGGAAGTGGCATGACAAATGATGGGAAATTATGTAGGATGGCCAACCATCCCAGAAGATGGGGAAAGACAGTAGGGAACAAAGAAAAATGGTCCCTCATTTCTCCCTGCTTTCCTCCTGCCCATCTGATTAGGACAAATGTCAACCTCATGTATTAGTTGAGGTGATATGACCAACAGATAAATAAAGGTCAGTCTGGAGAGAGGGGAAGGGGCCAGTCCCACCTCAGGAGGCCAGTTGGCTCCTGCCACATCATTTTTTTACACAAAATTTTAGATGTATACATATATACTGTATTTCTTCAATTGTAAGATGCCACCAATTGTAAAATGCATCCTAATTTCAGTACCACCACTACCAATAAAAATACGTAAGATACACCTGCAATTCTAAGACACACTCCATTTTTAGAGGTGTTTATATGGGGAAAATAGTGTGCCTTGGAATTGAAGAAATGCAGAACATCAGTAAATGAAATAGAAATTGACTTTAAATAGGGAATAGAGTACCTAACTATATATATTAATGACCTCTGGAAATAACTTATCTTTCTACATAAATTAAAATAAAATATTTATTCATTATTTATCTACTTGTTTCTATCTTGTATTTCCCCCCTAGAATTAAGGCTTGCAGCCGCACATAAAGTTAAAAACAGATAAAGAAAGCAATTTCAATTGTCAACATTTGTTTTTACTTCTGTTTATATTTTGTTACTTTCTTTATTGTGTGCATCATATACATATTCAACAATTCCATACAATACACCATGCTTTCTACATTTTATAAGTTTTCTTATACACAGTGATATGCCCAAAGACTTTTAGGCAATCTGGAGCCTTGTGTGATTGCAGTTGCAGATGAAATGAAAAACCTAGCTTTTGTATACGTCATACAGGGCCGTAGCCAGGATTTGGTTTCGGAGGGGTTGAGTTTGGTTCGGGGGCTGAGACTGGGTGGAAGAGGGTCTACCCTAGCAAATCTTTTGTATTGTTATCCCAATAACCCCATTAATGTGGGATATAATGAGCATGGTGATCAGATCATGAAATAAATAAACACTACAGTTTAAATAATGTACCAGTAAGGCCTTTTCACGGACCACCCTGAGAATTTCGGGGGGGGGGGGGCTAAAGCCCCCTTAGCCCCCCCCTGGCTACATGCCTGACGTCATACATATGAATAATGGCTTCACTGTGAAAGTTGATATTAAACTCAGAGGTGTCAGGGTGTAACATAAACTGGGGCACACACTGGCTCAAATGGTGTCAACCCATTTGAGCCACTTTTAAAATGTCCCAGTTTCTCTCTCTTAATCTCACCATTTTTCTTTGTTCTCAACTAGTGTCATTTTCTAATAACTGAGTTAAAAGTGCAGAAGTAGTTTGCATTGAATTAGCTCACTGGAAAGGAGAACAGGAGATCATAAAGTCTTGCCCTTCCCAATAAAGGTAAAGGTGTCCCCTGATACTAAGTCTAGTCATGTCCAACTCTGAGGGGTGGTGCTCATCTCCACTTCTAAGCCAAGGAGCCAGCATTGTCCATAGACAATGTGGCCAGCATGACTACATGGAGTGCCGTTACCTTCCCACAGAAGCAGTACAACTCACACTTGCATGTTTTTGAACTGCTAGGTTGGCAGAAGCTGGCCCTAACAGCAAGAGCTCACCCTGCTCCCTGGATTTGAATCGCCAACCTTTTGGTCAGCAAGTTCAGCTGCTCAGTGGTTTAACCTGCTGCACCACAGCGGTTTAACATGCTGCACTTGAGCCTATTGGGAAGGGTCCCATCCCCTTCCCAATAGGCTCAAGCAAAAGAAAAGTGCTGTAGCATCCCTCCTCGTTACAAATGTTTGCTATCTTGGCCACATTCTTGATGTTTTTTGGCCATAGATGACCTGACTTTAATTTGTGATATGTGTGAGAATATGTTATATGTCGTTTCATTATAACAGTGTTGTTCCTGAATACAGCTGTTTTGGGGAAAGAAATAGGGACGTTTGCTAAATAAGAATGCTGATGACTAGAAAGTGTTGGGAAAGATAAAAAGGCAAAGATGACTATCGCAAACAGACTTATGTGTGAGTAGAAAATAATCAGGTGTCATCACCTCTTGCCTTAATGCTCTGATTTCTAATTCAAGGAAAGAGCATTGACGTAAATACTTATCCCACATCACTGCATCCCCTGTCCTTAAAACTACCATTCTTAATCTACAAAATCTATCAATATACGTGAAAATTAACAACAACTTTATAAAATGACGTTGACTAGGATATCATATTATAATAGCCGAGGTAAGTAGGCATTTCTGAAGGACAGGGCGTGCAGTGTAAAGATGCTGGTGTCACATTATAGCTGAGCATATCTTTTTCTCAGTAAAACTGAATATCCTTCACTGACCTTCAACAAGGTAGCAGAGCAGAACATGAAGAATTGTTGCTGCCATGGTTCTGGTAAGAATGACGCATTGACACACAATTATGCAATACCAGGTTCTATGCGAGAAGCCAAATCGCATTGATCTAGATTTTCTCATTATACTAAATGTGCATATTTTAAAATCAATCGGAAGAAGTGGATATTTAAAGTTTTCATCATTTTACACTCCATTTTCCTTACACAGCCAATGAAATGGGCAATGTATCCATTTACTGTTATTTTCTCATGATGTGATCCTATAAACCAAAAACTTCACATAAATGCTGAAAATGTTACTTTTTACGAAATAACATGCATTAATAACCAAAGCATTGCTTGTTTGTCCTTTTTATCTCATTACATATGTTTCTAACTCAGTAACACTTCTTTAAAAGACAAGGAAAATGTAAACTTTTTTCTTTCCATAAGTATTATTATATTTATATCCTGCTTTATATCTCCCGCAGCAGACTCAAAGTATGCAAATACTTCCATTTACTTATAGAGATCTTGTAACGTCTAAAATGGCAAAATGATACACTGCATTGGATTAGTTTTTGGCTCCTTGTCCATATCAATGGGAAGACCTGGATGTGTTTAGTAATAATGCCACAGCCAGGAAAAGGGAGGAGTAGTAAATGGTGAGTGACACATTGGATGGTTGTTGTGAGGCAACCATTCTAAATGTGTCTAAGGAATGTTTTCCTGGAAATCTGAAGGGACAGTCAGTAGACTTGTTAGATCTTCATCTGAGTGACAGGATTTGTGGATGCTTAAATACCTCATCAGCATGCCTCGCCAATAAGGTAATCAATATGATGTAGCTTCAGGTGTCTCCTGTGCACCACTTGTTAGCTAAATGAAGCTTTCAATGAAGAAAAAGCACTGACACTTACATATATTATTTACATCTTCCTATTTTATAGTGTAAATTGTTTTCTAGTATTTATTAATTTTGTCAGAAATGTTAGAATCAGATTTTCCGCAAATTTGATGGGGATCTTTGCTTAACAGAGGAACAAACTGTGTAACAAGAACTGAGAATCACCTTTGCCTCATTTAAGATTATTTTTAAAGTTAGTACCTATCATGAATGTTCGTGAATGTATCAGTCTGCTGCACACATGCCATTTCCCCCTTCATTTTCATAGTCTCCTACAGCATTACGTAGTTGTTTTGAAACCTAAATGGGGAACTCTGGTTACCTCACCTCTCTTTAATGAGAAGAATCCCAGGCGTGATGGAGCTCATTAGAAGAATGCAGTTAAAGACAGTCATGAAGATGAGCTTCACTTATTTGCCTAGTGATCAATGACAGGGAAAAAAGTTGTCTATGAAAATGACAACAGTGTTACTGAAGTCCTACATGCTCTTTTTCTATATGCATTCAGCTCTTCTCTTTCAGTCTACTATATTAGATTATGTCCACGCACAGCAATGTATTAATCTGTTTACTATATATATTTAACACACGCAGATGGATTTGTATTCTCAGATGAGCAATTAATGGTTTATAATTTGTCAATACCCCAAGAGTGATGTTGTCTAGGAAACACCAGGTCAAGCCCTATCTCTCTTATTTGATGAATTGAGTCCCTCCTCTCTTCTTCTTCTTACCTCCATCTTTCGGACTACACTGACCATTCTTCTCATCCTTTTTTCCCATGCCCTTCAGAGAGACTGAGGATTTCTTGGTTTCATTTTAACATTTCCAAGCATCTGCGTGCATTTAGAGCAGGTTTCTCCAACTTTTCCAGTCTTGGAGCCCTTTTTGAAGCAAAAGTTTATCATAGAGCCCACACACACACGCGCGCGCGCGCGTTTGCTTCTGTGTGCTTGTATGTGTGTGTGCGGAGCCCCCAGTGGCACAGCAGGTAAAACTGCTGAGCTGCTGAACTTGCTGACCGAAAGGTTGGCAGTTCGAATCCGGGGAGTGGGATGAGCTCCCGCTGTTACCCGCTGTGTCTGCCAACCTAGCAGTTCAAAAACATGCAAATGTGAGTAGATCAATAAGTACTACTTCCACAGGAAGGTAATGGCGCTCCATGCAGTCATGCTGGCCACATGACCTTGGAGGTGTCTACGGACAACGGC
Organism: Anolis apletophallus; assembly: GCA_030556195.1. NCBI lineage: Eukaryota > Metazoa > Chordata > Lepidosauria > Squamata > Anolidae > Anolis > Anolis apletophallus. The sequence goes on along the minus strand of JARBWK010000002.1, from coordinate 82,272,258 downwards.
AGCTATTTGGCTTAGAAATGGAGATGAGCACTATCCCGCAGAGTTGGACAAGACTAGACTAAATGTCAAGGGGAAACCTTTACCCTCTATCTATCTATCTATCTATCTATCTATCTATATCTCAAGCATGGACAAACTTTTGAACACAGGGGCTGCATTGCATTTTAAAATTTGACAGATGGAAGGAGAATGTTTGTGTGAACTAACTGAAAAAAATGAATACATTCCTATGCACACTGCACATATCTCATTTGCAGTGCAAAAAGAAGGGACAAAACAATACAATATTTAAAATGATTTTTTAACTAATAAATTTAACAGTATTTCAGTGGAAGACCCCAGGGGCCATCCAGTCCACCCCCCGTCTGCCAGGCAGAAAAAGAACAATCAAAGCACCCCCAACAGATGACCACTCAACCTTTGTAGTAGTAGTATAGTAGTAGTGTAGTCGAACCAGGAAGCCCCGAATCCAGAAGGTCAAACCGCAGAGAGTCCCCAGTATTCCTTTTGGCCCATGGCCTAAGTTGCACCAGTACCAGACCCCTTTTTCCCCTTCCTTCTGCCTCACTCAGTTCCATACATCACACTGTACCAACTTCGTCCCTCCCAGTACACCCAGCCACCATTGCCTCCCATTGCCCCATCCACACAACATTTGCACAGCCAATAGAACCCATGCATTCAGTATCCACAAGTTGGAAGTTCCCCCAATTTGCCCGTTGTTGCCCCAAGGCACTCTGCCTCTTCCCCCATCTTGTCTCTGCTCTTTTCTTCTCCCCGTTCTCCCTCCCATGCCTGGGGAAAGCCCGAAAGCGGCCGCCGCAATCAGCGGCCTGGCTCCCAGCTGGGACCTGAAGTTCACCCAAGGACACTGGTCACAGACTCCTCTTGCTGCTATTCTCACTGCTTTGCACCCCAAGCCCCAAAGACTCTGCAGTTCCCAAGGACAGTAATTACATCAAGGAGAACTACAACTCCCCGAAGGAAGGCAGCACTGCGTTGCCTGGTTTAAAGATCATAACTCTGGGAGCAAGAACTGTATGGGAATGTACTGGGAAATTGCTGGGGATCTCTGTGTGCATACTGTGTTGCCCCATGCCTCCCTTGTTCCCTTGTAACCCTTCCCTTCCCCTTTGCCCTCGTTGAGAAAAAAAGACTGCCTTGAGAGTGTTTTGTTGTATTTGGCAAGAGGAAATGCGGCTGAGCCCTGTTCCCAAAACCTTTATGGATCACCATTATTCATATTGCATGCGTTGCCGGTCAGAATCTTGTTATGGAAATTGAACTCTTGTTTCAACTCCACGTCTGACCGGATCCGAGGCAGTTTCGGCCGGTCTGAGTCGTCAAGCTTAACTTGCCTTTGGAAATTGGACAAAAGATGATTGAATTGCATAACGAATGACACATCTGGCCTCGGAACCCAGGTGTGCTTCACAATAGAACTTTTTGCCACCCAGGATCCAAATGAATTATCTTCGTTGGATCTCTTCCTTTTTCTTCTCCTTCTTCCTCATTCACATATGAGGGGAAGCACATAGACTCAGTAACGCATCATCAAAAACAATAGCAAAATCCGATTCTGTTGCCTTGGGCTATCGCCTGGTCAAAGGCCTCTTTATCCTCTTTCATAATCCTTTCCTGATGACAGCTTCACCTAAGCCTTCCTTCCTGGAACTCCATATATGGCCACAGACCTCTGATTGGCGAAGCGGCAAATGGGAGCGAGCGCTGATAGGCTCCCTGAACTGACCGGCCTCCCGCCCATCAGCTGGCCTCAAACGTTCCAACCAATCACCAGCAGAGCCGGCCCAGAAGAAGGCGGGCGGGAAGTTCAATTGTTTTGACAGTTCTGTAACCTTTAAAAGCCAATGTTTTCAATGTATAAGCATGCGTTCTTTGCGGGAATCAGGGTATTGCGGTTCGCATCCTCTCAGCTGAGCAGAATAAACAATTTCGTGGCATCTACCTTGCAGCATTGGTGAGCATAATTGGATCTACGGGAGGCGGGTAGGCTACGAGGACCTAGTCGCTCCGGGCTCGCCAGGTTAACTGAACCTCATGTCTCTGCCCCGTGGTCGGTCCACGGGGCTTGCCCGGTTGTCCGACAACAGGCCTGGGGGATTGGCGGTTGTTCGATAACAGTAGTAGTAGTAGTAGTAGTAGTAGTAGTAAAAGCAACCCTAGGGGCCATCCAGTCCAACCTCCTGCCGTGCAGTAAAAGTATAATCAACTTACCCCCAACAGATGGCCACCCAGCCTTTGTAACAATAATAGTAATATTTAGCACTTCCATATCAAGGTCATTGTCCCCCTATGCCAGCTGAGGGTTTTGACTCAAAGAACACTGAGGGTCAGATTAGGCTCTTTCAATTTGTTTAGGGGAACAGTATCCCAAAACAATCACACTGTGCCACTGGCATATTGGATGAGAAAACAAGAGAGAACTTTCTCACTAGACACTTCCACTCCTGTGTCTTTTTGTGGGGTATGATTTGCCCTAGCCCCCCTCACCCCGAATACTCTAATGAGGATGGGAAAAGATTAGTGCTTGTGGGATTCTGTCTGACTATTGAAAACAGAAAGAAGAGGGAATGCAATGAATAGAAAACAACTTCATGCCACTGGATTTTTGGGTGCCATTCCCAAACTCTGGAATTTCCTTCCCTGGTGACTAAACTGAACTCCTCTCTGCTCTTGTTTTGCCAGCAGGTAAAAACCTTTTGATGAAAATTGCCATATGCTGATAAGTTGGTTGTGGCGAGTATTTTAGAAGGTTGCTCACCTCCATTTTATCTTTATTGCTATGTTTTACATTTTATAAAAATTAATGGGTGTTTTATATAATAGCCAATTCTATTGTGTTTTAAATTTGTTATAAGATTTTTAGCTTTATTCTACATTACTTTTGTTGCATGCTGGTAAGAAACAGGTAGATGTGATATAGTAAAATAAAGAAATACCATTTGATGTACAATTGGAGTTTGTGGCAGAGACTAGTGGGGTATTGTTTTTTCATGGCAATGCAGCTTGAAAGACATTTCAAGGTCCAGTTCCTCTGCTATCTGACATTCCTGCAGATCAGCTGATAAGTTTGGCATAAATGCTGTGTAGGTTTGATATGGCAACATGAAGCTGACCATATCATGGTTTCCCAAGGGAACGATTTTACACTGGGCCTTCTCTTTAATGCTGCGTGTCCTGGAAAGTGCTTACCAAAGCCATTTCTTTGCTGCTGATATTGAAAATCATTATCTAGATAGCTACCTAGTAGCCTCTTTCATTATTTATTAGAAGTGCCACCTGCAGGAGCACAGTGGAAAAACATGATTATGCTCAGAAGACACATTGGAGGATGAATGCTAACAACTGTAGAAGCAACAGACAGAAAGATAACCAGAGAACTCTTCTCCCTGGTCCTATTGTCTTTTCTAAATACTTGGTCATGTATAGATTGCTTTTGTTAAACTGTGCCTTCCCCTCCTTTGCCTCTTAGACTTCAATGTGTTGCTGTTGTCCTTCATCCTAAAACAGGAGCCCCCGGTGGCGCAGTGGGTTAAACCCCTGTGCCGGCAGGACTGAAGACCTACAGGTCACAGGTTTTAATCCGGGGAGAGCGTGGATGAGCTCCCTCTATCAGTTCTAGCTCCTTTTGTGGGGACATGAGAGAAGCCTCCCGCAAGGATGATAAAAACACCAAAACATCCAGTCGTCTCCTAGGCAACGTCCTTGCAGACGGCCAATTATCTCATACCAGAAGTGACTTGCAGTTTCTCAAGTCCTAAAGCAACACATGGATCTCCATAATAGCTGGCAGCACATCTACTTCAAGGAAAGCAAGTCTCCTCCAAGCTAACTCCATAAAGGTGCTGCCTGTGATGCATTGGTAGATGAGATGGTCACTAGGCCAGACAGTCAAACGTGAGTCCTGCATGAGCACCACTCTGCCTAACACTAGGACAGGGACTTTCTGCCCAGCATCTGAGCAGTACCAAGTGAGATACTGCATCTGTTCAGTCTTTTGTTGGATGCGTCCCATTAGTCTGGACTTTTCTGTTTCAATATGTCTTACAAACCAGGTGATATTGATGATAAAAATGCAGACTTGGGAAATGACATAACAGAAAATGTGTTATTCATGGTAATACGGATCTGCTCCTACTCATGAAATAAAATTCAATTAATCATACTAGAGAATGTGAATCCACTTTAAATCTAGTTTCTGCCTCCAGCAGAATTCTGGGGTTTGTAGTTTAGTGAGGCTGTTAAAGACTCCTCCCTAAACTACAAACCCCAGAATTCTGCAGGACGCAGAAACTACTTTATCACACTAGAGAATGAATCCACTTTATGACAACCATAAAGATATTATTGACAGCACAAATATGGCTGAATTAACGAAGCCTCCTGACACTGAAGCTCTTTTTTACGAAATCATTTTAATCTGTCCAGTTCCATACCAAGTGTGATTTTCAGAACATTTTGGCTTGAAAGTCTACCCTAAATGCATGGGAACAAGCACTTCCACAAGCACCTCAGAAATATGTATGATCTGCAAATATGTTTATTTTCACCTGCCTATTTCACCACCACTGCTCTGCTTATTATTTTCCTATGTTTTTTTTCCTTTTCTCCATCTTGCTTTCTTCTTTAAAAAAAAAACAACACTGCTGCTCCTGCTAAACACAACTCTTTTGTCTAGTACATTTTGAAAAGTTATCAGTTGTCCTGACCTTTTTGTCTCAGATCTCTGGCTTTTCCTCTCTGGGTCCTTCCTTTTTTGTCTGTTCACTGCCTCTAATACTGTTGTAAGTATGGAGAAAATGTTAGATTGGAGCAAGATGACAGACAGGGTTTGCTGAATTGCTCCAGGCAGTCTCAAAATAAGAGGAGCTCTCCCTTCACTTTTTATCATTATTTTGGGAAGGAAAACAGACCTCTGAACAGGCCTCCGAGGATGCTTGCCATAAATGCAAGCAAAACGTCAGGAGAGAATGGTACTGGAACATGACCATACAGCCCGAAAAACTCACAGCAGGTATTTGGGCTCACTAGGAGGGGAATGGTGATCATTTGGGATACTTGATCCCTAGCATCCATGTAGTTGTTTACCCCTGGTCTAGCTAGGTTTGTTTAGGCATCAGCATTGGGAGAATGCAAAGGGAGAGCTAGAGAAACACCGACTTTGGGTGTCAGGTTACAGTGGCATGTCTGCACTAAATAATGCAATCAAGCTTGAGCTGGAAAGCTATGGGATTCTGTTCTAGTCTATCCTACTATGAATATGTGTTCCTGCTGCAATAGGTGAGGAGAATAGGAACTGCTTCCAGAATGCTTTACAGATCATGCATGAAAAACAAAAGAGAGAAGACGAAGAGAAGTTTGCTCTACTAAGTCGCACTCTCAAAAATGTTTAAAACCATAGATCTATACATTTAATATAAATCATAAGAAAAGTGGAGATGAAAGCTAAATAACCTCTAGATAATTTTGGTATCAGCCTTTAGGTGGTGGTGGTGGTGGTGTGTGTGTATGCTTACTTATGCAAGGCTTGCCTGACCTAGTTCTTTAATTTCACAGATGCATACTATCAGTTTTGAATAAAAGGTTTGCTGAAACATGCTGAATTGCTCTTCATTTTTGTGATGTATAACCTATAGCTATTTTCCAGGTTATTTCAGCCCTTTCAATTTTGTTTTAAAAGTTCACTAAAGGGATTCATTCATTAATTCCTCACTTTTCCCCAGGTTATAAAAATGTTAAAAGTTAAAAATTCACAAAATACAAAAGTTAAGATGTGATTAAATTAGCCAAAATTAAAACTAGTGCAACAACACAATGGAGATAACAAACAAAAAATGCAGCATACTGTTTACGATTAGTATAATCAATCCTCAAAGCCTTATTGAAACAGAAAGGTATTCACTTATTTACAGGCAAAGAATAGGGACAGTACTTATCTAACCTCCCTAGGAGGGCTTTTCTGAGCCTTTGGACAAACACCGAGAAGACTCTCTCCATGTTCCCACCTTGTGAAAGTGGTAAGACAGAGAGAAGGACCTCCCCAACTGATTTCAAAACACTACTGTCCTGCTAACCTGGACCTGAGCCACATAGGGACTAATCGGTCAAAAATGCCACTTTGAATTATGCCCAGAAACAGACTGCCTGGCAGCTAGTTGGAGCTGTTGCAACAAGGAAATTGTGTGCTGTAGAAAGCCACATTTAGCTGCAGCTCTTTGGACTACCAGAACATTCTTCAAGCCAGTCCCAGATGTTACGGTAATCCAACCAGGATATGTGTCACCAACACCATGATCAGATCTGACATCTCAAGAAATATGTGCAGTTGAAGCACAGTCTTCAACTCTGTAAATGTGTATAAGGCTGCTGCCAAAGCTTCAGGAATACACCCAAACTGAAGTCCTGTCTCTCTAGATGGGATGGTACAAGACAAAGCCAAGGCCAGAAGTCAGTACAGCAAAACACAGATGTAAAGCACAGAGGCAAGAAAAAGAATCAGTATCAAAATATATTAGAATTCACAATTGTGAGACTTTAATATAATGTACAAAAACATGAGTCATACCATCCGCGTTCCGTGGAGGCTTGAAGAGAGTCATCAAGTGTTCAGTAGTAGATGAGTCCATAATATCAGATGAGAAAAGAAGTTCAGTTCATATTCCCAATAGGAAAATCCGGGACAAACAGAGCAATTTGTAATCCACAAAGCGTAAGTAGATCCAATATGGAAACAAAGTAAGCGGGCGGCAGGCAGACGCGAATTCCTGGAGGACACGGAGGAAGCAATGGAATCCTCCCAAAGGTGGGGCTTGAAGGCTTGATGACTCTCTTCAAGCCTCCACGGAACGCGGGTGGTATGACTCATGTTTTTGTTCATTATATTAATATGTCTCACACTTGTGAATTCTAATATATTTTGATATTGATTCTTTTTCTTGCCTCTATGCTTTACACCTCTGTTTTGCTGTGCTCCCTAGATGGGATGCAACCCCCAACCCATACAACAATTTCATTCTAGAATGATTGAATATCAGAACAAACTCGTGTCCTCTCTAGGGGAAAAAAAGAGGCCTTAAAGTATTTAAAATGCATGGTGCATCCTGAACTCTTCACTTGAACAACTGTAAAAGGTTTTAGATACTGTCTTGCTCATGCAATAACTCTTGTATGGGTGATCCATGCTTAGGATATAGTGTCTGAGTTTTTTAGCTTGCAATGCTTTTGTAACGATAGCCACCATGCAGTTCTCAGACACTGCTGATAATATTAACACAGAAAATGCTACTATTGTGTCAGGCTGCTTGTGCTTATGGAGACTCCACATCTAAACTTCCTGTGTGCATCAAACTTCTTCCAGTAAGAGTTTTCCTTTATTTACTCAAGCAACATACACTTGGTCTTCTCTGCGCTTATCTTGTTATTGCTCTTGTGAAATGGGCCATCATGTAATAAATGTTTATATTAACAGAGAAACAGCCAGATGCATAACAATGCACCATCCAGCCCAGCCTTGAGGCACAGTAATGCATTTGTAATACGAATATTTAGTGGTGATGCACTTTATTTGCATACTTTCCCATCCCTCAAGAGTTTAAGAGACAATCTCTGTAAAACCCCAGCTCAAAAGCAAACAAACACCACATTCTTTACATTACCCAAGAGGTACACACTTGACAGCTGTTATTGTTGATGGGATCCCACCTCTTTTTGGTCCTGTAATAAAACACTGCTCAGTATTCTCTCACTAACCCAGTATAACTATTTTGTCACCAGCATTCCTTAGCATCATAGATCTTTCTGTGACTGTAAAACACAGGTGCTAACAAAGTCATTCAGAAATTTCTAGGCCTAAAAGTTTAAATCGGCTTATGTTTAGATCATAAAGGCATTATGGAGGACATGGGTCTACCTGAAATCTCTGGGCCTTGCTTACTTATACGGGCAGTCCCCTAGTTACAAACATCTGATTTACAAATTACTCATAGTTAAGAACAGGGATGAGACAACAGGAAGAGGAATCTACCTCTAGGAAGAGAAAGTCACTCCTGAAAGAGTTATCAAGGGGAATAAGTTTCTCCAATGAAGCTTTATCACCATCCTTATTTCCATAACAAGACTTTTCCCCCCAAATTCCAATTATCACAGAAACAGAAAGTGAGGTAAAATCTTCTGAATAGGGGCACAGACAGTAAGACAAACACCACAGGGTTGTTAACCCTTCCCCATGCTATCCAAAGCTTTTATATGTGTATGTATACATAGATGGATGGATGGTTAGACAGACAGACAGACAGGTATATTTGGCTGGATTTACACTTAGAAATGCACCTGTTCTGCTTTACGAACAAATTCAACTTATCTGGTTTGTAGCCTGCGGACTGCCTGTAATTAACCTAGGAAGATTTATGGTGATGTACACTACCTGCACATCTGGTTGTCCTTGTGAAGCATGTTTTTATAGCACAAAATGGTGAGATCTCAAGAAAACAATGTTTCAGAAAACAGAGACAGGTATGCTGATTATTAAGAGGAGGACGGGGGCATGCATATTCAACAAAGCAGGTGTTTTTCCCCCTGAAACATAGCCTAAATTGTGAGTTCACAGATAAACAATATTTCAGAAAACATAGGGAGGTATGCTGATCATTAGGGGAAAATACAAATTCAATACTAGGGCAGTACCAATTAGGAGAATCCAAAAGGGAGGAAAGTGAATACTGTGCTGTAATTATGCAAACAAAATCAAACAAATTTCATCAGAGGGGGGGAAAGTATGGGTGGGAATGGGGGCTGGCTTTTCCTCTGTCCTCACTTCTTTCTTGATAAAAAGATTTTGAAAACATGTACACTTTTGTTACGGCTAATAGATTTTGCAGTATTTCAGTAGTCCTGCATACTTGACATTTATCCTAGCATCATTTATATTCAGCCCTCTCAGAAATTTTAGAGCCATTCCAACCTTCGTGTTCACCTCAAGAACACACGTGAGACTGCTCAGGCTATCAAGGGTATGCACATCCGTAAAGCTACCAAGTATTTGAAGTATGTGACTCTGAAGAAGCAGTGTGTTTCTTTCCGTCGTTACAATGATGGGGTTGGCAGATATGCCCAGGCCAAGCAGTGGGGCTGGTCACGGGGGCGCTGGCCTAAGAAGTGTGCAGAATTCCTCCTGCACATGCTCAAAAATGCATGTGCAGAGTAATGCTGAGCTCAAGGGTCTGGATGTCGATTATCTGGTTATTGAGCACATTCAGGTTAACAAAACTCCCGAAATGCGCAGGCGGACGTACAGGGCTCATGGCCGCATCAATCCCTACATGAGTTCTCCCTGCCACATTGAGATGATTTTGACAGAGAAGGAACAGATTGTCCCGAAGCCGGAAGAGGAAGTTGCTCAGAAGAAGAAGAAATCACAAAAGAAACTGAAAAAGCAGAAATTGATAGCTCGAAAATAAATATTCAGTTAACAAACAAAAATAAAATGTGTGAACTTCAAAAAAAAAAGAGAGAGAGATTTTAGAGCCATGTCTCCCTTCCCCAGTTCTGTGTTTTGTTCTGGATTCCCTCATTCCACTGTACTGCCATGTTAGTCTTTGCTGAATGTTTTTCATGGGTATTTGGAAGCAATCATATATGACCCATATCTTGTATAAGGATCAGTGTAGACCCAAATAATGCAGTTCAGTGCATTACACTAAACAGGTAATGCAGTTCCAAACTGTATTACATGGCAGTGTATATTTAGCCTAGGTGTTCAGAAAAATTGTGTTGCCTCAAAAAAATTTGGAAGTGATTATTTATAAATGAATTTCATTCCTGAAGAAATAAGGCATGTCTACATTACAACATGACTATAACTTAATAAGTGTTGGCTTTCCTCTTTTTGCAATACAATTTCAATTTGATTTACTTTAAGACTTGTATCAAATTGGATTTACTAACTTTTGGATAATAATTATTTGGTTCAGGTGCCTCATACTGCTGCCTTGTATTGTAGGTGACAATGGGATGGATGGGAGGACAGAAAAAGGCCAATAGCCTATAACAGTCAAATATGTGTGGGTTCTTACGTAACTAAAAGGTAACTGTTTTCACTGCCTTTCATGAACAGAGAAGCAAAACTGTAATTTTAAAAATTGTTACTATGGCAGTAACTAACTGAAGAGTTGACACTTGGATATATGGGGCTTAAAAAAAGTAATATCCCAATTTCTGGCCTCAACAACAAGGCCAATTCTGCTGGAGCAAAGTTGGGGTCAATGAACCACTGCTGGTCCCGAATTCTACACAATGGGAAGAAACAATGCATTGGTTTCTGGCACAATAGCAAAAAAAAATGGCTCGTCTCCACTGTGTTAACAAATACGAAAAAGCTCACAGATTTTATTTAATACAATTTTCTTACTTCGCAACTAGATGGTGCTATTTCCCTGGAACATAGTTTTCCCCCCAGTTTTATTAGTGTTTCTGAAGTCAATCCTGTATGTTTTAAAATAAGCTGATGGGCTACAGTTTTTAAACCCATTCTGGGAGAAGTCTGGGGTACAATTTCAATTAATAAATAAATAATACATTTTTATTATTAATTATTTACATTATCTGGAACTCACAAGACAATATAGGTTGAACATCGCTTATCCAAAATGCTTGGGTCAGATGTGTTTTGGATTTCAGATTAGTTTGCTTTTGGAAAACATGTATTTCTAGATATGAACATGAAATGAATGTGTGTTTTATATACACCATCTACAAATAGCCCAAGGGTAATATTTTTAAATAATTTTGTGCATAAAACAAAGGTCAACAAGCAAAGGGGTCACTATCTCAACCATCAATGTGGACTATTCCAGATTTTGGAATTCCAAATAAGGGATGCTCAGCCTGAACATCTTAGGAATTAATAATATCTAGTTTCTAATTTTGAAACACAGCATCTATTTACACTGACCATTTAATGCAGTTTCAAATCAATATTGAAGAAAGTGGTTTTGCTGTGCAGATGATTACATAGGAAGTCCTGGATAAGTTTAAGGACCAGATGATGATTACACAAATCACACAAGACTGATGCACATTATTGGCTTTCTTTCATGTGCAGTTTAGTGGAGTTTGTTGTCTAACTGCCGCAGTTTGAAGCTAGCTAGCTTCAAACTGCATTAAATGGTCAGTGTAGTTATGGGAAACAATTGCATCAGTGGGATTACTGCATTTGTATGTTTCCTTCTTTACTTGATTTATATTCCATCTTTCTGTCAGAAATAGGACTCAAGGCAGCTCACAAGTGCAGATTTGCAGACGAAACATGTGTAGATAAAAACACATAGTAAAACATAAGTTAAACAAATTATATTAAACCATAATCGAAATAAAAGCCCATCAGCTAAACTTGGCCAGGGAAGAAAACAATATTTCAGCTTTAACCATTATGGGTAAGATGAGGAAGATGGGAATAGAACTATAAAAGTTAACAAGGAAAGCTACAAAGGAGGAATTCTGTATCTCATATGTTTAGGAATCGCAGTGGGAGGGAGCACTGAGGGAGCACTGAGGAACTCCCTCCCACCCAGTCCTAGTGCCAGCTGTGGTTTCAAAGAGGGGCAAGGGAAGGAGAGTCTTCTAACAGCCGCTTGGAAGTACTTGTGCTGCCATTTCTTCCCCTTCATCAAAGCCCAGAGAAAAGGAGCCAAGCCCTGAGGTCTGGGAGCCTTACCTGGATTATCTGAACTGGGCTTTAGAACTCCTAAAACTTCAACTGTTTTACATGACTTCCCCTATGCTCCCATGTACCTACAAAATATGCTTGGAGAAGTTGGTACAACCTCCTGGTTTTTAGGTGGCCTGGAATGTTGAAAGGATGGATTCATTGGGATTGTCAGTAATACTTTGGGTTTAAGCTCGAGTTGTTTGTAAACACATCTAGAGGAAGCCAGTTTTATTAAGGTATATACATAAGGTGATTCTGCCCTTGTTGATTCTATTCTAGTTAGAACTCCTAGTGGGACTGGGATTTATTTATTTACTTATTTATTTACAGTATTTATACCCTGCCCTTCTCACCCAAAAGGGGACTCAGAGCAGCTTACGAAACACACATATGTCAAACATTCAATGCCAATTGAACAATTAACAAGGACAGACCACATAAACAGAGGTAAAGGGAGTTTTCCCCATCTTATTTCCCCCATCTTAGAGACTGTGCTCAATTCCGGCCATGGGGGGTGGGGAGCAGGTTGTTGTTGCTCCATCTTCCATGCTGAGGATCTTTCCTCCGATTGATGTCATTTTTAGGATCACCTTTTATTCCCTCCTCGCTAAAAGCAGTACATATTTTATCTACTCACATTTTTGCTTTCAACCTGCTAGGTGGACAGGTGAGCTGGGGCTAACAGCAGGTGCTCACCCTGCCCGGGCTCAAACTGCTGACCTTCTGACTGACAGGATTTTTCTACAGCACAGCCATTTAGCCTGATGTGCTAAGCCTGGCCCCCTTAGATCTTAAATTGTGAGAATTTAAGACCTGCAATTTAGGTCTTAAATTCTTAGAACAAAAATGAGTTTCCTGTGGATAACATTCCTTTTTTTTGTTTTGGTTAAATATTTTTTATTGAGATTTCCACAAATATTGGGTTTGAGGGGTTGTGGGGGAGGTGGGGGGAGGGTGGGGTTGGGGCGAAGCCAGGTGTCTGGGGAGGTATGTTAGAGAGGGGGAGGGGAGGAGTAACTGGGTGTAACAGAGGTCTGGGTAGGATCAAGGGGGATGGGTGTTGCAGAAAGACAAAACCGGGGGAGTGTAGGAGGGGGCAGTCTCTGGGGACTCCCGGTGTCCCTTCTCCGCCGCAGCTGTCTAAGTGGGTCTGGATGGATGTTCTCCTTTCCCGGTTACAGGTTTTTCTTCGGTCTGTGTTGCACCCCACTCAGTTTTGCATTTTTGAAGGATTCATTTTGCCCGTCAGGCGCTGCCCCGGGTTTTTAAATAGTCCTTAACTAGAGTCCAGTCGGTTCTTTTGGGTGGATTTCCCTCTGCCTCGTTCAGTGGATAACATTCTTTATCAAACTCATTACCAAAATGTAATCTGCTTTATATCTATGTAGGAAATCTAATTCATCAGAACACTATGGTCTTTTTCTATATGGTACCCTAAAGATGTTTTGGATAACAATTGTAACCATTTGTACCATTGTTTAATAGCATTCTATATCACTGGCAAGTGCCAAGTTGAGGAAGGTTTAAATATACTTATTCAATCCAATAGTCTCAGGTTGCGTCAGAGGGTAGGTGCCTAATGAACATACAGTGAACTCTAGTTCCAGTTAAACAGGCATAAAACCGAATTGCCAGTGTCTTTAAAAAAAATTACCGGATCACTTCTTAGTGACGTGACGAGTCAGGCGTCTCTATCCCAGTTCACATCTCTGAACTGGGGGAGGGAGGAGAGGAGCAGTGAATCATCTGTTATGCCAGTGACTCTTCTTTGTGTGAGCTTGCACAGAGTGGATAGAAGTGGAAGCAGTTACAAAGGAGAGGTTTCTGGCTTCACACTACCTGGTTCTCAAATGTCTGGCTTCTGTGGGGTGGGGTGCATAGGAGCCTAAGTTGCCTGGAGGTCTAGTTCAGGCTGACCCATGGAGCAGATGGATATACAAACCAGATCTTCTATGTCTCATCAGCTCTGTTCATACTCACCCCACATATTCCCACTACGTGGAGCCAGTAATATTTTCTCAGTGCTAGCTTCCTTTCGTCATCACCTCTTTGGTTCTTTTAGCACTTAGAATCCACTGGTGTATTTATGCTACTGGCAAAGCCTGTCAGATCCCTGCCAATGTATGAACTGTTTAAGACTTAGTTTAAAATTACACACACACACACACCTTGATCATAAAAAATATAGCTGCTCTTAAGTACATGCAAGCTTTTAAGTACATGCAACCTATGAAGAAATGATTATCACTGCTCACATAAGTCTTGCCCCACACAGAAGTTAGGATTATGAATTTATTTGCATAATTTATTAACTTGAAGCTAAGTGAGGGCTATTTGTCATTATAGTCAGTACCTAACTTTATGTAGACAGAAACTGTTGCAAGCAAATTCACGATTTCAGCAAAAGAGCCCCTAAAACCTGACTCTTACATGTGGATATTTGGCTAGTGTCACACCTGAGGTGGGAGACTCACAAACACTTCCTTCCCAGGCAAAGGGCTAGGCAACTTTGGAGGACAAAGTAAGAGACCTCTGAAGGTAGGAAGGTAGCACAAGGCTTGAGTGCATAGATCAAAGAGAGAAACAGAGAGGAACAATGAAAGGGTCAACATGCTCTCAATTCTTTCTCACAAATCCCCTTATATAAGTATTAGAGGTGTGCAATTCAGGCAGAAATGGGAGTTGAATGTATGCCATTTCAGGGTCCATTTTTGGCTAACCCCTCATTCTGTTTACTGGGAAGTTACTCGAATCAGGAGGAGTGTTGCTGTTTAAATTTGGGAAAGATTCAGCCCATTGTCTACAATGAGAAACTTTAAAGGCTCAATCCTCCACCATTTAAAGCCTATCTGTACGAACCCTACCTATGGTTTAGACCCCATTTACAACTGCAAGCCTGCCAAGTTTCAGAACAATTCACCAATCTACTGATTTTTAAGAATTATTTTAAATATTTACCATAACATATTTTAAAGTAAGACAACCACAATAGAGGGTTCTGGGATTGTAGTCCCCTGTTGTGTCCATTCTCAGCCAATCAGAGCATGGACTGAACCAGGCTCTTTATTGGCTAAGAAACACACAGAGAGAGACTTCAACTCCCATCATGCTCTGAGAGAAACTCAAGAGACTTCAATGTCCACCACCCCATGCACGTGCTGTTGGAAAAGTGAGTTCCCAGTAGGGTCCTCTCTGGAAGAGGAGCCTAGGGAACTTTTCCAAAAGATGAACGCTGTGGCCGCCAGAGAAAGAGAAAAGACACTGCAGGATCTTCTCCAGGACCCCCACAGCAGACCCCTGCCTCAGGTATGATGCAGACTTAACTCCATCCTCTCCAGTAGCAGATAAGTCCTGCTGTCTTGATCTGTTTTGCCAAATGTTTTGGTTCCCTTCTCCCCGTTCTGTTTTTGAGGATTACACAAAATGGACCTCCAAATATTACAAATCACTTTAGGTCAAACTGATTTGGGCACAAGCCTAATAAATATGAATGCTTATTTGCTTGTAACACAGAGCATAGTAATGCCAAGATATTTAAGGTTCTTCTCAATTTTAAAGCCTAATTTAATATTAAATGATTTAATAATATCTTTGTAGTCTTTTGCTTCCGAATCTGAAATCTTGTTGAAATCTTCAAAATCTGCAATTGATCTATGCTTTACAAAGAATTTTCCATTACAATTACGAAATCATTAGCAAATGTTTTTAATGTGCAAGTGCCTTTAAAAATCTTTATATCCATAACTTTATCATCTTGTCTTATAGCACTATACAAAACTCTAAGAGCCAAAAAAAAAACAAGATTAAAAAGACAACTTTGTATTCTTTGTATTCCTTTTTGTATCTCCACAATTGTCCAATATTTGTTCAACATTATCAGTGGTTTCACATATCCACTCCAAGTCTTGGAATGTATCCACCACTTATATGGAGGATCATTCTGTATTAATGGAGAGCACCTGAACACACCTAGTAGTGTTTGCAAAGTATATTCTGTGCTATTAATTTCTCTTAAGCACCCAAGAATTTGCCACAGCTCCAACGTGGCTGAAGAGTTCTCTCACAAATCTCACAACAACAAACCAGGTATGAGCTTGCAACACTGCCTAGTTTGGAAGAAGTTAGCAATGCTATCAGCCTATATATATCTATATATCTATCTCAAAGCCAGTGGATTTGATGGGATCCCTGCCTAAATCTTTAAAGAGGGTGGACCTGAGCTAACACAATAACTATACGAGCTCATTGAAAAAGAGTGGGTGACTGGGAAAATCCCAGCAGACTTCAAGGATGTCACCATTATGACCCTTTTCAAAAATGAGGAAAGAACAAACTTTGGAAACTATTGAGGTATCTCCCTTCTAACCTCCGCTGGGAAAATAATCTATTGGACAGATGGCAAGCTATTTATCATCAGCAGACTGAAAGCCTTGAGCGCTCTAACTGGAGGTCAGCTGTGACCAGCAATGCTTCAGAATTTGAAGAGGCACAAATGGAGGGAGAAATGTGTCAAGAGGAAGGAACATCAAGCCAGCCCTGACCAGGACTGCCTTCCACTTAAAAACTGATGTCTTCACTGTGGAAGAACATGCAGATCAAGAATAAGTTTCCACAGCCACCTACAGACCCAACGCCAAGACACTGCAGTTGGAGGACCATCATCCTTGGGCTACGAGGGATCGCCTAAGTTAGTATAGGAATTAGATGCTGTTATCAGATGTTATTGAAATTGGGCATTACTGTTATTCATACATCTAATAACAATGAAACAGCCCAGTAACAAATACTCTAGCAAATGCAATAAATATATGTTCATTTGGACTCACAGAAAATTTAGCTGAGTCTGTGTTTTTCAGAAACCCAACACAATTCACGCACCCTGGACTAATATCTGAATAAGAATAGAATTATCTCTATGACACTTGCAAAGTGCTAATCCACAGCCCAAGTTCAAGCTAATAGTCTAACAGAGGTGCAAACATTAACAGGATAGCACAATAGACAAAGTGAATGTCCATTCCAGGGTGTAAGCCAAATTCAAAAATGTCCAGAGTACAAGGCTGAATCAGAATCTGTAGCCAAGGTCCAAGGTAAGTCCAGGGTTCGGGAAACGTAAGATAGCAAGAGTCCAAGGTCATAGCGTCTAGAATTGACACTGCAGCCAGCAACAATGTGCCAGACTTGAGTTCCTTAAATCCTAAGTCCACAAGTGTTGCCTGTTGCTGGCTCCCTTCTCAGCTAGTCTTGAAGACCTGCGCAGCTGAGACAAAAGCTGGAATAGTCAACTCTTCCTCAGGCTACTCAGAGGAATTCTCTTGTATAGTAGCTCCTTCTATGGCTGAGAGTGCTGCTGGGCACAGCTGGGCTCCAGCTCGACCATTGAGCCTTTCACCAACATCTCCTCTTCCACATTTACCAAGCTGTTCATGACAGAGTTGCCAATTCTGTCATGAACAGCTTGAACATACCATACAGTTTCTCAGGGGCAAAGGGAAGAAGCATTACTTGCATAGTAGTGAAATACAAACAGCAAGAAAGTGATGCAAAGTATGGCAAAGGAAGGGATAAGAGGAAAGAGAAAGTGAGCAGTATGAGTACTAGAGTGCAAGAACTAAGGAAGGGACAAAGGCATGCGTTATGAGGGTACAGGGGAAGGGAAGGTGGGAAAAGAGAGAGAGAGAGAGAGAGAGAGAGAGAGAGAGAGAGTATTGTGCATGGCAGACTATAAGAACCAAGGGTGAAAAGAGAGAGTTGATATGCAAGAGAAGAGAGAGTTGATATGTGAGTGGTATAGTCATAGTGCAACAAGAAAAGGAGGCAATGTGAGAGTGTAAACAGTCATCCTCAAACTGTAGCCTTCTAGCTGTTTGGACCTCCAACTCCATGAAGCCCTAGCCAGCTTGTTCAATGGTCAGGAATTCTGGGAGTTGGAGGCCCAGACATGTAGAGTACTGCAGTTTGAGGATGCTTGGTGTAAGACATGGCAAAGGAAGGAAGTAGGAGGGAGAAAAAGCAAGCAGTGCATGTGGAGAGCATAGAAAACAAGGGAGGGCATAAGATGAGGGCATAAGATGAGGCAAAGGAGAGAGTAGGAGGGAAGGAACATGGAGTGGCATGAGTAAAACAACTCAAGAGGCAAGGAAAGCCTGCACAGTGAGTATACAAACAAGTTGACAAGAGGGAAGGAGCAGAAGGGAACAAAGAGAAAGAGAGAGAGAGAGTGCAGTGGCAGGATGCAAAGAACATGAGAGGTGTGAGACAGGCATGGCACAGTAGAAGCAGATGTTGTGTTGCAAAATGAGGGAAGGAGTGGGAGATACAATAGCAGAGTGCATAACAATGAAACAGAGGGCATGCCAGAAACAGTGAGAGTTCTGGATGAGCACACTAGGTATACGTGGAAGAAGGCAAGATGGCAGCCATAGATTCAGTTCTCCAGAAGAAAGGAGCAGTTTAATCCATTGCTCTAAAGAACAGGCAAAGAGTGTACATCCCACTTGAAATTTTCCTGCAGAATTCTAGGGTTTGGAGTTTAGGGAGAGGTCTTTAAAATGCTCAGAGAGGTCCTGGGCCTTACTAAACTACAAACCCCAGAATTTTGCTGGGGAATTTCAAGTGGGATGCACATTCTTTACCTACTCCTTAAGCTATAATGTGATAAGGTAAACCACTGTATGATGCTACTCATGGGACAAAAGGAAAGGAGAGACAGAAGCTTATCAAGGCAGATGCTTGATGTCACTCTTCTGATTTGGAAGAGATGAATACAAACAATAATAAGCTACACACTACTCTTAAGAGTATAGTATAGGCATTTGAAATGTTTATTCACAGATATAAAATCTTAGAATAATAGAATCACACAGTTGGAAGAGACTACAGGAGTTAAACAAAACACTTTCCATTGTATATATGTGCATTTCATTTTTGGTACCTTAAATTTTTCCCTGTTGAAATTTGCTTGTTAGTTTTGGTCTAGCTCTCTAATCTGTTCAGGTCATTTTGAATTTAAGCTTGCTGGTTTGTTTTGAACTTGATGTATTTTTCAGATTGCCCTCTTTCTAGCAAAAGTGAGAGAAGTCACTTACCTATCAAATTAGGTTACATAGAGTTCAAGACACACCAAGAGTGAAAAAATGCTTCTTGAAAAGGTATTATCTTCCTTTCTAGAATTATCTTTGTTTAAGAACAGTGACCCTGTCATTGATAGAAATGTATCTATCTAAAGATGCCACTGTTGCTAAAAAGAGGAAGGCTGAAACATAGACCAATCAGGGTTACAAGCACCTATGATCAAGGGGTAAACACAAGGTCACAGTAACCGAGGACATCCATAATTATCAGTTCTTGATTCTTGGAAATTTCTAAATTGTAAAAATTTAGTTGCATTTCCTGGGAAGTCATTCTTTTGAAATTCAGAATAAGGAAGGGAAATGAGAACATAAGACAGCCTTGAAATGTTTGCACTCCACACAACAATTCACACCATTAACATTATCTGGAGTAATTAGTCAAGTTCATTTGGTAATGTATCTGAAAACAGAATTATCCTGCATCCCCACTTTTCTTAACTTCCTCTGGGTTTGGCTGAAAGGTACGGCTGCTCCAGTAAAAATGAGAGAGCTTTTTTAACTTTTCTTAACTTTGAGCTGTCCACCAAAACCCCAAGATCCCTTTCTGGTTTGTCTCAGAAAGCTTTGAATGGCCGGGTTTTTAAAAATGGCCACTTTGTTGCCCATTCACTCAATTCGAGGGCAGCAAATATAGTTTTTTTTTAAAGAGGAACCACCCTTTGGTTGCTTTCTACCTTTGGTGTTTGCAACACTTGCTGACATTTCCTCATTTTAACAACTTTTAAAGGTAGAGGAGTCCTCTCCAAGTTTCAATCTGGAGAATACTCCAGCTGGAGAAATGCAACAAGAGAGATATCAAGGGGAATGCTTCTTTTGTAAATGTACACATACGTGCTTACTTGCTTACACATGTCTTTCAGCCTTTAGTGGAAAACTGGCTTTCAGGACTAGTGACAAAACATTCTTTGAAAGGTAGTACATTCTTGGAAAGAGCCAAACCCATGATCCACTTTTTAGAGGAAAGATTTGCACAGTGTCCAGCAGCCATTACACATTGTGGCCAGGACAGAACCCAGTAAACAAAATATTTCAACGCCAGTGACAAAATGTAACAAGATGAATTTAGCAATTGGGTTAGCAAACAATCGTGTCTTCCCATCCTGGTAGTGAATAGCCTAGTCCTAGAAGTAAACATGAGCTGTTCTGGTAGACAAATGCAATAAAGAAAACAAATAACTTCTTGAAAGTAGAAGGCAATTTCAAGTGCATCACTATCATATGCAAAATAAACTGAATGCTGAACTGCACAGGTTTTGTGGATGAGTGCTTGGGACAATGAGTTCCTGGCTCTCTAGCAAAAAGATTTATTTTATTTTTATTCTGCCTTTGATATAGGAACTCAAAGCAGCTTTGTTCTTTTGAGAACAAGGGTGTTTATATACACTATAGAATTAATAAAGCTTGACACTACTGTAATTGCCATAGATTAATGTTTTGGAATCATGAGAGTTGTAGTTTTACAAGATTGTTAGCTTTGCTTGCCAATGAATGATTCCACAGTATTGAGCCATGACAGTTAAAATGGTGTCAAATTCTGTTAATTTTACAGTCTAGGGATGCACTCTAGCGAACTCTTCACATGGGACGCTGGAATCACCATGAATTACGGCGAATCCGGTGACTGCCATCGGAGGGTGTGGGAAACCCGTCACTCCATATCCCGCATCACCCGGCTTACCTTTAAGATGATCCCACACAGGTAAGCATCACCCACAGGGAATAAAATATAAACAAATAAGGCAAATGACCTTTTTCATCTTATGCTCAGCTATGGCGAGATTCTCTCCCTTCACCCTTCTTTCCTCTATATATACCTATACCAAACACCACATGAACTCTCTTTTATATTATTATTATTACTATTATTATTAAACTCTATTAAATGAAGGCAAATGTACATAAACCTATGAACTCCAGTAACCTCTCTTGAGCAATTCCAGATACCCATTCCACACCCTGTGTGAAAACCAGAAATGAAATGAGACATAATGTATGGGACAATGGACCTTCGTGGATCTCAGCGGCAGCCCATCTGTCTGTTGCCCATCAGTTCCCCTTCAGGGATCTCTGCTATCCATGGAAAAAGGTTCAGGATTAAACTTTGATTACGATCCCATCAACAATACACATTTTTGGGACTCTGTCTTTCCAGCATGGGAAGCCGTCTGGAACAACAACACTCCTTGTCCTCTGTGGCGGGATCCGATATCTGCATAATCCTGTCAAATCGTCTTTTGGACTATTCTTTGTCTCTAGCATTCCATTGCTACACATCTAGGGGTTTGCTTGATCCCTAGGGACCTCTCCACCCCCAAGACCACCTCCACCAGCCCATTGGAAGCCTCGGGGCCTCCTTGCCCAGCTGTGAGAAGATCTCCGGTTGCGTCATCGCCGCCTCCTTCAATCATGGTGCGTACCGCCACCTGACCAATCAGAGGCCTGGGGGATGCCAGCCAGCTTCTCAGCATTGGCCAATCAGGGGAAAGGGAGGTAGTTTCAAAATGTAGCAATGTCAATGCATGAGAAGTCTTGTGTATAAAAATGTCTGCCTATGATTTTGCTTTTACACTTGTACCTTTTGAGCCTCTGTGCTGTACGAGTGTCCGTTTTGTGCAAATTTAATAAAGTCTCTGTCATTTGCCTTCAACCTGGTAAGATTCCTGGTTCCAGATTCCTGATTCGTGACATCCGCTGTTAGCTAAGCTTGCCCTTGGTAGCCATGAGACTTAGAAAAACTCCAAATTTCTTGCATCATATTGAGTGTTAAGCTAGGACTCTGGGAGGCTGGAGTTTAGATTCCTATTCAGCTACAGAAACCCACTGGGTGATTCTGAGCAAATGACAGATGACTATAGCAACTCCCCAAATGAACAACTCTTCCTAGGGATACCCAGTCATCTTAGGGTCACCATAAGATGAAAACAACTTGAAGACATGCAACAACAATGATGCAAAAACACAGAAAATTCAGATCACATGCTAGCCAACCTCCAGTAACTTCTAAAAACAGACGAATTCACAATCCTTGCTGTCTTCAAATTGTTCACACCAAGGAAAACATGGGCTGTACTCTTTTGTCTGATATTGTGGATCATTACAACTGGATGCCAGTAAATGCCATCCTTTCGAAAATGGAAAAAATACGATTGCTTACTTTTCAGGGTGTGGTATTTACAATGAACAATATTTAGCACAGATTTCATATGCATTGCTAAACCTGTTACTAATCTTTGTTTTTGAAAAGATATTTTGATGAAAAGAAAAAAAAGCAGAACAAGACCTATATGTGAGCTATATAAAGGTTACAAATGGAATCCTATACATCTGGTTTACATGGAACTAAAGCATTAAAGAAACTTCCTTTCCTCAAATATGATTAATTGAACTGGGTCATTTTCATCCAAAGTTTTTATCAGAGGTGGCTACTTAACATTACTTGGGGCATTTTCATCCCTCATTGTTTTGTTTCCATGCTGGTGTAATCCTAGGATTTTTTTTCTCAACAGAATCAATCCACTCGTTACAGTTTTATTCTGGTATAATCCCAGTTTTGTTCTGATGCAAAATATAGTTATCCCTCTATAGTTGTAGTTTTGATTTATGTGGATTTGAACATCCACAGATTTGATTAAAATATTCTCTCTTATGAATGTTTAGGTCCTTTGGTGTGACTCTATGATCAACTTTCTCTGGGAAAGATGGAGGATATGGAGATTTCTAGTGAGAAACTATTGTTAGTTTCCAGTGGAAGTTGACACAGAGTTATGCTGAAAGACCCCGAAATTCCTAGGGATATGTTCTTTCAGGTTATTCATAGGGGTATTTTTTTACTTTCATTGGGTCTTGTGCCCTAATCTCCATGAATGTAGAAAGATGACTATTTCTTCTGCAAGTATCCCAATTCATGGATCAAGTGTATATGAGGCATGTATAAATAGGGATAGTTAGTTATCCAAGGTTTGCCTTGGCTTCTAAATCAGTCCAACTTGCCTGGGCAGCTGAGATTGCATGCCAGGGCCGGAATGGAGAAAGATTAGTTTTTAAGATTAACATAATGAATTTGAGAAGAAACATATGTGTGTTTTATACCAAAACAGTATAACTATGAGAATCCATTAATTATTCATGTTTTCTTTAGAAAAATTCAAGATCCCCAACCCAAGTTGTGGATGAGCTTAATAGAAGTTGGAGAATCCATCTACCTTGTAAATTAATTAATGCAGTTTTAATATAGAGAAATCAACCCAAAATTATGAAATATATAAAATTATATGAAATAAAAACTGTAGCTCCACAAAACCGAGCATGCCACACCTCTGTCTTACATTAACCTTTTGTGTAATTTTTTATTTCCATAATCCCCTCACAATGGTTTGAGAGTCTGAGGGGAGGAATTCATTGGATGGATCCTTTTCCTGCTCCCATTCATAAGATCTGGGCTATCTGTGAGAAAGATCCGGCATCCATACCCTGAGCCCCTTTCACCTATTAAGATGAACATTATTTCCAAATATCAATTGTGTACATTGGACTAACCCTATTATGTTGCCTGGAGCTAGACTATTCAGCCCATCAAGGACTCTTTGCATATTGCCACACCGCAATATGGATAGTACCCCTTTCAGAAGCCGACCATTAAATGGACTAACACTTCAAATGATCTAATAACAGTTTATTAAATTTCCTACCATACAAAGACCCAATCAGCAAAGATGTCCGATGGAGTCTTGAGTCAATCAGGATGCAGATCCTAGGCGAGCTGTTTTCCAGCCAATCAGGACCTGGCACAGGTTTCTTGAATAGCTGCCAAATGAAATCAAAATACTTCACAATTGATTTACGTCAGTACTTTGGAGTGCTTTGTTTGCTGACATCCTCTTTGGCCACTGGTAATAAACCCATCTGGTTTGATTTAGTCTTCTGATTTAGCTAGACATGCCGGGCTTCCAAACCAGCAATTCTTGCGGTACTTGAAATAACTCAACAAATTAGACACTATTTCAATGCTATGGAATCATAGTTGTAGTTTGGTGAGACACCACCACTATTTCAAAAAGAAGGCTAAGACTTTGCAAAACTACAGCTCCTAGGACTGTATCTTAATCTGCATTCTGAAACTGGATTATATGGCAGTGTAGATCCAGCCTATGATTCCAAAGCCTTGAGCCATGGCAATTAAAATGGTGCCAAAGTATTAGAAAGCATAACATTTTAGAGAACAGCCAACAAATCCTTTAGAGCAGAATCTTCTCTTGTAGTATACAAACAAATATAATTATGCTAGGCAATGGTTTCAGTTGTTAGACTGAATAACAAGCAATCTCCAATCTGTCAGGAAAAACAGTGTATGAAACAGCAGAGCTTTAGAAGTGATTTTTTTCAGTACCCAAAAAGGTACTTTCCTATATTATTTTTGTGTCAGAAACGAGTTGAGGGTACTCTCCCATAAAACAACTTGTTTCATATCATGCACTCAAGAGACAAAAAAGTACTAGATTTTGATGGAAATAACATATTTGGTTTACTTACAACTTTCATGTGTTCAGCATATACTGGAACAAAAACTTATTAGTCCAGTTTCAAATATCTTTGAGGTGTTCCTTGTGCCAGCTGGCCATGGCATCTCTCTTGTAACAAAACAGCCATCAAACAGGTCACATAGTCAAAAGGGGGGGGGGTGCACGTGGTCTTCAGCCCCTTTTATAACTTCTCAGAAACCATAGAGGAAAAAGAAGCTGCACACCAGAATATACATACAGGAAACAGTAAGCAACAAGATTGTAGACTAACAGATTGCTAGAAAAGGCTTGATGAAGGTTGCCATTTCCAACATAAACTGCATTCATTCTACAGCGTAGATGCACCTTAAGACATTTTTGCCATTCTGTCATTGTGCGTGAAAGAATCATATAAGAAATATTCTATCAGTTTGCAATCAATGTAGCTGAACCACTGTCCAGTACTATTAACTTCTTAGTTAAAAACCATAATCTTAACGGGTGCCTCCTTCACTTCATTTTTTATAACTTTATTGTGTCTATGGAGATTTGCAGCCATAAAGTGACTCATAAAAAGTAGATAAGGACGGCAATATAAATAGCTGTCTCTTAAACATGTAGGTCAGAGGCGCACGTTACGCTGCTTACAGTGATATGAGACTTTGTTAGAATTTTCAAAAACATTTGACTCCACATTTTATGTGCATTCATCAAATCAATAAACATTCCACCTGATAAGGGTATCATTTAAATCTGTGGTTCCCAACCTTTTTTTTGACCAGGGACCACTTTGACCAGGGACCACTCTCTAACATTAGTGCCAAAAGGGTTGTCAATCAGTTTTTGGCCAACTTTAGATTCGTTTTGGGTGCTGATTCAGAAGATTGCATTGGATAGACCACATCAGCTCTACTTTCTGATTCAGAACATATGCCATGGTCAGTGACAGGGAAGAGTGGCAGATGGCACAAAAGGAGCGGAAATAAAATAAAATAAAGAGGAAGGAGGCTTGCAGACCAGATTTTCAACCTCACGGCCCACTAGTGGTCCATGGCCCACAGGTTAAGAACCACTGATTTAAATGTTTCAGAACTGTATTGAAGCTGTTCTAAAACATTCATAATTTCTTCCTTTGAGTTTAGTATAGATGATAAACTGATTTTTTAAAAGTGCAAATGAAGTAAGAAAAAATCAATAAACTATGTTATCTTCTTCAGCCTTGTTTGTTGCATGCTTTCAAGTCATTTTCAACTTAT
The DNA here is from genome assembly GCA_030556195.1 of Anolis apletophallus. Classification (NCBI taxonomy): domain Eukaryota; kingdom Metazoa; phylum Chordata; class Lepidosauria; order Squamata; family Anolidae; genus Anolis; species Anolis apletophallus. Next base: position 82,246,646 of record JARBWK010000002.1, on the reverse strand, counting down.
GGAAACCCTATCATGGGGTTTTCTTGGCAAGATTCAGTTGGGAGGCGGGTTGCAAAGAAAAGGCATGAATCTCAGACTTCAAAATATTTCTCAACAAGATTGGTGGCAATAATGAAAGGATCAAGATGTCATTTATTTTACCCCAACTGTGATTTCCAGTTAAAGAGGGTTTTTAAAAAAAAAATTAATAATCCAAAGCCCCGAAAGAGGGACAACTATATAATTCTTTAACGAGTCCCCTTCGGGGTGAGAAGAGCAAAATATAAAGTTTTTAAATAAAAAAAATAACAAAGCCAGCAATTACTTTGTTCTGCTGAAAAGTCTCTTTACAAAGGGACCAATCTTACTAAAGCAGCAGGAGAAAGGAGCTCCACCTTTGCTACTTTTTATGCTCCATCTCTCTTTGTGGAATAAAGCCACATTTTTCCCTAGCCATTACATAGATCTGGAGCAGATGTGATAGCCAGAAAGCATATGAGCAGGTGCAGTGTAGTGCAGGCATGGGAAAAACTTGGGCCCTCTGGATGTTTTGGACTTCAACTCTCACAATTCTTAACAGCTCGTAGGCTTTTAGGAATTGTGGGAGTTGACGTCCAAAACACCTGGAGGGCCCAAGTTTGCCCGTGTCTAGTGTTGTAGTTTCAATGTTGGGATATGGGTGTATCTACACTGTAGCATCAATGCAGTTTGATACCACTGCCAGGGCTCAATGCCATAACATTCTGGAAATTGTGGTTTTGTGAGGCAGAGAAGTTTGAAGACCTTGTAAAAGTAAAACTTCTGGGCTATGACCGTTAAAGTGGGATCCAACTGCATTAATTCTACTGTGTAAGTGCACCCAGTATTGGAGAGCATGAAAATCCAATTGGTGACCTGAGCTAAGCCATATTTGTTCAACGTGGCAAGCCTCCTCTTCATAAATGTTGCTAGGAAAATCTGGATAAGTTTGACTCGATTCTATTTATTATTTTTATTCAGCCTTTCTCCCAATATAGGGATTTGATGGCACACAAAATCATCGAATAGTTGGAAGAGACCACATAGGCCGTCTGGTCAAATCCCCTCTGTCATGCAGTATACACCCAAAGTACCCCCTCCAAGGAACGAGCTTCCATTGCACTCGGAGTCAGAGAGTTCCACTGTTTCACAATTATCACAGTCAGGAAGTTCTTCATAATGTTCTGGTGCAATCTTCTTTCCTGTAATTTGAACCCATAGCTCCAATCCTCGTTTCTAGGGAAGCAGAAAACAAGATTGCTCCCTCCTCCCTATGACTTCCCCTCACATATCTATACATGGTCATCATGTCTCCTCTCATCTTCTCTTCTGCAGGCTAAACATACCCGGCTCTTTAAGCCACTCCTCATAGGGCTTGTTCTCCAGACCTTTGATCAAGTTAGTCGCCCTTCTCTGGACACCTTCCAGCTTGTCAATATCTCTCTTGAATTGTGGTGCGCAGAATTGGACCCAGTATTCCAGGTGAGGTCTGACCAAAGCAGAATAGAAGGGCACCATGACTTCCTTAGATCTAGACATTATACTTCTTTTGATGCAGCCCAAAATTCCATAGACTTTTTTAGCTGCTGCATCACACAGTTGGCTCATGTTCAACATGTTGTCCACTAAGAGCTTCACCAGACTACCTTTTTAAAGCAGGCACCCCTGCATTCTTAGCGTCTTCTGCGGAATTCTGGGAAATGCAGTTTGGGAAGGCAAGGACCTCTCTAGTTGAGGATTTCAAAGGCCACATCCCAAAATATATTTCTGATGAAGCCCTAAGACCCCAAGATCTTTTTCACATGCACTGTTGTCGAGCCAGGCATTAGCTATCCCTTCCAATTCGGTGTCTGCAAACTTGATAAGCATGTCCTCTATAGTTTCATCCAGATCATTAACAAAGATGTTGAACCGAACTGGGCCCAGGACCAAACCCTGCGGCACTCCACTAGTCATTTCTTTCCAGGATGAAGAGGAACCATTGGAGAGCACCCTTTGGGTTCGGTCACTTAACCTATTACAAATGCACTTAACAATAGTTAAGCTCATGCTTTATTTGTTTGTTTGAAAGATCATAGAGGACCTTATTAAAGACCTTACTGAAATCAAGATATGCTACATGCATTCCTTGCATCTCCCAAACTTGTAAATCTTTTGAAAAAAGAGCTAAGATCAGCCTGGCATGACTTTGAGAAATTAATGTTAATAACAAGGGCACAGTGACATGGGGTGAGACAGTGTCGTGTAGTACTTTGAGTTTTTGAGGATGACTCTGGGGACCAGGGTTCAAATCCCTAGTCAGCCATGGAAACCCAGTGGGAGATCACATGCAAGCCACACTCTTTCAGCCTCTGAGGGCCCTTCCACACAGGCATATAACCCAGAATATCAAGGCAGATAATCCACAATATCTGATTTGAAATGGGTTATGTGAGTCCACACTGCCATATGTTGAAGTATGAAAGGAATCAGTGAGTACGTGTGTGTCAACTGCAAAATAAGATGCATGAAGCTGATTGGTCAGGCAATACCTGAGGAGATGGCTGAGCCTGGGACTTTTGGATATGGTTACATTTTTATTCAGGCTTGAGCTATGCAGGTGCATAGACAGTTTGAAGATAGAAGCAGAGAGAAACACAGTTTGGAGTGTACTCTTGCTTCATGAGCTCCTGAAGTAGTTTATCCACATGAAAAGAATAAAAACTATTTTAAAACACTCATAAAAGAACATTGTGTGAGTTGGTGCAACTGATCACACTGTATATATGTTATTCTTGATTTAAGAAGAGTACACTGCTTGTTCTTTACTGTTCACTTGCATGGCATATTTTCTTTCTCTGGCAAAGCAGTGTTTGGGCTGATCAAACGTAAACTACATGTGTTTTATTTTACATTATTCCACACCACATAATCTACTTCAATGTGGATTTTATATAGTTGTGTGGAAAGGGCATAAAAGAGGCAAAGTCAAACTCTATCTGAACAAAGGAAACAACTTGAGAGGCTCACCCTAAAGTTGATAGATTCATCCTAGGATTGCCACTTGAAGTCGCACAACGACAAATGTATAAGACCAAACGCATGCAAATTACATGTGGTTTATTTTATAAATGCCACACCATATAACACAGTTCAGTGTGGATTTTATACAGCTGTGTAAAGGGCCCAAGAGAGGCAAAGGCAAACCCTATCTGAATAAAGGAAACATCTTGAGAGGCTCACCCTAAAGTTGATAGGTTCATCCTAGGATTGCCACTTGAAGTCACAAAACAACAAATGTATAAGACCAAAAGCATGCCAATTACATGTGGTTTATTTTATACAACGCCACACCATATAATCCAGTTCAATGTGGATTATATACAGCTCTGTGGAAAGGGCCCAAGAAAGGCAAAGGCAAACCCTATCTGAATAAAGGAATCATTTTGAGAGGCTCACCCTAAAGTTGATAGGTTCATCCTATGATTGCCACTTGAAGTCGCACGACAACAAATGTGTAAGACCAAAAGCATGCCAATTACACGTGATTTATTTTATACAATGCCACACCATATAATCCAGTTCAATGTGGATTATATACAGCTCTGTGGAAAGGGCCCGAGAGAGGCAAAGGCAAACCCTATCTGAATAAAGGAAACATCTTGAGAGGCTCACCCTAAAGTTGATAGGTTCATCCTATGATTGCCACTTGAAGTCGCACAACAACAAATATGTAAGATCCAAAGCATGCTAATTACACGTGGTTTATTTTATATAATGCCACACCATATAACACAGTTCAATGTGGATTTTATATAGCTGTGTGGAAAGAGCCCGAGAGAGGCAAAGATAAACCCTATCTGAACAAAGGAAACATCTTGAAAGGCTCACCCTAAGGGAGAATCATGCCTTTTCTTTGCAACCCGCCTCCCAACTGAATCTTGCCAAGAAAACCCCATGATAGGGTTCCATACGTTGAAAACAACTTGAAAGCATGCAACAAACAAGGCTGAAGGTTCATCCTAGGATTGCGACTTGAAGTCACACAACAACAAATGTGTAAGACCAAAAGCATGCCAAATTTCAGCCCAACTAGGGCAGACTCACTGAACCGGTTGCGAAGTGGCAAATCAACACCAACAGAAACCCCACAGTTGCAGTGGGTCAAATGGGAGAAGTGTTCTATGCATTTCTTAATCTATTAGGCCAGTGCTCTGACTGTACTTTGGAAATATTCACATTGTTTCCACTGGATGCTCTATCAGTTTTGTTTGTTTTGTGATAACAAAACTCAGAAGTTGGCAGGGCTCCAAAGCCTGTCAGGTGCATGCAAAGATGTTCCGCGAAATACAGCTTTTCCTCCACCAGAACATTGTGAAGAGAGGAAATCACAACATGTGAAAACTTTACAATGCTAAAAATGGCAGGAACATAACTAGCATAACTATAGGGAGGAGTACGCAACCTAAGAGTTTGTTGGGAAAAAATCTATTTATATGCTCGAATATAAGCCTAGTTTTTCAGTCCTTTTTTAAGGCTGAAAAAGCTCTCCTCGGCCTATACTCAAGTCAAGGTTACTTATTATTTTACTGTTGTTATTATTATTATTATCATTTTACTCTATTTTTATTGTTGTTATTATTATCTTTACTCTTTTATTAGTTATTATATTTCCATTATTTTACTGTATTATTAGTATTATTTTACTCTATTATTATTAGGATACATAAGCATATTTACATAGAAGAAGGTTAGAACAGAGATAGGCAGTCTTATCTTAATTTTTGTGTGTGGTAAAATTAGGTGCCTTGGCTTATATTTGGGTCGGCTTATACTCGAGTATATAGGATATATATTCCTTCATTCATATATTTCTTTATACCTCGCTCTTCAACCACTCTCAGAGCAGCTTACTAATGTTTGACAGTTCCCTGCCTTCAGGTTTGCAATCTAAATAAGTGTACGGGCCCTTCCACACAGTCATATAAAGTAGCATATCAAGGCAGATAATCCACAATATAGGGTTTGAATTGGATTATCTGAGTCCACGTTGCCAGATAATCCAGTTCAATGCTGATTTTGTGTGAAAGGGGCCTAGAACAGTGTTTCCCAACCTTTTTTGAGCCACGGCACACTTTTAACATTAAAAAAAATCCAGGGGCACACCACCAACCAAAATGACACAGTAAAGAATGGCTGGGGGATGGTGGCCTGCTGGGAGCAGCTGCGGGGAGTGCCGAAGCCAGGGGAGGGGGAGGAGCCAGGCCGTGCCATGCCCCCCCCCCTCCCCCGGCTTCCGCTCTCCCACAGCTTCTCCAGCCTTGAGGGGGCAATGCCAAGCCAGCGGTGGCAGAGCCAGCACAATGCTGGCTTGGCACTGCCTCCTCAAGGCTGGAGAAGCTGTGGTAGAGCTGAAGCTGAGGGTAGGGGGCGGAGCCATGCCACACCATGCCGTGCCATCCCCGCCCCGTCCCCCCAGCTTCAGCTCTCCCACAGCTTCTCCAGCCTTGAGGGGGCAGTGCGAGGGGCGAGAGTCATGGCCTCTGTCCCCGGCGCCGTTCTCTGCCATGACTCCTGCCCCTCGCTCGCTGAAGCCGCGCGGAGGAGCATGAGCGGTGGACGGGCTTCAGTGGGCGGGGCTCCTCCACGCGGCTTCAGCGAGCAAGGGGCGGATTGGAGGCATGGCGGATTGGAGGCTGGCTAGGGAGGCCCCGCCCCCTTCTTTTTCTTCGCCACGGCCCGGCCCTTCCTCCTCCCCCAAGCAGCAGGAGGGGGGAAGGAAGGGGGGCAGAGAGCTTTTCTCGCGCCACAGCAGGAGGTCCGTCACAGCACACTACTGTGCTGCGTCACAGCGGTTGGGAAACACTGGCCTAGAATACACAAGGAAAAGGCAAGGACAGTGGAGCACTGAGCCAAGGCAGTTAAAGCAGAGTCAAAGTGCATCAATTCTACAGTGTAGATCAGGCCTGGGCAAACTTGGGCCCTCCAGGTGTTTTGGACTGCAACTCCCACCATGCCTAACAGCCTCAGGCCCCTTCCGTTCCCCCCTCAGCCCTGAGGGGGAAGGGAAAGGGCCTGAGGCTGTTAGGCATGGTGGGAGTTGCAGTCCAAAGCACCTGGAGGGCCCAAGTTTGCGGCTGAGGGGGCAAAGGAAGGGGCCTGAGGCTGTTAGGCATTGATTGTGGGAGTTGCAGTCCAAAACACTTGGAAGGCCCAAGTACGCGGCTGAGGGGGAAACGGAAAGGGCCTGAGGCTGTTAGGCATGGTGGGAGTTGCAGTCCAAAACACCTGGAAGGCCCAAGTTTGCGGCTGAAGGGGGAAAGGGCCTGAGGCTGTTAGGCATGGTGGGAGTTGCAGTCCAAAGCACCTGGAGGGCCCAAGTTTGTCCCTGCCAGAGTCGGAACAGTCACTGCCTCGATTTCCAAGGCAATAACAGGAAGGCCAGCCAGGCGCAGCGGCAGCGCGCGCCGCCCTCTCCGCGGCCCTCCCATTGGTCCAGACCGCTCCGCAACCGAAGAGAGCGGCCCCCGCGGTCCCACCCTCATGAATGGAGATAAGCGGCCAGCACTCGACCAATCAGGACCCGCTTGCGTGACGGGGGAGTGACGGGCGCGGGAGCCTATGGCAACGTTGCCGCCTCGGCTTGGTGGGCGGCCAATAGGAGTGCCTCTCGCCCCCTCCGCCCCGCCCTCCTTGTCCTCTTCTTCGAGGACCCGCTCTTGGGTAGAGCGGTAGTGGCAGCATCGGTGGGAGGTAAGGAAGGGGGCTTGCCTTGCCTTGCCTTGCCTGCGTCCTTTCGGGGGGAGAGGAGACCGGATGGAATGGCCGAGGTGGGGGGATTCTTGGGAGGGGCGGGGCCGAGTGGTGAGCGGAGGGAGCCGCTATGCGCGTGGCCGGGGGCGTTGGGGGAAAAAAAATAATAATGAGGAGAATGAAAGGAAGGTCGGCGCGAGCCGGCAAGGCGCAACTGTCGCCAGGGCGCGAGGCAGCGCGAGGCAGTGTCCGTTGGGCGCGCGCGGGGAGACGGGTGGGTGGGAGGGGGCGGCGGGGTGGGGAGGAGGAGGAGGAGGAGGAGGCGGCCCGCAGAAAGGTCGCGCGGACCCTCCGGGCTCTCCCGGGAGGAAACTTCAGCTGGGTGGGTCGCTTGCTTGCTTGCTTGCTTTCACGGGGGCGAAGGAAATACGTATATATACGTTCCTGTGTGTGTACTGCATATGTGTGTCGAGGCCTCTGGTGGGCCTTCCTGGCTTCCTCTTGTGAGGGGTGGTGAGGGGGAAAGCTTAGCATGGAAGGAAAAAAGGGCTGAGAGGGGCATGATAGCCACCATGCAATGTTTGGAAGGATGTCTCATTGAGGGGGCAGGCTTGTCTTATTTATTATTATTTATTATTATTTATTTCCAGCATTTCTGCCCTGCTCTTCTCAACCCCCCGGGGGGGGGGGTGGGGGACGACTCAGAGCGGCCTAACCTGCCGCTACATCCCACCTTGTAATTTAAGATCATCCGGGAAGGCCCTGCTCTCGCTCCCGCCAACTTCCCAAACCCGGTTGGTGGGGACGAGGGAGAGGGCCTTCTCGGTGGTGGCTCCCCGCCTGTGGAATGCGCTTCCTAGCGACATACGATCAACTCCATCCCTCCTGACATTCAGGAAAAAAGTAAAAGCCTGGCTATGGGACCAGGCCTTTGCACACCAGCACGAGGCAGCATTTTAGACTGGATTTTAATGGAAAGTTGATGGATAGGGCTCAATGCTTTTTATGGACGGAACTCTGTTTTTAACTTAATAAATGCCTATGATATGTTAATGTAATTGTATTTTAATGTATTTTATCGTTGAATGTTTTTGGGGGTTTTATACTACGTTTTAATGTGTTGGCATCGAATTGTGCCTTTTTGGAAGCCGCTCTGAGTCCCCCCTCGGGGGTTGAGAAGAGCGAGGTAAAATGCCGGAAATAAATAAATAAATAAGAAAAGGCACAATTCGATGCCAAACATGATAAAATACAATATTAAAAACCAAAACATTCAGCAGTCAAAATACATTAAAATACAATTAACATCAACACAACATACCCATTCACTTAAGTTAAGAACAGTGTTCCGCCCTTAACAGGAGCCTTGAGCCATAGCCATCATCTTGCCATTACCAATCCAGTCCAAGTGCTGCATTGTGCTAGTATGCAAACGCCTGGTCCCATAGCCAAGATTTCACTTTTCTCCTGAATGCCAGGAGGGACGGGGTTGATCGTATGTCGCCTGGAAGCGCGTTCCACAGACGGGGAGCCACCACCTAGAAGGCCCTCTCTCTCGTCCCCACCAACCACGTTTGAGAAGTTGGCAGGAGCGAGAGCAGGGTCTCCCCGTATGATCTTAAATTAAGAGGTGGGACGTAGAGGCTGATGCGTTCGGACAAGTAAGATGGGCCAGAACCGTATAAAGCTTTAAAGGTCAAAACCAGCACCTTGAATTGAGCTCAGAAGTGGACAGGCAGCCAGTGGAGCTGACACAACAGAGGGGTGGTATGCTCCCTGTATGTACAGTATGTAGCTCCAGTTAGTAATCTGGCTGCCGCCCGTTGAACTAGTTGTAATTTCCAAACTGTCTTCAAAGGCAGCCCCACGTAGAGTGTGTTGCTGATCTAGAGACTAGGGGCCCTTCCACACAGCCCTATATCCCAGAATATCAAGGCAGAAAATCCAACAATATCTGTTTTGAACTGGGTTATCTGAGGGCACTTCCACACAGCCCTATAGCCCAGAATATCCAGACAGAAGATCCCACATCTGAGTGTGGACTCTGCTGACCCAGTTCAAAGCAGACATTGTGGGATTTCCTGCCTTGATGTTCTGGGATATAGGTCCCAAGGGCCCCTTATACACTTCCATATAACCCAGGGCCCTTCCACATAGCCCTATATCCCAGAATGTCAATGCAAATAATCCCACAATATCTGTTTTGAACTGGTTTAGCTGAGTCCACACTGCCATATGTTTCAGTTTAACGTAGATATTTTGGGATTCCCTGCCTTGATGATCTTGGATATAGAGCTGTGGGGAAGGGCCCATATATCCTTATATGCTGACATATAAAATCCAGATTATCTGCACACAACTGGATTATATGGCAGTGTAGACAAAGATAATCCAGTTCAAAGCAGACAATATGGATTCTCTGCTTTGATGATCTAGATTATATGGCTGTGAAGAATTTATTTATTTACCATATTTATATCCTGTCTTACCCCGGAGGGAATTCAAGGCGGCCTTACATCAGGCATACACACATATATCAATTTTTTCGCATCGGGAGTGAGTTGAGAAACTGCAAGTCGCTTCTGGTGTGAGGGAGTTGCCCATCTGCAAGGACGTTGCCTAGGGGATTCCTGGATGTTTGATATTTTACCATCCTTGTGGGAGGCTTCTCTCTTGTCTCTGCATGGAGAGCTGGAGTTGACAGGAAGCTCAACCCACTCTTCCCAAATTCAAACCACTGAGCTGTTGGGCATCAGTCCTGCTGGCACAAGCGTTTAACCCAGTGGTTCTCAACCTGTGGGTCCCCAGATGTTTTGGCCTTCAGTTCCCAGAAATCTGAACAGCTGGTAAACAGCAGGTAACAGCCAAAACACATGGGGACCCACAGGTTGCGAACCATCAGTTTATCTCATTGCGCCACCAGGGGCTCCTGATATTTGAGATAGATATCAAATAAACAATTACAATTAAAACATTATAATTACTAAAGCATCAATCAAAATAACACCATTCAAAACATAATCCAGGGAAGTTCCATCTGTTAATCATATTGATTCTTGGTCACTTATTGCACTGCTCCATTTACTTGTCAAAAGCTTGGTCCCAAAGCCACGTCTTAAATTTTTCCCTGAAGGTCAGGAAAAGGAGCTGATCTGATTTCATTGGGGAGGGAGTTCCCTAGACCAGGGGCCACCACTGAGAAGGTCCTGTTTCTTGGTCCCACCAGTCGTGCCTGCAAAGGAGGTGGAACCGAGGGCAGGGCCTTCCCAGACAATCTTAACCTCCAAGATGGTTCATAGAGGAAAATACATAGTGGAACAATTGAATCAGATCACAGGGATTTAAAGGGATGTGTGTCAAAAGTTTGTGTTGGAGTGCAATGGAGCTTGCTCCAGCCTTGGTGGTTATCTCCCTCTTGTTCTCTTAAGGTGTTGATTTTTTTTGGAGGGTGGAGCAATGCACAAAGAATTAAAAGTGCTATGTTCTGGCAAAACTGGTCCCAGATTGGCAGCCACTATTCAGATGTAGATTAACATGCTGCCTATGGTTTTCCTGCCCTGTCTTAGTTTTTCATAAAATAGTGGTTAGTAGGTATGAAAAGAGAAGATGTGGCATTCCAGAAGTTAATTTTGAGTAGCCGGTTAGTTTTGGTCTACAGACAGGAGTTGTCCTTTGAAGGAAGCCTGAGTTTCTTTCCTTTTAAAACCTGAACAACCAGTTTTTAAAGGTTTATTTTTGCAGTTAATCCACATACTTGAACAAGTATGTTCAGATTGATTAATTCATTGCATTCTATAAAAGCTTTGGATAGCACAGGGAAGGGTTAACACCCCTGTGGTGTTTGTTTTGTTGTCTGTGCCCCTGGTCAGGAGATTTCACCTCACTTTCTGTCCCTGTGATAATTGCATTTTCAAAAAAATGGCTTATTGTGAAAACAAGGATTGGAGATAAGGCTTCAGTGGAGACACCTTTTCCCCATGATAACCCTTCCAGGACTGAATTTCCCTTCCTAGGGGCAGATTTCTCTCACTTCCTCTTGCCTAACTCACTATAAGTCATTTCTTAATCAGATGTTTGTAACTCAGGGATTGCCTGTACTCCATAATCCTTTTTTTTCCTTCCAAGAGAAATAGCAGATACTGGTGTCAATCCACATTTGGCAAAGTGGTACCCACAATGAAGGGTTATTTTTGCCCTTTCTCCATGCAGACTCTGGATCATCTCTTTTGGGTGGGTGGGTGGGGGGATGTGAACTACTGCCCAGAAATATCCAAGAGTGGCAATGTGCCTTAAAAAATTTAAGAACCCCCCCTCACCCACATTATTTAATAATTCAAAAACACATTTCTGCAAATACTTATAGCTTTTCAAAACCAAAAGCAGATTTTTGGACAACCTTTTGTAGCTTTGAATCTCCCTTGAGAAGAGAAAAAGTGGGATATGAAAAAATATATAAATAATAAATAGGTAATAGCAAGTTAGTGGTTAGCTATTATGATTCCACTATTCATTGACTTTCATTCTAAATGAACGCCAGGATGACTCTTGCCACTACACACAAATTCTAGAATCACAGAATTAGAAAAGACCTGTGACATTCAGAAATACAGTACTTGCAATGGGATATCACTAGCAGTCAACAAAGTATCATCAATATATTTCACTGCCTTTTAGTCTTCACATAATACTAAAATTCTATATTTGGCTGGAGTTAAACTTCAAAAATGGACCTGTTGCAATGTACATAACAATTCAACTGAAGAAGAAAACCTACAAAACCCATCTTGTTCATAACTTGGTACTGCCTGTACAGCGCCCTCATCCATTTCTGGTAAATTGACCCAGAAGGAAACCTTGCTTAAATATCTGAATGTTGTTGGAAATTTTAAAAGAACATGTAAAGACCAGCATTCTACCCATTTTCCAGCACAGATTGGATGACCTGTTAGTTTCCCTCCAATCCGGATAAAGCCACTTTGAGAAGATACATGTCTGTGCAATAAACTTTGTGCTGTGTTTCAAATATAACAACGCCCAGACTTTGAGATAGGTTGTATAGGAAAGTAAATAATGTCTGCAGCAATAAGAAAGGTGTTACTAATCTAGTTGAATACAGAAGTGGCTTGCTTTGCAGTAACCATATAATAATTATTATTAATATTTTTTTTACCTGCCTCTACTTGTGGCTTAATTTGGGCTATAGCATAGTTAAAACACATGAGCATTGTAAAAATTTTGTAAATATACATATTAAATGTATTTCTATAAAAGATACTATTAAAAGATATTTCAATAAAAGACATATTAAAATACCCAGACCAGAGATTAAAATACAAGACACGAGTTTAAAATTCATTATTAAAAACTGGCTGTTAATCTGAATGATCAACAGTTCTGATTAGTTTGAGATATTCCTATTGTACGGATTTCTTTATTAAAAAATAAAACACCCTCAGAGATCTGGCATTCTAGTGATGCCCATTAAAACTTAGCATTCCATAAATATATAAAGTAGGAAACTGCCTTTCAGAGCCTTAAAAAAAAATTGAACACGTCCTTTTTGGCTTATTTTCCACCACTATTTGGACCATTCTTCATTCCTCTGGAGGTTTCTTATTTGGCTAATGCATTGTTCAGGATTGCTGCGGTCTTGTTGCAGTCTTGCTGCTATAGTTTGCAATGTGTAACATTTGTCTTCATTGGCTCCACCTGAGTTTAGAATTAGATCAAGATGGAATGTGGTGTGTGTTTAAAGTTTTGAGACCCTTGATGGGTTCATGGGTTCTATTTATTGCTTAGTGATGATTGGGGGGTACCTGCTTGCAGCATTTAGACTGGCATGGAGAGCTGTTTCCACCTTACAGCTCCCGTTATGTTTAGACAGCATAGTCAATGATGTGAGATTATAGAAGTTCTCACCTGCTACGAGTAACTGAACTACTTATGACATTCAAAAGTACTTGATGTTCTTTTGGATAAAAGAGATTCCACCTAAACTTTAAAAAGAACTTGCTGGTTATAAGAGCCATTCAACAATAGCATGCACAGGCTCACAGTGGGGTGGAGTCTCCTTCTCAGGTGCTTTTTAAACAGAGCCCGGGTGGCCACCTGCTAGAAATATTTTGATTGTATATTCTTTCATGGCAGAATGGGTTTGGACAGGATGGTCCTTTTGTGCTTTGCTGACGCTTTGATTCTGTGTCCTAGTTTAACAATGATAAATTGTTTCCTGTATAAAATATTGCATCCTTACCTTATTGGGCAACTTATTGTGTTCATGTGGATAGCAGGGGATCTAAAAGCATGCATGCATTTTAAATTCAGTGACACATCTTTTATGAGAGGGTTCACAGATAGTGCACACTTCCTATTGATTGACTGGGAAGGGCAGATGTGTTTGGGAGCATTAGGTGAAATGATGCCTAAACTGAGTACTTCTGCTTAAGCCAAGTCAAAATCCCAGTCTTTTCTTATGCTCAGTTTGGGGACTGACTCTGGAGTCCTAACATTGGGCAGCCCTGACCCAGGTGGAGGTCAAAAGCAACTGTTCTCTTGATCCGAGTTCATATTAAGCCTCACCTATCACTTTCAAGTTGCTATCTCTGGTAGGGCTGCAGTGTTTTAAAACTTTCCTCAACATTCCTACTGTGACAGTAGAGTGAGATGGTTTGCAAAACAAAGGTTGATAAAGGCATCACTGCCTTTATCAAATGACATAGCCTAATGTTTTAATCATAAAAATGCACCATTCCTAACAACATGAAAAGGTCTAAATCCAGGTTTTAGTGCTGTCTTAAGTAAACCCATTGTATCAGTGGGAACTCAAGAAGACAGCATTTATTTGTCTTGCATTCGTATAGCATAAAATAACAATTGAATACAGACTGAGATGAAGTGCCATATTGCATCGCTTAATAGTTGTAATTGCATAATAATCGCACTCCCTTTTTTGGGGTCCTGTTTTTGGTATTTTCTGTCTCCTTACTTAATAGTTGCATTCCCTGTCTGCCCGCCTGCCCCTTGGAGCAGCCCCTATAGCTCCAAGGGGCAGGCATATGAGTGGAGGCGCAACTGGAATACTTCCTTCACTGCCGCCAGCTGATCAAGGCTGATCAGCTGGCAGCAGCAAAGGGAGCCTAGAGAAGCCTCCCACCTCTCTCTGGCAGGTGTGCACCGGCAAGCAAGGCCTTTTCATTTGAATTGCACACTTAACTAAGAGATCATCTTCAACTTGATTGTATATGTTCCTCTTTTGAGTGATATAGAGGAAATAGTAAACAGTATTTCATGACAATCTGTGGCAAACAGTTTGTTTCTCAATTTTGACTGGAAATGTATCTCACTTTTTTTTGGTGAACATCTGCTGTAACGTTGCTGTAGTGCAGCAGTACTATTTTGCTTGGTATCCAATGGAATCTCTAGATTTGTCACACTTTTCATGTTACCAAAGAAGATCTTGAAATCTTCTTGAAATTCCCTTATTTTCTGTCAGTGATTTTAATAGTATGCTATAGTATTAAATTCAGTATAATTTTAAAAACAAAAATGTGATTATGTAATATTTATTGGCATATGCTTTTATTTTCTAGGAAGCATTGTCTCACCCCAAACTGGTCTTCTCTGGGAAATGGCTCAATATGTTACAACTTTTCAGAAAATCTATAGAAATCTAAACTTTTTAATGTGTAGTATGCTTTATATTACATGCAAGCAAGAGGAAAGCTAATCTTAAACACATAAGAAACAGGTAGGACAAAAAGCATATTGTCTGATTGAATTCTGAATATATTTTGGCCTTGGGGCTTGTACAAGTTGTCAGGGACATTTTCTGGAATGGCAAAGAAATAACTACTACGGTACTTAGATCCTTGAATTATAGTGATCCAGTATTGCTTGAATTTGAAAAAGGTGAATGGTATTTGTGTAGTAGTTCCAACCAGAGTAGGTGCAAACATGTGGAATACTACTTGGTTCTTTAAACATTAAGTTGATTTTCCCTGTTGCAATCATGTCTCTGTTAAAGTGTGATAATGTCTGCTGCAAACAAAATTAAACACTAACTATATATGTTTAATATACTCTTTGTTGGTTCAGTATATTTGCAGTTCTGCAAAGCTCAAAGTTCTAGCTAATATTCTTTAACTAGCAAAGCTTGGTTTAGGTAGAAGTCCACATTTTATCTATACTTATCTTCCTTGTTTTTGCTACTCTTTTTCCTATTTCTAAAACCCAACTTTTAAAAGAAAAGTGAATTGATAAAAGTTGTACATGAACAAAACAAATGATTGGGGGGTGGGGGTAGGAACAACACAGCAGCTATTGTGTACTCAACAATGGTGCCTGTAGGGTTTTAAACAGTAGAATCTCTTATTGAGAGAAAATATTGGCCAGAATGCTGGAGCTGTTGGTCCCAGTTTTTGTTTTTTAAAGTGCCTTCCATTACACTTTTGGTCATATACTTGTCAAAATCACATTACAACTCATATCAATCTATGATTAATGTAATAGTTATATTTTCTGCTGCAATAATATCCTATAAAATTGTAGGGAAATATTTTTTTTCACTTTGTTTTGTGAGTATGTGAGCAGGAAATTATTTTTGATCTTAAAATTTATTGTTAGCTTTGCATAAACTGTCTTGACATAATAAAACCTGTTTAAATCATTGAAACAAATAGGATAGATATAGATTTGCAATTTTGAGTGGAAAACCTTTATTCTCCATAATTAAGATGCTAGTTGCCATTTGTAACACCACACTGTGGATGTTGGACACAATAAGAATATAGGAATGTGTCTTTTATATATGCTACCTGGCAGTTTTGAATTGGTAAATCGGAGCACATTCATTGTTAATTTGGTTAAAGAAAAACTTTGAAAAAAATATCACACCAACTTGCTATTTATTAGCAGTTGCATTAAGGTAGATAGTGTTGAAAATATTGTATTTCATAACAGTTGTACTAGTATGAATAGATTTCTCTTAGTTGCGCAACTGCCAGTTCGCCCATCTGGTCCTGCAGTAATTGTTCTGCACAACTTTGTAACTCTGCCTTCCTGCACTATTCCCTACTCAATCTTATAGTTCATTTTGAATTCTTGTTATTAGAATCGCTTAATTGATGCGTTAAAATTGGCAAAGAAAGTAATTATATATATATATATATATGGTATATACACATATGTATATACATATATGACAGCAAAGCAACTACCTTGAAAATAGTGAGCCACAGGGGAGTGAAGAGGAGGATTCCACTCACTGATGTCACATAATTGCTGGCATAAAAGGCCCACATAGCACAATGGTAGATAGTGGGAATTTGGCAGGACAGGGAGCAATTATAGATAAATGGCTAGGGATGGAAGACTCAATTGGGGGGGGGGGGGAGGCAAAACAGCGGTGGAAGAAACATGTCATAATGATCGGAAGCAACTACTTTTTTGTCGGTGGGAATACGTACTTTATTGTTGGAACAGTGACACACTTCTCCACTTATGCTATGACCCCAATAATGGATCAAAGGGTGGTAGTGACACAACCATCAATTTCTATGCTGACTCCATCTCCATCAACAGCTTTCATACTTACAGCATTCCAATAACCTATGTTTCTCTTGATTATAGCTGTCTTGTCCTCTCAGTGGTTACCTCACAATTTCAATAGCAGGTTAATTTATACAAATGACATCATCCACTCACCAAAACAATAGTCTGCTTCATTTTGCCTGTTGTACCAAAAGTATTGATAGAGGAAAGACTTGCTGCATTCATCCAGCAATTAAAGTTAGTTTGAGAAACAAATGGTTGATTACAAAAACCCTTTCTCATATAAAATGCCCAGGTGATATCATAATCTTCAAGGTAATCATATCTGGAAGAAAAATGTTTTTGAATCAATCTTGTTGCTTACGTGCCAACTGTAGTACATCTTGTAAAGCATTTGAAGGTTCTTCTTCTAGGTGTCTGTGAAGTGAGCACATATGGTAGGGATTGCACCTGAGCAATACTCCGGAAACCTTCAAAAGCCTATCCTTTCCAGAAAGCATATAAGCTGCAGCCTTCGTTCCTTTTTTTTTTTCACCGCCTCATAGCAGCTCTCTGAGGAACCTCTCTGATTATTTTCTTCCAAACTTATTGACCTGGACTGTTTTTGGTGATTTTTTAAAAAGTACTTTGGCTTGGATTCTACTTCTCTATCTCTAACCCTGGATTGACTACGGCATTGGTATGTCTACTCCTACTTCTAAAAAAATTGTGTCTTGTGGCATTAAAATGCCTGACACTGATGGACACAATAAGTGTGTTCTGTGCCTAGAAGAGGCACAGATAACAAAAGCTTGCTCTGTTTGCATGGCTCTGACACCACAAACAAGAAAGAACAGGGAGTTGAAACTTAAAGCACTTTATGAGCATGCACTGTTTCCTCCCTAAGCAGCCTCCAAATGCCGCAACACAGCACAACAGGACAGTGTCGCCCACTTACTCCTTCAGTGTAGTCGTTGCCAGCAGCCAAAAGGGTTAGATCTGGCACTTCAGCACCTTCCTTCCCCTTAAAAGCTCTGGGAGAGGGAGCGGAGGGAAAGAAAAAGAAATGTGCTGCTTCGGAGACGCAGCCTCTATGCCGCTGAAGCAAGCCGGCCCTCCCATGCAAACCATGCCGCTGGCCATGCCCCCAGCATGGGACACGGAGGCAATGCTGGCCACACACTCAGTGCTGCCTACGGTAGTAAGGCCTCTGGTGACAGCAGGACTTCGGCCTTTGGAGACATCTTCCCTCAGTGAATATGGGGACGGCACAAACACAATGGCACACCCCCAACTCAGGCCCTGGCCAAAGGTGCGGCTCTGCTCCCCCAGGAGGCAATCCTTCGGGATGTATCCCCACCTTCCGCATCTGTGGTAGAGACAAGTGGGGCAGCAGGAGAGATGGCTGAGCCCAGGAAGAGGCTTCTTCCCTCTCATGACGCTAGGGCAGACCTGGGCAATTGCCAGCCCTCCAGGTGTTTTGGACTTCAACTCCCAGAAATCCTAACAGCTGGTAAACTGGCTAGGATTTCTGGGAGTTGAAGTCCAAAACACCTGGAGGGCCGGCAATTGCCCAGGTCTGTGCTAGGGAGACTCTGTGTCGTTTATCCAATGCTCGCCCCTAGGGATGAGCAAATTTTTATATCACCAGATGTAGCTTCTGAAAATTCTAGATATCAAAGCCATATGGCTCATGCTACAGCTGGCTTTGCATCACCTCCAAGAAGGCAGATGTATCATACTGCACTGATGCAGCCAAGTACATCTAATTATATTCATAGATCGCCAGGAGGGCGTACCTATTTCTTCGGGCCTACACTGGTCCCATATCAGCAGGCACCTAAGCCACAGTTGTTGTCTAAACAACAACAACATATATCCCAGTCTGAAGTGCAGCCTACTGAGAATCCTGTGGCTTCAGCTTTACCTGAGGACTCTCATTTGAGGACTCTCCTCCTTCTCCCCCAGGGTCTTCCTCCTCTTCTCCGCTTGGAGGTCCCCAAACGGAGAGGAGGAGGAAGAGCCCAGAGGAGAAGGGCGAAGGCAAGCCTTGCCGCTGCCCCATGCTCCTCTCGCCCCTTTTTGAGGCATCCACCAGCAGCGGAAGCCTTGAAAGGGGTGAGAAGAGGGTGGCACAGGACAGCAGGGTGAGTCCCGAGCAGGAGCATTTCTGGTGGTGGCAGTGGCGGCAGGGAAAACCTCGCCCAGCCCAAGTCCTCCTGCATTGGCCCTGGGGCCCAACAGCTATTCCAGGTAGTCGGAGGGGGGAGGGCCAAAGGAGGCAACATTGCAACCCCCTCTGAAATGGCCAGGTGACCCCCAGGTTGAGAACCTCTGCACTAGACAATCGGCATTGCCTTGCTCTTGAGGACAGGGTAAGGGCAAGTCCTAACCCAAAGGGAAGTAACATTTTTGACCATATCTTCCTTCTACTGTCCTCCTCATGAATTCCATGGGGAACACTCCTATTCTTTTTCTGCCCCTCAAAATTACGACATGGTACACGCTCCGACAGGAGAGACATCCTCTGTTAAATTTGGAGACCGTCTTGTTCAGTTTGTTTCTGCGTGGAAAGCAATCACCACTGATAAGTGGGTGTTACGAATAGTAACCTCTGGCTATGCCTTTTGAGTTATTTCAGCAGCTGCAGACAGGCTGTATAAAGGTTACAACACCCGCAACAGTGTTATAGGAAGAAATTTGCACTCTGTTAGAAAAGGGAGCAATCATTTATTTATTTAAAACATTTATATTCCGCCCTTCTCACCCCGAAAGGGATTCAGGGCAGAGCACAGCATATATATGGCAAACATTCAATGCCGGGATAAGAATTGAAATAAGCATTCATAAACATTAAAAACATCTATCTCACTATTAAAATACACTGTTTAAAAGCATCTTGGTCATTCCGTTCTACCTGTCCCTTTTCCCGAAAAAAGATGGTGGTCAGAGGCCAGTATTAGACCTTAAAAGGTTTGAATTATTATATTCATCCCAAAAAGTTTAGAATGGTGACACTTGCAACTATTTTTCCACTGTTGCCAGGGGAGGGCATGGTTTGTATCTATTGATCTCATAGATGCGTGTCGTGATAGCACCACAGCATTATTGGTATCTTGCTTTTATAGTGACACAAAGGGCTTTCTGTTTTCGCATACTCCCATTCGGGATATCTACTGCCCCACATGTATTCACGAAATGTATGACCGTGGTGGCGGCACACCTGCGTTTTCAGGGGGTCACGGTCTATCCTTAAATAGACAACTGTTTAGTTGTGGTGCCTTCTAGAGAATCTTTGTTAGACAGCATTGGTTTAGTTGTGAATGAGAAAAAAAATCGCATCTTATCCCCGTGCAGAGGATACGCTTCATTGGAGCCGAGATAGATTTTACTACTACCAGTACAGCCTATCTCCCAGATGATTGTTTTCGATCCCTTCGCACGGCAATACTGGCCCTCCTTCAAGAACCCTTGCCACGAGCCAAAGATGTCCAATCAGCCTAGAGACATATGGCATCCACCATGACTGTAACACCTTATACAAGACTCAGGATGCGGTCTCTACAGGCGTGGTTTGTGAGAGTCTTCAACCCTCTGAGGCACAGCCCACACATTTGGCTGTCCATCCCGATGCATGTCTGTCAGTCCCTATACTGGTGGTTGTCCCAGGACAATGTTTGTGTCGGTACCCGATTCCAACAACCACAACCAACAATGACTCTCACAACAGATGCATCCCTTCAAGGGTGGGACACATACTGCATTGGTGCTTAGCCAACAGAACCCACCTGATAGCCATACATGTTCCCGGACAGAGCAACAAGATTGCAGACAATCTCACTAGGGAACAAGAGACTACTCACAAATGGTCCCTTCATCCTGTGGTGGCAGCTTCTCTTTTCCAGCAGTGGTGCACTCCCCTAGTGGACCTGTTTGCAGCACCACAGAATGTGAAATGCAGGAGGAGGATCAGGAACAAGGATGCTTGGGAGATGCCTTCCTTTTCCACTGGTCAGGTCCGCTCCTGTATGCGTTCCCTCAGATTCCCCTCCTCAACAAGGTTGTCTCCAAACTGTATCACAACAAGGTCAACGGTATAATCCTCACACTGTGGTGGCCCGGTCAGCTCTGGTTTGCACTCCTTCAGATAACGTCACAAGGAAATTACCATCCTCTCCCTCTCTGTCCGGACTTGCTTACTGCTCACCAGGGACGTCTCTGCCACCCAAACATTGCAGACTCACGGCATGGAGGCTTTATCCCAGCCATTGTTACAAGCAGTGACAAATATATTGAATGAAACACACCGGCTGTCCACAAAATGGTCATATGCTTTCAAATGTTTTTAAGGCTGTATAGTTTTAAATATTTTGTAATATTTTTAAACTTACATTTTATATTGTATGTTAAATGTTTTTATGTTTTTATGGTGGTTTTAACTGTTATTCGAGTTGTGGCATTGAATTATTGCCAATTGTAAACTGCCATGAGTCGCCCTCAGGCTGAGAAGGGCGGTATAGAAATACCGTAAATAAATAAATACATGGAAAAAGTTTACTCAGCTTGTAAAACAGCATGACATAAAACTTCTGAGGGCTCCTACAGCTTTAACCTTGGAATTTCTCGCCTCATTGGCGAATGAAGGCCTACAGTTAGCATCCATCAAATGCTATTTAGTAGCCATCTCGGCCTACAGAAGGAAGCAGGACTACAGTCATGTTTCCAGGATCTCCTTATACATCACTTCCTGCATGGATACAAAAGCACATGGTCTCCTGTCACTCCACCTGTACTGACATGGGGTCTTCAATTGGTCCTTTCGGCAATACAAAGGAGACCTTTTGAGCCCCTGGCACAAGTGGAGCTTTCATATATTTCATGGAAAGTGGCATTCCTAGTGACCATTACAACAGTGCAAAGAGCAAGTGAGCTCTGTGCTTTGAAAGCAGATCATCCATACATGAGATTCCATTCTGACAAGGTGGTCATGCGTACTGATATTGCATTCCTGCCTAAAGTGGTCTCGGCATTCCATCTCACTGAGGATATTGTGATACCCTCTTTTTTTCCAGAACCCGTCTATTCCACTTGAACGGTCTCTGCACCCGTTGGATGCCAAGAAAGCACTAGTAGTCTATGTTGAATGGACAAAGGATTTCAGAGCTTCGTCCATACGCTTTTTGAAATATACAGTAGATCAGATGCAAAATGTCTCCCAGTTTCTTCACAAATGATGGGTTTGCCTACGAACTAGCCCATCAGCAGTCTCCACCAGAGCAATAGCAACTTCTACGGCTTACAGCCGTGGCATACTATTTCATGAGGTCTGCAGAGCAGCCGCATGGGCCACGCCTCTCACCTTCATGACCCAATACAAGGTGGATCTGCTCTCCAAGAGGCAAGCAGTGTTCGGCAGAGCGGTTCTCAGATCAGCACTGTCATGACGTCTACCAACCATGATGAGTAGCTTACTAGTCTTACCATATGTGCTCATTTCACAGACACTAAGAAGAAGCAGCAATGGTTGCTTACCTGTAACCAGGTTTCTTCGAGTGGTGATCTGTGAAATTAGCACATCCCCGCTCATCCTCCCTGCTTTGTCAGGCCTATTCTCTAGCCGCTTCGGCGGCGGGGAACTAAGGCTGCAGCCCCACCCATGGCTTATATGCCTTCTGGGAAGGATAGGTGGGGTCGAAGCCAAAGTACTTCAAACAGCTGTTGACAGTTTCCAAGAGTATTGCTCAGGCGCAATCACTACCTTATGTGCTAATTTCACAGATCACCACTAGAAGAAACCTGGTTACAGGTAAGCAACCATTTCTTTCTTTTCTCCCCCATCCCTGATCTTTAGCCTGTCTGTTTACCAGGATGGCAAAACAACAGAAAACGTCATGCACTATGAAATATTATTTTGTATTTATAATTATAACAATTTCAGTTAATGAGTTTCTCATTTCTAAAAAAATTGGGGTTTTTTTAACTTTAGGATATCTCTATTTGAAATGAATTGCTGAAATATTTTACCAGTGTACAAGATACTTTTTGTATCTTTTGCTGTTCTCTAACAAGTGAAATACGATACCATTTGTTGATTAATGCATTCATACCCTTTGTAATAGTAGGTTAAATTTAGTTGCATAAGGGTAATTGGTTCCTTGTTTGTTCAGTTTGTGGCATAGACTCAAGTCAATAAACTTTAGACGGATTCATTATATAATATTTTAAATTGTTTGGAGGTTGTAGGTTCCTTTGTCACATTTCCTGATACAATTTCTATATTTTATGTAGTTTCTTGTCCAGAGATTAGATATGCTTCTAAGTCCTAAATTATTCAGTGTTAATGTATACTTCCAAATTCATGCATAACTTCATTTAGGCTCACTGTTTTATACATTTGTAGTTGTTTACCATTTGGGGGGAGCAAAATCTGGAGTGGATTCAATGAAACCTATGATAACAAAGAAAATTTGTCACAGGATATAAGGTTTTTATTTGTTAAGAACTTGTGCTTCAGCTTGTAAGTGCTTAAAAACCTTCAGATGGTTGTTTAAAATGCACAAAAGGAAAACATGCTAAAAGTGTATTCTACACCATCATCACCCACAGGCAGGTAGGATCTCATATGATATTTACAGTTTAGCCCTTTATTTCTCTTCTCTGCCTCAGCCATTCCAAATATTAATCCTAATGGGTTGTTGTAGGTTTTTGGGCTATATGACCATGTTCTAGAAGCATATTCTCCTGACGTTTCACCTGCATCTATGGCAAGCATCCTCAGAGGTTGTGAGGTCTTCCTATTAATCCTATTGCTTCATTCTAGTTTATTTGTTATGCTGCTTTTCAATTAGCTATTTTATCATCATTATAGCAATCTTTTCATAATAGCAATCTTTATTCTTAGTCTATTATACACTGCTTTCTGGTTACTTTTTTTTTAAAGAGTAAATCTTCATATGTTTTTCATTTCTTACCTTTGTAACTCATATGGGGCAAGAAAAGAGTTTGATCTACAGAGTAGAAGAAAAAAGGAAATCGTGTCAGATTAAACTACATCAAAACCTCCTGTTTAAGAACAATTGCTTGGTTCATCTGTAGTGTGCAAATAGTCTTTAGACTGAACAACACTATTTTGCCAACCTTGAGATTGCGGCTCCAGTTTATGTAGGAACATTAGTGTCATCCTCCAGGACTGTTTCAGACCCAGGTCATCTCATAATATAATTAACAAAAGGAGAAGAAAATGGTAGCAAATTTAGCTTTTGTGGTGGGAGGATCCAGCCCTGCTATTTCCCGCTCCTTTATTACCCATTAGCATTTATCATAACAGATGTATAACAGGAGAAGCAATTTGTTCTCCTTAGGAAGCTATCTCTTAAGAAGTCCTGCTAGGCCTGTTGGGGTTTCCAACAGTAGGAGAATCTGCTACCTTATTTAGGTGGCTCTAATTCTAAAGTAAATAAACAAGAATTTATTCATAACTGGTTGTGTTGGATTGTTTTTCCAGGATTATGAGTAAAAATCAGGCTTGACCTATTAAAATCATCTTGTTATCTATTACTAGTTTCAGAGACTTGATTTTAAAAACAACAACTCTGAAGCCCACACTACTTTTAAAATTTGAGTTGCTATTCCATAATTGGGGGAATACAAGAGTATTACGTATATTTTGGCAGAAGATACCATCAAATTTCTCATATTTACTTGAGTAAAAGTGCTATCAAATCTAATCTGTACCTCAATTTTCAAAATCCTGAAACCAAAAAAATGCTGCCAAATGTAAAGCACAGTTGCAAAAAGTACACTTTGTTATTTGGCAAAAAAAAGTTTGCATTGCAGTTGCTGTCTGCTTTGAATTATTTTATTAAAAAAACAACAACAAATGTGTTAGAGCTCCAAAGCTTCCATCAATGGAAAAGAAAACCTTGGGATGCATCTTTGCTGTAGAATGAATCCACTTTAATTGCCTTGGTTTAATACTATGGAATCATTTGGGCTGTAGTCTGACAAGGGTTTGACCCTTCTTTGCCAAAAAATGCTAGTGTCTAACCAAACTGCAAATCCTAGGATCACATAGCATTGAGCCATGGCAATTAAATTAGAGATGATATCCATCCCTCAAATGGGAGCTCCAGATGCAGCTCCTGAAGCAGCTTCCCCTTATGCATTGGCTCAGCACTAAGATTACCGTATTATATGAATCTAATGTACACCCTAATTTTAAGAGGCATTGTAGCCAAAATAAGTGGGCATTAGATTCTTGTAAATACATAAATGTGCAAGGAGTTTACTTTATAAGACCTGAGTTTATTTTAATGGTAATGTTAATATGCAGTAAATGATAACATGGATCTGATATAATTTAACTTGGAAATATGTTGGACTGCAAAGCCTCTGGCATCATTTAGATATGAACAACATTGTTACAGTAAACATTTGTCAATCTCAATTGATTAGACCAGGGCTGTCCAACTGGCGGCCCTGGGGCCGTATACGGCCCCCTAGCCCCCTCCCTGCGGCCCCCCACCCTCCTGCAAGATATCTGCTTTTTAAGATTTTTTAAAAATATATATTATTTTTTTTGTATTTGTTTTGGAATGTTTTATTGTTTTTTTTATTAATTTTTTTTCGTGGCCGGGGGGGGGGGGGCGGAGGAGGATCCCTTCCTCCTCCGCCTCCTACTTCCCTCCTCCCCTCCTCCGCCGCCGCCTCCCGCGCAGGCCCAGCTGCAGCCGGCCATCCCCAGCCGCTGTAGCCTTACCTTTTGCGGCGCTCGAGCTGCGCCTCCCGGAAGAGTAAAAAAGCGGCGAGGAGGAAGGTTGAAGCCTGGAATATAATGTAAACACTGGGATTTAAAGGGAAAGTAGGAAGGAAGGGTGTAATCCAAGGTGAAAAGATTACCCTCCCTTGCTACTTCCCTTTAAATCCCAGTGTTTACCGCTTATATTCCAGGCTTCAACCTTCCTCCCCGCTTCCTCCCACCCATACTCTTCCGGGAGGTGCACCGATATTTAACTATCTGCATTTGCCATCCGCTTGGGAGAACCAGCGACCTGGGCTTCTCTCCAGCTTCCTCCCGCTTCCTCCCACCCATCCATCCATCCACCCTATATTTATGCCCCTCCCCATCCCTCTCCTTTATTTTATTATTATATTTAACTGTATATTTATGCCCCTGAAGTGTTCCATCCATCCACCCCTCTCCCCTTATTTAAATAATATAATATTTAACTGTATATTTATGGCCTTAAGTGTTCCATCCATCCACCCCTCTCCTCTTATTTAAATAATATAATATTTAACTGTATATTTATGCCCCTGAAGTGTTCCATCCATCCACCCCTCTCCTCTTATTTAAATAATATAATATTTAACTGTATATTTATGCCCCTGAAGTGTTCCATCCATCCACCCCTCTCCTCTTATTTAAATAATATAATATTTAACTGTATATTTATGCCCCTGAAGTGTTCCATCCATCCACCCCTCTCCCCTTATTTAAATAATATAATATTTAACTGTATATTTATGCCCCTGAAGTGTTCCATCCATCCATCCCTCCCCCCTTATTTAAATAATATAATATTTAACTGTATATTTATGCCCCTGAAGTGTTCCATCCATCCACCCCTCCCCCTTATGTTAACATTAAATATATGGAATTGTTTATTGATGCCCCCATGTGTGGTAATCCCTCCCTCCCCCCTTATGTTAATATTAAATATATGGAATTGGAGCCCGGGGAGGGGGCGGAGCCGGGGGAGGGGGCAGGGCCGGGGAGGGGGCAGGGCCAGACCAGGGGTGGAGCCGGGGGCGGAGCCTGACCCTTAGGCCCCCCAGGTGATCACTGGTCCAGTAGAAGTTGGACAGCCCTGGATTAGACAACCAACGAGTTGTTTGTTTTTTCTTTGATGCATTCTTTAAATCTTGCATAACCATGGCATATTTTTTCAAAGTTTCAAGGCATATGCATCCTAAAACACATTTCATTTACATTATGGCCACATCGTTATCTTTTCCCACAATTACCTCTGTTTAGCAAATCTACAGGAATGGAGTGTGAAACTATCTTTTGTCCTACATTCGGTGCTATAAATTTGATGCCTTTTAGTCTGCTCAGGCTTGACTTCATTAGTGCAATGATTTCAGTGTAGTCTCTCCTTAGAGACCAGTCACTCTCAACTTTAAGGCATCTCAGTGGGTCTCATATTGTGTGGATGCCTCATTTTTACTTCCCAGAAAATGGAACATTAATTGCTTATGTGAAGATTCACTCAAGGAAGATGCCGTGACTGCTTCTATTTATTTTGTGTTCGAGACTCTGGAAGTTTAGCAATCATTTTGATTTGTCTTCAGAAAGATGGCTTTGTGTGTGTCATTCAAAAAGATTAATTCCTATGTTTTTCATCCACTTTGTTATAAAGATAGATGCATAATTTATTATGAATTAGAATATGCAGTGAAAATAATCTACATTTTTCTCTTTGTCCATGCTAGAATAAGTGAGGTACCTGGAAAGCTTTCAGTGGATGGTATACGTTTCTTTGAGCTACTCAAATAGCACAATACTAAATATACTTTTAATACAAAGCAAACTAAATGTAGGGCTTCATGCCAGCATCATAACATCTCTTATCTCCACTTTTTCTTCAATACCCACAGAACAATGTTTTACCCCTTTGTATTCATATGTATTCTTGAAGCATTTCCTGGAGGGCTAACATAGATTTTCAACATAGAATTTGAACTTGGGTTTTATGTGCCTTGATGAGAGTAATTTTTTGAATTTCTCAATAAGCTATATTCAGACATTTCCCTTAAAAGTCATTGTCTTGGTTGAGCATGAAGACTCTCTCAGTTGTTATCAGTATCATATGTGAATCTTTGGATCCCACTTTTCTACCTAAAATTCCAATTACCTGTCATTTGTCTCAGAATTTTTTTTTACTTCTTTATGTCTGATACCTTCTAATTGCTCCAAAAGGTTATGATATTCTTTGGATTTGTGTGTTTCACTTAAAGCGTCCCTTTCTTGTACCAGATCCATTAGACATTTTGTCTTTATTTGACTCAACAGTATGGCCAAGTTCACCTTGGCACATTGTATAAATGTTTGTGGTATCCAAGTATATTTATTTATTATTTATTTATTTAAAACTTTTGTACCCCAACCTTCTCACCTCCATAGAGGGACTCAGACCGGCTTACAGCAAAATTCAATGCTATACAATTTAAAACATCTACAACAACATATTAAAATACATTTAAAAAGCCCAAGACATAAAACCAAATTGCCATTAAAACAATTCCACTCGGTTTGAAACGTGGTCATTCATTCAGACTATAACCAATCTCAGCCTATTCTGGGAAAGCTTCATATAATGCCTCAGTTCCCTAGTTCTTCTGATGTCAAAGCACATTCAACTTAATCTGTGATTAAATCTATCCCTTTTTTCACTGGTATATTGCCACAAGAGATTTGTGGAAGTGTGGCCTGGAACACCCTTTCATTTTCATTAGCTGTTTCAAAATAAATGTGTTTGGTGGTAATGGTATAGGAATCATGTAATCTGGATTCCTCCTCTCTATCTTTCCAGAATAAACTTTCTCCGTAGGTAATTGATGTGGAATTTTATCTTTTCTAGATAAAATTCACATTTTTCTAAAAATGTAATTTAGAATATAGTTGTATAAAATTGAGCTGATAAATGTATTGTTGTTAAGTTTTGGTAAGAATAATAACCCTAACACGTTCTTCAATTCTCTTTTAAGATCAAAATGGTATCCATCCCTGAATATTACGAAGGCAAGAATGTCCTCCTCACTGGAGCTACTGGTTTCATGGGAAAAGTTCTACTGGAAAAGCTTCTGAGGTCCTGTCCAAAGGTGAAAGCGGTTTATGTTTTGGTGAGGAATAAAGCAGGGAAGGTACCTCAGGAACGAGTGGAGGAAATGATAACCTGTAAGGTATGATTCCACAAAATCTTCCATTTGTTTTTTTGATAAAAGAGCCAATTTAAAATTATTTCCAATAATGTTTTTGTCTAAACAGCAAGATAATGTATGTGACAGTAGTGTCTTATTACAGAGCTATGTGGTTGTCATAGGTTATAGCTGAATTAATCTAATAGAGAGTGATCTTGATGACTTGACTTGGTGAAATTGCAAACTGGTTGTCAGAATGGGCACGTTTGATAAAGTATGAATAACCAGCCATTCAGTTGCAGTCTACTTCTTGTGAATCACAGAATAGTATTAATCATAATGCAATTGTACATTTTGAAATTTGGAGGATGAAATAATTTGAATTTCAAGTTATTTCTTTGTCTGAAATAACTTGAATTTTGACTGAATAAAAATAGTAGGCACTGAGCATCTGTGCTGTAATACGGTTACTTATAGTTTCTGTTTCCCACTTCTTCTGCAGAAGCATAGACTGAGGCTGGAGGAAATGTGGACAACATGCTGCATGTATTTCCAACCTCCTTTTGTGGAACTCCTAAAGTCCCCAGACCTCTCTCAATCCTTCATGTTTTTCAAGAAAAAAAAACAAACAAAAAACTCAAAGCAGTAAATTCTTATTTCAAAAGCAACCGTTACATTTAAATGTTACTTCCTGTCCCTTTCCATTCAGATGTTGAAAAGCATCTGCAGTCACTTTCTAATGCTATTTAAATGAATTTGGAGCCACAATGTGACACTATGGCATGCCACATGTCTACAAGGGTAAAAGTCAGTCTTTGCAGTTTCCACAATTGCGTAACTGTGAAGAACAGGAACAAACCATGCATGTGTCTGAACCTTCCAGAGCAAATCTCTGAGTAGCACACACAGTTATAATAAATAATAAAACTTTATTTATATACCGCTCAGGGCAGTTTCCAATGTAAGGCAAAACATTCAATTGTCAAACAAAAACCCATACAACAAAATTAAACATTATAAAAGATAAACATAAATCCTATTAAAACAGTCACAAAAAATTAAAAACCAGTTTCAATTTTGCTCCCATCAGATGGGATTCAAAATACCAATGGCCAGTATTACGAAGTAGACATGGTCAGCTGTGAACGGGCTGGGCAAGGGCTAGTGCAGTTGATAGTGTGCTTTGGTTAATATACTGGTAGTTTCACATTTGATTTCTCCAGCATAATATAGCATTTGAGACTGTAATTCTTCAGGAGGAACCAACATTCATTTAGGAGGAATTAAACTTTATAAGTGTTTGTTTTTGCCTTGCTTGTTTTTTTAAAAAATGTTTTCTGAGCTATGTTATGCTGAATGTTCAAGCTTCTCTTTAACATCATAGCTAGGTTCTTATGGTGAACAGAGTAGTCAGGTTTCTTGTGGTTCTTTGTTAACCATTGATAAAATTTGTCTGACCATTTTTTAAAATTGTGTTAGAAGCAACTTGAGAAACTGCAAGTTGCTTTTGGTGTGAGAGAATTGGCTGTCTGCAGAGACGTTGCCCAGGGGATGCCCAGGTTTGTTACCATCCTTTGGGAGGCTTCTCTCATGTCCCCGCATGGGAAGCTATTGCTGACAGATGGGAGTTCACCCCATCTTGCAGATTTGAACCGCCAACCTTCAGTTTATCAATTCAGCCCGCACAAGAGTTTAACCAATTGTGCCACCGCATCTGATTATACTTTTAAATGTTTGATCCAACAAATAAACAGTTGGCACATGAAGTATACTCAGAGGATACTCCATATCTTTCATGCTTAATTTAGCATTTTCTTTGTGGTGATTCATAGATAGGCTGTTGGAATTTTCTAAAATGTAACCTGCCCCCATGTTTAGGTGTAATCCATCATCTCTTCTTCACTTCCTTTATCTGCTTCACTAGCAATATAAAGAAGAGTGTGATCACTGATCTTTGTAGACCCGAGTAAATATTTTCCAAAGGCTGACCCTTGTTTTCAGTGTTATCAGAGAGCCAACAGCAGGTTGTAGTGACTGTAATTTTGGATAATTAAGAGATATCACTGCCAATCACCTTTTGAGTCCATTTCTTCCTGTTTTGGAGTGTTCTCTACAGCCTTTTAAAAACAAGATGTCAATGAATATTCCTAAGGTTGCCCTATATGGAATCCTCAACAAAGACTATTGCATTTGGGAGTATTTTGATGTAGGTCAGTTGTATAGTCTATGCATTTTATTGGATATACAGATCTTGAATTATACTTTTCAGATGTCTTACATGTAATCAGTGGTGTAGGTCGATAGTAACATTCACAGTTACTATGAAAGCTGTTCTTAAATGGGTTGTTTGCATGAACAAATAACATGTCAGAAGTATGAATAGCAAATTGTATAAATTATGATTTATTAACCCTTTTCCATATTTGCATCATATCATGTTTACAACCGAACACTAAATTTCTGGAGAATCTAATTCCAGTTTTTCAATGTTTCAAATCATTCTTATTTCAAAGCAAAGGCTAAATGTATTAAGTGCCTGTAACCTTAAAAGTTTGAATAGCCTGCAGTCATCTCATGGGATATAAGCAGTATGCTTGTTTAGAACATAGATTGGAACATAGATTTCCAAATTTAAGCAAAATACTGTCTTAGGCAGAGTTCACAGACTTTTCTGCTCCACAGTGTAATGACAACAGATGCCATGGGATTCCTGCCTTGAATATGAGGTAGGTCAAATATACTTAAGTGATTTGTACATTGCATACTTGTACTGGGAAGTTTCAGTTTGGATTATATTTTTTCATAACAGATGTGATGTGAATGCATAATAAAAACTTAACATCATATAGATATATAACTAATGTAAAATACCTTCAAGAAATATTTTGACTTTTTTATTTTTTAAATATTATTTACAGCTCTTTGACAGATTGAGAGATGAACAGCCAGAATTTAAAGAAAAAATTATAGCAGTTGCCAGTGACCTTACAGAACTAGAAATGGCCCTTAGTGAGGAAGACAAAGAAAACCTCATAAATTGCATTAACATTATATTCCACTGTGCTGCTACTATAAGATTCAATGAAATTTTAAGGTGAGTATACATTATGTTAAGTGTGTGTGTGTTGGTATCTTTGAAAGAACTGATTTTGGTAAACCCTAGTAAGAGAAAAATGCCTTATTTTATATTTATGTCTGTAGCTCTTGCTTAAGTGCAGAAAAATCCATTCTGTATGTTTTTAGGTTTGAGGAAAGGGAATGTATAGCCTCGTTCGTCTAATTTGATACCTGAATGCAAAGAATATGCTAGTTTTGAAATCACAGGTTTCAAAATAGACACATTATTGTACTCTTTTAAGTATAGTTATCCCAAATATCGTAAAGAAAGCAATTCCTGTCTGATCTTGGACACTAAACAGACTCGGCCCTGGTATTCATTGGATGGGAGACAACCTATGGAACTGGGGGCTATATTTCAGGGGAAGAATATTTATTTATTTCTTATATTTATACCCCGCCTTTCTCCCCCTGAAGGGGGACTCAGGACGGCCTAACAAAAGCATCATATGATGCTAGTATCATAAAAACAACCACAGTACAATCAAAATATTAAAAATATTGAAACAACAATTAAAACAACTAATTAAGACACATTCATTAAAATCGAAATCCAAAAACCAGTCCGGGTCAATTTATTGTCATAAGTTTTGTGATCTTCTTCCACTTGATGCTCACTGATCAAACACTTGGTCCCATAACCAGGTCTTGATTTTCTTTCTAAAATACAAGAGGGAGGTAGCCAATCTGATATCTCTAGAGAAGGCGTTCCATAGGTGGGGGGCCACTGCTGAGAAGGCCCTGTCTCTCCCCATCAACTGCGTTTGCAATAGTGGTGGGATTGAGAGCAGAGCCTCTCCTGAAGATCTTAAACTTCGTGATGGTTCATGGCAGGAGATACATTCAGACAGGTAGTCTAGGCCAGAACCGTTTAGGGCTTTAAAGGTTAAAACCAGCACTTTGAATTGTGCTTGGAAGCTGATCTAATGGTAAAGCTAAGAAAACTTCTCTTTTAAAAAACCTTGAAATTCAGATAGTTAATAGGTGACATGAAGGCACATATATCCATAAATGTGCAGAGTTGTCTGTCCTTGGGAATTATGCCTGCATATTTGTTAATAGACAGCTAATTTATGAATATGTTGTCTAATCTTTTAAATTATTTAGGCACTTTGACTAAATCGTTTAAAATACTGGCTTATGAAAAAAGAAATATGGCTTAGGTTTATGACTTAATACAGACATTTAGTGTCTTACATCTTCTTAAATGATTGCTTATTTCTAAAGTTTGCAATTACTATTGAAAAATACGGCTGTGACATATATCTTGGTGATTCAAGAAAATATTGGCCATAACTTTGGAGTATCAGGTTTCCCAAAATCAAGTTCCTATTTGGACTGAAGTGTAGGCTTACTATAATTTCTGGAATCTAAGCTTGTTCATGCTTTACAGGACTGAACATTTTCACCCTTGCTTGCATCTTTATGTTCCAGCCACTTCTCTCATATGTTGGCATAATTCTGTATTATTAAACCCAATCACGATTTTCTTCAGTCTGATCTCTTATGCACATCTGAGTATAAAAATTGGAATTAGGCAAGACTGTAAATAATTGTGTTTAACTGGATTCGAGGTAGAAAGCTTAACTTTACTTGGTGCCTCAAGCTGGTAGTTCCTCTTGTACTTTTACTTAGAACAAATATGTGGCTTGCTTCATTTGACAAATAAAATAATATGCTTGCACAGTATTTAGTTGCTAATGAGAACCCAGTGTTCAAACAGGGTCAGTCTGCTTTTGTGAATGCTTACCTCGCCTGATAATTTTGCAACTCCCAACATGAGGCAATAGCAAGATTCTTACATGTAGATGAGATAAATCAGAGTAAGTGGGAGAAATCCGAAGTAAATACCCTTTAAGTTTACTGTGTGGGTAGGGATGGAAAGAATATTTAGTGTTTTTCGTTTCAGCTCTGAAAAATGTGTTTTCTGGCACAGTAGCAAGAATTTGGCAGTTTCAGATTTCCCAAAGTGTTTTATGAAATTATGTGGAAAAAACACACATTTTGATGTGAAAGTACTATGGGGGGTTAGCACAAAAATATGTTTTTCATGCAAGCTAGACTATTTCCAGATAGCCATGTAGATTTTAAAATACAAATTGTATTTTTGTTAGAAAGAGATTTTTGATTATTTCTTTCCACAGAAACCAAGGTCATTTTGTTGTGAAATTATTAGCTGTATGAGAAACACCAAGAGCTGTTGTGAATGTTTTCTGAGTGATTTTGATGAACTTGCACACAGATTTAGGACTATGATTTTTTTCTTTTGATCCTCTGCTATAACTTAGAGGATTATAGATGCTACTGTTGAAATAGGACTCTGTTAAGAACCCCATAGGCCAAGTGTTCCCAATGCTGAAACTGCTATGTAGTGCCTTAATGTTTGAATGCTGAAATACTTACTGATCTTCTATCTCCGGGCGTTTGAAATTAAGATTACAAACATGGAAATCTTTGCCATATCTCTACAGGGAGTTAGTTCAAAGACAGTACATAAAACAATTTTAACATTTCATCGAGGTAATATTTTGCTATATGATATTATTTATATTTGTCTAGTACACGTCAATTTGTAATGTTTTTGATTTTCAGGAAAAAAAATCCACCAACACTGAGAAAATTGGATGGCTGAAACATAGCCCTTTAATTGCTCCATGAATCAGGAGCTTTCTGGGTTGATATTTTTGTTCTGAACTATTTTAAAAAGGACATATGCTTGGAATCCCTGCTACATGAGTTTATTTTAGATAGCCCTCTTAATAAAATATGATTTCAGGGAATCTATTTAACTCTTGGTATCACAATCAAAAGGCCCCCTGGTGGCGCAGTGGGTTAAATCGCTGAGTTGCTGAACTTGGTGACCAAAAGGTTGGCAGTTCGAATCTGGTGAGCGGTGTGAGCTCCCGCTGTTAGGCCCAGCTTCTGCCAACCTAGCAGTTTAAAAACATGCACATGTGAATAGGTCAATAGGTACTGCTTCTGCGAGAAGGTAACAGCGCTCCATGCAGTCATGCTGGCCACGTGACCTTGGCGGTGTCTACGGAGGTGTCTCTTCGGCTTAAAAATGGAGATGAGCACCATCCCCCGCCCGAGTCAGACACGGCTAGACTTAATGTCAGGGGAAACCTTTACTTTATCACAATCAAATGAAGATATAGTTAAGGCATAATTTTAAAAGAGGATACTGATACCTTCCTATAGGAGACAGATCCCGAGAGTTCTATAGGCTAGGTTCAACAAATACTTTACTGAATGAGAGAAGTTTTAATCACTCTTCGGTATAGGCTTGGGAAGATGGTAGTGTATAAGAAAAACGATTGATAGATTTTACTGTGACACATGCTTTTCAATGGTAATGACAATATGTTTGACTTATTATTTCCTCCCAATGGTGAACAAGTTGACATCTTACAAAAAACTTTTTCCCTTTTTAAAAAGAGGCACTAATCCTGTGAAGAAACTTTAGTAGATATTCTTCAGCTCTTAGTAAATGAGTAAATCATAACTATTTTCATCTTTTGGTCATTTCTAAAAGGTTCAAGCTAATCAATTCTTGATAACGTAAGAGACCATATACTACATATTCAGAAATATTTGACACCTGTTCAAGACTAGTTTGGGCAAACTGGAACACTGGAACACTGAAGTAGGAACCATTATTACTCCAGACCATGCTACAATTAAGACTGTTCCTCAGTCATGTGATTCCTTTCTTAAACCATTCACATTATTGCTATGAGGCTGGGGGCACATTACTCCCACAAAAACCTTGGGAGGGGGACACCTGCTCAGAAGAAACCCCAATTTGTCCCCAAATATCCTCCAACATTGTCTTGGACATTTATGGGCCTTTTCATCATGTTTTACACCAGTTTTTAAAAGGTGTCTTCTGGGCCCAAAACTGTCAATTTTATTGGGCAACAAAATTAGATCCTTAGGGCAATTCAATTGTGTTGTACTTACCGGTATTTA
Source organism: Anolis apletophallus (assembly GCA_030556195.1). Taxonomy (NCBI): domain Eukaryota; kingdom Metazoa; phylum Chordata; class Lepidosauria; order Squamata; family Anolidae; genus Anolis; species Anolis apletophallus. The sequence goes on along the minus strand of JARBWK010000002.1, from coordinate 82,211,378 downwards.
AAAACTGGAAATGGATCTAGAGGAGATTAAATATTCCTCCACTATGTGGATGTTAAGTTATTTTGCTGGTTGACAGATTAGGCAGTGTTACAGGAGGCTAGATGTAGACTGGCAGTTTGACTTCATTTGTAATTGGTAAATCTCTGATCCAGTTAGGAGATTATTTAATGTTATCCAATCTGCTAATAGAAACAAAGCTCAGCCCGCAGTACTAGACTCATTTGATACTTCCATGGCATTCAGTAGTTTAGAATTGAAGTTTCTTTTTAAAACAGATAAAACACAAAAGCTATTTAAAAATTCTAACATCTCTATAAATTTGGTATAATAATTGTAGTATTATCAATAAGGATTTACAGATGAATTAAATAGAGTTGCCTCTTCTCCCCATTCCTTTTTGTAATCGTGGAGAAAAACCCTGTTTTAACACGTGTTAACTTTAATGGTACTAAAGTGGTTCTTGAATATTTTACATGCAGCTTAGCACTGGTGGGTGGTAAACCTCAGATTTCCCTAGAGTTGTGTCAAGTAGATTATTCTTTTGCTCTATTGATGGCCTTTTATTTCTTGGCACCACTTCATACAGTAGCATGATCTCACAAATGTTGTACATTAGTACTTTACAAAAACTATAACTGAATTTATCCAGCTTGCTGTTGTAATGTAACCTTTTTTCTGGCTCCAAAACCAGAAGTTGCTCACTAAGATAAAAATACTTTTATTGCGTTTTCTTTGCCAGAAGTCACACATGTTGGCCATAAGAGTGGAAAGAATGTGGTCAGTAGTATTCTAAAGTCCTCTCCATCACTCATTTAAATCTCTTTTTCTTTCTACAGAGATGCTGTTCAACTCAATGTAATTGCAACTCAGCAGCTTCTCTTCTTGGCCCAGAAAATGAAGAATCTAGATGTATTTATCCATGTTTCAACAGCGTATGCATACTGCAACCAGAAGCACATTGAAGAAGTTGTCTATCCACCACCTGTTGATCCGAAGAAGTTAATAGATTGTTTAGAGTATGTACCAAATCTCTTTTTCTTACTTTTTCAAAATAAAATATTGAAAAATTTATTTTCAATAAAATTAGAAACAAATTGGACATTCTGATGTTTTTGTTGTGAATGTGACTATGTATTCTAGCATTTAGAAATGATTAGCAGGTATCTGGAATGTAAGATTGGTAATGACATGCTATGAAACAAATTAAACAACAAGGAACAAACTTTTCTGGGCTTTCAAACACCAATTTTCTAGGTGGGCTTTTGAAAATTTAAGAATACTAGCATTACATTTTGAATTAAGGTCAATTGAAAGTAGATGTGGACCTCCCTGCTTACCACTGTGGCTTACGCCAGTACAAAGTGGCAGTAAACTTATAATTAGTACAATTTTGATACAGATCTAGTCCTACTCAAATAGCAGGACTGCCCACAAATGCTTTGTGAGACAGCACAACATTTATGGTGGTGTGAAAGGAAAGGAAGTTAAGTGTTACATATTTCCCTGCTTCTCTCCCAGCCATTTGTGCCTTGTAAAAATCAGTTTCATAGAGACAGAGTGATCCCCAGGAACAATATAGGAGGCTGTGTTTGAAGCTACAAGACCAGTGAGCTTTTGCAAGTGGAGTCAAATGAAATTGTGCCTCCCAGCTGGCGTATCCTGGGAAGAAATATGCTGAAGGAATGCTCCCAATAATTGAAGCAAATCCTAATTCTAACCCAGTTTACATGTGCAAAAATTTAGTTGCATGGGTGCCATCATGGTGTAGTCATTTTAGTATTGGACTATGTCTCTGGAGACTAGGGTTTGAAACGCCTATCAGCTATGAAATCCAGTGAGTGACCTTGAGCAAATAATTCTCATCCTTGGAGCAAATCCACTCCAGACAAATCACGGCAAGAAAATCTTCTGATAAGATTGTCATAAGTCAGAAACGACTTGAGGGAACACAACAAAAATACATTGTTTGTTGACATTTTGCATTTGAATAGGCAGATTTTTCCTTGCAGTGCATAAATTACAGAGGTGTTGGCAAAACATGTTTTTGAAACTTAATATTAAATGAAACTTTTTATTTGTTGCCTTTTATGTTAAACCACCATCACAGCTCCCTGTATTGGACAAAATGAAACCTTTCAATACATCAAATGATGTATTTCAAAAGATGAGGATTTCACAAAAAGTTGGTTACAAAAAAAATAGCCATTATTGATTTCCTAGGATTCAGCGAGACTAATGTTAGTCATGAGGAAATTAAGTTGTATTTTAATAAGCATAAGATTTGATTGCCATCAGATTGAAATTCTCACTAATAGCAGTAAATTGACCTTTCAACTCTACCCTAACCTAAATAACAAAAAATGAAGGCATAGGACACAATGTTCTTTGGCTGCTGGAGAGGAGTCTTACACAGTTATGTTGTTTATCTTCCCTTGTGCTAGCATAGTTCTTTTTTGTACACTTCACTTTTCCTGTCCTACTTGCTTCTAGGTTTTTTGTGTTCTGATCCTCTCTATTTATTTTTATTTGGTTCTTTCCTGAATAGTGGAAACAAGTATGTCCATGAATAAAAAAGAAGCAGTTTAAAATTTCTAAATATGAATAGCCGCAGTAATAAAGTAATGTCTGAAAAATTAGTAAAGACCAAACAGAGGAACACAAGTTTTTGTATATTCTTTTAATGTTGTTATAGCTGAATAGCTGTTAGTGTTAATAAAATTTCTTTTGCTTTGTGTAGTTAAGATGTTAACATAATACTTGAGCCTTACTCATTTCTGCCTTCAAAATTTCAGTGAGAAATAGCTACTCAGGTCAGCTCAAAATGACATTTCCACTTTACTTTTGAAAATGACCTGAAACTATACATTGGATCCAAGTTACATAAGCAGAAGATGCCTTTCCCCTTATTTATAGTATTTCTTCTCACTCACTGTGACACAGTTTACATAGTTCAGGAGGGTTATCTAATCTTTCTGAATGTCTCTGGGGAAGTGTAGAATCTGGCAAGACTAGAAAGGGGATAGGAAAGTCCCAAGGTTAAAAAGCAAATTTGTCATTTATACCAATGGGAGTGTCCATGTTCCCATAATTCTTTTAGTTTATTGGCTTTTTTGTTGGAAACATTGATTATCTGTGGTGTTATCATACAAATTTTGTGGGGCATTGGTTAATTTGAAGAAGACATGCTGGGCATGAGTTGATAAATATTTTATTTTTTCAGGTGGATGGATGACAACCTAGTGAATGATATTACACCAAAACTATTAGGAGACAGGCCTAATACTTACACGTATACAAAAGCCTTAGCAGAATACATTGTGCAACAGGGAGGTTCAAAACTAAATGTAGCCATCATAAGGCCATCAATTGTGGGTGCCAGCTGGAAGGAGCCTTTCCCAGTAAGTCAATTTTTTGTTTTGCTGAGTTTTTGCTAAATATTGCTGAGTTTCCAACTGCATGGATTAGAAGCGGAGCATAGCATGTGGCTTGATGAATGTACGTGTTCTGTTTTAAAGTGTAGATATAAATGAGTTTAGGTCTCTATTGTTCTGAGGTATGTTGACATTTTCTTGCAAAAATGTAGCTATTAACCATAAGAAAGCTGTATGGTTAGATTCAGCAAGGGCAGTGTTTTATAAAGCTTTCCTTAATATGATCACATGTGTTGGCTGTGTTCTTGTTGTCTAGAATTTTCTCTTTTGAAGTTCCTTGAGAAAACCCTTATCTCATTATTGTAACATAATAAGCAAATTGAAATAAGTAAAATAGTAACCTTTTCCAGCTTCTTAGCATATTATATTTGACTCATAAGCATACATACACAGAAAGAGTGAAAGTGTAACAAAAGCATTCATGAGGGTGGAGAGAACTGACTTTCAGACAAACCTCCATTTTTCTCAGGCAGGTTTTTACTGGTAGACTAAAGGAAGAAATCTCAACTATGTAAAACACTCTCAAAATTTATGTATTTAATTTATTTATTTAGGGCTTTTATATCCCGTGCTATCTCAACCTCCGCAGAGGGACTCAGGACAGCTAACAAAACGGCACCCCATGATGCCCATACCAGAAACATCAAAATACAATTTAACAGCAATATGGCAATAAAACAGTATAAAACAGTATAAAAAAATCAAGCAGTCAGCAAAATAAACCAAACTGATAGGAGTTCCTATTTGTTTTCAAGCTCAGGATAGCTGGCATTCTTAGCCAGTGCACATGGTTGCACAAAATAGAAAGGGAGGGTACTGAATAATTTCCTGTGGCTTGACTCCTCCCACAGCTGCTTGTTAAATATTTTGGCTGTACCAGGGTTCATGGCATTTTACTTTTAAAATAGGATTCTACTCTTGGCACATTATCCTGTTTTGTTGTGTAGCTTTAAAAAAAGAAGATTTATAGCTTGCATAATATGATAAATCTGGGTGAACAATGGGCCCAGGCTCAGTTTTTCTGCTCTAGAAATTATTTGGAAGCTACCCAAGACTACCAAAATAGTTTAAAAATGAAAAAGACCCACACTGTTTTTGTTTGTTTGTTTTTGTTTTTTAAATATCAGAAAGTGCAAGATTGCCCAAAATCTGTTTAAAGGATGAATTGCTTCTCATGGAATGATACTTCACCTTTTTTTCAGGAAAAAAAGATATCTGGGGATGTTTGAATATAAAGGGGGATACATACATACACACATGAGACTGGAAGCCCACAGGTAGACAATCTCATTGTCTAAAGAACATTTTTTGCATAGTCCCCCTTCTAATGAGAGAAACTAAGGAGAAAACCAACTTTCTCTTGTAAGAAAGCGTTACTAGTACAGACTTAATTTGAGAAAAATAAATCCTTAGAAAATGTTTTAGATATAACTGCTTTTACACACGGCAATTTTTTAAAAATGTTGAAAGCCTTTTTTTGGAGGGAAAGTGTATTATAGTACTTTCAATCAATTCCTTAGCATAGCCCTGTTTGAAAATGGATTTCTACCTTATTAAAATAGTTAATTCAAAATAATTAATTGCTTATTAAAATAGTTAATTGTTTTTGTGCTTTGTACTTTGTTTGAGGAAACAAAACAGTATGTATGCATTTTATGTAGAAATGATTGTGGCCCAATCTGTCAATCATGGTTTACCGAGGTTCTGACAAAACCTAGTCCATCAAGATTAAGGAAATGACACTGTCTGATCACTTCTACTTGATTCTTCCTGACCATGGGAACAACTTAAGAAATTGTAGACATCTGATTTGGTCATGATCACCTTAGATGTTATATGTTCTCCTCCCAAACAAGATTCATAATCCTGGCTTGGAATGACACAAGAACTGAAGCTATATATGGATACAACATTTGATAGTCTGACATTTAGTTATTTAGAAAATTGCTTCAAGTTTTTTTTCCTAGGCATTGGCCCAGTAAATAATTCTTATGTTTTGTTTCCCTATAGGGATGGATTGATAACTTCAATGGACCCAGTGGCCTTTTTATTGCTGTAAGTAACATGTATACAAATACATGTTCTGTGAAAAACAGAAGGAGTTTAAATTATTGTTCTCATTGTATGCCTTCTGTTTCAAGGCAGGAAAAGGAATTCTTCGAACGATGCGAGCCTCCAACAATGCAGTTGCAGATCTTATTCCAGTAGATGTAGTCATCAACACAACAATAGCTGCTGCTTGGTATTCAGGTGTTAATAGGTATAACAGGTGACAGTGCCATTTCTGAAAATAACACTTATGTGCTGTTATATTGTAGGTGTCTATTCCTAAATTACATTTGACAGTGGTGTTTGCTCTCCTGGACATAAGGAAAGTAAAATTTGCTCCTGATATTCTAGGCTGCATTATTAGAACCACTGTGCAATGGCACTTGGACAGGCAACCACATTATGACCTACTGTTCTGAGCCCAAAATGTAGGACTGAGATATATAACACTTGAATAGAATTAAGAAAGAGTTTCAAATGTAGTGGATAGCCTTCCTTAGAACCCTTTGCATTGTTAATAAGCCTTGTGCGATACACTGCCCTTTCACTCAAGGAAAGTGTTCTAGAAGGAGTAGCAGCAGCTATTAACTGACCCAAATCTTCATGCTACTTCTAACTTGGCATGGTTCACCCCAGAAGCTAGAGAGTAGGTTAGCTTCACTGCCCCATTTCATCTATTTCAGAGCATAAGAGACATAAAAAAAGAAAAGAAAAGTGTGACAGGAAAGCGAGAATTCCAAAACTTATTGATAGTAATATAGAGGCTAGGTGAATGAAAAAATGGGTGAATTAGTAAATACTAATACTACTAATACTAAGTAAAAATCAGTATGAGAAATAATTAACATAAGAATGGCTTAGAATGCTATCTTGCAACATCAGTTAATCATAATAAAACACATTTGCCATTTTTTAAAAAAGAATGGCTTAGACAAATTAATTTGAGAAATATTGCCAAAATGAAAAAAAATCCAGATTTGGACAATTTTTTTTGAAGCTGAACAAGAAATACGTACTTTGGGCTATAGCTGGTGATCTGCAGGTAGGACTTTTCTTTCCCTCCATTTTCTATCTCAGTTTTCTATGTGTCCTAAAAACTACATCTAGTTTTGTACAATTGGACTATGAGGGCACATAGAAGACTGCAGTGGAAGAGGGAGTCACTTTCCTTTCGTTTTGCTAAATTCCACTATTTTGTGAACAGAACCCATCATTGGGTCTTAAATTTTGAGAAGTACTCCCAAATGTTATAAACCTAAAGCTTCAATGCAAGAGGAAGCACAAGGGATGTGGACTGGTTTACCATAAACAGATCTTGCCCAAAAAGGAAAAAGGAGAATATTCTCTGTTTCTTCCTATTTTTCCTCTGACCTGTTCAAAGCAATATTTAGGCTAAATATTTCTTTCTGTTTTGCCTTCCAGTGAATGCTAGAGTCATTTTGTAAACATCTGATCTACAGTTACTTTTAAGATAGGGCACTGATTTATTATTACTAGCAATTCTCTAATTTTTTGTTGTGTTACCTTTTTGTTTGACTAATTGTGCTTGAAGGAAAGGTAATATGGAAAAATTGTTCTGTTTTCCAGACCACGAAATATTATGGTATACAACTGCACAACAGGTGGCACCAATCCCTTTCATTGGGGTGAAGTTGGTAGGTCTTTTTGTCATACACAATAGAATTATTACAGTTTCTAAAATAGCTCAGCTTTAATCATTATAATGGTTTAAAACATGTATCCTGTTAGATTCTCATCAGATTAAAACTGCTTGCAATAGTGCCAGTTCTTCTTAACTTTACTGTATCTCATTGCTTCCTAAATTCTAACAATTTTAACAGTAAATGAGCTTTCTGTTTTTCCTTAAACAATTATTATTATTCACTACACTTTTAACAGTGTTGTAATGAAAATAAATCATTTGCTAAATACAGTACATATTATACATTTATTGGACAATTTTAGTGACATTGCACATTTGAGATGGAGAAAAACATTTTTTTCTTTTTCAAAGCAATTGTGAGCATTTTTACAAAACAATTTTAAAATAATTGTTGAAGTAACAGGAAACAAAATACAAAATAGCTTTTAGTTAGCTATGTGTACACTGATTCCACAAGAATACACGAGAAGTTCAGAAGCTTTTGTTTTAAAATGACCAGTTTAAATCTGTTCTTCAATGTGGTGTTAGTGCAGAACTCAGAAGGGAGAGGGCTGATTCCCAGCATTACTAGTAATCAGAGGCGGATCCACAATGCTGCAAGTATTCTTATATTCCCACTTTGATTAGGTGAGAAGAAGGAATGATGCAAAATAGTTAAACTTAGTGGAACATAAACAAAATGTAAACAATGCAGAATAATACCTGTCATGCACATTAAGTGGATTTGCATAATGTGCACAGAGTTCTGTTTTCTTTCTAGTAGAAAAGAGACTGCATTACTAAATATCTTTTCTGTATAAGGTACACACTTGGTTTACACAGTATAGTAAACATGTTGATTCTATAATACTGAACAAAACCATAAGAATTCTTGCAGAGGAGAAAGTGCAAGAGAAAAATTCTGTGTAAGGTGCTGGAATTAGTAATTTGTCCACTTTTGCTTGTTTTATGCATTTTAATTTTATATTCACTTCATCGTATTTTCACATCAGTTCAGTACTGCCACATATCTTTTTCCATGTTGCAACATTTTTTATATTTCTTCCTCATTTGCATCTATATTCCTAATAGTTTTTTTTATCCTTTGAAGCTATAACATGTATTTAATTTTATAAATTTTAACCAAATATGGGACTGTGTATTAGTTAGGGTTTTTTGTGCTTAAATTGTACACAGGGTGTACGCAAGAACTGTACATATCCTTAATAGCTTATAGTTTTAGAATGTTAAAAGTTTTTCCAAAAATGTAGACATTCTTAATAGGATTAAAGATTCCAATAGTAGAGCTATGTTGCAAAATTACAAGAAAAAAATTAAGTGAGGTTTGAAACTCTATGCTTTGACAATGCAAGCAGATAATTGCTGTGCAGAGATGAAAATTTAATCATCTTACATTAAAATTGTAATTTAAGATGGAATCTATAACTGATTAAATCATTAATCTAATATTTATTCTTAAATATAAATGTATTAGCCTTCAAATAATCACCATAACTATTACTAGCTCTGGAAGGGTATATACACTTTTTGGGATACAGTGTATTTTTCTTGTTTTGCTCTATGATTTCCATTTACAGTAAAATGTAACAATTTATTTTGGAAGAAGTAAGGGTTAAGGAAGTTAAAGGCTAGGTCAGAACATTCAAATTGAGAATCTAAAATACCTTTTAACGAACAAAATAAACTTGAATATCTGACATATCATTGTTTAAAACTAATGCAACAAATAAGATTTGCTACATAGGTTGTAATGAATGTCAAGTTATGGAACTCTGTTTACAGAGTTTTAATAAGTAAGGAAGAACAAAGAACTAAAGTAAGTGTTGCACTTCAAAGTACAAAACAGGTTGAAAGAGTCTTCACAAATTTTCAATCCAGCAGTTGATCAGAATTTAGCATGACTTGTTAATGAAAGATTTGCCAGAAATATATGCTGTAATTCAGTGAATGTTGTGATGTTTGTTCTGATGTCCATGGAAGTCCATTATATTTACATGGTTATTATCAAAGCTGTTCCGCAACTTTTCTTTCTTAGAATACCATGTAATATCCACTTTCAAGAGGAATCCTCTCGAACAGGCCTTCAGACGGCCCAATGTAAATCTAACCTCCAATCACCTTTTATATCACTATTGGATTGCTGTTAGCCATAAGGCCCCAGCATTCCTGTATGATACCTACCTCAGGATTACAGGAAGAAGCCCAAGGTAATGGTGACTAGCTCTGTGTTGTGTCCCTTTGGCTTTTTGCAATCCCATGTTACACAATGAATACATTAACTATTTTTTTCTTTGTTTGCAATTGTGATTGAACGAACCATTCAGTCAGAGGAGATGTCTGATTCAAGTCTTCTGGAAAATGGGTGCAGTATGGTTATTGTGCTGTCACTGAAGTGTCAAGATGTCTAGGGCTGACTGAATTTGCTACCTATTGTGAATTCATTCTTTAAATAAGAGCTACTCAAAACATTTTGACCCTTATTTTTCTACAGAGTGTTACATAAATTTGATTTTCAAGAAGAATCCTTTAGAACAAGCAGTAAGGCGTCCCAATATTAAATTGCAGTCCAGCTCACTTATACATCATTATTGGACTACAGTCGGTCACATACTTCCTGCGTTGTTGTGCGATGTTGTTCTCAGGTTGACAGGTCAGAAACCGTGGTAAGAAAGAAAGGGCTAATTCTTTGCTAGAAAGGTGATGGAAGCTTGTTGGTGATGTAGATCAATGGCATGAGCTTTTTCTAATAGAAGAATCAACAATAACAGTAAAAGAGCTGGATATTTCTTGGACCTTACAGGTTGCTTAAGGTTTACTTTGTTAAAGGGAATCTAACAACTGCAACCAATGACTAAGCTCTTTGAATAATTCTACTCTAGCACTGTTATTGAAATTATAAGCCAAAATGGATGGAAAAGGGAAGGGACTAGAATAGAAGATAAACGTTTTTTTAAAAATTAATAACATGTTACTTACAATGCGTTGTATTCAACCATCATTTGGCTTATAATTCTTCTGGCTAAATTCTTAAGCGGACATAAGGTCTCCTTTAACTCATCTAAATTACATAATTATTTTGTTCTCCCTATTTTAAAGCTTTTTTTAAAAAATGGCAGTTTTCAAACTTCCTTTTACAGAATTCCACCACTGATATCCAAGGAGATGGAAGAGATCTCTGATTCTGTTTCCATAGTAAACATAGCATTGAGAAAGAAGAAGGAAATCCTATTTCTTGATTTGGGGGTTTTACACAATGTTTTAACATGGCTTTTGCATTAAGAACTCTTATCAGAATTGACAGCTGCCATTGTATCAGCGTTATCTTACTAGGTAACTGTAGTTAATTCAGTCAGCATGCACAAAACTTACTCTTGTGTAAAACTTGATTTAGACAGTTTCCTTTATTTCTGTGTTGGTAGAGGTTGGAAGCAAGGACAAATATTTATACCCTTATCTTTGATTAAAGCCACATAAATCCCATAATGCATGAAGTCATGGAAAAACCTTTACTGCTGTTCTATAACATATTACCAAAGTTCATACTAACTAACATTCAAATTTAGAAATTTAACTTCTGCTAGTTTATGTCAGCTGTTTGCTGTAGTTGGTAAAACATCAGCTGATCTTGCTAAACAGAGAACATTTAAATCTGTCCAGTCCTGGTGCTACTACTGTTCCAGCTAAACTAAAATAATAAGATTGGCTAACATATTTACAAGCCAGTAAGCAGCCAAAGCCGCAAGGAGTGAGTGAGAGAAGGAATGTCTAAAGCTCATGTTTATCCTTATTGGCATAGAAACTCTTTTACTGATTATATTTGTCCATGCCAAATTATAGTAATTTCCTCTATTACAAAACTTATGCCTGTCATTGACAGCATTGACAGCAAAGTGGACCACTACAGAATAAGGCAAAGATTTTGGGAGCGAGGCTCCCTACACTTGCAGGACAAAATAGCAGTCATCCATTCAAACAGATGATAAAATCTACATCTTCTTTTTAAGTTGTAACAAAGTGTTGCTGTGTAGGTTGTGATTAGAATTCCAAATTGATTGAAGTAGCTCTTTTATGACCAGTCAAGACCAAGACTTCTTGAAGTGACTCCCAAATGCCCCTAACCCTCATATAACAATCACATTAAAATGTTTTGAAGTGCTATTCAGACACCAGTCCTTGTTGATCTCTTTCCACATCTCAGTATCTGAAAGAGTACATTTGAACTTCTTGTATGGCATAGCAAATGCTAGAATGACTACTTGTTCATGAATCTAGAATCAGTGAGGAAAACATAATTATGAAAAGGCAGGTATTTCCTATAGCGAATAATCGAATTGAATGATGAGCTCATCCTACACTCCACATGTAGATTTCACAGACATGGCTGCAGGACTAAGTCTAGCATAACAGCAAAGTTCTGGATTGAGTTGCTATGGCAGTGAAATATGTCAGTGTGTGATATTCTATTTGTACAATGCCTTGTGCCCCTTAGCTCTTCATTAATGTTGGGAAATCTGTAATATGTGATCTTAAAACAACTACAACTGCCACCGATTTAGCTTGCTCAATTCAGTAGCATATATATTGAGGCAGAAATACTTCTAACTTGAAAGTGTTACTCTTGATTTCCTTCCTTCCTGACAATATAACTAGATAGCTTAAACTAAAAGTAGCTTATTTAGAAAGGGAGTAACTCTTTATTTGTCATGTTTTCTACACATTCAACTGTATTTCAAAAGTTCAATGCCTTTCTCCACTGGTAAAATACTTACATTCAGTATTTTCTTTTTCTGTTCTGCTGATTTTTTGTGCTTTTGAAAGTTTGGGGAAAAAAGCTTTGGCTAAGCTCTTCTTAATATGGGTGAGGAATACATTTTCCCTTGATGTAGCTTACATGCTGCTCAGGTTCTTAGATGTACTGTGATGTGCTAACATCCTCTTAGAACAATCCTCTTTATTTACCTTGTACTGGTTTGCTCGTGACTAGTTATCGTTTCCAGAATGTATGTCTCTTACTATGACTATTACTATGCACATGCTCTCTCTCACACATACACATGCGCACACATATATACACATAATGGAATTTGGTCATACTGGCTCATGTAGTGAAATGGCCATAATCTCTACTTAAAAACTTATCTTTCCAAAGCAGTAATTGCTGGCTTTGTTTTCTGTTCTTCACTATACTTCCCATTATAACTTCTCTTTATTATCTGTCTCATTGATCATAAGGATCAAACAGGAAATGAATGTTTAGTATAACTGTTTATTCCAATCCGTTCCATTACAATCAGATGCTCTTTCATTGTTTACAGCAAGACTTATTTCCTAGCAATGAAAGGCGGACCCTCCTGGGTTAGATTTCTCCTTTCTCTTGCCCCAATAGGCAGGAGTGATACATAGCTTTGAGGGCCATCCCTGATAAGACCAGTTTTCATTCCTTCCTCACATCATGTAGGTCATGCTTTTCTTGCTTCTCTTTGTTTCCAAAACAAGAAGAAGGCTCTCAATCTTTCTTGTAAGTGTGAATTTCCTCTCGCATATGGCTCACTCTTCAAGGACCAAAGATGCTAGTCCAGATATGTTCATGGCTTTTCCTTCCTTCAGAGAAGAGCGTACGGGGAACATGTTCAGGGCTAGTGAGTGAGGGAGAAAACCTCTGTTCTGCAACCTCTTTGCACTGCCAATGTGCAGCCAGTTAGGAGGGCAGGGATGATGCCACAGGGATCCAAAAGGATAAAATATGTTGGACTGAAGTCCCTTTCTCTAGCCTAGGTCAGAAATATTGACATTTTTAGGATTCAAATCCATATACTCATACTGTATTCATATAAATTGCTTTCTAGTTTTACTTTAATGTTGGACTTCAAATGTATTTTAGCAAGCCATTGCCTCAGCTAGGCAATTAATGCTGATATTATATTTCTGCATATTAGTAGTAATCATTTACATTCATACATGCATTCCACCATTCAGTACAACCAATTATGACCTTGGAAAAGAGACATCTATTTTGTTATGAATGTTCATCTACTACATTCCTCTTTTGTCTGTAGTATATCATATATACTCGACTATAGTAAACACATTTGGTCAAATATTAGTCAAAAATTAATATTGAAAATCTGGGGGATCTTCTTTATGGGTCAGAGTTGCTTCTGTAAAAGTCAAGATTGTTCCTCCCAACTCAAGGGAAAAGAAATGAAAAAGTCAAAAAGGCCCTGGACCCACCTCTCCTCCCCAGAAGCAGAGGATCCTCCTTTTTGGATAGTGCATCGTGATCTTCTTTCAGGTAGCCGAGTTATTGATTGCCATGTGCACAAGTTCCTTTTTGGTCAGTGATTTGTAATCACTTACTTCCTGGGAGCAGAAACAGGCTCTAGGGCCTTTTCAGCAGCTTCAGCTTCCTCCTTCCTTCTCCCCTGCGCAGATCACTCTCAGTTCATTTTGCAAGAAGCACACATGCAAGCAGTTCAAAGCCCTCATATTATGCAGCCATGATTTAGTTTTGTCCTCATCCATCCAGCTCATTTAGACATGAGTAGTTAAACTTGCCAGAATTTTGTAAGTTCTTTAGCATGGTTTTCCTTTGTTTTGTCCTTCATATCCTTTGTTACATCAACCTACATTTTATCCTCAACTTATCCACTGATCTTAGCAAATTCTATAATACTAGGCTCAAAACCTGTTCTTGATTTTCCATGAAATTAATTTAGAGTCGAGTATATATGGCGATAGAGAAAGAGGCATATGCTCATTAGGTGGGTTTCCTTTATGTAAAGCATGTGCAATGCCGAGCACTTTATTTTGCAAAGGAGCTGCTATTTGATGAAACTATCCCCAGAAATAAGTTTTCAGGAGCTGAGAGAAAGCGCTTAATGCTTATCTTGTAAAAAAAAAAGGGGGGGGGGGAGGTGGGTGTTTGACCTAACCAGTTATTTCAAAGGACAAAGGTTCCCTTTTGTGGTCACTGAATCGTACTTATGGTATTAAGCGCCACTTACACTTTCATCACTTCTCATATTAAATATCTTTAAATACATATGTAAAGTGTAATTTTTACAATAATGTATAAGCATGTAGTTGAGTTTATCTCAAAATATTAAGTGCTATGCAGAAATATTCCAATTTTATTCAATCTAATGGAATGCTTTGGTCTAATAGACAAATTAATGGGACATGCATTGGTGTCTAGGTAGTTTACTTATGTAGTTTTTAATGTGGTCTTCCTGAATAACGTATTTCTCTGGACTATAGGATGATGAAAACGATAACACGTCTTCACAAAGTTATGATGTTACTAGAATATTTCACCAGTAATTCTTGGGATTGGAACACAGACAATGTCAATATGCTTATGAACCAGCTGAGTCCTGAAGACAAAAAGGCAAGTGAAGCTTGTTACTCTGATTTGTCATGTTTATAATACTTAAATATTGATTTATTATGTCAGAAGTGAATTGAGAAAACAATTATAATGATTTTAAGAAACACAAAGTTAAACACTTGGCATTATACTAAATTTCCTTTGACCAGAAGCTGGCCACTTCAAGTGCAGCTGGTGACGCTGTAAGTAGGTCCTCCATTGTGCATGTGGCAGGGCTCAGACTGCATTGTAGTAAGTGGCCTGTGGTTTGCTCTTCTCCACACTCATGTGGACTCCACTTTATAGCCCCATTTCTTAAGATTAGCTCTGTATCTTGTATCAGAGCACAGTTTGTTCAGCGCCTTTCAAGTCACCCAGTCTTCTTTGTGCCCAGGAGGGAGTCTCTCATCTGGTATCAGGCACTGATTTGAGGTTCCGCGTCTTTACCTGCCACTTTTGGACTCTCACTTGCTGAGGTGTTCCTGCGAGTATCTCTGTAGATCTTAGGAAGCTGTTTGTTGATTTAAGTTGTTGGCATGCTAACTGATATCCGAACAGAGGATGGGTTGGAGATGTCAATGCTGGCTGCTACTTTCCGGTGGATATCAGGCGGTGCAATACCGGCTAAACAGTATAGTTTCTCCAGTGGTGTTGGGCGTGGATATGCTGTGAGAATGCGCCATGTCTTATTGATATGGCCGTATTTTAATCCGCAACTATTGCTGCGTTTTATTGACTATTTATTTAAACTAGAAGGGATTTATATGTTGAGATAGATAGATAGACAGACACTGTTATATGTATGTTACTGTTCCTTGTGTAGTCTGTTGCATTACTATGAGCTCTTGTTGTGCAAATAATGTGGAAGGAAGTGTACACAGTGCTATAAAATGCTTTTTGAAAATAGTAATGGAATTGTCTAACCTGTTCAGCAGGTTTGTATGACGAATATCCATGTTTGATAAGCCCTAGCTGGTCCCACCAATCTAAGCAAAAAAGACAAAAGCTAGAGAATACCTAATAGAATCTACAGAAAAAATCTGAGACACATCTCAATCAGCTTAATAGATGACTATATTTTAGCCTATATGCATTTATGTGGCTGTCTTCAGGGTCTGTCTAAAAACATAAAAATAAATATAAACATAGATTTAAAATTTAAAAGAACACATAGGTCTATAATAGGATAGACATAATATAACATTTTTTAAAAAAATTGTTGTACACTTCTTAAAGCCTATAAGTACTAATATGAAATCCAACTGCAGAAATTTCTGAAGATGAGAATCTCATTACATTTGCTGGACAGAAAAGAAACGTGAACTGAGCTCTAGGATTTTTTATGTTAGCAGATGGTCTGGGGGAAAAAGGGAAAGACAAGGAGGGAAAAAGCAAAATGAGATAACCTTCAAGAATGTATACATGCAACTGGATTGGAAAAACATCTGAATTGGATTTACAGAAGCAGAAGAGAATCGAGCTTTTTAATCTGTCCTCCAGGGGAAAAAAATCAGATCTGCTTAAAGAAAGAAGCAGAGTGAATTTTAAAATTAAGATCTTTATCTTCAGGAGAACAAATGAAGAGCTTGATCTCCCATGTCTGTAAATTTATATTTATATATTTGTTATATATTTGTTTTTATATAGCAGCTATAGAAATATAGTATATAGGCTGGAATACATTGAGCTGTTTCTAAAATAAAGCAGCCACATATGTGGTCCCCTTTTTCATGTGGATCTCATAGATAATAACATGTACTGTATGAACTCATTTTGAATTCTACATATTTGACAATCCTAAAGATCTCAGCAGGTTGTCTCTAAAATGACATAATTGAAAAATACTGCTGAGCTCTGAAAGTTATGTGACTTATAAATCAGAGTAAATGATTAGTATCTTTAAAAAATACCTGCATTGTAATAGTCACACACTCCTTTTTTAGTCAAAAAAGGGATTATGCAGTGAAATATGATAATATACAAATAAAAATATAGATGCCTCTTTTCTGTGTTGTTCAAACTTTTACAATGAACTTAAACTAAAATTCATTATATTTATTCATTTTATATATATTATATTTAAGATGAGAGGGACCCATAGGCATTACGGAACATTTACTTCTGCTCAGATTCATTCTTCATAAAAGTGGGAAGATGCCATTGACTTTTCATAAGGCACTGTCAAAGTTCTTATAAAGTTTGCTCTCCATTTCCCTTGTAATGGCAGAGGATATGTTAAGCAGATAGTGTTGGTGGTTCAGATTTCATTGTTGCCAGTATGCCTTATTATGTATCATAATTTCGTCTCAAATCAGGCCTGGTTTTGAATCCAAGCAGCGTTCCCTAAAGATCTGGATTGAGTCCAGGGATTAACTATACTAAGATGGGGGTTTTTTTGTTTTTAAATGGCAGGCATTTAATTTTGATGTTCGACAGTTACACTGGGCAGAATATATGGAAAATTACTGCATGGGAACAAAGAAGTATGTATTGAATGAGGAAATGTCTGGTCTCCCAGCAGCTCGGAAACACTTAAACAAGTATGTATATTTAATATTTTTATAGACCAGTATATATTTAGCCTGGTGTAAATTTCACATGCCCATCAATGTTGAAACATTCTTTGAACAGGCCATGCTAATTCTTCTGTTAGGAAATTCTTCTAGGGGAAAAAAAAACAAATTCCCATCACATGCAAGCCCTTTCCCATCTTGACTATTAAGATATAGCAGAGATAGGTTTCATTGGTTAGTTCTAGAGAGTGAATTTCTTGGACCCATTTTATTCTGTCTTGATGTATTTTCCCCAGATCTTATTATTTATACTAGAGACCAGCAAGAGATGGAACTTTGGAAGTGAATTACAATTGGAGCCTATCTTCTTCTCTAAACATCTCAGTTTAAAAGTTATGATTTTTTCCTGAGTCTCTATTTTGAAATGATTTCATGTTTTTGTTACTCTCAGAAACTACTGCTCAGTTCTCTTTAGTATTCCACTAAATAAGAACTTAACTGCACCTTGTTGGTTTATTTATGGCATCTAATTGTTGCCAATCTGTACGCCATACTGAGTTGCCTTCAGGCTAAAAAGAGCAGGATAAAAATACTGTAAATAAATAAATAAAATTCTTGTTCATGGTTTAGTATTAAATGTTAAAATCTTTTGTCCATTTTGTGGATCTTCTTCCCCTTTCCTTCATGGTGGTGGAAAGAGTAGCTTTATAAGTGCTCAAGTGGCATTAAATTATTGCATGCAATATGAAACTTGTATGATAGAGCTCTACAACTAAAAGATTGGTTGTATTCACTTATTGCATAATGCAAGGTTTCATACAAGAATCTGGTTGCTAAGTCTCTCACCTTGTATCCAAATTTTTAATAGATGTAAAATATTCCTGAATAATAGGATGGCAAGGACATAGAATAGTTTGAAGTGCTACTATACCCTAGAGCAGTGTTTCTCAACCAGTGTGCCGGGGCACACTAGTGTGCCGTGAGCAATCATCAGGTGTGCCATGGGAAATTGGAACCTCCAGGAAAGGGGGGGGGGAGAGAGTCTAGTGTGTTGAGTATAAAAACCCTAAGAAACCTACCTCGATAAAGGCACAAAAATTACAAACCCACCCCCTCCCCACCCGTTGTCTACTTGGTCTCTCCCTCTCCATGCATTGGGAAGGCCCGCCTCCCTTTTCCCAAGTAGAGACCTCCTCTTGCCTCCTGGGGGGTTCTGTGTGGGAAATTTGGCCCAGTTCTATCATTGGTGGGGTTCAGAATGCTCTTTGATTGTAGGGGAACTATAAATCCCAGCAACTACAACTCCCAAATGTCAAGGTCTATTTCCCCTGAACTCCATCTGTGTTCATATTTGGGCATATTGAGTATTCATGCCAAGTTTGGTCCTGATCCAACATTGTTTCAGACCACAGTGCTCTATGGATATAGGTGAACTACAACTCCAAAACTCAAGGTCAATGCCCACCAAACTCTTATAGCATTTTTTCTTGGTTATGGGAGTTCTGTGTGGGAAGTTTGTGTCTTTCTGCCATTCCATCTATGTTGTGTTCATCAAAATAGGCCCAGGTTTCACACTGAGTGTATAAATACATTTAAAAACATGTTAACTATATGTATTACTGTGCTAGAGTGTCATTTCCTGTCATTTTGGTTGGTGGTGTGCCCCAGGATTTTGCAAATGTAAAAAGTGTGCCACGGCTCAAAAAAGGTTGGGAAACACTGCCCTAGAGCTGTTGCATCATTACCTTATTTGCTGATCAGCATATGTTTTCTATAATTTGTTTCTCCTTTCTTTTCATTTGATTCCTTTCTAGGCTACGGAACATACGATATGGCTTCAATACAGTGCTTGTTATCCTCATCTGGCGTATTTTCATTGCAAGGTCTCAAATGGCAAGAAATATTTGGTATTTTGTTGTGAGCCTGTGTTACAAGTTCCTATCTTACTTCAGAGCATCCAGCACTATGAGATACTGAAGATGACATTTCTAGCATTAGGACATCTATGCATATGGTGGTCTAATGGCACAAAGCCGTGTATTGTACCTGCTCATCTCGTCTTTTGTAAAAACATGAAATTTTAGATCTGGATTGTGAAATACAGTACACGTGATGCTTAATTGTGTATTTCTGTGAAGATTATATGGCTGATACTGGATCAATCTGTCATAGGCAAATATGTAGATTTATTATCCAAACAGATTCAATAGCTCTGTACAAGAAAACACATTAGGCCACCGACCAGTGTAACTGTGCAATTCTGGAATGCTTTGAATTAAAATCTGCCTTAACATAGTAAACTTAATTTTTATTGCAAATAAGCGCATTTAGTTAAGGTGAACAAATTATTGGCTTAGAGGGGAGATCTATTTATTTGAGACTTTTCAAGTGCAACTGGGTCATCTGGTTAATCATACGAGATCCGTCTTTGTAAATGATGGTGATTTGGGCCTTCTGCTATTCTTCATACCTCATTCACAGTGATTTGAAGGATACAATGAAGATTATTAACAGAAACTAATCGTCATAATCAAAAGCCTTTTTTTGCTTCTAATCTTGATAATGCACCTATTGATCGAGATTGACCCACAGGAAATGGAAATAATTGTGCACAGTCTAGATGTGCATGCAGCATCAACATGTGTACTTTCCCCCTTTATTTAATTTTCAAAGGTAGGGTTCTGGTACGCAGTATTTTTCTTCCCATGTTTTTTTCTGAATTATGGTTAGAAGAATTATAGTGTGGTCAAGGAAATAAGTGATCTTAAAAGAAATAGAGATGCCTCCTTAGAGATCTAGCTATTTAGAAATAGCTAAGGAAATTCAAAATGTTGAAGCTTGACATTTAGAGCAACAATTTTCCTCTATTGCCTCAATTTAAAAAATGAAATGGTTTCTTTTATAAAGCAGTGGAGTCAACATACTTATGCTAAATAAAATTTACCAGACTTTTGGTAAATGCTAGAAAGCAAGAAGGGTAGTAACTGAAAACACTGAAAGGAAATTAGTTGAATAAACATACTTTTCTTCAGGTTTTACTTTGAGCAGGGACATTTTTGAAAGGTTTTATTAAAACCCTTTAAAACACATTTGCATAGATTTTGTGGTAACTTCAACACTCCTTTTTAAAATAGAATCCACTATTTCTGTGCAGTGTGGCAGAAAGTTGACCAATTTCTGCTCTACCCTTTGTTAGCAGTATATCTAAGTAAATTGTAAGTGAATTTTCAATGAATTATACAAACATTATTCATAATGCACATGTGTCCTATACTTAAAATTCCACATATGAATTTTGATTTCTACTGTGGAGATTTTCCATGCAAATTGCATCTAATTTTAGAGGGAAAACATCCTTGTTGATGGTTAAGTCGCTCTCTTGTACTTAAGTATATCATATGTTTGTTTTTTAAAAAGAAAAAAATGTATATAATCTTTCCAGAGATACAAAATGTTGCATAGTCAAGGACCACACTGTTAAGTGTGTGAGAGACTTTTGTGACAGTGATGTAAGTACAATAAATTGTGGACTGTGTGATTTAAGGTTTTACAGTTGGCTGCAATACTCCTACTATCCTGTTACAGCTGCTCCCTTAACTCCCATACATCATTGGAACTGCAAGTTGATTTAGCATTTAGGCACATTGTGGAGTTACTTGGTTTTTAGACAAGATATCTGTAACCCAACAAGCAACCATGCAGTGTGAGAATGTGTGTGCGTGTGTGCATGTGTATGTGGTTGAATGTGGTGAAAGAGCCAAATTTGGGTGTATGTTTTAGATGTTCATTTTATCCACACAACTTGTTTTTGTGGAAGAAATTATAGTTCACCCCTTAAACTAATGCAGTGAAGAAAATGCCAATGATTATAATACTGAAAGAAATGCTGTGTTAATGTAATTTTTAATGTTTTTGTATTAGTCTTTACTATCCAACAAGACTGCTATCTTGGGTCCTAGCATTTCTGTTTAATTTGGATGGTTATCAAACATTCTCACACAGAGAACACCATGCTGTGCTACAAGAATATTTGACATTCCACACAAATTGGGATTGTTGTGACATTTTCTCATATATACACTGTTGATGTTCATGCTGCAGTTTCATTGTAATCAGTTTCATCAATTTTTAAAAAAATGCAATTTCCAAAATTTAAGTACTTGTCTGGAAAGACCTACTGGTTTTTTGAAACTGTAAATCTTATATGCAGCAACAGAATTCAAAAACAAATCACCCAGCAAGTGTGCCAGAATTTAAAATTGGGACCAGAGGAAGAATTTTATCCTTCAGTGGAGTTTTCTGCTGCAAGATGAGATTCTGAAAACAAAACTTTAAATCATACAGTTTTATAAAATAGAAATATTGGGTGCCTTTGTTTGTAAACCAAAAATAAACAAATTCCTGAATCTGATGTTTGTTTAATTTATCAACTTCTTTTAAGGTGCTTGGAAACTCTTTATCTAAAAATATTGAGTGCTTTGAAATAGACATTGGAAGGTACTTGAAATGAGATTAACAGCTAATGGATGGAGTCGTTATTCCATAAACAAAGATGAACATTGTGTAGAATTGCTTTCTGCATCACTGTTAAATAGTCTCATTTAAAAATATAATTCTTCCTATACTAATATAAATGCTAATGTAGACGGTAAAAGTCTGAACTAACCGAGGAAATTAATCAGCCACTCTGCATTATTGCCTTACTGAATAAAGGAAAACATGATCCATGTTTACTCAGAGCAAGTCCGTGGGCTCTATTCAGTATTGGATGACTGCTCCAGCATCAGCAGCATCCCAGGAAGAGAATTTATTCTTCCCACTGCAAATCCACCCCCCTCAACCTGCTCTAGATGGCTGGGAAAATTTGCAGAACTGAGTTGCAGGACACAGCAGAGGGAAAAGGAGGGGAAGGCATCATGTGTCATCTTAGTTTGTGGAGTTTTTAAAATCACTTTGGTTTCTCCACTTTGTAAAAACTTGAGAAAGTCACATTTCTGTTCACCAGTTTAACTTTCTGTGACAACATATAGAAGGTTAAATGAGTTACTGGACTGATGTGTGCTTTACTCAACTTTTTATATATCACAGAAATTTCTATGACTTACATGTAGGCCTACAAAGGGCACCAGATCCTGTATAATAAGCAAAGTTAAGCATGGTCAGCCCAGTTTAATACTTGAATGGGACACTGCCAACAAATACTAGGTGCTGTAAACTATTTTAGAGCAGTGGTTCTCAACCTGTGGGTCCCCAGATGTTTTGGCCTTCAACTCTCAGAAATCCTAACAGCTGGTAAACTGGCTGGGATTTCTGGGAGTTGTAGGCCCAAACACCTGGGGACCCACAGGTTGATAACCATTGGAACTGGCAAAAACCAACTCTTGAGTATGTCTTGCCTAAGAAAATCCTGTGAAATGCATGGGGTCACTGCAGGTCGACAAGCAATTTGAAGGCACCCGTAAATGACAAATAATAAATGCACATTAAGACTTGGTATGTGATAGTTGCCTACTTTATTCCAATATAAGGCATAAAAATATATAACTCTGCACAAGATGTATATGTATTAAAATTACATATTGGTCTGCACCTCTGCAGAGATAGATCAGAACATGCATTTGTTCTTCTTGAATCAAGTAGTCAATTAGTAATTACTAGTTATCTCATTTTTAGGTCACCAAAGACAGTTTCCAAATCATTAATATGCCTAGGGATCATCTGTTTCACACTGCCAGTTAAGATCCCAGTGACTTGGTTTGCAAGTGTTCCCTGCCCTGTGTCATGTTGCTGCAATTAAAGTCTTATGTCTCCCTTTAAATGGAGATTTATGTTGTAGATAGGATTTTAACTCTCCTTTTAAAATAAGTAACAAAATACAGGATGATTTTGGGATAATAGGTGGGATTGCTATGGCTATAGCCTTGATTAGTTCCCTAATCTGCAGTCTGAAGAGTTTGAATGTAGATAACTGGGACAGAAGATAATAATAACACTAATAATCTTTATACCCCACCATCATCTCCCCAGCAGGGACTCGGGCGGGTTACATGAGGCCAAGCCCAGACAACAAATTGCAATATAATAAAAACCAGAACACACCCAATAGCCAGTAAAATACACAAAACATATAAATACATAAATACAATCTCTCTCTCTCTCTCTCTCTCTCTCTCGGCATTACTTTGCGAACGAAGATTCAGGAAGGACTCATCCCACGCTTTTTACAAGCGCGTTGATGACTAAAAAGGCCAATCTGAGATAGGCAAGTTCAGTTGCAGAAAGCACAGCAGAAAGTCTTCTTGGGTGATGTTTCCAAGTTGCGGTTCTTTCTGCGTTGTCGTTTCTCTTCAAGACCTATTCGGCGTGTCTTCTCGAAAGAGGCCGCAGCATTGTGGATAGTGCATCTCCATGCTTCCCGATGTGAGGCCAGGTTGGACCATTGTTGGTGATCAATCTGGCCGAGCCTGAGATGTTGTTTCAGGGAGTCCTTATATCTCTTTTTGGGGGCACCTCTCTTGCGCTGACCCGTGGTGAGTTCACCGTACAGTAGTATCTTTGGGAGGTGGTGGTCCTCCATTCTAGAGATGTGCCCTGCCCAGCGCAGCTGTGTTCTTAATAGCATGGCCTCAATGTTGGTGATCCCTGCTTGCTCAAGGACAGCAACATTCGTCACATAGTCGGTCCAGTGTATATTTAGGATTGTACGAAGACAGCGCGGATGAAAGCGTTCGAGGAGTCGTAGGTGTTGGCGATAGGTGACCCATGTTTCAGACCCATAGAGGAGAATAGACAGTATGATAGCTCTGTACACACTAATTTTGGTGCTTTGCCTCAGGTGCTTGTTGCTCCAGACTCTTGCGAAGCCTTTCGAATGCACTATATGCCTTTGATAATCTGTGATCTATCTTTTTGTCAATCTTGGCGTCTGAAGAGATGATGCTTCCCAGGTAGGTGAACTGCTGAACGGACTTAAGCACAGATGTGCCTATGCTGACGTGAGGATGGTGGTGTTCTTCCTGTGGTGCGGGCTGGTAGAGAACTTCCGTTTTCTTCAGGTTGACTTCCAACCCAAACAGCTCTGCAGCTTTTGCAAAGCAGGATGTGAGGCGCTGCAGGGCTTCTGAATGGGCAACAAGGGCAGCATCGTCAGCAAAAAGCAGCTCACGGACTAGATAGTTTAGAGTCTTAGTGCAAGCCCTCAGATGGCTTAAGTTGAACAAGCTGCCATCAGTATGATAGCATATATATATGCCGTCTTCTTCTTGTAGGTCTGCCGTAGCCCTTTGGAGCATCATGCTAAAGAAGATTGTAAATAGGGTTGGTGCAAGAACACAACCTTGTTTCACTTCATTAGTTGTTAGAAAAGGCTTCGAGAGAGCATCGCCATATCTGACTTGACCGTGCTGACCCTCATGTAACAGGATAATCATTTTGAGGAATTTGGGGGGACATCCTAGACGTTCCAGGATCTGCCACAGACCTTTGTTTCTTTTCGTGGTCAGCCGTGAATAGCACCTATGGTAATTCCTGCGCCTGCGCAGACAGTTCGGAATCTTTAAAAAGTTAATATCACTTTAAATGGTAGCCCCGCCCACAATCCCCTCGAGCATATATAGCCAGTGGGAGGGGCTGCCACCTCAGATCCTTTTATCCGCCGCTGCTGCAACAGCTAGGAATCTTATCTCATATTTCTTGACTAGCGTTAAGGACTACAAATTGTAAATTTCTAATATTCTTCATATTGGTGGTGTTTTGCCACCACCAATTATTAATTGTAATTATATTAATTATTCATCTTGGTGAAAATTAGCCATCACCACTTAGCCATCACCATTTATTATTAATTAATTATTACTTTTGATTAATCTTCTGATATTATTAATTACCTTTTGGAATTATTAATTATTACTTTTTGATATTAATTATTACCTTTTGATAAGAGGTGTTTTGTTACCACTTATTTTTACTGAAAATAATATTAATAAAATGTAACATATTAATATTTAATATTAATATTAAATAATGAAATTCCATATTCATCATATTGGTAGTTATATATTAACACCACCTGAGTTGACAGTTGGTGGCATCAACGGTAAAAGGCTGAAGAGAAGTGCTGCCAAAATGGCCGCCAACCTCCCCGGATGCAGGAGCTCTGCAACGCCGAAGACTGAAGCATAGATGGGATAGCAACAGCTCCCAGGGCCACCACTTTAAAGAGCGCCTGTCCCACCTTCGGTGTGCGACATGCAGCCAAAATGGCCGCCAACCTTCTTTGAGCCCATGTGTCTAGCAACATGGAGATTAGCGCCTCTGCTCCCTCCACCCTCGGGTGTGAAGCATGCGCGAGGCCGTCGGGGCTGGAGTTCCCCATTCGCGCCTCTGATCCCTCCACCCTCGGGTGTGAATCATGCGCAAGACGGCTGGGACTGGAGTCCCTTCAACAGCGCCTCTGCCCCACCTCTGCCCCCATGTGAGGCATGCGCGAGGGCAAACGGAGGAAACAGAGGCCCTCCGTCGAGCTCGGGCGCCAATGGAGGCCCTCTATCGAGCTCAGGCCCACCATCGATGCGGGTCGTTCCAGGAGAGGCCCGCCTGAACTGGAAGCCCTCCATTTAATGCTGCCAGAGGCCAAAGTGTGCCCTTCTATCGAGGCCCGACCGTGTGCCAGCAGCTCTCTCTGCCTTACCTCTGTACGAGCAAGGCTCCCGGATTGAACTTGGCTTCGGAACCACTGCGGGAGGGAGGGCCTTTGAGGCATAGAGGACGCGGGGGCGCTCCCCTCGATGGTGCAAGGGAAAGAGGAAAGTCCTTTCGAGCCCTGGAGGACGCTGGCTTAGCGAGTGCGCCCTGACCTTTCTCGCAGTATCAAGGAGCCCTGGAGGTATCCTGAGATCCTAGAGATCGAGGGTGCTCGGTCCCGAGAGCTTGCTTGGGCTCGAAAGACACACGCATGCGCCCGGGTCCCTCTCTCCTCTTGTCGATGGAAGGGGCTCGCGACGCGCGCTCTCGAGATCGAGCGCCATCTACTGGGAGCAAGCCGGGCGCCTCTATCCTAATCGATGACGTCGGAAGAAGGAAAGGAAGAGCGTGAGCATGCGCAATTGGATCCTCCACCATCAAGATGGAGGCGCACGCAAGGGACGCGTCCCTTAGCCGGGAGCCTGAAGACTGTCTCGTCGAAATGGCTCTCAGGCTTTTGCGTGGCACAGATATAGTAGGAATCCCTGCAGTGTCATTTTAAGTGTGACGTGCCACAACGACTGATGGGTAATCTGGCCACGTGGCAAGGGTTGCTACTATGGCATCTCCAAGAGGTCACCCTGGCATTCGCCAACCTACCAGTTCCAAGGCAGGTTAATGTGAGTTCAAATTCACAAAGTCCCAGACACTTTATGTCAAGGGAACCCTTACTTGAGCCTATGATATTATAGAGGAAGTTCCTACTTGTCATTGATGGCACTGAAAGTATAGTGTGCCATATATTGTATCAGCCATGGATTGGGGTGCTAGGAATTTAGCCAGCCATTCAGAAGCATGTAAATATGAGTAGGTCAATAGGTACCACTCTGATGGGAGGTAACAGCAATCCATGCAGTCATGCCAGCCATATGAATTTAAGGTGTTTCAGGACAACAACGGCTCTCAAAATAAATGGAGACGTGAAACAAAGTGAAATAATAATAATTACTTGAGCCTAACATAATTATAATATGTTTACTTATCCATGAGGACACTGGAGTGCTGGTGCCTTAAATAACTGAAAGCAGGCATGGATTGAGATACTGTAAAATTGGTATGACTCCAACTACAAACCTAAGAGCATGTTTTAGTTTACCAAGAGAACGTTCCTCATACCCTCCTCGAGACCACAACAGGTGTCATCACCTTTACTTATGGGACTCTCAACATTGCTTCGCGAATGAAGATTCTTAGGAGGACTCATCACACCCTTTTACAAGCGAGTTGATGGCTGAAAGGCCAATCTGAGGAAAGCAAGTTTGCTTGCAGAAAGCACAGCAGAAAGTCAGCATTGATGTCTAAAAGACCAATCTGAGAAAAGCAAGTTCGCTTGCAGAAAGCAAAGCAGAAAGTCAGCATTGATGACTAAAAGACCAATCTGAGAAAAGCAAGTTCGCTTGCAGAAAGCACAGCAGGAGGTCAGCATTGATGACTAAAGACCAATCTGAGAAAAGCAAGTTCGCTTGCAGAAAGCACATCAGGAGGTCAGCATTGATGAATAAAAGACCAATCTGAGAAAAGCAAGTTCGCTTGCAGAAAGCACAGCAGAAAGTCTCCTTTGGTGAGATTGTTTCCAAGTTGCAGTTCTTTCTGCGCTGTCGTCTCTCTCGAGACTCGTTCGGGCGTGTCTTCTCAAAAGATGCCACAGCATTGTGGATATTGCATCTCCATGCCTCCAAATGTGACCATTGCTGGGCCTGAGATGTTGTTATAGGGAGCCCTTTTTTTGGGATGACCTGGAGCGAGTTCACCATAGAGTAGTGTCTTTGGAACCGGTGTTCCTCCATCTTATAGATGTGCCCTGCCCAGTGCAACTGTGTTCTCTATAGCATGGTCTCGTTGCTGGTGACCCCTGTTTGCTCAAGGACAGCAACATTCGTCACATAGTTATATTTCTTCGTATATGTTTGCTGAGTAATTATATGTTTCTTGTATCAGGAGCTAACAATGTATTTCAGAAACATTGGTATTAAAACCTGACTGGTTTTGTCTGAGCCTATAAATTGAACAGAATGTATTACTTGGTAACATTAGCGTCCCTTACTAGATGTCAGGATGATACATGAACTGATCGCAACTGTCTCATCTACTTCAGTTGACTCAGCGGTAGGGGCCCTTGTTGCAGACTTCATGGGCCTTAAGTGAATGTGACCCCTTGACATGGTGGTTATTCACCTGGATTACACTGTTTCTTCGGGTACACATCTGGCCCTCCGATGAACGCGAAGGAGGATAGCATGAATGAGTTTGTTTTACCAATAGCCAGGATGACTATGGAGTCAGGGAACTTCAAATACCCTGTGGAGATTCATAAGATCTCTACTAACAAGAAGTTCATGAAGTTGAGGCCTGCCCTGATCAAGGTGAACACTCGACCAATTTGTGTAGCTTGTTGTCGACCTTTGCAACCCAAAGAGCAGTTACATCTGTCAAGTAGTAAGTTTAAGCTCCACTTTGTGATGAGGATCAATTGAACAGATTCGGGAATGTTAAATTGCCTTTATGGGCTATGTGGCAATGACATTGAATGTTTGCCTGTATATGCATTGCGGTCTGCCATGGGTCCCCTTTGGACTGAGAAACGCGGATACGAATGACGTAAATACATAATGTATAAATAAATAATATTATTAACAATACCTCCATGTGATGTCACATGACATTATTCTCTGGCCACTGATTGCATTATTCTCTGGCCACTGATTGCTGAGGATATCAATCTTGAATGGTCTGTCACCAGACCACAGATATCCATTACTGCTCTCCTCTTGCACTCTCTCAGTTATCTCTGACTATCTAACAGTAATGACCGCTAATGAACTTTACTGAACCTAAGAAACATCACCTGCTACATCCTTTCTCTCAGCTTTGAATGGTATTGCTATATAATAGTCTTACCTGTTGATAACGACACTTCGTTTGCTAAAACTGATTCCAGGGGTGTTTATTGTCAATACATCCTTCTTACATCGTATAGAACCAGTCCTTTGCTTAATGCATGTAAGTTGGTCTCACATGGGTTTCCCTGACTATAGGGCTACCATGGCAACCCATTTTCACATTAGTAACATAGCTATCTGTGTATCTGTAACTGGATACTGGCGACTAAATCGAAGTTTCTATTCCTTTTAATATCTGGTTTATGTGGTTTTCCTTATATGACTTTACAATCGTTACTCTGCATGCATGGTCCTATTTTGGCCCATATAGACCTTATGTGACTTTACAATCACTACTCATCATGCATGGTACTGTTTCGCCATATAGACATGTTTCTCCCTTATTTGTTATTTGGTATGGGCCTTGATTCCTGAGCGACCTGACGCAAGATAAAGGTCGCCAGACAATATTCTATTGTAATAATTATGTTATCACATTCTTTGTTCTATCATTTCAGCCCTAGACTTCTTGCATCTCCTCTTGGAAGAGTTCAAGATCTCTTTAATTAACTCTCATTCTGAAAATCAATAGTAGACCACAACATCTTGGAGTTCATATGCTTACTTTGACTTGACATATTTGTACTAAATATAATATATTGAAACATATTTACTCATCCTCATATCAACAATGGGATTTGCAGAAAATAATATTATATTCGGTATCGTATCACTGTTACGTCCAGACACTCTTCCTGTTATGTCTTTCCAGACATTGTACCATTTACTGAAGGAGAAAATTCTTACTTGCCTTTTGCAAGCAGACTTGATTTGGTGAATCAACCTAGATGTTCTATGAACAAGCATAATCTTGGGAGTGCTCAATCCTTCTTCCGTCAATTTCCGCGCCTCTAGAATACAGTCTTCATCGACTATATGTTTAATTTCCAGAACTGTAGAAGATCTCTGGTAGACAGTGGTTCGTCTATTCTCTTCTCCTTCGACATGCATAGCATGGTTACACTTAACGTACTGGGAGGATGCCAGTGGCCTCCATGTGTTTATGGAACCGTTGCCTTTCTGGATTGTCTCAGGGGCATATCTGACTTACCATTTGAATGGTTGTACTTATCTGAGTAGTTTAAGGATCATTCCATTAGATCTATGGTAACCCCACTACTCGTTGAGGGGCTTCCTTTGGAAGACCTAGGCTACTGCTGGATAGATGCTTGGTCTACTCTGCTCACCTTCATCTTGCACAGGATGCATTCTGTGGCAGAGCAGTCCTACACTACGGTGGCATGATACCCACCAGCCATGTTATTAGCTCGCTAGTCTACCACCATAGGTGCTATTCACGGCTGACCACGAAAAGAAAATATGGGTTGCTTACCTGTAACCGTAGTTCCTGAGTGGTCAGCGTGAATAGCACGCTCCCGCCCATCCTCCCCGCTGATATCATGCCTCGGTCCTTCAAGCTGCTTTTGCGGCGGAGTAAAGGATCTGAGGTGGCAGCCCCTCCCACTGGCTATATATGCTCGAGGGGATGTGGGCGGGCTACAGTTTAAAGTGATATTAACTTTTAAAGATTCCGAACTGTTCTGCGCAGGGCGCAGGAAATACCATAGGTGCTATTCACGCTGACCACTCAAGAAACTACGGTTACAGGTAAGCAACCCATATTTACATCAGGGTTAGATAAAAGAGTAGATTTATGAGGGAGAGCTCGAAAAGAGAGATTTAAAACGCCTTCATACAAGAAGGGAGTGTACTCCAGGGACCATAACGTTGAGTGGAGCAATAGTTTAAGGTTGTGTGACTACTCTCAAAAGGCACAATGGAATAGCTGGGTTTTAAGATCCTTTTTAAAGGTTTCTAAGGTGAGGGCTTTCCTAATCTCTTCGGGCAATGAGTTCCAGAGTCGGGGGGGCAGAGGAGAAGGTTCTCTCCCTTGTACCCACAAGACGAGCCTGTGAAACTGGCAGGGGTGAAAGGAGGGCCTCCCCCAAAGATCGAAACGCTCAGGCTGGTTCATGGAATGTACGGTCACGAAGGTAGGCGGTATTCTGGTGTGTGTGTGAATATATATATATACACACACACACACACACATATATATTAGAAGATTATTCTGTTGGTACACTGCTTATCAACCGTGTCCCTTCCTGAATCTTTAAAGCTGGGCTTGAGTGGGTAAGCAATTCCTTCAGTTTATGGTGCTGAGGAAGTCAACATCCATGCTGAGACTGCCCTGTCTGGAATATCATACTAACTATGTGTGTATTCCAAACGTACTTAAGAGTAGAAACCATTGAAACCAGAAAACTCCATTATATTGGTGCTTCCGCCCATGATTCAACCATATGGGTGGAATCTAAATAGTACAGCACATTTTTAGCAGTTTCTTCATTCTCCTTGCTTTAGCAAACATCTCTATAGGGTCACCCAACTCTTTGGGGCAAATTTTGGAAGTGCTTTACTGACTTACTTGGAGAGCCAATGAAAGTCACCCCTTCAGCATGCTGCTGGTGGAAGCCTTCTCTTAGCAGCCAAGTCGTACCTGGATTTCACCCAACGTTTCTTCAAATTGCCTGAAATGTTCAGGAGTCCTTGGAACGACAAGGTTGTGGTTTCCAACTACAACAGATCTTAGTAACATCAACACCTGTGGTTTCCCTCCACTTAATATTTCATTTGGAAAGAGAAGCCTGCACAGTTATTTTCATCTTTGTGACTCTCGCTGGAAGCCTTGCTCATCCATTTTTAATAGGAACATACTGCACTTAGCTTATTAAACTGGTTTCCAGGCACTGGCCTTGCATGCTTCTCTTTTTTTCATGCTGGGCTGCACAGTCTAAAGCAGAAGCATAATCTAAAGCAACCTTTTCTGGAAGTGAAGGGGAAGAGTTGAATGCCAGGGACAACAGATTTGAATTATGTATTTTCTTAAAATATTTTTGTGTCAAGTTTGGAATCCAGCACTGTTCCATAGATGTCTCTATTAGAATTATCTAGTATTTAAAATTATTTTGTGTTAATACATTTGTAATTTAGCACTGTAATTCAGTACTGTTCCATAGAAGTCTCTCTAGTAAATAACTAATTTTGTGTTTATTCTGTGCCCTAAAAATAAATAAACATACCTTGTTCTGGAGCTTACCTGCCTTTTAAAAGCAGAGATTTTAGTATTAAGCATGAGGAAACGTGAAAGTAATTTCAACCAGCTGGCACATTTATGTGATTTGCTTTTAAAGAAATATTACCAAGATAAAGTTACTTTTTCAGTGGAGAAAAATATAGGCTTTTATCTTAGGGCAAATAGGAATATGAATAGCTGACATAATGCAATGTTTTTTTCACCAGCTCATGACAACTCAATCAAATAACTGTCTAATTATATCTTTGCTTTTAACCTTTACCAAAGAAGTCCTGGGATTCCAGTGTGTGTGCGATTTAAAACCAGGCAATGCTGGAACAAGCAATTACTGCAGAACTAACGCCACAATAAATTTAACCTTTTAAATTGAAAGTCAGACAAACTGCTGTCTTCTCTGCATACTAAAATACCAGAATATGTTTTCAGAAGTTATATCAGCAGTGTTCTTTATATTTTGGTAAAGGAGTCTGAATACTGAAGACTTTTGAATAGATCAGAAGAGCATCAAGGACATTTTGTAGCTGCATTGGTTTAGTTGTTTCATAATAGCTTGAATTGTCTTGAATAAGGAAACTTCTCTGCAGTGGTTGAGTTCACAGATCAACCTTTTCCAGATTTCGGTTATCTAAAGCACATTTCATAAAATTAAAGTTAGGTAAGCAGTTGGTTCTCAGCCAAGAGCTTTCATAGTACCTCACCATTCATTACCAAGATACCATAGGATGTTGCCATTGCAGTTGAAATGGAATATAGCACTATAGCTGTGTAATATGAATGACAAATGCATAACAAACCAAAATAAGAAGAGCCTTGGGGTCCTCACCTTCACTGTTAAGACTAGCTCATCAACTCAGGCAGGGAAATTGTTTGGTACCAAGGTCGAAAATATTCCAAAATCAACCCAAATGCATACTTAGTTATTGACAGAACTGGGCAATTGTGTGATAGGCAATCTAAAGAGACTACATCAGTTCCCCTGAGGGTTATGTTGTTTTTTCGTTTTCACTTGAGTATGGTAACATAGTACCTGGTTCTTGTGACTCAATAAAGCCCAGAACTGTTACAGCCAGCCCTCCATATCCACAGATTCGGCACCCACAGATTCAATCATCCATAACCTTCCATAAGTTTATAAGATCTATTAATTGCTTAAAAATTGACACCTACATCATGTAAAGTAGTTTAATTAGTCATAATGCCATGTCATTTTCAAGAGTAGTTCTGATGTATCTTGAAATCATTTTAAGAATAAAGGGTGTTTTTTGTGGGGAGGGGGTGGGGGTAATATTTTGTGGCAGGGAAAATAAAACTCATTCGTCTTTTGCAGCAAGGACTGGATGCGTTAACATCAGAGAAGGGGGTCATATACACTTTAAAGTGATTGGTTAGTTCCAGAGTCAGTAAATGCTTCTATTTTTGAACTCCCAGGGTCCCCATGTAGCTGAGCACTGACTAGGGATTTGGGGACTTGTCCAAAAACTAATCTTTCCAAGCTCTGCCTGGACCATATCTTGGGTGGTCAAAGTTTCAAAGTAAAACAAATTAGCAGAAGGTAGGTTTGAGATGGGTATAATAAACAGAAAAACTGCCATTCCTGTTTCCCTAAATTCCTCGGCTCACAAAAAGTGTTTTGTCTGTTTACTTCTCCATCCTGTGGCCTGATTTCATAGTCCGCATTCTTACTGTTAAGAATAATGCCAGGAATCCTTTCTAGAAACTGTTGTATTATGCTTTCAACAATATAACAGTCTGGCAAAGAGATGTTGAAGAATAATAATGGGAAAAGTCCTAAAGACTGAATATCCCCAAGCGCTATAATTTCCCCTTGCATTTGGTGAAGAAATTTTCTTTTTCTTCTCTTCGTGTTTGTCACAAATGCTTTCTTCCCCTAATATGTATACCCATGGGCAGGCAATGCTCCTCCACAAATCACTTCTTTATAAAGAATCATCACCGTGTTATAAAAGCTGTCGATGAAAATACTATTTTTGAAATTTTCCCATATCTGTTTGCAAGCAGAGGGAAGAAATGAGTATCTGAGGCATAGAATACTTCAGATTATCTTGTACTTATAACAAATGCACCCAAAGTTTCACTTCAACCTTTTCCCTAATC
Organism: Anolis apletophallus; assembly: GCA_030556195.1. Lineage (NCBI taxonomy): Eukaryota > Metazoa > Chordata > Lepidosauria > Squamata > Anolidae > Anolis > Anolis apletophallus. The sequence continues at coordinate 82,177,463 of JARBWK010000002.1, read as the reverse complement.
ACACACACATAAAAAGACCTTCAGACAGCATGGACCCTGTAAGTATGTTTGGCAACATTTCCTGATGACTATTTATAGTCAACTCTGAGCAATGAATACCGGAATGTAAAAAGTAAGGAAGTAAATAAGAAATAAGAGCTTGGGTTCAGACTGTTTGTGAAAGATCTTTGTCAGACGGCATTTTCTTAATCCTGCCACCATTATACAGCCACATTTGGTAAGGATGCAGGAGAGACCCTTTATAGTGGCTGCTCACAGGCTGCAAAATTGCCTCCCAAGGGAAACTGAATTGCCCCCCCCCCCCCCGCGCTTCCTTTTTGCCAGCAAAGAGAATTTATGTTCATTAGACACGTCTTTAGCTGTGAATTAGCTGTGTCCAAATACTTTTTGGACACATCTACAGTTTTATGTATCCATGTCCAACAAAATCCTTTTGAAACATTCTGTAGCACAATTCTATTGTATTCTTGTATAAGAAGTCTCACATTTCAATCAGGTTCACTATTGGTCACAGTTTTACTTACCTATGCAAAGTCTAGGAGCCATCATCAACAATCACTCGTGTCTGAGTAAGATGGCCTTCCAAGTGTAGGGTCTTGGCAGTGGGTCCGCAGGTGATTCCACCTTAAATTGGTCATTTTGGGAGCCACTGCTGTCCAAGACTGTTGTCATCATGGAGTAGCCACAGGGTGATCACAAATTTTGTGGCAGGGTTTATAATTATAGTGGGTGATGCCATGAGGTACGAGTGCCGAATGAAAAAACCCAAATTTCATCATTGTATTCCTATTTTTCTATGCAAGCAGCTCAGGAAAAAGGAATAATGTGAACTGAAAGGATAGTTAGTAGGCATGGATAGAGTCATGTCGGAAAACTCATTGCTCATAATAATTTTGTTAAAATTACCTTTTTGAAGTGATATTGAAGCTTTTTCTGCCATTTTTAGTCCAACTCATGAAGTGAGTTGGAAATAATTCCACGTTTTTCCAGCCCTCTACTAGCCTGCTGGGAGGCAAGCAGCTTGCATGCTGGGAGGCTCCTTGCCTCCCAGCCAATCAGGGAAGAAGTTTTGGGGGAGCACATGGCTCAGAGGCTCATTCGGAGCCAGGAAGGGAGAAGGGAAAGAGAAAGACAAAGGGAAGGGAGGTTGTGTTGAAGGGAGGTTGAAGGAAGAAGAAGAGCACGGCAGGGAAGCAAGCAAGCAGGGGAGAAAGGCTGTTGCCTGCCTGCCTGCCACGAGGGTATGGAGGAACCAAAGCACTCCAACATTTTTTAAAAGCCAGCGTTGTAGCAGCCTTAGCGTTTTTTAGTTTGTGTTGCACATTGCCTCAAAAGAACTAGATCTCCCATCAATTCAAGCCACGCTTTGAACATAAACTCTCCTTTCTAAAGTTGTGAAATCAGCTTCCAAGGCAAAAAGGGCAGGGCTGTTTGTTATTTTCTTTGTTTGCTGTGAGTTGTCTTAAAAGATACTACAAATCTCATAATTTCAAGTCTCTCTTTACCTAACTTGTGAAATCAGCTTCCAAGGCCCAAAAAGCTCAGGGCTGCCTTTTTGTTATTTCCTTTGTTTGCTGTGCATTGCCTAAAAAGACACATCCCATACTTTCGCGTATTGCGTATTGCGCAATTACTGCTGCCATTAACGAAGCAATTCAGAAAGTTCTGAATTTTTTTCAGAAAAAATCGGAATTCAATTCCGAATCAAACCACCAGCGCCCCTCACATCCGAAACGAGTTTTGAAACATTTTTTGATTCAACCAAGCCTAATAGTTATGCATTCAAAACAAGTGTGAAGAGAATCTTTAAAAACCCTTTTGTCTTTGAAACCTTATCAGAGGGGGGCGGGGCGGGCGGGCGGAGATGGACTGAGGGAAAGCAGAGGAACCGTGCTCCTTTGTTCCCTATTGTCTTTCGGGGTGGCATCCCAATCCCACGTCTTTCCCCTGCTTTCTCTTTGTATTCTTCAATTAGGCCTTGGGTAACACTCCAACTCCTCAAAAGAGACTCTGGACTCAATTTCTCTACGCTACCTAAACAAAGTCCCACGGAGTCCCACCAGAAGTTGCCTTGCATCATGTGATGAGACTCTGTGGTACTCCATTTTGGCAAAGTACAGAAATGGAAAGAAGATACAGAGAAAACTGCATCTGATGAGGCTGAAAGTGTACAACTGTGTTTCTCAATCTAAGCTTGTAGCTTCTGTTGCTGGTTGCCTTGTGTTCTTAAGCTTTTTGAACATTGATTATTTTTGGGCTCAACCATAACTATTTTCTCTGTGCAGCCAATACTCAACCATATCTATTTTCTCTGACTGTTTATATACATAGACACACAAAATGTTGTAATAACAAGAGGAAATCTTAACCACAAGAGTGGTTTATTATTCCTTTCCTTACTCTTTCTTCCTAAAAGCCAGTGCACTCGATTTTATCAGAGTGAAAACAGATCCTCTAGCTGTGTAGGTGGGGATTTTAACAAGGGGTTGCATGTTATCTGGTTGCCTGAGAACACCTGCTGCTACGCAACCCTTAAAGGGGCAGGAGTATCTCCAATTTTCACTCTAGAAACCCTAACCTGCCATTCCTCCTAGGTTGCCTTTTTTGTAGTAAGAGAGAAAAAGCTTGGGCGTGAAATTTTATAGCAGAGACTGTTGCACAGCAAACTCTTCCCCCCAAGAAAAAGTGCTGATGCAACAACACCTGTATTGTTGTTATTGAAACAAAGAAGGGAAAAAACAATTGGATGAACTGGAGGGTGGAAGATAAGATCAGCGTATATGATAAAGCACTGTTTGTTAACTTTAGCAATGGGATAACAGGAAAGGTGAGTTTGCTTATCTTAAAGATAGGGTCTTCTTTTCTGTAATACGCCTTCTGTTCTGCTGCTGAACTGGTACACTTCAACTGAAGTTACATAACTATGACTCACACTTCTATTCCTGTTCCTAAAGTTAAGACTTAAACTTTAAGACTCAAATCCACACTTGTAACCTAATCTTATGTTACATCTCTCTGTGTAGAGCAGTTCCTAACCCTGGTACAATATTCCTTCTGAATTCAGGGTGGTTTATATAAAAATGCTTGTCCAAAGCCTTCCAATTGGAGGATGTGGATATAAAAGTTATATTGGGGAAAGACTGAAAATATCCTCAAATAACCCTAGCATAATATATGTGTGTATGTGCATGCTAGTTGGTTTTTTCCCTATAGTTTCTATAAACCTCTCAAAGTTCAAGGCACTGATCTCTTTTTGTTTGCTTGCTTGTGAAGATTTCTTCACTGCCTTTCAGTTTAAAATCTAATAAAGTGGAGCCATGATCGGTGGATGCAGCAAGGTATAGGTAACTGGGGAGATACGTTTATTAGGCCTGTTTTCGAATGGAAAAATACATTTCGGAAGTCGATTCGGATATTGGTTCTGCTCTGGCTTCGGATGTGAATTACTTCCGATTTTTTTTAGTGATGTTTGAAATGGATTCGGATGTATTCCAATATTCGGAAGTATTCGGAAATAGCGTCCACAATTGCGCAATGTCTGAAAATCAGCACAAGGGAGAGTCAAAACTATGGGGAATCCCTTTTCCATCCGTTTTTGACCGATACTAATGACAAAGCTAGCCACTGGTACAAAATATTAAGCACTGTTAACACATTAATAAACAATTTAAAAAATGGGACATAAAATTGGCGTCACTACCACTGACATCTGAGCCCTTTCTGAGAATGGTGATGGAGCTCTTGGAATGGCGAATCCACTTCCTGTTTGGGGCGCTGTGCTCAATATCGCTTCAATTATCGGAAGTCTGAAAAACACATCCGAAAATCGGATGTGTCCGATTATCAGAAACAGGCCTAACATTTATGTGAGCTTGGGCAGATTGAATGGCAGGGACTTGTTTGATTAGGAGCCCAATTACACTTTTCCTTTTTAAAATTTCTTATCCTGATGTCCAGCATGGACTGCACTAAACCAAGTCATGTTCACATAACATTCATATGTACCCTTGCTTGTTTAAGGAGGGGGGGGGGATCTTGTGGAAAAACATTGGCAAGGACCAACACGTTTTGCTGATGAAAATAAGAACATGTGTGGCCTAGCAATATCAGAGTGTGGTGTGGACAAGATGACAAATGTATATATGAAGAAGAACACACAAGCTAGGAAAGGACAACTGAGGACTTGTTATCTTTGTGTGGTAGCCTGATTATTGAATGAATGAAATACAATGTTCCCCTACTAGTTCGTGGTTCGCCTATTGTGGACTGGCTGTTTTGCAGGTTTTTTTAAGAGGAGGGGGAGCCAGATGCTGGTAAATGGTGGGGGCCAGAGGATGCCGGAGCCCCGGGAGGCGACAGGGCCTTGCTCCCTTTGAGCTAGGAGGAGGAAGAGAAAGAGGAGGCGGCGGAGGAAGAGGGTGAGCCCAGGCCGGATTAGAAGAGCAAGGAAGAAGGAAAAGAAGAGTGCCCCTGAGCACTTGACGCCACTGCCAAGGGGCTTCTGAGGAAGAGAAAGAGGCGGAGGAGGAGGGAGTTGATGCTGCGGTGCTGTCGCCGCCTACTGCAAGTACTCAGGAGTGCTCTTCTTTGCTCTTCTCATCCAGCCTGAGCTTCCCAAGGGGCCTCCAAGGAAGAGAAGGAGGAACAGGTGGTGGAGGAGAAGAGCGAAGGAGGAGGAGAAGAGCACCCCCGAGCACTTGCAGCAGGCGACGACAGCACAGCAGCAGCAACTCCCTCCTTCTCCACCACCTCCACCTCTTCCTCCTTTTCCTCAAAGGCCCCTTGGGTGCCGTTGTAGGGAAGCCCAGGCCCAATGTAGGTGGGTTCAGGAATGTAACCCCTGTGATAAGTGAGGGAACACTGTAGTGATCAACCAGGCTTTCCTCTGCCTAACACAGCACTTTAGTCTGTTATTGTCAGAGGGATCCTTCTGGCATCTTCACACCATTTTCTTTGCCCATTTTTATTGCAAGACAGGGATCTGGGCCATTTGCGTGTATAGTCTCTCAGAGAATCTATACTACAGAAAAGACTGACCAGTTTTATTTGGCACGGTTTTTTGTTGGCCCCAGTCCTGATGATCAGATACATGCAAAGAGGATGTGTGGCATATTCATGATAGAGGAAAAGCCTAAAGCAGCTGTTTATTTATCTCCTTGTTATGTCTTGTCATGTTCGTATTGTGATAATAATTTGGAATCTGATTCCCACCCACCTGACTTGCTATCCCAATAGCTATTGACAACAAGGCCTTTGTGCCATGTTTCAATTTTAAATCCTCCCACAAGTAACTGAAGTTGTAAAACTTGTAAGTCCTCATGGAGGTATATTTCTTACTATCTGCAAACCAAAAACAGTTCAACAGATCTTCTGCACTCGGCTCCTTTGACTATTTTGACCCAATTCAAGTATAACACATAATTCCACCCCCACCCCCTACTAAGCTTCCTAGCAGCCTTTGCGTACCTTTCTGAAAGAAACTCAGTACATTTTGTTTTATAACCAGGCTCTTATGGGTTTGGCACAACTTCACAGCCTCTTTGGAATGCATTCTGGCTGCTTTCCCTTCTCTGGTTGGTATGGAATTAATGGAAGAGCCCCACACAAAGGTTAATAGTTTGACAGAAGCTTACCTCAGCCCTACAAATTGTCCAAGTAAAACCCAGAAGTGTGTGGTCAGGGGGCTTCAGGGCCAAAACCTGTGATCTTAGGAGGGTTCCATGTGATATCATAACTCCAGGCACTGGTTATGGTAATTGGGTGATGGAACAAGGAATGGCTCTGATGAGATCAATGAGTATCTATCAGTTACAGAGTACACCATTCAATTTTTAAAAGAATTAATTATAATGAATGAGGAATATATATTAGGGTTGGATAGGTTCACTCAGATGTAGCATAATTCGGGGGGGAAATGGATATTTTTGCCTTCTGAAGGGACTTCCGACAGATTTCCACAAGGCTGTAGTCTCCTATAGTTTTGAATCGCCTTGCGCAATTGATTTCAGGGATGCGGAAGTGAGTCGGAAATTTAGTATGCTAACAGAGGAGGATGTGTATATCAAGTTTCATCAAGATTGGTGTAAAAAATGAGGGAGGGAGAAGGCCCTGGAGTTTTCCTAGTGCTGTTTTCCGCCTATTGTGCAACTGCGTCTGCCATTAACAAAGGGATTTGGAAGTTTCAGAAGCTTTGAAAAGTTCTGACTTTTTTTAAAAAAAATTCAGAACATAAGAACAGCCCTGCTGAATCGGACCTCAGCCCATCTAGTCCAGCATTCTGTATCACACAGTGGCCCCCAGTTGTACACGGGGATCTCGAGCAGAAGGGAGGGCAAAAATCTAACCTGCTCCCGACCCCCCACAACCAGTACCCAGGGAAATCCTGCCTACCTCAACCACTCCGAGGTGGCATTTGAATGTCCTTTTCAGTAACTACCGATACACTTGGTATCCATGAATCTGTCTAATCCTGCCTTGAAGTTGTTCAGGCGGACAGCTGTCACAACCTCTTCTGGAAGTAAATTCCATAACCCAATGACCCTCTGGGTGAAGAAATATTTCCTTTATTAGTCCTAATTTTCCTACCTTGGAGCTTCAGGGAGTGCCCTCTAGTCCTAGTGTTTTGTGACAAAGAAAATAATTTTTCTTTATTAACCTTTTCTATCCCATGCATGATTTTATACACTTTGATCAAGTCACCTCTTAGACGCCGTCTTTCAAGGCTGAAAAGACCAAGGCGTTGCAACCTGATTTCATAAGGGAGCCGCTCCATCCCTTGGATCATTCCACCAGCGCCCCCTACATCTGAAACAAGTTTTGAACCATTTTTTGGGATCAACCAAGCCTAATATATATACAAACCCACATACGTTTCAAGACAGCAGTTTCACTCTAAAACTCTTCCCTTTAGTCCTGAGTTTGACTTACTCAAAGTGTCCTTTTTGTTTCTGCCTAACCTGGCTCCTCTGTAATGTAAACTGATACTTTTAGGGATGTTTCTCCATCACTTCTCTTTCCATCCACACTCTCTCTGCTCCTCCAGAATGAAAGCTGGTTAGCACCTTGAGCAACTTATTGTAGAATACAATAAAGCTTTATTGTTTCTCTAAGACTTTGCTTCTTAATCAGAATCTCTAGCCACGGCAGACAGTCTAGCCAGTTATGGAAGCCCGGTGTTTTGTCAACTTAAGAAATCTGTGGGAAGGATTAAGGTAGATCAAAGGGCCTGGCTACATGCATGAGCAACAAGACATGGCAACTTCCGAGATTACTGAGCTGACTGTTCTCAAGGTAATGGGAAAATTTCTCAACTTGGATTTGTCAAATAGAACTTGAAAAAGTAAAGCATCCTCATCTACAGCACAGCAGCTAAAAGCCCGTTTGCTTCTGGAGAATATTCCCACCATTCAATCACGTGCCTGAAATCTCAAGAGCAGTTTCACTGCTAGGGTTGCCAGGATGAAAGCTGGATAGGATCCCTGTGCCTTTAATAGTTGTGTAGAAGAGGAAATTCAGCAGGTGCTGCTTCTTAACTGGTTGCTTAAGAAGTATTTGGCTACCTGCCCATAGCAAGAGTCACAATGATGATATGAGTGTTGAAATCCATGGGGGTCCCTTAGAGATCTTCTGTCATCGAGCATCTGGTTACAGGCAGGTAGCCAAATACTTCCCTGACCTTGCCTGCTTCCTCAGAAGCAGAGAAGGTTGTGTGTGATGATGGCCTCTTGGGTATATTGGTAAGTTTGGGAGGTATATAACTCAGCATAGGTCTGCATGAAGAAATTTGTGCTATGCTGTAGAGATATTTTGTTGGGGCCTAGGAGTATTAATTTGTGTTTGAAAGGAAATTAAAGCACCAAGTCTGCTTCTCTTCCCCAGAAGCATACACAGCTTTTCCAAGTTCAGGTATTCAATATGAAGGCCAACCAATCAGAGGCAGTCCAGTTGACTTGCAGGAGGTGGGACTGAAGGGCATCTGGAGGCATCACTCAGCTCCACACCCATATAGGCAGTTTTCACCATACTAAAAGCCCATGTGTGTGTTTGTTTGTGTTTGCATGCTGTAATATGTTTAGTGAGGCATCTCTGCATTCATCTGAAGAAGTAGGCTGGAGTCTACAAAAGTTTATGTTGAAATAAATCAGTATTAAATGTGCCATCTGGAATCTGAGCATTTAAAATATTTTTGTTATTATTATCCTACTTTTTATCTCCACAAGGAGACTAAAAATATTAATGCATTTCTTTGTGTTGGTCTGTTTCTCTAACTCTTTTTCTCAAAGCTAATTTCAGATGTGAAAAAAAAATAGTGAAAAGAATCAATAAATATTCACCGAGAGCTTTCCATCTGAAACTGTTTAAAAGAGTTCATTGAAATGTTCTGTGTGTGGGAGAGAAGGGATGTATGCCAGTGCTAATGTATCACATTGTATTCGAGTTTCCAGCTCTGAGGATTTTACATTATTTAATGCAGTTCGTATCAAACCTCAGAACAAGCTAAGCTGCATATATCTGGTGGGAACTGCAGTCCAACAACATGGACCAGAAATGGCTATGACATGATATATTGGGAGTAGGATACAAGAAAGAGGACTATTTATACAGAACCACAGTCTTGTTTGTGGGATGTCTAAACTTCCTCATGCACATTGCAGTCCGTAAAACATTATGAAATGAGTTTCAGTTAATAAGCCATTATGAAATTAGTTCCAACCAGTAAGTCATTATGAAATGCTGCATATCTGTTCTGCTCCTGCCTGAGATTTCCCTATCCATCCCACTGATACAATATGTTTGTCCAGACATGAATACTAACATAAATGGAATCATATGCAATTCATCTGCATATGACTCTGTATAATTTGGTGGCACAGATCATAGTATAACCATTAAGACATCAGATCCATAGTAATGGAATGGTTATATACAAAATATTTGTACACATCTAAAGTATTCATCGTTCAATATAGTACTGTTTTCTTTGTGATTGTACCCCTTGTTCCACATGCTTTTGTTTTGCATGACTGAGCGCTATTTGTAATGCAGTATGCAAAGATTCATCAGCATTTCCTTACACAGCTGCTGCCAGTCTGGTGCTTTGGTTGGACATTGGGATCATTAAAGAGGCGCTAGCCTGAGCAAAAGGCAGTGGGATGAGAAGAATATGGCATTCCTGATTGGTTGATCAAGGAATCCGTGGCTCTGAATTTGCCTAGACTGAGTAGGACTATGGATGTCTGACCCTAAGGTGAACTTACCATGGAGTTTTCTGAGGATACGAATATGCTACTTGTACAGGATCACTCAGCAGATGTTCATGGCTGAGCAAAAATTCAAACCCTGTTCTCCAGAGTCATAGTCCAGTTTCTTAAACCACTGTGTTATCCTAACATGAAAAGAAAAACAATAGCATATCGTGTAATGAGATAAAAATAAGATGCAATTCAGCCATATATGGAGATGCATCTATAGTTCAGTGCATTTGAGGAAGTAGATTGTAATCTGTGAAAGGTCAAGCTCAAATGAAACGATTAGTTTTGGATGGGCCATAAAAATAAGCAATAAATCAAGCTACACAATTGATGGATATTTTTGTAGAAAAAAGACTGTAACATTGTAAAGCCTGTAAGTGCTCTCAAGGCCTTCTTTGGGGCTTTTTAGAATTTAACTTCTGAGATTTCTGGAGCTGAAATCTTACACCAGAAATTGTATGTGATGGAGTATTTCTTCAGAAATTTTGGAAGTTAGATTTCAACTAGCCCCTGAAAAGGGGCATTTGGAGCACATACAACTCAAAACATGCTGAGCTTTTCGTATCAGTAAAATATCTGATTTCTTCTATGGATTGCTATGGAGTGCCCAGCAGTCTTTACAAGACAAGAAAAGTATCCCCATTGTTTTGCCACTCTCTTTCTTTCCATAGTACTTTGAAGGTCAATGTAACCAGCAATAAATGTTGCAAGGCCTGAAGAGTACACAGCAGAGTTTCTCAACCTGGGGGTTGGAACCCCGGGGGGGGGGGATCGCAAGGGGGTGTCAGAGGGGTCACCAAATACCATCAGAAAACACAGTATTTTCTGTTAGTCATGGGAGTCATGTGGGAATTTTGGCTCAATTCTATTGTTGGCGGAGTTCAAAATGCTTTTTGATTGTAGGTGAACTATAAATCCCAGGAACTACAACTTCCAAATGTCAAGGTCTATTTTCCCCAAACTCCACCAGTGATCACATTTGGGCATATTGAGTATTTGTGCCAAGTTTAGCCCAGATCCATCATTGTTTGAGTCCACAGAGTTCTCTCAATGTGAACTACAACTCCAAAACTCAAGGTCAATGCCACCAAACCCTTGCCGTATTTTCTGGTGGTCACGAGAGTTCTGTGTGCCAAGTTTGGTTGAATTCCATTGTTGGTGGAGTTCAGAATGCTCTTTGATTGTAGGTGAACTATACATCCCAGCAACTACTACTTCAAAATGTCAAAATCAATCCTCCCCACCAACCCCACCAGTATTCAAATTTGGGTGGGCGTATTGGGTATTTGTGCCAAATTTGGTCTAGTGAATGAAAATACATCCTGCATATCTGATATTTACATTATGATTCATAACAGTAGTAAAATTACAGTTATGAAGTAGCAACGAAAATAATTTTATGGTTGGAGGGTCACCACAATGTGAAGAACTTTATTAAGGGGTTGCGGCATTAGGAAGGTTGAGAACTACTGGTCTATGGATTGCTACGGAGTGCCTAGCAGTCTACAAGATAAGAAGGGAAGTATCCCCATTGTTTTGCCACCCTGTTTCTTTTTATAGTCCTTTGAAAGTCAATGTAGCAGCAATAAACGTTGCAAGGGCCGAAGAGTATGCAGCATCTCACAAGTAAGCAAGAACCAAGATTAAAACGCATCGGCCTCTATGTCCCACCTCGTAATTTAAGATCATCCGGGGGGGGGGGGGGGGCTGCTCTCGCTCCCGCCAACTTCTCAAATGCGGTTGGCGGGGACGAGAGGGGAGGGCCTCTCGGGGGTGGCCCCCCGTCTGTGGAACGCACTCCCTATTGATATTCGATCAGCTTCATCCCTCCTAACATTCAGAAAAAGAGTGAAATCCTGGCTTTGGGACCAAGCGTTTGCACCCTAGCACGACACGGCACTTTAGACTGGTCAGTTAGCAAATTGGTGGTTAAGATCTAAGACTTTGGATGGAACATTGTTTTAATGGTGATGAATGTACATGCTGTTTTTAATATTAACTGTATTTTAATGTATTTAATTCTAGGTGTATTTTAATGTATTTTAATTTTAACTGTTGTTTACTATGTGTGGCATCGAATTGTTGCCGTCTGTTAGGCCGCACTGAGTCCCCCCTTGGGGGTTGAGAAGTAGCGGGGTATAAACACTGGAAATAAATAAATAAATAAAATACCACACATACTAATAAAAATGGTGAACCCGGGAATTAGATTTGGTTCAATTCTCATGCATATTCTCTGTCAGATTATACTTACTTCACCTTTATATTAATCTAAAACCTGGCAATGATGGAGGCATTTTTTAAAAAATTGTTGTGTTTTGATTGCTTATCCTGTTAATTCTGTTCAGGAACAGATCAGAATGAAACTGTGCCAAAAGGGATCTGGAACTCCCTTTTACAGTGAGGGGGAAAAGGAATGAAAGTTCAGCCGTGGGGTTGCTGTGCAACAATATTTGGACAAAGAAACATTACAGCAATAAAACAACATTTTAAAACCAGAGATTTCTTGCAAGAAGAAGACGCCTCTTCCTCCACACAATAGGGCTTTTGTTTCTCCTGATAATCAGATACTTTCTGCATTGAAGACACAGAATAAAAACAAAATGGTGTCAAGAACTGCATGGTCAGATGGCAGGTGCTAGAAGAGGAGAAGAACTGTGAGGACATCTCTGTTAGCAACAAATACATCTCTCAGATTTCCCCTGCCAGCATAAGATTTTAGAAAAGTAACTTTTCCAAGCTGTGGCCTGTATTCAGTGGAATCTAGGCTGGAGCAGAAAAATATTCCGTTCAGCATTTACATAAAGCTTTTATGGGCTGATGAGAAGCAGAGATTCACTGGCATGCCTCGAAGGGACGACCATATGCCAAGAAGACGGTTTTGAAAGAGATGAAGCTTGTTTCTTGTATATACAAAACATGGGCACTGACCTTTATAAATGTTGTTTAAAACTTTTCAGGTTTTCTTTAAAGTCTGGAAATATCTTAAAGATTAAAAAAGCATATCCTATTTTGGATGTGCTCTATATTCAAGACCAGGATTTCTTCAAGGGAGTTTATAATACTGTCACTGAAGCCTAAAACATAGCAATTGTTCATTCAGAAATAGTATTTGGTAAGGGCATCCCTACCTTTATGTTGTTTGCCCACCAGTTTCCTCTATCGTAGTTGTTGAGGAGGCCAGTCATGCAGAAGCGTTGGTGGAAACATAAACCGAGTGGATGCATTTCAAGACTACAGAGCCAAGGAAGTTTGAGTTTGGTTCTTGTTGCTATTTGATGCATAACAAGATTAGTACACAGCAAACAAGAGCACTATGCTGGCTTTTGTATTTGATCACGTCAATTGTCTAGGACTGTGATGCATTGACAAATTATGTGTGTAGATCCGAGTAGGGTGCCCTTTTGCAGCTGACAGATGCTAATTTTGTCAGCACCAATTGTTTCTAAGTGCAGGCCAAGGTCTTTAGGCACTACACCCAGTGTGTCGATCACCACTGGAACCACCTTTACTGGCTTGTGCCAGAGTCTATGCAGTTTGATCTTTAAATCAGCTTTCACAGTTGTTTCTCTTCAACCCTGCGCAATGTGTTAAACCCTTGTGCTAGTAGGACTGAAGACCGAATCTGAGGTTCGAATCCAGGGAGAGCACAGGTGAGCTCCCTCTGTCAGCTCCAGCTCCCCATGCGGGGACATGACAGAAGGCTCCTTCCAGGATGGGAAAACATCAGAACATCTGAACGTCCCCTGGGCAATGTCCTTGCAGACAGCAAATTCTCTGAAACACTAGAAACAACTTGCAGTTTCTCAAGTTGCTCTTGACACAAATAAATAAACCACTGGGACCACCTTTACTGGCTTGAGTCAGTAAAATAATTTCCTTTGGGTCACAATGACAGAAATTGTCTAAATTTTAGTGAATCATGGTGGGTGGGGGAATGGAATGAATCTAATATTCTGCTACCAAAATATTTGCAACTTCTCTTTTCCTTCAATTGGCAATCCTCGATGTTGACTGAAAACTCTCTCTGGAAATCTTCTATGGCTGGTTTTCAGGCTGCATTACAAAGAGCCAATAACAACTGTACCCTCTCTGTGTAAGTTCTTTTTGCATGTCTCATTTTACAGTAAAAGCTAGTGAAACACATGAACTTTAAGATGCCTGTCAGAAGGATAATCAGTAAAAGCATTATACTGCCATCGCATGGCAGCATCACCTGTGTAACATGCTTTTAAAGAAATGGGTTTTTGCTGATCGCTTAACACAGTGGTTCTCAACCTGTGGGTCTCCAGATGTTTTGGCCTTCAACTCCCAGAAATCCTAATAGCTGGTAAACTGGGATTTCTGGGAGTTGAAGGCCAACACCTGGGGACCCACAGGTTGAGACCCACTGATTTAACAGATGGAAAGATGATAATACTTAGAAGATATTGTTGGCTGTGTGAAAAAGACTCATTTTTCTATTTAAAGAAAATTGTTTTCTCATGAAGAATTGTACACAATTCTACAGCATGAATATTCATAATTCACCACAAGATATCATATTTCTCCTTTTTCATGATATTATAATAAACAGTCTACTTTATTTCTCCTCTGTGGTGGCACTCATTAATTCAGGGGAAGGGTGGTGGTGTTCAGTTTGAAAGGAATTAAAATGACTGTAAAACAACTCTTATTAAGCTGGTCTATATAGCACTTTTTCGGTGCAGCCATATCACTGCCCTGAATAAGACTTTTTCTCAGTAACCTATTTTTTCTTTCAGACATTCCCTGTAACCCTGCCATTTACCAGCAAAGTGAAACATTTAAAATACATGTATTCACAAGGGGAAAATATATAGACTTGGAGGTCAGGTATTACTTGGAATTGTGGCTTGAGGTGGAATCATTAACAGTTTTGGAAGCTGGCACTGCAATGGCCAAAATCCTCCATCCACCCAGCTTTTCTCTGTTGCTGTGCCCCAAAGTGTACCATTTTGGAATATGTAGAATGTGGTTGGGTGCATTATAATAATAACTATAATAATAAGTACCACCTTCCAGCAGTAAAGAATTGGTGGGATCATAAACCTGCAAAGGTAGTGGAAAATGAACATGTAAAAATACTGTGGGACTTTTGAATCCAGACTGACAAAAGTTTTGGAACACAATACACCAAATATCATTGTGGAAAAGAAAACGTTTGTATTATTGATGTCACAATTCCAGGTGACAGCCAAATTGACAAAAAACAACAGGAAAAACTCCGTCGTTACCAGGACCTCAAAATTGAACTGCAAAGGCTCTGGCATAAGCCAGTACAGGAGGTCCCAGTGGTAATCGGCACACTGGGTGCTGTGCCAAAAGATCTCAGCTGGCATTTGGAAACAATAAACATTGACAAAATCATGGTATGTCAACTGCAAAAGGCCACCTTACTTGGATCTGTGCAAGTCATTAAAAAATACATCACACAGTCCTAAACGCTTCGGAAGTGTTCAACTTGTGATTTTGTGATATGAAATCCAGCATTTATATCTCATTTGCTGTGACATACTGTGTTTTTGTGTCAGTAAAATAATAATTTATTTCTAGACCATCCTCTTTCCCCGGAAAGACTCCACAGTTTACACATAAAAAATACAAACAGTCAATGCCTCCAAATGGGTACAAACACATCAAAATAATACAGAATAACAACAGAAAACGTACAACAAAGAAATTAAGCATCAAAACAGAATAGAAACAGCAACAATCCATTAAGACATAAAAACCAAAACATAAATAAGCATTACAGTGTACACCCTAAAAGCAAATTGTGAGACATTAAAAATGGCTGCCAACGGTGCTTCATTTAAGATGTATCATAACAGCCATATAATACACATGGGTTAGCCAGCATTTAAAGTGTCTTAATCCTCCTCTTCATACGCTAAAGTGCATAGATATGTTTTTAGAAGTTTTTTAAAGCAGAGGAGGGTGGGGCCATTTTTATTTCTTTAAGGAGAGAGTTCCAGATATGGGGAGCAATCACAAAGACTGCCCCCTCTCTCATTTCTACCAACCAAGCTTATGATGGGCGTGAGACTGAGAGGAGGGCCTCCTCTGTAGAGTGCAGTGCATGTGATGGTCTACATCAGTGGTTCCCAAACTTTTTGGCCTACCGCCCCCCTAGAAATTATTTTTTTTTAAAAATGTAATAGCAATAAAACAGAAAGATATATGTATTAATGCAGTGGTTCTCAACCTTTCTAATGCCGTTACCCCTAAATAAGGTTCCTCATGTTGTGGTGACCCCATCCATATTTTCCTTGCTACTTCATGAATAATTTTGCTACTCTTATAAATTCTAATGCAACCATCTAATATGCAGGATGTATTTTTATTGTTACAAATTGAACATATTTAAAGCATAGTGATTAATCACAAAACAATATGTTTGGGGGAGTATGGACAACGGATGATGGGATTTGTAGTACCTACGACCAATTCAGCTCTGACTTCCACAGCCGAGACCCCATGAATGACAGACCTGGACCAAACTTGGCACACAGAACCCCCATGACCAACCTAAAAAACTAGAGGGGTTGGGAGAAATTGACATTGATTTAGGGGAGATGTAGTTCACCTACATTTGGAGAACACTCTGAAACCAAACAACCCTGGATCTGGACCAAATTTGGCACAAATACTCAATATGCCCAAATTTGAATACTGGTGGGGTTGGGAGGATTGATTTTGTCATTTGGGAGTTGTAGCTGCTGGGATTTATAGTTCACCTATAATCAAAGAGCATTTTGAACTTCCAACAGCAATGGAATTGAACTAAACTTGAGCAATAGAGAATACTGGACCTTGGAAATTGGGAGCTGCTTGCATTTTCCGCAGTGACTCAGGGAGCATTTGCAGATGCGGAGGCTTTGCTTTTCCGCTGGACCAACTGGCAGGCACACACTCAGCCTGCCAGTTGGAATCTCTGAGCAGGAGTTGCTTGGAAACTGCAGTGCGCGTGCCCTTCCTCTCAACTCCATCCATGGTGCAGTCCTGTATCGCCCCTTCCTTCCAAGGGACCCGTTGGACTGGAAGTGGTGATACAGGACTGCACTGTGGGTGGAGTTGAGGAGAGAAAGGGGGCGCGCACTGCGGTTTCCAGGCAGCGCCTGCACGGGGTTTCCAACTGGCAGGTGCACACTTGTGAGTTGGAATCCTGCCACTGCCCCCTTACAGGGCTTCAGTGCCCCCCAAATTCTCCTGAGCCTCCCACCGCCCCCTTGGATCACCTCACTGCCACTAGGGGGCAGTACCGCCCACTTTGGGAACCACGGGGCTATACAGAGAGATGCAATTTGACAAATAGCCTGGACCCAAACAATGTAGGGCTTTATAGGTAATGGCCAGCACTTTGTACTTATCCCAGAAGTGAACTGGCAACCAGTGGAGCTGTCGCAGCATGGGAGTCATCCTCTCATGATACGGCGCTCCAGTTAGCAATCTAGCTGCCAATCTCTGCACTAATTACAGCTTCCAAATGATCTTCAAAGGCAGCCCCATGTAGAGTGCATTGCAGTAGTCCAAATGGGATGTGACTAAGGCATGGAGTACCATGGCTAAGTATGGCAGCTCAAGGTACGGCCGCATCTAGCGCACAAGTTTGCGCTGTGCGAAGGCACTCCTGGCCACCGCCGACACCTGGGATTCCAGGATCAACTATGAGTCCAGAATAACACCCAGACTGCGAACCTGTGTCTTCAGCGGGAGTGCGACCCCATACAATACAGGTTGAAATCCCCCATGCCATCTTTGCCTCCTACAACAAAATGTTTTAGGATAGACCAGGATTTTTAAAATGAAAACTGAGAAACATTTTAATGAGAGAAAAAGTATTGTTGGTCAGGAGAAGGCAAGGTCAAGAGGACTATGTTACAGTGACTGGAAGGAGAAAAGAGTAGCCCTGAAAGAGAGTTGCTCCAATTGTAGTTGGGTAGCCTGGCTCTCCATTTATCCACAATGTACATCTATTGATGTTGGCAAAATCTTGTAAGTTCCTGGATGTTTTCCTGTTACGTTTGCTAGCCAAAGCCCTTCATTGTTGACTGACCAAAAGATAAATGCGTTAATGAACTGGCTCAAATGCTCATTCCTCTTTGGAAACACTGAAACAATTTGGCCTGGCTTGCCGCTGTGTTGTGGGCTACTTGGACACCGTCCCGGACGCAGGTCCATTTCATGAGGCTCCTGGGGGGGAGGGGGGCATAGTTTCTGAAGGAGGCACTGTGCAAAGATGTCAAACAATGCAATCTCTTTGAAGCCAAGCTCTTGGTAGGCAGAGAGCACAAGGTGGCTGCGCCCAGACTGTGGCTTCCTCTTTCCCTTCCTGTTCTCTTTTTGGTGGCAAGAAGAGACCGTTTTATTTCAACAGACATCAGCTTTTCAGAGGTTGTGGCAGAAG
The DNA here is from genome assembly GCA_030556195.1 of Anolis apletophallus. NCBI lineage: Eukaryota > Metazoa > Chordata > Lepidosauria > Squamata > Anolidae > Anolis > Anolis apletophallus. The sequence goes on along the minus strand of JARBWK010000002.1, from coordinate 82,159,784 downwards.
GATCTTTTATCTTTCCTATATTGTGAATGTATTTTAGCTGCTTGAAAAGTTGTAATTGGATCGCCTATTTAATTTTAAAATAAACTTTTATGTATTATGCAGGGTAGACGGTTGAACTGGATAGCCTTTGTGGTCCCTTCCAAGTCAATGACCTTATATTTTATTATCTTTGTCATATTTTGCTTTAATTCATAATACAACTTACTTTGGATCCCATGCTGGGAAAAAGGAGGAATACTGTAAGATTAAAAATAGTTTAAAAAATTACTATGCACCTTCTTCCTAATGTATGCTTACCACAGAATCTGGAGTGACTTCAGACACTATCCTAGATTGCCATGCCATGTCATAGAATAGTTAGTTCCACAGTTAGTTTCAGAAAAAATGTAGCACCCTTCAGGCTGAGGTGGGGACAGGGGATGTTAAAGCATAATGGGCAATGAGTGACTTTGTAAATTATGAAGGAGCAGGAAGCAGAGATGTACAAATTACTTTGGGCATCATTTCTGGTACAATGGATGAGGCAGAAATGTTGGCTTCTTTCATTGGGAAGGTTCATAATATGCAAATACCTAATGGAAGTTCGGGTAAGTGTCATATTTGGATTGCGGCATTTAACTTTGGTTCTGGAACTTTTTTAGAAACCTCAGTTTCTAAATCATTTGGCTACTAAATTAGGCGTTTATCTACCAGCAGTTTTTCTTTTGCTTAGGGCAGAATTAATAGTTGGCTGCTGTTGAAAACTGCCATAATTCCATAATTTAAAACCTCAGTCTAAACCCTTTTTGTTGTTTTTATGTCCCTTCAAGTCAACTCTGATCGGACACCTATTATAACTTTGCAATCCTCTGCAAATTTCCCATATTTATCCAGTGGCCTTCTGAGGCTAAGCAGAGATTCAACTCCAAAAGTCCTAATCAAACACTACAGCAACAACATCACATTGGCTCTCATGATGATGATAATAATACATAATAATAATACATAATAATATAATAGCAATTCTATCTTGGGAGGTGTCTGACGTGTGAGCCAATACAACAGCCAGCAGGGTAGGGTGTCTGCTGTGGACTCAACTTGTTGTATTTCAAATAATAATAATAACTTTATTTATAGACCACCTTCTCTTCCTGAGGGAACTCAGGGCAGTTTACAACACAAAAGGGCAAATATTCAATGCCCGACAAATGCAAAAATCAATTAAAATAATACATTATAATAAACATAATAATGACAGTGAACTTATTGTATAAAAATTGACGTCAAAATGAAAAATGAGATAAATATAATTACATAGAAATAGATTACACTGATCACTTACTCAACATTAATATATCTCAAATGATAAAATCAATTAAAATAAATGAAAATTGGCTGATTATAGTTGTTCCTGAAGTGTGCCCAAGTGGCCACGAGGTACAAGTAGGTCAGCCAACATTCCAATTGATCTAGAGCAGGGGTGCTCATTAGGTAGGTCGTGATCTACTGGTAGATTGCGTAGGGCGTCCTGATAGATGGCAGGCAGGGTGGGGGGAAGGCTCAGTCCTGCCCCGCAGGCTCCCGATGCTGCCCAGGTGCAGAAGGAGGTTGGACTGGATGGCCGTTGGAGGTCTCCTCCTATTCTAGGAACCCACTGACCGCAGTGCATGGGATGGTCTATATAGGGAGATGCGATTGGACAAATAGCCTGGACCCTGATGTAAATTTATATATATGAAGAGAAGAAAGGGAAAGACACAATTTTTCCCCTAGTGGTTCCTGAGCCCTTCAAATTGTGCCTGTGTTTCCCCCTCTCCCACTCACTGCAATGTGGTCACCCAATATCTCTGTCAGTATAGAAAAGAAAAATCAGAACAATATTCAAGGTTTAAGATAAATGGGAAAATCAGCAAAAAGAATAAAACAAATGAAGGGAGGAAAAATGTTTAGCCCCTTCTGTGTTGACCAACTCTCTCTCTCTCTCTCTCTCTCCCCCCCCCCCTTCTCGATTTTAACAGGTAGTGAATACATTAATTTTCAGACTCTACCTGGGTAAACATTAATTTAAATGGTCTAGGCCTCTCTTCTTTTCATAGTGACTCAAATACCGAGGACAAGAATCCTGAAATGAATCCAGGAAAATTGAATGTTTGTCCAGCAGCAAAAGTATCAATGCCTTCATGGTCACCCAAACTGTGGAAAGAGACACACTATTTCCAAGTACCCTACACATAGATAGCGCTAGGCAGCACCGCAAACGTACAATACTCTCCTGCCCTTTTTATCACATCTACTTTCCAATTTCCAGGCAGCATCATACTATATTCTGATATCCCTCCTACCATTCATAGTTATCCACTCAGCTTTAGGCAACATTTTCACTCCTGCCCTTTATCAGCTTAACCACAAGTTTTACATTTCTCTTGCTGCTCACACATGCAATCTGCTCATTCAAGCCCAGAGGGCTTCCATGTCCAAGTGAGGATTTAAAGTTGTAGTCCAATGCTAAAACTATGCTGACCCTCTTCAATCACAGGACTGAGAAGAAGTGGAAAAAAAATTAAAAATAAACAGCTTTAACCGGAGAGCCACTTTGACCCAGCCAGCTGCCAGTTCCACTTTGTAGGCAAGAGGTAAAACATGTGGGTTGAGAAAAAGATCGTCCAGATTTTAGCCACCTGCCATTTGAATGAAGATTGGACAGTGCCTGCTTGTCTCACAAGTAATTAAAACAGCCACATTCCTCTCAGAGATCTGCATTTTAAAAAGCCAGAACAAAACTCCACTATCAGCTACTGATATGTCTATTCCATATTGGAAAGCTTCTTTAATGTTTACAAAGGCTGCTGGTAGATTGTTCAATGGTTCATTAAGAAAAGCCTATTATTATCACTCCTCCAAGCATGACTTGCATTGGCTTTGGTATCGCTTGATTCTGGGAAGACATCAATTGCAATGTGTATTCCTCCTGAAGCATAACGTTCTTTGTTGTACCATAGCTCTGACAAGTGGAGAAATTCAGCATAGAGTGCCGGTAATTTGCAACCTCAAGGCTATTGAAAGACCCAGGCTTTGAAGAATCAAGCTAAATGAACCTTTTTGTCCATCCTACCATATAGAGTTGTTGTGGCTTGGAAATTAGATTAGTGAATGTTCCTTGCCCCTCTGCATTATAGCCTGAATCTGAGTTTTCCCTCAGCTATTTGTATCTTCATACGGGTGAAACAAACTCTGCAGGACAACTTGCCATGGATCTGCCATCTTGTTTAATTGAAAACTCAGGCTTGAGAAAACTATGAAATGGTATGTTGTATCAGGACACACTGGGGACTTCATCCCACAAGATGCAATCATTTGGGAGAGTTGGTTTTCCTTTAAGCTTCTCCACACTCTGTTTTGAAATTAAACAGAAGATTTTCCTACCCCCATCACACCTAATCCTTCTCCCCACTTTAAGATTTATTCATTTGATTTTCCATCATATGGTAAAGACTTTCCCTCACTATCCCTCCCCTGGTTTTGTAAACTCTCTTTGTAATCTCAGGAGTTCAATTTACAGCCTGAAAAACTCTCAACAAGAGGGGCTATTCTTAAGTTGTGGAATTGAGAACAGGAGGGAGGGAAGGGGAAATGAAGTTTTAGCTCTCTTATATGTCTCTCTCTGCTAGCCTTTTGATAGGCAAAACTAAAGCCTGACAGCACAGCAGGAGTTTCAGAGAGGCAAGTTCAAAAGGACTTTTATGACGAGGGGGAAATGTTGAAAGAGGGAGCTTGCTAAGGTTACAGAGACACAAGAAGAAGAACAGGATTTGCATGCTTGCTATTTTCTCCTGAATGTTTTATTTATTTATTTATTTGTCATGTTTCTATACCGCCCCTCTCAGCCCGAAGGCGACTCGGGACGGTTTACACAAGGCAGTCTCTGCCCTCAATAAAACACAAGCAAACAAACCACAAAAAAATCATATAACAATAAATTAACAATTAAAAACATACAATTGCAGTCTTAGCGTCACGTTGAAATCAGTTTCCGTCACATCGTCGTCATTCCATATATCTAATTAAACCGTTACATTTCATCAGCAAATGCCTGCTCAAACAGCCAGGTCTTGACTTTCTTACAAAATGTCAGGAGGGAAGGGGCCGATCTGATGTCTCTAGGGAAGGCGTTCCAAAGCCGAGGAGCCACCACTGAAAAGGCCCTGTCTCTTGTCCCCGCCAGTGGTGCCTGCGAAAAAGGTGGAACTGAGAGCAGGGCCTCTCCTCTCCAGATGATCTTAAACATCTCAATGGTTCATAGGGAGAGATGCGTTCGGACAGGTAATTTGGATCCGAACCGTTTAGGGCTTTAAAGGCTAAAGACAGCACTTTGAATTGTGCCCGGTAGCAAACTGGCAGCCAGTGGAGCTGGCACAACAGGGGAGTTGTACACTCTCTGAATGCCGCTCCTGTTATCAACCTGGCTGCTGTCCATTGGACTAGTTGCAGCTTCCGAACAGTCTTCAAAGGCAACCCCACATAGAGAGCATTGCAGTAATCTATACGGGATGTAACCAGAGCGTGGACCACCGTGGCCAAGTCAGACTTCCCAAGGTACGGGCGCAGCTGGCGCACAAGTTTTAACTGTGCAAATGCTCCCCTGGTCACCGCCGAAACCTGGGGTCCCAGGCTCAGCGATGAGTCCAGGATCACACCCAAACTGCGAACCTGCGTCTTCAGGGGGAGTGTAACCTCGTCTAACACCGGCTGTAACCCTATGCCCTGTTCAGCCTTTCGACTGACCAGGAGTACCTCTGTCTTGTCTGGATTCAATTTCAATTTGTTAGCCCTCATGCAGTCCGACACAGCAGCCAAGCACCGGTTCAGGACCTGAACAGCCTCCTTAGTAGGGAAGGAGTGACAGAATTGGGCATCATCTGCGTACAGATGACACCGCACCCCGAAACTCCAGATGACCTCCCCCAGCGGCTTCATGTAGATGTTAAACAACATGGAAGATAGTATTGAACCCTGAGGAACCCCACAAGACAATGGTTGTGGGGTTGAACAGGTGTCTCCCAATAACACCTTCTGAGATCGGCCCTCCAGAAAGGATCGGAGCCACTGCAAGACAGTACTTCCAAGCCTCATTTCTGCGAGGCGTCCCAGAAGGATACCGTGGTCAACGGTATCGTAGGCTGCTGAGAGGTCCAGCAGAACCAACAGGGACACACTCCCCCTGTCGAGCTCCCGGTGTAGATCATCCACTAAGGTGACCAAGGCCGTCTCGGTACCATGCCCTGGCCTAAAACCAGACTGTGCCGGGTCTAGATAATCCATGTCTTCCAAGAATACCTGGAGTTGTGAAGCCACCACGCATTCCAGGACTTTGCCCAAAAAGGGAAGATTGGAAACAGGCCGATAGTTGATGAATTGAGTGGGGTCTTCAACAGTGGTTTTATAATAGCTTGTTTTAATCTCGCTGGAATGCTGCCTTCCCGGAGGGAGGCATTAACCACCACCTTCACCCACTTGGCCACTTTTGAATATATTTGAATGTTTGCTATACTTCCTCAGTTCCAAAACGGTAATGGCAGAAGAAAGGAATCAATACAGCCCATCTCAGCTCCCCCCTCCATAGTAACATCATCATTAAGTTTACAAACAGGTGAGGGGGGATACCCATCACATGTTAAATTGGGCATTTTTACATGTTTCTATGCAGGGAATTGAGGAATAAGTTGCTTGCCAACTGGCTTAGGAATAATCAGTAAAACCCACACTTTTAAAATAGCAAGATACTTGTACTCCACATTTGAAGCTTGTGTTGTGTAAGAGGCACCATCAGTTCCAGTTTCTTAAGTGTGTAGAAACACTGATTTTATTGTATGTGATGATGTCATGAGAGCTGTTGGCAAGAAAGCAGCGAATAAACAGGCAGGTAACCAAGGAGACTTAGCAGAGATAAAGTTTGGAGTATATACCTCAAGAATATTTCCATCTGATTAAGATATATTACGTGTGGGTGGGTGTAACCTGTGGCCCTGTTTTAAGAACTCTCTGTAATTCATCAATTCAGACAGGCAGCAAAGCTGATATATCCTCTTTGTGGCATCTAGCTGTTCTGGCCCTACCTATCTGTCCGAAGGTATCTCTCCTTACAAACCATCTAGAAACTTAAGATCTTCTGGGGAGGCCCTGCTCTCGGTCCTGCCACCCTCACAGGTGCGGCTGGCGGGGACGAGAGACAGGGCCTTCTCAGCGGTGGCCCTTCAGCTGTGGAATGCCCTCCCCAGGGACATTAGATTGACCCCCACCCTCTTAATGTTTCGTAAAAGAGTTAAAACTTGGTTATTTGAGCAGGCGCTTCCAAACGCAGTTTAGTTTGACCTCTGATCTTGGAATGGATGGATAACGCGACTGGACAATGCATTGGCAACAAAGTGCGGAGGAGTTATGGTTTTATTATGTTTTTACTGATGTTAAAATGTTGTGATTTTAGCTATGTGATTTTTATCTGTTTTTATATTGTTATGGGCACTGAATAGTGTCGTTTGTAAACTGCCATGAGTCGCCCTCAGGCTGAGAATGGCAGTATAAAAATGAAGTAAATAAATAAATAAATAAATAAATAAATAAATAAATAAAAAAATAGCTGGGTAAAAAGAGAAAGATAGAGAATGAAAGAGTGTGTGGCTAGAATGAATCAAATAGACCAGAAAGGAAGATAGGGGCCCATATTTGGGTCTGGTCATACTCACTGCTGGCTTCAAACCTACCCACCACCTGAGGGATTATTCCCCAGTCATGCTTTCCTTGGGTCACATTACTATAGTAAGAGAAAAAGGAATTCCACTGGTTACAAATTGTCCTGTAACTGCAACCCTATACGGTTCTGGCCCAGTTTGTTTGTCTGAACATATCTCCCTCTATGACCCACCTTTGAGTTTATGATCATTGGGTGAGGCCCTGGCCTCGATCTTGCCACCCTCGCGAGATTGGCAGGGACGAGAGACAGGGTCTTCTCAGTGATGGCCCCCCGTCTGTGGAATGCACTTCCCAGTGAAATCGGGGTGACTCCTCTCCTTCAGGAAGAAACTCAAGTCTTGGCTTTGGGACCAAGCATTTGGGCAGCTGGCTGAGCAACATCTGTAATGACTCATGAGAATTGTCAATTAAGAGACCTTGGACTGGAAGTCTGGAGTATGATTTGGATTTGCGGTCTCAGGCTTGGTTGTGTTAATATTTTAAGGGCCAAATATTTTTAATGTATTTTTATTGCTTTTAAATGTATTTTTATTGCTGTGGACCTGGTTATGTTAATTGTTGTGCTCTGTTTCTTTGTAGGCATCTAATGACTGCCAATTGTAAGCTGTCCTGAGTCCCCCTTTGTGGGTTGAGAAAGACAGAATACAAATATTCTAAATACATACATACATACATACATACATACATACATAAACCCTACAATGAAATGCCCCCTCCTAGAAATCTGTTGAGGACAGCAGTGAGCCAGGGTTTGTTGGGTAAATGCAATTGCAATCAATCCCCTTTTCATTAAAAAGATGGTGAGACCTGCCACCAACCCACTTGGTTTTCCTTGTGAACTTAGCAAGGCTGGTTGAGAAGCTGACTCCTTCTATCAAAAATACAGTACTACTCCGTATCCTTTGGGAATACATTCCTGAACGTTGTGTCGATACATGAAACCATGGACAATAGCAAATTCTATTGAAATGAAATATCTCTGCCCCCCAAATATTGTAGGATCATGCTGTAGAAATAGAAAGTGCCCAGACACATATAAATCAAACTGTGGATGCCAGTTTTGCAGATCCAGGGGTCATACTGTATAGATTGCTATGCCGTACTGCTATTGTAATGCAAAACATACAGTTAAGATACATTAGTTTTATAGAAAATCTGCTTCTGATGGAAGGAAAATGTTCTGGAATTGATTGGTTGATATGGGTGAGCATTATTTAATTTTATGGGTAACACTGTGGGGGCCTATCATGTTTTAAGCTTCATCACTGCAGTACCGACAGGGAGATCTGATCTCCAAAGTCAACCAAATTTTCCATAGAGGTGAATTGATTAGAAAACTCTTCAGACATAATGAGGGTCACATATCACTCAACTTGAATTTTTGTGGTAAATTCAGAAAGAGGGTTTTGAAAACATCCGTGAAGACTGTTGGACAAGGAGAGATGCTCTCTCTTTTTTCGAAATGCACAGAGCTAAGGCATTCTGGGAGCTACATTTTTTTTAATGATGCCACTTTCTATAAATAGTGGTCTATGTTATAAGGATGTCTGCAAGTTTTAAAAGGTCAGCATAGCTGAAATTTCTACATTCCTTAAAAAAAGAAAGAAGCTGACCTATTAAAATTGTGGCAGTTACAGTAGGTTTTCATTAATTCCCCCCTATAGTTCAGACAATGGAATACGCAATAAAATACACAATGGAATTCACAATAAAAATACACAATTTAATTTCTTGGAAAAGGTAAAAAGGGGGCCCTTTTCAAATAAAATATGGGTTAATTGAATTTGTGTGTCAGAGGATGGGGTTGTGGGTTTGCATCTCTTTGTATGTTTTTACCATATGCATCCTTGAAAACTTGTGAATAAAATGATAGAGTTGGAAGAGGCCTTGTGGGCCATCCAGACCAACCCCCTGCCAAGAAGCAGGAAAATAGCATTCAAAGCAAATACATCTGTATTTATTAATTGTTGATTAAAATATTAATAACCCACCCACTATCATGAGAACTCAGAACAGAGTACAAATAAATATAGTCACATATCCTCAAACATTTAACAGATGAAAATATTCTATGGGATCTCAGGCTTTGTAATTTGATGAGGCCCCCACACTCTTTGGCAGGGAAGGCTACAGATCTTGTAAAAATTCAGCTCCCATGACTTCATAGCATTGAACCATGGCAATTAAAGTAGTGTTATATTGCATTAATTCCACCACAGTGAAACCTTGACTTACAAACAAATCAACTTATGAGTTTTTTGACATGAGTCGTAGCTCGGTCAACTTTTTTGCTTTGACATGAGAGCCAAAAATTGAGTTGAGAGCTAGCGCAAGAGCGAATGTGAGAGTATGTCACCCACAAGACTTTAAGGGAGCAGCGAGGAAAGCTCCTTTTGTCCTTACTGTTATTTCTGCAATTCCAGGGCTTTGGGAAATTGTAGGAAAGCTGAGGGGCCAAGAGCCTATTATCAGTAAACTTCTATCTTGATTAAAATTTCAGAATTTATTGAAAAGAAACCTCCAGAAAAAGTAGCAACAAATCATGCATTTGCACTTTGTAAGAACACGTGCCTCACTCATTTAAGAAACATTTTGAAAGGGAGGAAGAAAAAACCTCCTTGGACAGGTTTATATTGAAACGTCCTGCAAGTGAAAGTGAGGAAAGTGTGGCAAAAAAGGCAAATGTCAGTGAAAGATTAAGTGAAGTTTGATCTTAAATGCTTTGCTAGACTTACCTGGTGAAGCCGTTGCGGTGGTGGGCACTCTTGTGCCAGTCATGGCGCCTTCAGGGCACTTCTTCCCAGAAGCCCCCTGAGCAGCTGGAAAGTTTTCTGCTGCTGGGGCCAGCTGGCTGATTAGCAGCAGGCCGTCCCTGCCTTTCTTGCTTGGCAGCCCATTTAAGGGCAGCCCCAAGCTGTTGCAAGCACAGTGCCTGCTTTCACTGATCTTACAAGACTCTCAGGTGCCTCACCTTGACTCTCAAGAGGATTTGCACAGTTCTCTATGGGGTCTGGTTGTTTTCGGCAGCATTTTTAACTGCCTTCTTTGGGGCTCTCCGGCTGGAAGAGGTGGTTGCCAGCTCTAAGACAGACACTTCTGGTAGGGATCTGCAGTTTATGGACATATCCATCCAAGGCAACTCTCTGGAACTCGGGGTCTGCTAGTCCAAAACAGACCAGGGTGGAAAAGGGGTCTTCCTCATTATTTGGGGATTGGAGTGAGAGCACCTGTGCCCAATCCGTTTCATATCCAAATTCCTAGGCTCTTGGGGTATGATCACAGGCCTGCTGTTTGTTCCCTACGATGGGAACCCCCTCACCATTTACCAATTCATGGCCATCTTCCACAGATCCCTTAGGGAGCTGGATCTCTTACACACTGAGTTTGGGGAGCACTCTTTCAGGATCAGAGCAGCTACTATGGCTGCAGTGGGTGGCGTTCCGGTGGATGCCATCAAGACTATAGGGTACTGGAAGTTATCTGCCTATTCCTTCTACATCTGGCTGGGCCTCCTCCTTGAAGGAATCAGGAATGCCAGCTGCTCTCTTTCTCACTTCCACAGAGCAGCTGCTATGGGTAAGAAGAAGAAAAGCACAGGGAGCAAGGCGAATGAGACAGGAAGGAGAACCAGCCAGGCGACATGATGGTAAGGAGGACGTAACTGAAGGACAACATCCTGGTGACTTGCTCAAGCAGCGGCTGAGAGGAATTCCACAGACCAGCCAGTTTTTTTTCTGTGAGGAAGGACTTCAGGATGCCAGGATCTTTTGGGGAAAGATGCCCCTAGTTTGGGGGACCATGCGGGGACGCCGCATTGGCACTGGACTGCGGAACTCCGTGGGTTAGACTCTTGTTTCTGGGAGTTGTTCCTTTCAGGCAGCCATGGTTGGTGGCAAGGAGAGTGGGGTCCTACCCCCGTTTTGTGGCATGTGGTATGGACCCTGGATCTGACTTCTTCATCCCCCCTGATTCTGGATCCAGAATGCATCCAACCAATGGGAGCCAACCATTGTTCCTGTAACCAATAAACAAGTTGTGGCCATTTGTTATATCCAAACCCTGTGTCTGTGTCATCTTTCCTGCCGGAGGGAGGTGTATCACCCATCCACATGCAAATGCTTTGCCAAACTTACTTGGCAGAGCTGTTGCAGTTGTGGGCGCCCTCATGGAGGTCATGGCACCTGCAGGGGACTTCTTTTTCCCAACTGGTCAATCAGCGGCAGGGCCTCCTTGCCACCTGATTGGCTAGGGCCCTCCACCTTTCTTACCTGGCAATCCATTCAAGGGCTGCCCCAAGATGTGGCAGGCACAGTGTCTGCTTTCACTGATTTATCCCACCAACCTTGAATTTGCATTTTGTTTTTAGTTCTATGTTAACTTGTCACAGCTTTAGGTTGACGTGTGGCATGGGCCATGGATCTGGCCTCTTCATCCTCCCGAATTGAAAGGGGTGTGTGTGTGTAAAGACGCTTGCTGCCAAATAATGTAAATGATCTGTTTTTATTTTCAAACTACTGCCACCAAAATATGTAAAAACGCTGCTTACAGCTGGCGTTAATTGGTGAAGACTCGAACTCAAAACTGTGACAGGATCTCTGCCACTAAACTATGTGAGGACTCTATATTTTCATAAGCTGCCACCTTTCACCATACTTGGCTACCCACTAGGAAGAAATTGTTTTCAAGGCTTGTGTGTGAATGAACTACGAGGAGAGATATTTTTGTTAAATAACTGTAAAGTTTATTCAAACAGTGTTCTAAGCGTGGAGGTTTCAGAGTTCAAGACTTAGGTGGTTACAATATCTTCTGAGAGGCACAGACCTTAAGGTTACTAAGTTTCTAAATACAGTGTTTGACTGTATTTCTCCAAACACTGTCTCAACAATATTATAGATACTAGGCCACAATAGGCTTTTTATCTATCTTCTAGGTTAGCTTTCCAGCCTAACCTACAAACAGCGGTTCCTATAGGCTTTCTAAACTTAACTGCCTTTCTGCAGTATCAAAACACAGCCTTTTCTGTTCTCCTCAGAACAGATAACAGCAGCTTCCCAAACTGCTACCCGCTAGTCTAACCGCTCCTGAATAACTGAAGATTTTCAAACCTGGAAATTCTAAAGCTAGTGTTAGGCTCCGCCTCCTGTTGCTGTGGCAACGGAACTTCTCAGAGGCGGGGCACTCTAATATCCTTGTTAACCCTTTAGGGTTTATAAACACACTGAAAGCCTGTAGAAATATATATATATATAATGAATGTTTCATATATTGGAACCCTTGATGAGTTAATGAACATTCATACTTTTTCATTTACACAACCAAAATTGGTATATGATGTTACAATTAAGTAAACCTCGCAACATGCAATACAAATAAACACAGTGGAAAACAGTTCGAGAGTCCGTGGGATGAGGGGAAGAGACCGGGGAGGGGATACAATCCAAATTAAATGGATGCAACTGTAGCAATCTCAGTTCAATGCCGGTCTCCCACTGGTGTGACCAAATAGGTGGGTATTCCCAAGTTCTCAAACGATCCAGTTCATAAGAAAATCAGTTCCCGAATTTGTAATCCAATATTTACTGTGTGGTTGCTGGCAGGTTTACTGGCATTAACTGCTTGGGATTCTGGAGGGGCCGCGATGGTCGATCTGCAAGGCCCGATCCATTTCGCCCTGTGGGCTTTTTCAAGAGGCAATTAAGTCAGCAGAATGCACAGCGTCACGGGATACATATACTGGAATATAAATCATTTATCAATCAAACTATAGAAAGTCTAAGCTCTGCGAATAAACCTGGCTGGCTAAGCATACAATCATAGACATTTTAGACATACCATAGTGGAGGAAGAGGCTCGCATACACCGTGCTCCCGAGGACCCCAAGGGTGGCCAATGCTACGGTGCTGCTGATTAAATAACAGTGGGAGGGGCTCATTTAGCCCGACCGGAAATTCACATTGAAGGGTGACGATCCACGAAGTTTCTCTCTTGAGTAGTATTGTTTGTGGATCAGTATGAGCTGGGATCTTCACCTTCTCCACACCTGCAAACTTGAATGATTCAGGGGAATGGTTTTGCGTGAGGAAATGTTTGTATAAGATCGTGTTGTCATACTTTTGGCGTATTCTTGAACGATGCTCCGAAATTCTCGTGCGTAGGGGGCGTGTCGACTGGCCCATGTAAAGCAAGCCACACCCACACTGGATGACGTAGACACACTCCTCCGAATTGCAATTTGTATAATTACGGATCTTAAGTGATTTATGGGATTTAATACTTCTAACCACCTTCTCTTGAAGCACCTGCGGACATGAGGAATACCCCCCACAAGGTCTGCATCCTGGTGAGACTATACCACGGCGGAAGGTAAGTTTTAAAGAAGAATGCACTAAATGATCTTTAAGATTCTTCGTCCGCTTCTAAGCAATTAAAGGTGGGGGCTGGAAGACGGGGATGTCTGGTAAGATGCCCCAATGCTTCTTTACAATTCTGATTATATCTTTACTGTGAGGGGTGAGAGTCAAAGGCCAAACTATCCTATTTAAAGGTGCCTTAGGTTTTCTCTGAAATAAAGATGATCTTGGTACTTTATTGGCCTTGATTCTTGCTCTATTGATGACATCACGTGGATATCCCGTTCCAAAGGTTGCTCCATCAGCTTGTTGGCTGATTGATCATAATGCTCTGAACATGTTGAATTCCTTTTCAACCGTATGAATTGTGAATACGGAAGACTATTGCGGAGTGAAGAGGAATGATGACTGGAGTAGTGTAAGATAGCATTTTTATCTGTCCTCTTCCTATATTGCACACCCCAAGTTTGTTGTGTTTCTTATATATTGTGGTGTCCAAAATTGACATTCGACTGGCTATATTCCATGGTGAACTGGATGGCTGGGTTCCAAGAATTCAGCCAATCCAGGAATTCAGGCATGGGTGTGTGGCCCTTTAAGAGGAAGAAGCAGTCATCAATGAATCTGCCGTAGTATTTTATGTGTCTTCCTGGGGATGATGGGTCTTGTAGGTGAATATTTTCTAGGTGTCCCATATACAAATTTGTGATTGAAGGGGTACATGATTGACCCATGGCAATTCCATTGATCTGAAGGTACATGTCATCACCAAAGGCAAAATAATTATATTCAAAAATACAATCAATCAGCTTCAAAAGAAAATGTGACGGAGGGGATGTGGTATCAGCACGAGAATCGAAGATGTCTGATAGTACACTCCTGGCCTCTGTAAGTGGAATGGAAGTATAGAGAGCTTTGACATCACAGGTCACCAAAATATCCGTTGTATCAATGCGTAAGGCTTCAATTTTTGTGATGAAATCAGTGATGTCCTTGATGTGAGATGGTAGGAGGGGAACAAAGGGTTGCAGTATGGTGTCCACAAAGATGGCGAGGGGTTCAATCAAGGAACCTGCCGCTGACAAAATTGGTCGCCCCGGAGGAGGAAAGCCCAGTTTATGAATCTTCGGGAGAAAGTACATCTGGGAAATGCGTGGTTGGTCATTGGTCAGAAAATTGGCGGTTTTCTCATCGATGAAACCCATCACGGTGGCCTCGTAAATTATATCACGGATGATGCCCTTGTATCTTGATGTGGGGTCTGCTGAGATCTTCCTATAAGATGTTGTATCATTAAGCTGCCGGTGGGCTTCTGATAAATAATCATTAATGTCCAATATGACCAGACCTCCACCTTTATCTGCACACTTAATGACAATGTCTTTCCTGTTTCCTAGTCTTTTGATAATTTCCACTTCCTCTTGGGACAAGTTGGAATGACACATGTCAATGCGGTGGTTGATGTCCAATACTTCCCTTTGCACCACTTGTTCAAAAGTTCTCAAATTATGAGAAATAATGTTGGGAGTGAAATTACTTTTGACCTTAATTCTAGAGTCATAACATACATCCTGAGTCGAGGTCTGGTCTGCAAAAAATTCCTTTAATCTCAATGTCCTAAATAAATTGGCTAAATCATGTCTAACACCACTGTGTTTATTTGTATTGCATGTTGCGAGGTTTACTTAATTGTAACATCATATACCAATTTTGGTTGTGTAAATGAAAAAGTATGAATGTTCATTAACTCATCAAGGGTTCCAATATATGAAACATTCATTACAGTCTTTCAGTGTGTTTATCTGCTTAGACTCTGCTACAAGTGTGTGTAGTGGCATTGTTGCCCGAATTTATTTCGGTTTCCATCCTGGAAGTATGGCTAATGTAAATGTTGTTAATTCTTTTGATGCGGAAGAGGCAGACTCCACCATACACGGCTTGTTCTTGTTTGACCCCAGTGAGGAGGGCCAGGCTTCCACAGCTGTTGATGCATCTATTGCTCCTGTAAAGGAGTTGGAGGACCTGGAATTAAGGTCGATCAGGGTGCAGCTGAACGCAGCTTCCCTTTCAGAATATGTTAGGCATTCATTAGTTCCGAGAGGTATGAGAGTACAATTAACACCTGGGGTTTATCTTGATGACCTGGAATTCATTGCTTCGTGGAAAGCCATTGCTGAAAAATGTGCGAGGGATTGGATGTTATTGATTATTAGACAAAATATGAAGGAATTATCATCCCTTAAGGAAGAAATTTCTACCTTAAAATCTGTCCATAAGGACTCCCTCCCAGCAGTGGACTTAAATAAAATCCAACAGCAATGTGATGCCTTACAGAATGAGCTCAGAGCCTACAAAATTAAAAAGTTCAAAAGGGACCAGCAAGACTACAAAGCCAATTGAGTCTTTAAATGGGTATTCAAAACTGGCTCTAGACTAAGTAGGAAAGTTTCCTTCCTGGATGATTCATCCGCAGGTGCCACCTCTAACGAGGATTTGGCAACTGATTCTTCAGCTAGCACTGTTTCTACAGGCCACCCGATGCAAAGACGTAATCCGAACAAGAAACAGGGTTTTCAGAAGGCCAGAAACAAAAAGGGTCAGACCTGATTGTGAATTTATCCTCCCAAGCCTTTACAGACAAAGAAATGTTTATTTTTGCAAAAGGACCATCGTTTGTGTACACCCCTTTCTGTGCTGATCTATCTATTAGACATGATTTAGCCAATTTATTTAGAACATTGAGATTAAAGGAATTTTTTGTCCGTCCTGCCGCCATCTTTGTCCGCCGGGTCTCCTGAACTCAGTCGAAGCTGATTGATTGTATTTTTTTATTATAATTATTTTGCCTTTGGTGAAGACATGTACCTTCAGATCAATGGAATTGCCATGGGTCAATCATGTACCCCTTCAATCACAAATTTGTATATGGGACACCTAGAAAATATTCACCTACAAGCACCCATCATCCCCGGGAAGAGACATAAAATACTACGGCAGATTCATTGATGACTGCTTCTTCCTCTTAAAGAGCCACACACCCATGCCTGAATTCCTGGATTGGCTGAATTCTTGGAACCCAGCCATCCAGTTCACCATGGAATATAGCCAGTCGAATGTCAATTTTTTGGACACCACCATATATAAGAAACACAACAAACTTGGGGTGTGCAACTATAGGAAGAGGACAGATAAAAATGCTATCTTACACTACTCCAGTCATCATTCCTCTTCACTCCGCAATAGTCTTCCGTATTCACAATTCATACGGTTGAAAAGGAATTCAACATGTTCAGAGCATTATGATCAATCAGCCAACAAGCTGATGGAGCAACTTTTGGAACGGGGATATCCATGTGATGTCATCAATAGAGCAAGAATCAAGGCCAATAAAGTACCAAGATCACCTTTATTTCAGAGAAAACCTAAGACACCTTTAAATAGGATAGTTTGGCTTTTGACTCTCACCCCTCACAGTAAAGATATAATCAGAATTGTAAAGAAGCATTGGGGCATCTTACCAGACATCCCTGTCTTCCAGCCCCCACCTTTAATTGCTTAGAAGCGGACGAAGAATCTTAAAGATCATTTAGTGCATTCTTCTTTAAAACTTACCTTCCGCCGTGGTATAGTCTCACCAGGATGCAGACCTTGTGGGGGGTATTCCTCATGTCCGCAGGTGCTTCAAGAGAAGGTGGTTAGGAGTCTTAAATCCCATAAATCACTTAAGATCCGTGATTATACAAATTGCAATTCGGAGGGGTGTGTCTACGTCAACCAGTGTGGGTGTGGCTTGCTTTACATGGGCCAGTCGACACGCCCCCTACGCACAAGAATTTTGGAGCATCGTTCAAGAATACGCCACGATCTTATACAAACATTTCCTCACGCAAAACCATTCCCCTGAATCATTCAAGTTTGCAGGTTTGGAGGAGGTGAAGATCCCAGCTCATACTGATCCACAAACAATAGTACTCAAGAGAGAAACTTGGTGGATCGTCACCCTTCAATGTGAATTTCTGGTCGGGCTAAATGAGCCCCTCCCACTAAACGCCCTCCTTGTGTGAGACGCCCCATCATGATCAGTAAAGTGTTATTTAATCAGCAGCACAGTAGCATTGGCCACCCTTGGGGTCCTCGGGAGCACGGTGTATGCGAGCCTCTTCCTCCACTATGGTATGTCTAAAATGTCTATGATTGTATGCTTAGCCAGCCAGGTTTATTCGCAGAGCTTAGACTTTCTATAGTTTGATTGATATATGATTTATATTCCAGTATATGTATCTCATGACGCTGTGCATTCTGCTGATTTAATTGCCTCTTGAAAAAGCCCACAGGGTGAAATGGATCGGGCCTTGCAGATCGACCATCGCGGCCCCTCCAGCGTCCCAAGCAGTTAATGCCAGTAAACCTGCCAGCAACCACACAGTAAATATTGGATTACAAATTCGGGAACTGATTTTCTTATGAACTGGATCGTTTGAGAACTTGGGAATACCCACCTATTTGGTCACACCAGTGGGAGACCGGCATTGAACTGAGATTGCTACAGTTGCATCTATTTAATTTGGATTGTATCCCCTCCCCGGTCTCTTCCCCTCATCCCACGGACTCTCGAACTGTTTTCCACTGTGTTTATTTGTATTGCCTGTTGTGAGGTTTACTTAATTGTAACATCATATACCAATTTTGGTTGTGTAAATGAAAAAGTATGAATGTTCATTAACTCATCAAGGGTTCCAATATATGAACCATTCATTATATATATATATATATATATATATATATATATATATATATATATATATTTCTACAGTCTTTCAGTGTGTTTATTAGGCATGATAACAAATCGAAAAATGGCGATTCTAAAATCAAATGGGGGATTTTTTTTGATTAGTATATCAAAGACTTACAAAAAAAAATCCCCAAAATTTTCGGAAATGTAACTTAAGTACTAACGAAATTCGTTAGAAATTCGTATGCCAGAGCATGCGCTTTCCAGATGGTTTTGGCCTACAACTCCCAGAAATCCTAACAGCTGGTAAATTGGCTGGGATTTCTGGGAGTTGTAGGCCAAAACTTGAATAAACCACACTGAATTCTAGATGGGACTCTCCAAATAGGAAGGAGGGAGGGAAGGAGGGAGGGAGGGAAGGAGGAAGGGAGGGAGGGGGGTTTTCTATTCTTGGAAGCAGCAAAAGAAAAGGAGGAGGAGCCCCCCCCCTCGCTCCTCACTGCCTCTCTCTCACCCCGATCCCGAGGGAGCGAGGGCCCAAGTTTGCCCAGGCTGAGAGGAAAAGGAAGAGGCCTGAGGCTGTGAGGAATGGTGGGAGTTGAAGTCCAAAACACGTACCTGGAGGGCTGAAGCTGGTCCCTGCGATGGGGCAAGGCAGAGCAACGGGGAAGAGAAGCATCTGAGAGAGCGCCGGGAGAGAGGAGAAGCGCGCGCGTGTGTGTGTGTGAATCAGGCCCCTGCGATGGGGCATGCATGGCAGCAGAGCAACGGGGAAGAGAAGGAGGGGGGGAAGCCTGGAGAGAGGAGAAGCGTGTGTGTGTGTGTGTGAAGCAGGCCCCTGCGATGGGGCATGCATGACAGCAGAGCAACGGGGAAGAGAAGGAGGGGGAAGCCTGGAGAGAGGAGAAGCGTCTTGCGCGTGTGTGTGTGTGAATCAGGCCCCTGCGATGGGGCATGCATGGCAGCAGAGCAACGGGGAAGAGAAGGAGGGGGGGGGGAAGCCTGGAGAGAGGAGGAGAAGCGTGCGCGCGTGTGTGTGTGTGAATCACTTTCCAGAATGCATTGCCTCTACCTAGCAGCAGCGTCACTTCCAGTTCCCCATAGAAATGCGGGAAAAAGAAGAAGCTGAATGAAGGCGGGAAGGAAATGAGGGGGAGAAGATAGGGAGAAGTGAGTAGTACATTAATTAATTAATTAATAATTAAGAATTTCTAACGATCCTAATGCAAATTGTTGGCCTCACGGACCGTAAAGGAAGTCTACTTCCTGGTTCGGGCAGCGATCCGTAAAACAACAAAAGTCCCATTAATTACGGATTTCTAACGAATCAATTAGATTTCCGTTTCAATTTTAGCATGCCTAGTGTTTATCTGCTTAGACTCTGCTACAAGTGTGTGTAGTAACCCTTTAGGGTTTGCCAAGGTTTTACCCTTTCAACATACATACATATATATAAATATCAACCATATTTAAAACCTGTAACAAAGAAATATGACTTCACCACAGGGGGGCATCCGTTGGTTGCCAGGGGATTTACGTCTTCCCGGTATTGTGCCGGCAGCACCCTGGTGTGGAAAGTGGTATTGGTCAGCATCAGGTTTTGGATGCAAGACCCATGCAGGGCAGCCAGCCCTTGTTCCTGTAACCAGTAAACAAGTTGTGGATATGTTATATCCAAACCCTGTGTCTGCGTTATCTTTCTTGCTGGAGGGAGGTATGTCACCCATCTACATGCAAAAGAAAATACATACTCTACAATTAATAAATCCACTTTATTTCTATATATTATCTTTTATGTATTATTTTAATGTATTATTTGTTATTTATAAAGTACATTTTTCTTACTTGAAAACACATAACAAAAATTGGTATGGTTTATTGGGGGCTGAAAAGGATTGATAGCATTTCAATTAATTTAAATGGGGACATTTGATTTGACATAAGAGTAAGTTGAGTTAAGCGCTCGGTCACAGAACGAATTAAACTCGTAAGTCAAGGTATGCACCATCAGACACATGGGATGGCTACACAAATCTTTTGCTCTCAAGCCGTTCATGCCCAAACACTCTATGGCACAAAGAGAATGGCATAAGAGCATAATACTGCCTTCCCTACTTCCAGCTGCTGGATCTTTCTTCAGCACCAGAGACTGACAGTATCTTTCAATTCAAAGACAGCAAGTACGTTCTGCCCACACCCATCACACTGCAGTGGCGGGTATCTGTAATGCATGCAGTCAGTTTTCACTTCCCACCTTTGGATTTGGTGTAAATATCACTTGCAGCAATAATGTTCCAAAATGGGTTCTGCATTTATAGTTTCTAACTCCCAACAATCTTTTATTAAAATTGGGAAAGCAGTAACATGTGCCAGCAAACAATGAGGGAAGCAGATTTGCTTACTGTGCTTATCAATCCTGCCAGGAGCCTTTGTTGTACCTTATCCTCCTCGCAGCGAGAGTGAGAAGAATGGAAAACAGAGGAAAACAACATAAAGGGAGTGGGGAGAAAGCTGCCCAGCCCACTGCTTGCCCCACCATCTTAATTGAAGAACAGACTACACGTATCACACTGTTTGAGCCTCTCTGTTTTTCTTCTTTTCCCAGAGACACTACACAGTGACACAGTAAGTGTTCCCTTTCTGTGGTATACATACTGAACAAGCTGCTTGCTTATGTTTGTCATTGCCTTTCCCTTAATTGGAGTGATACTGCAGAGAGTGGAAAAGTCCAGCGCTGCAGTTGCTTCCCCATTTTGGTTTTCTCTGGAAGGAAGTCATGCAATAAATAAGAGTTCCGCTACGATTTTGGGCAGATCTTTGTATTGTCTTGTCTAGAAACAAAGTTAAGTGTTGGAACAGACAATATGTGTCAGTAGAAGCCAAATCAGATTGCTTTTTCTGAGTCTTTTTCATACTATACAACTGGTAGGGAAACAAAGTGTAGCCGTTGAGCTGCATTTGTTCTCCCTGGCCCCCTTTTTGTGGTCTCAAAAAACTTCTGGGGTAAAGAAATATTTGCCCTTAGATGCCCTCTCTGGGGTGGTAGGCATTGCATCAATGTTTTTTCTTGCCTTCCCATCAAATAATTTGGATCCAAGGTAGGACTTCCATTTGTTTCAGTTATTACAGAAGTTATCTCCTGGACCTATAATGGCCCCAAGGGACTGAAATGCATGGTCAAAAGTCCCCTATGTCTCCTAGAGGCCATTTTGGGACAAAATGTTTTTCTCAGAGTGGGTGCAGCAGAAGGGATGCTGCCATTCAAAGTCTCCCATGAGGCTAAATCAACCCCCATCCTTCCACAGTTGCTCATGCATTCTATGTAATAGCCAGACTTCAATCACACTTCAAACTATGGTATTGATGTGAATTTTGCTATTAAATATAGGTTAGTATTTTTTGTTTTAAAAAATCCACATGCAATAACCTTGGAAATGACCTTAATCAAGTAGAGTTGTTGTTAATCATCTGTTATATTGTGGTAAGACTCATCTGATGGCTAGCCAGGGGGCCTTGGGTATTGTTTTGTTCAATGTATAGGTTGACCTCTGGAGAGAGGAATATGAAGCAATAAAGCATCACAGTCACTTGAGAATTTGAAAGAAACAGTGCTTGTCTAACTGTGGAGGGCTATAGTAGTGACTGGTCAAAAGCTTTACAGCTGGTTTAATCAGTAACCTGCACTTTTAATTAGTCAGTCACTGCTCTCCCACTGTGTTATAGTTTCTTCTTTGCTTCTATAAAGTTCTTGCCTTGCATTTGCGCAGTCACTTACAGCTTGATCATGTCAGTGGCTTCAGGTTGCCTGCTCTTGCTTGTGCTTGGGGCAATTTACCTCCAAGAAGGAAGATCTACACCTGTGTCTAAACAAGGTATGCCTATGATTTCATATTCAGCTCTTACCATTTTCTAAAGGCAAAAATATGCATGTTCATATTAGGTCAAATAGATATTATCTTCACTGACTTGGGCAAATTTGTCTCATTTGTCATCGTAATTTTGTGAACAGCGGTTGCTCAGAATAAAGGCCACCTCACTTACCCCTGGGAATAGGATTAGACAAATTTCCTCTCTTAGTTCAAATTGTACTACATATGCAGCTGCCTGGATTTCTAAATTATTCATTGAATACCAGCACCGAGACTTGATGGGGTTGTGGTCACTTCATCCTTAGAGAGAAGATCTGTTGTCTTCCATATTTATTACAACAAATGCGGACAGTCACATGCATACTACAATCCAGCTTGTTGCCTGCATTGTTGCTGCTTGAATTAATTATACTCCTTCTAGAACTTAATGTCCTTTAAAAAAATGACAGGTTTAAGCTGATAAGAGGTTTTTTGGGGTTTTTTTTTTGGATTAGCATGGGTTCATTCCTATTCTGGACATAGATTATTTGTAAAACTTTGCATGAAACCAGTGAACACTCATACACATTAATTCACTCATTCATATATGTTTTAGATGATATTTCATGTTTATTTCATTTAGGAATGCAACATATTAGTGGTTTAACACCAGGTGTGTGTCTTTCCAGTCATTTTGGTCAATATATTATGATAATGAATTATAGTATGCCTAAGGCTGCTCTGTCTGAAATCCAAATGATGTGGTTTGGAATGTATATAGGTGCTATTTTGTTTGTAATAGATGTAAATGTCTCTTGAACTATTCTTTACAGAGGTCAAACTACAAAATGTTTAGATATTAGGTTATGTGTGTGTGCGTGCATGCATGAGTGTGCTATTCAGTCAAATAGTTGCATTTTGTCCAATAATTAAGTGCCTCCAACTATTTTTGCACCATTGGAAAGTCAGAACTATTTTGTTACTTTATTATATTTATGTTGCTGTGTTGTTTTCATCCCTAACAGCTGCTTCTGTTCTTTATGCCTTAAGGTTCAAAATGTGGGCAGAAAGCTTATGCCACAGACCCATTGACTTTTTATGGTTATCTCTCTCGGATTGTTGGTGGGAACCAGGTGCACCAAGGTTCACATCCTTGGCAGGTGAGCTGTCCCCTCCTCTGCTAGTTGTAATCCAAGTCACTTTCCATTCTGTCATCATGGAGGTGAAAAAAGGAGGGTGCTGAATGTTTTAGGGCTTTGCTTCATGGCTTCTTTTGCTGAACAGTATGTTGATGTTTGCAAGAGCAGTGAAGCACATGCTGACATTGAGAACAATCACCATTCTCTCTAACTTGCCAGGAAACTTTTCTGATTAATTACGTTATCTTTTTTTTATTTAAAGGAGTCATTATTAAAAAGTGAGGACAGTGTACTCATCTGGAAAATCAATGCTGATTCTCATGTTAATAAGTTACAAAGGTGACATTTGCCTTGATCTGAACACTAATACATGGACACACAGAAACAAACACTTCATTAGACTTCAGTGATTACTTGAATGTATACCCTTTTGCACAATTAAAACTTGTGCACCAGCTGCGGCAGTACCTTGAAAAGTCAGATTTGGCCACGGTTGTCCATGCTCTTGTTGCAACTCGAATAGACTACTGCAACGCCCTCTACGTAGGGTTGCCTTTGAAGACTGTTTGGAAGCTTCAGCCAGATTGCTCACCAGAGCGGTGTACGGGGAACATACGACTCCCCTGCTGCGTCAGTTCCGCTGACTGCCAATTTGTACCAAGCACAATTCAAAGTACTGGCTTTAGCCTATAAAGCCTAAATGGTTTTGGCCCAGCTTACCTTTCAGAATATATCTCCCTCTATGAACCAGCTTGGATGCTAAGATCTTCTGGGGAGGCCTTGCTCTTGGTCCCATCTCCTTTGCAGGTGCAGTTGGTGGGGACAAGGGACAGGGCCTTTTCAGTGGTGGTCCCTCAGCTGCGGAACTCCCTAGCGAAATCAGATTGACTCCTTCCCTCCTGTCTTTTAGAAAGAAAGTTAAATCCTGGCTATGCAAACAAGTGCTTGCAGAGTAGTACAGGGAAACATGCAGCTATGAAGTAAATAGAATGGCATGTAATTTGGAACAGCTTCTGGATTATGATTTTGGGTCTTTGTGCAATGTTTTATGTATTTTATGTAATTTATTTATGTGCTATTGTTCTTATGATTTTTTTGTTATTTTAATGCATAATATATTTTGTATGTGTATGTTTTTATATTTATTGTGACATCGAATATTGAATACCCCTCCTTTCTTCCAAAATGGGATTTAAGGCATCTTACAATAATTTTTAAAAGTCCAAGCTAAAACATTCAATGACAAAAGTTAAAAAACAATTACATAAGAATAGGCTACCTTAAAAACATGATTAAGCATGTTAAAATATTTTACACATAAGATTATAAATACAGCACACCGTTTCGTACACACATTACTGCTCCATAATTAAAATTCAAAGGCCTAGAGTTGTGCTACTAATCATTGACTGTTAGAATTCCCAGACCTATGAATGTGAATGTTTGCATTTGGACACGTCATCTGAGAATATAGATCTTGCTCTCTGCCTTTCTTTTGTAGATATGTTAAACATGCCTTTCCTAATGTGACATGTGTTCTGCATGATCCAGGTTTCCTTGAAAAGGAATAAACATCATTTCTGTGGAGGAACCCTTGTTTCCACTCAGTGGGTAGTCACGGCAGCTCACTGTGTTGTAAGCAGGTACAGAGGGGGAAATTTACTGGGAGACCAACATTTTATGTTGTTTTATTTTGCATTGATAGTTTTTTTTTAAAAAACGTGCACCGTTTTTGACATGTTATGTATAAATTCAATACACACAAATACTATGATCAGCATCTTTTTGCTAATCAGGATTAGGCTGATCAGATCAATGGGACCTTAAATGAGATGACTCTTAAATGAGATGACTCTAATTTAAGCTCTCTTGATTTAATGTTAAGGAAAGTGATTGTATTTAGACCAATGGTTCCCAAACTTTGGTCCTCCAGCTGTTTTGGACTTCAAGTCCCAGAAATCCCAGCCATCTTACCAACTGTTAGGAATTGTGGGAGCTGAAGTCCAAAACACCTGGAGGAGCAAAGGTTGGGAACGGCTGATGCAGACCTACATATGTTGTTTGTGTGCTTGTGTATCTTTAAGTTGCCTGTTGACTTAAGAAGATTTTTCACTTAAGCATTTTCTTCCTTTGTGGTCTCTGTGAAATGCACACAAATGGTATTCTGATGCATCTGTGTAGCAGAATAACACCAAGAAGACGCTGTGTGCGGGATGCAATCAGCAGTAGTAGTCAAATTCCATAATCAGTCCTTTTTAATTATACATATTCAATATTTCACATTCAACGAAAGGTGGAATCAGTTGTAAGTATTTTCAATAAAGTTGTCGCAGTTCATTCCAAAAAACAAATATTCACTCTTCATATTGCCAGCAGCAGGGGAAACGGCGAGGCCTTTAATTTTTGACCGTCGACCTGAGCCGCATTATATTCCGGATTATAATTTCATTAATAATTTTGCTGAAATATGATATATGAAGAGTGAATATTTGTTTTTTGGAATGAACTGCGACAACTTTATTGAAAATACTTACAACTGATTCCACCTTTCGTTGAATGTGAAATATTGAATATGTATAATTAAAAAGGACTGATTATGAGTTTAAAAGTTCTTTATTATGGTTTTAAACATTAAAAGAAACATAAAACACAATCACCGACATCGAGGGAAGAGGGGGGGATAGGATAACACAGGGTGTAGGGGAAAGAAAAAAAAGGGGGGGAAGGGGCAGGGGCAAGTGTGGGGGAGAGAAATAAAAACGAAACACATTGGGGTTGGGGGGTAGTTTGGTTCTTGTAGGTTTTTCCAACATGCGGTTATATTCTTAATCTTCGTCCTCCTCTTTGTCAATTTACTATTTGTGCCTATAGAAAAATACAAGTGTAGTGTAAAATTCAATATTCTTAGTCGCGACCGGTCCGTATTGCTTACGGCTGTGAAACCATATCTTTTGCCCTTACTCTGACCAATATTTACATGTGGCGGCCGACATTGAGTGGAGCCTTCACCCTCTTAATACCAATTCAGAACTAAGTCTATCTTGTGTTCCCTCTTAAAATAGTTTTGTACTATCGTCCAATCTGTTTTTCTTATCGGGTTTTGCTCAGTATTTTTGAGTTCTTCTGTCATCCACTCCATTTGAGCGGATTCTACTACCTTATAAAGCCATTCGTCTTTCCTTGGTTCGCTAGCTGATTTCCAATACCTGGCATAGACCAGTTTGGCTGCAGTGGTTATGGCCAGAAATATACGCTTTTCATTGGCGTCGAAGCTTGGATCCGTAATCCCTAACAGGAACATATCTGGTTTTCTCTCTATCTTTTTTAGAAAGATTTTGTTTAGTTCTGTATTTATAGATTTCCAGTATTTTTGAAGTTTCGGGCACAGCCACCATAAATGGAAGAAGGTTCCGCTCTGGGCCCCGCAGTTCCAGCATTCTGTTTTGACGTTTTTATATATTTTTGCTAATTTGTCTGGGGCCAAGTACCATCTGTATAGGATTTTTATCCAGTTTTCCTTATATTTGTAGCAAACGGAATAGTTTGCATTTTTTTTCCAGATGGTTTGCCAGGTGTTCCATTTTATCTTATAGCCAATGTTTCGTGACCATTTTTTCATATGGTCTTCTGATTTTGATACATTTTGGGATAGCTGGCTGTATATCTTTCTAACTAGGTTTTTATCTGGCCCTAGCAGAACCTTCTCCAACTCTTCCTGATCGCACTGAAACCCTCTTTTTGAATCCAATTTGAACTTTTCGGCCACTTGGCAATATGGTAGCCAGCCCAGCTCCCTTCCTTCAGCTGTTAATTGTTCTTTACTTTTTAGTACATAATTGAGACCATTCCAATATATTAGTTCCTTATAGGTATACCATTTTGTGTCTTTCAATTGTCTAATTCGGAATGCTTCCACCGGTGAGAGCCAGGTGGGGGTTTTGGAGTGAATTTTAGGGCTGTGTTTATGCCAAATTCTAATTAACGGGTCCCGGATATAGTGGTTTTTGAAGTTTTTGTCCATTGATATTTTATTATATCCCAGATACCCGTGGAACCCGAATTTAAGATCATGGCCTTCTAAATTCATTAACCTATTATCTTCTAATTTTATCCAAGCTCCGACCCACGCCAAGCAGTTCGCCTCGAAGTATCTCCTCAAATCAGGGACTCCGAGACCTCCATTTACTTTATTATTTTGGAGTGTTTTCATTCTGACTCTCGGCTTCTTTCCACTCCAGATAAATCTGGAGATATCCCTCGACCAGATGTTGAATTGGGAGTCTTTTTTAATGATCGGAAGCGTTGCGAACAAAAAGTTCATTCTAGGAAGGGCCATCATCTTCACTGCCGCGATTCTCCCAAGGAAAGATAAATTCAGCTTTGACCAGTTATTAAATTCTCCCTTAATCTTCTCCCATGCCCCATCATAATTATTCTTATACAGTTGGGAGTTTTTGGTTGTGATATTTATCCCCAGGTACTTCACCTTCTTGACTACAGCTAGTTCTGTTTTTTCCTCGAGGTCGAGAATCTCCGACCCGGTTAAGTTTAGTGTCATCATCTGTGTTTTTGTTTTATTTATTTTAAAGCCTGCCAGCCCTCCGAACTTCTCGATTGTCTCCAGCCACTTAGTCAGTGATGTGTTTGGTTCTTCCACAATCAGCACCAAGTCATCTGCGAAAGCTTGTACTTTTATTGCCTCTCCCTTTATTCTTAACCCTTTCAGAGTCTCGTCTCTTCTAATCTCTTCCAATAGCATTTCTAATATCAGGATAAACAGCAGCGGAGAGAGTGGACATCCTTGTCTGACCCCTTTTTGAATCCTAATTTGATTGGTTCTGGTACCGTTAACTAAAATCCTGGCTTTTTGTTTAGTGTAGATTGCTTTTATTGTATTTACGAATTGATGTCCTATATCCATTTCCTTTAGTAGGTGTTCCAAATATTCCCAATTAGTCCTATCAAAAGCCTTTTCGGCATCCAAAAAAATCAGTGCGGCTTTTTGGTTGATGTTTTTATTATAATATTCGATAACGTCAATAATCGTTCGTATGTTCGTTTTTAAATGCCTATTTGGCAAAAAACCATTTTGGTCTTTATGTATTTTACCCTTTAGAAACGTTTTTAACCTCTCTGAAATTATGGATGCAAATATTTTATAGTCAGCGTTCAGCAGCGATATTGGCCTATAGTTCTCTGGCTCCGTTTGATCTTTCCCTTTTTTCCCAATCAATATTATATTAGATTCATTCCAGGATTCTGGGACTTTGCCCTGTTCCATTACCTCATTATATAGTATTTTAAGGAAGTCCACTATCTCCGCGCTGTGTTCCCGATAGTATTCTGCAGTATACCCGTCGGGCCCTGCCGCCTTTCCGAGCTTAGTTCTTTGAATTGCCCTTAATATTTCCTCTTTAGAAATCTCTTGGTTTAGTTGTCCCCTGTCCTCATCAGAGACCCTATTTATTTTTCTGGTACTAATATATGAGACCAATTCGTCTATCTTGATATCTTCTTTTCGGTAGAGGGCTGCGAAGTAGGTCTCTAAGACCCCCTTTATCTCCTCATCCGTTATTACCTCCTTCCGATTGTACTTCAGTTTATGGATCACATTACTTTTTCTTTTTTCTTTAAGTTGCCACGCCAATAACCTCCCGGGTTTGTTGGCCTGTTCAAAATATCTTTGGTTCATGAATTTCAGATTTTTTCTAATTTTTTTCTAACTCGAAAAATTCTTATTGTTTCTGCAATAGTCTTAATTCTTTCAGCGCCTGCCCATTATTGGGATTAGTTTTTAAGATTTTCTCCACCTTCTCCATCTTAGCTAATATGTCTTTAGGACTGATTATGGAATTTGACTACTACTGCTGATTGCATCCCGCACACAGCGTCTTCTTGGTGTTACTATTTAGGGCACCCTACGCCCTTTCCTTATTCTGTGTAGCAGAATACCATATGTGTGGATATCATAGAAGACCACTCAAAGAAACATGGTTAAGCAACCATTCTTTCTTAGGCAAGAAATACTTAGATGCGATTTGCATTGCCTTTCTCCAACTATATTATGCAGCACCTAATATGGCAGTCTC
Organism: Anolis apletophallus; assembly: GCA_030556195.1. NCBI lineage: Eukaryota > Metazoa > Chordata > Lepidosauria > Squamata > Anolidae > Anolis > Anolis apletophallus. The sequence continues at coordinate 82,130,900 of JARBWK010000002.1, read as the reverse complement.
CCAACCCTGCTTAGCTTCCAAGTTCAGACTAGTGCCTTAAAGGTATTTAGGCTTAATATGTTATATTTGTAAATGCTGATGTATTGTGTGATAAATTGAGATTTTATTTCTTTTGTTTTTTTTTTAAAAAAACATACTTAGGTTTATTTCCTGTTATGACTCTTGTTCCATACTGCAGCTCTCTGCTCAGTTTGCTGACTGTCACTGCTGGAGAACATGACCTGAGTTTGAAAGATGAAGAAGAACAGACCTTACCAGTTACACAAATCATAAAACACCCAAAATTTAACAGAAAGAAACCAATGGATTATGACATTGCCCTTCTAAAAATGAATGGCCACTTTAAATATGGTAATATTGTACTCTAATGGAATAATTTTTATGTCTGTCCATATATCTACATTATTCTAAACATTAATTATTATTGACATTAAAGGCACAATTATGTATAATTGAATAATACTATAGCAATTGCATATGGATTTGGGAAATATTTGATCAAAATAACAATCAGGGCTTCTACATAGCTTTATTCAAGTCAGGGAATAGAACAAGGTGGTGAGGAGATTATGGAAAGATAACTCTTATATGAGTACCTTGTTTCCTGATCTTCTCTGTAGAGATGGTGATTAAAAGCAGTAGCAGATAGCACGTTTCCCCTGCTGCTGGCAATGGTCAGAACCCCAGATTTCTCCTCCAGCTTCCCAGTTGGGTTGCCCCAAATTGCCTTGCAGCAGAACCTACTTTTGCAATAACTTAGGGCTCATTGTTGGAGGTAGTTTGACATCACCTTCACTGCCATGGCTCAATATTATGGGACCATGAGAGTGGTCATTTAGTGAGACACCAGCATTCTGCAGCAAAAAAGGCTTGTAAAACTACAACTCCCATGATTTCATAGCATTGAGCCATGGCAGTTAAAGTGGTGTCAAACTGTATTCATTCTACAGTATAGATAGATACACCCTTAATAATGGGAGTGAAGGTTGACTTGAGAAATCTGCATTAAAAACATTTCAGTAATATGAAATTTGAATACAGAAAATATCTTACATGTTTGCTTATTTCAAAAGGACTTGCCCTGGAAGAATTGTATTGGAGTTTTGATAATCAGTTCTTTAATTTTAGTAGAAACTAATCCTTGAATGGATTAATGTTGCTGCAAGTCATATTCAAATAGCTGTTGGCTGATAAACTGAATGAACATTGTTCACTCTAACATGTAATTTGTCTTGTAGGTTCAGCAGTTTGGCCAATATGCCTTCCAGATCCAAATGAAAGGTTTGATCCGGGATTTATATGCCTGACTTGTGGCTGGGGCCGTTTAAGAGAAAGTAAGCTTTTGAGATTACTTTTGAAAGGGGTTTTTTTGTTATAAAAACAAGCGTTAAGTGTGTTGGGTATTACTTCTGATTCACTATATTTAATATTTACTACATAGAGCCCCAATATTATTTATTTATTTATTAGGAGAATTTCTATCCCGTCCTTCTCACCTCCGAAGAGGGACCCAGGACAGCTACCAGCAGGCACCATTTGGTCCTGAAAAATAAATAACAAAGCATAAAATAGACTTAGCATACATTAAAAAACAATTAAAATATACATTAAAATAGTTCGCCATTTCAAGTCATCTTCCAAATCAATCAATTGCCGTTCACTAAAACAATCTTACCATTAAAACAATCTATTTTGCAAATGCTTGATCCCATAACCAGGGTTTGGGCTTCTTCTGGAAGGCCATGAGGGAGAGGGCAGATCTGATCACATTAGGGGGGGAGTTCCACAGCCAAGGGGCCACCACCGAGAAGGCTCTGTCTCTCGTTCTCACCAAACGCGGCTGCGATGGTGGTGGGACATAGAGCAGGGTCTCTCCAGATGATCTTAAGGTCCTTGGGGGTTCATAGAGGGAGATACGTTCAGACAGGTAAGCTGGGCTGGAACCATTCTATTCAAAGCTGATAGAGATTGCCCTGTGACTAATGTCCCTTCTACACTGTCCTTATATCCTAGGATCTGATGCCAGATTATCTGCTTTGAACTGGATTAAATGAGTCTACACTGCCATATAATCAATGATAAGCAGATAATCTGGCATCAGAACTAGGATATAAGGACAGTGTAGAAGGGGCCTACGGGTCCTTTCAAACTACACAGTTATAGTTCTTTGATTTCACTTTCTTCATGAGGGATCTTGAAATGTGTAATCTGAGGAGGCAAAAGAATTACAAGAAATGTTAAGTTTTGACTTTAATTAGAATTTTTATAAAAAGTAGAAAAGGCTGGGCTAGATGGACAGACTCTGACCTGGTATAAGGCAGCTTCTTGTCTTGTGTTTTGCTTCTCAGATGGAATGCTGCCCGAAATCCTTCATGAAGTGGAATTGCCCATCTTAGACCAGAACGAATGTTCAAGAGTGCTGTCAACCCTGAAGAAACCCATAAAAGGTGACACCATAATGTGTGCTGGGTTTCCAGATGGAGGAAAAGATGCTTGCCAGGTTTGTAAACAGAATAGCTTTGATAATGGAATACCTCTTTATTCTCATTGTTATTGGTTTGGTGATTTTTAAGTGCATACTACATGCTGGCAAACCATGATGTATGGATGATGGGCAGCTCTTCATTTCTGGGAGCTTCACAATACAAAAACTATGATCATGTTGCAGTTGGGGTTGAGACTTTTAACAACTCTTTCTAGTGATTTTGCTGCAACTGAGATTATCAGCGGTGCCAGACAGGATCATGGTGTAGCAAAGAGGTTTTAATGTCTTGCTTCAAAGTGATCCTGATGCTGCTAAGATCAGTTCAGATGTACCAACTTAAGAATTATAAAAGTGTTTTGAAAGAGCCAGTAACAAATATATGGGGTAGTGGTGGGAGCTAAAAATGCCATCCTCTGGGAATCCTATGGTTTCTTTAACTCTTCAGTTAACAATAAACGAAATTGAATGCTTCCTGCCCCAGAATTAAAAGCAAAAAAAAAATCACACACACCTTTTTCTGGAAGTGAGGTGGACTGGGTGATCAGAATAATTGCAGCAAGTCCAGTGACCCTCTTTCTTATCATAGACTACTTTTCATTTTAGCACCCAGTTTCAACACCTCTTTTTCTTACTATGAGAAAACCAAGAAGCATATCCAAAAAGTGGCATGGGCTCAATAAATCTTGCTGCTTCAAAATGGGATCAACTTTCTACTTTTGAAATCTTGCCACACCAGTATGATACCTGTTTGCGCATTGAACTGTCATCCATTCACCCCTACTTGAACTTGGATCATTACTATAACAAAGCATCATCCTATCACAATTCAATAATGGATCGCTTCAGAAATGTTGTTTTCATATTCCTTCTTCTTAAAGCAAACTTTCCAAGCTCTGCTCCCTGTCATAATATTACCTCAGGTTATTTTATTGGCTCCATGACTGAACCATTTCTGTTTAAAGTTATTATAAAGAACCAAATGTCCTTTTGGAAGACCATGAAATACATGCATCCATATTTTGTTTCACCTATAGCTTACTTAAAGATTACTTTTCTCCTCCTTTAGGGAGATTCTGGAGGCTCCCTTGTGTGCAGGCGTGACCATGGTTCTTGGACCCTAGTTGGGGTGACCTCGTGGGGCATAGGATGTGCTCGTAGTTGGATATATAACTTGAAGGAAAAGTATGAAAGAAGAGGCACACCAGGAATTTTTACAAATCTTACTAAGGTGCTCCCTTGGATGCAACAGCATATGGATGCCGGTAGTATTACAATCCCACTAGTATTATAATTCTATAAACATAATTGTGCCTTCTGCACAACTAATATTTCTGACTTCTCCTGCCAATCCTCCTGAAACAGCAACATGTGGAATTTATCACACAAACCAGGTAAATCATAATTACAGCAAGACAACAGCATCATTGTCTTGGACATATCCCATGATGTTGGTCCTTTCTCACTATTCTACCAATGGGAGACCATTGGAAGGCATTTCTTTTACAAAAGAAGGTCATTGATGGATTATTTGTGTTTGTTTGGATCTGTACATAATGTTGCCATGTGACAGGTCCAAAGCAGAGACACTGTTGTCCTGTAATTGCAATTTTCATGCCTTGTTCATAAGATTGGTTGTTTTTGGCCTTTTCCTGCCACAGTAGATGTGGAAACAGCTATACAGTTTTTATTTTATTTCACTGGAACCTCCTTGGTGAATTACATATATCAGTGGTTCTCAGCCTGTGTGTCCTCAGATGTTTTGACCTTCAACCTCCAGAAATCCTAATAGCTGGTAAACTGGCTGGAATTTTTGGGAGTTGTAGGCCAAAACATCTGGAGACCCGCAAGTTGAGAACCACTGATGTATATGGTACTAGCAAGACAAAGGATAAGCCAGTGTAATAGTTGTGTAAAACTTGAAATGCCAACAATCTTGACCTCTCATTTGGTTGCTTGCTCTAAGAGTGTTTGGAAGAACAGTGTGGCAGAGGATATGAATTTGACTGCTGTCTAGGAAAGCTTTGTAGCCTCTCGTCCCCATAACTCTTTGATAGATAAGATTGTCACAGAGCTGATCAATTTGGTTCAGGCCTTCACAGTCCTGACAATATTCTGCTTTGAAGTGGTGAAGTGCAACTGTAAATGAACATATTAACCTAGGTAGTTTTTTTTTTAAAAAAAAGGTTCAGGCTAAAGAATGCTATTTATATTTTGCTGTTACAAATTAATTACTAAATGTTTGGTCATATTGTATTTTATTAACACATTTTTCTTTTCCTTTTGAATTAGATGTCAAAATGAAAAGTTCTTCAGGTGAGTTCAAGGTTCTTTAAATACGATTTCTTTATTAGATGGTCACTGATAGAATCCAAGTTATTTATTTTATTTTAGAAAAATATGGATTATGGAACATGATCTCCCAAATTGTTGATTTTGTTAGTATTTGTATTACAATTAGTGACACCAAGAGTTTACACATCTGAATGTAAATGGATTAAAATTTCAGGATTTCAATATGGCTTATGGTCCGAGTAGTTTGAAAATTAACACCACATTTCTCCTAGTGGTTGATTTGTTATCAGTTGATCCCATGAATCAGTTCTAGTTAGGAGTAGCTGTTGGTAGAGCAAAGGTGTTCTTTTGTGTGCAACATACATTTCGCTTTTTCAAATGAGATTTGCTGTAGAGATGGTTTAAACAGATTTGTAGTCATTTCTATATTAACATTTCTTGCTGTTTTCATTTTAAAAAACCAACAGAAATGATCTCATAAGCAATATATGCAACATTTCTAATCACTTCTTGTTGGACTGATAACATATATTGATACATATTGAATCATGTACCATATTTCATATTTACAATGTAGCATCATGCAGTATTCAAGATGGTAAGCTCTCTGGCAAAGAAGGAAAGCTGATTTTCCCTGGAGATGGCAAGCAATATTATCCAGACAACCAGTGAGTAAATAAAAGAAACGTTAATTCCTCATGTTTTGTCAGATGAAACCTCATAGCCCCAGAGTCTTGCATAAAGAGAAAGCAGAACTAAGTCTAATGGTTTCATGTTACAAGCAATAGATTTCTATTGAACATAAGAAGGAACTGGGAGAGGGATTCGGCAATGGAACCAATTGCCTAGAGAGGTGATGGGGTCTCATTCTCATCTTCAGAAAAGGTCTCGACAGCTACCTGCATCTAGTCATTGATATGTATTGTGCAGTGTTGCTATTCTGCACAGGGGCTGCATAGCACTCGTGTAGTAGAACCCCAAGCATAGATTCTTACACAACACTGAGAGAATATTGAGGGAATGCCCACATCACACTCTTGATGCTTTTCTTTGCAGACCTCATGGCCAATGTATCCATGAGGGATACATTACCAGAACTTACATGAATATGCGAAACTGCCCATAATTGCAAACCCTATTGAACCAAATAACTTCCAAGCCAAGAATAAACTTGGAGTTGCATTAGAGAAACCAGAAAATGCCTAGAAACGATAAATTCTGTTGATTGTTGATAAATAAAATTGCAGATACCAGCCCCGCAGATAGAGGGGTCATACTGTATTTATTCATTTGTTAAAATGCTTATATCCTGCTCTGCATCTGAAGATCTCAAGGTGGAATACTAGTATATATTCCTTCTCTGTCAATTTAGGCTGTGTGTTTGGACTCTGCTTGTCCCAGAAGGAATGCACATAGTGTTGGATTTTTCCCATTTTGATCTGGAGCCAGATCCATTCTGTGACTATGATTCCTTGTCAGTGATTTCTATGGATGATAGACTTGTTGGTGAGTTTCCATTTAAATATAATACAACAGATTGTAGGCTCTTTGGTCTCCATTAAAAGTAGATGCTTTGTTATTGTTGACAAGTTGCACATAATACTTTTGACTGTGTATAATATCAGGTGCTGCATTTTGAGAGAATAGGCTCCAAAAACACGGTTTGGTGCAAAGATGGCCTCTTAGCCATCTGACAAAAGGAGCCGAAATGTTTGCCCAAATTTGGAGTAGACCTTGGTGCATATTGAGAATGCCCCCCCCCCATTCACATTACACATGTGGTAGGTGTAAACCAGCTTGAAAACAGTAATTTTGAACATTCATAACTAAGCCCTTTAGACATCAGTGAATTTCCCCCTTCATAAATATTAGTAACATCATGTTATATAAATATTCATTTTCAGGGAAGTTCTGTGGAATGTTTCCTCCTTTGCCTGTCTTGATTGGCTCTAATGGTGTAAGGCTAAAATTTTTATCTGATAACAAGGAACATGGAACTGGATTTTCTATGACATACCAAGCTATTAAACCAGGCTCTCTTTTAGGTAAGTAAGGTCATAAAATCATAGAGTTGGAAGGGACTGCAAGAGAGATCTGGTCTAACTTCCTACTTTTACAACTAAATAACTCCTGAAAGATGGTCACCCAGACTATGAAGGACCAATGATTCCCCAACCAGCTCTTATAGTCAAAATGTTCTCCTTGATATTTAGGTGGAATGTCTTTCCTTATAATTTGAACCCATTGATTCATATCTAGTCTCTGGAGAAGCAGAAAACAGGTTTGATCAATATTGTATATACCATTTCTTCATGTATTTAAGGATGTCCATCAACTTGCCTCTCAGTCAATCTTATCTTCTCCAAGCTGAACAGCTCTCAGAGATGTTTATTATAGGACTTGGTTTCCAGAACTTTGACCAACCTGGTCGCTCTCCTCGATACACATTTCAACTTGTCAATATCCTTCAATGAGTTTGGTGTCCAGAGCTAGACACAAAATTCCAGGTGAAGTCTGACAAAAGCAGAATGGAATGTTCCCATGGGAATTACACCACTGACTTGTGCTAACTCATTGTCTATTTAGACTCTGAGCTAATATAATCTATTCATACATTATGCAAATCAAGCTTTTTAAAATGTATGCCTATTTATCTATATTTTCCTCCATTGTAAACCTATATCTCAGTGGTGTATATGTTAGAAACATAAAAATACAAAAACCCAACAGAAATGTTTGAAAAAACACAATAAAAATAAATGCATAGCCATGTTATTCTAGAGAATAACAATATGTAAAGAAATCTTGTAGCACTTTAGAGAATAAAAGAGTGAAATTTCTAGTACAAGCGTTCATAGATTCAGCATCTGAGAATGTAGACATAGCCAAAATAAAATGAACTCATTGTTTTGATGCTGTGGAAAGTCTACATGACAAATGGATGGATTCACAGCAGAACTGCTGCATCCATCCATTAATGCAGACCAGCAGATTACAGGATTTATTCCAGAGCTTCCTGGAAGCTCTAGAACTGTGGTTCCCAAAGTGGGCGGTACTGCCCCCAGTGGGCAGTGAGGTGATCCAAGGGGGTGGTGGGAGGCTTTGGAGAATTTGGGGGGCACTGAAGCCCTGTAAGGGGGTGGTGGCAGAATTCCAACTCGCAAGCGCGCGAGTGTGTGCCTGTCAGTTGGAAACCCCATGCAGGCGCTGCCTGGAAACTGCAGCGCGCAGCCCCTTCCTCTCCTCAACTCTGCCCACGGCACAGTCCTGTATCACCCCTTCCAATCCAACGGGTCCCTTGGAAGGAAGGAGCGATAAGGGACTGTGTGGTGGGCAGTGTTGAGGAGAGGGGGGGCGCTGTGGTTTCCAGGCAACGCTTGCCCAGGGATTCGAACTGGCAGGCTGAGACAGTCGCGTGCTTGCGAGTGTGTGTCTGCCAGTTGGTCCAGCGGAGAAGGAAAGCCTCCACATCTGCAAATGCCCCCTGAGTCGCTGCGGCGTTTGCAGGCGCCTCCTGGAAGATGGCCGTGGCACGAAGGAAAATGCACGCAGCTCCCAATTTCCAAGGTCCAGTATTCTCTATTGCTCAAGTTTAGTTCAATTCCATTGCTGTTGGGAGTTCAGAATGCTTTTTGATTGTAGGTGAACTATAAATCCCAGCAGCTGCAACTCCCAAATGACAAAATCAATCACCCCAACCCCACCAGTATTCAAATTTGGGCATATTGAGTATTTGTGCCAAATTTGGTCCAGATCCAGGGTTGTTTGGGTTCAGAGTGCTCTCCAAATGTAGGTGAACTACATCTCCCCTAAATCACTGTCAATTCCTCCCAAACCCTTCCAGGATTTTTTGTTGGTCATGGGGGTTCTGTGTTCCAAGTTTGGTCCAGGTCTGTCATTCATGGGGTCTCGGCTGTGGAAGTGAGTGCTGAATTGGTCGATGGTACTGCAAATCCCATAATCCGTTGTCAATACTCCCCCAAACATATTGTTTTTGTGATTAATCACTATGCTTTAATTATGTTCAATTTGTAACAATGAAAATACATCCTGAATATTAGATATTTGCATTAGAATTTATAAGAGTAGCAAAATTATTTATGAAGTAGCAAGGAAAATATGGATGGGGTCACCTCAACATGAGGAACCTTATTTAGGGATCACGGCATTAGAAAGGTTGAGAACTACTGTATTAATACATATATCTTTCTGTTTAATTGCTTTTACATTAAAAAAAATTCTAGGGGGGCGCTGAGTAAATTTTTTCCTGGAAAGCGGCCGGTAGGCCAAAAACGTTTAGGAACCACTGCTCTAGAATGATTTTGCAGTTTCAGAGTTGTAGACAGCTGGATCCAGCCCAATCCACACTGCCTACAGACCTACAACTGCATTGACACCAGCAAACAACTCATCCCCAGAGGCTTATTAGTGATATTACACCAAGACTCCAAACTATGTGATGAGAAATGTAGCATTGCCAGCAAGCTTCTTTGAGGGAACAGGTTTCTGGTGGTGATGCATTGGTAATGGAAGTGGCCCTAATGTGTCCTTGGCCAAGCTAGCCAAATCGATTCTGTGAACACTACTGGACTGCATCAGAGAAGCACTTGAGTGCTTTAAATGGAGTTAATAAAGTAGATGAAGGTGTGGCCTGAGTCTATTATACAGTGTCCCAGAATACTTGTAAGGAATCTGAACAAACACAAAGTGTGGCCTGAGTCTATGAAAGCTTATGCTACCAACTTCATTTTCTCAGTTAGCTTCTAAGGCGTTTCAAGATCCTTTTAAATACTAGAAAAATGTCTAGCAGAACAGGAGTGAAACAAATAAGAGGGACAAAACACTGTGAAGTTCTAAAAGCAATGGAAAAAATGCTGAAGTTGCTAGAAAAAGCTAAAGAGTTTTCACTTATTGCTGAAAAGAGCATAATGTGAAAACAGACAAATCTCTTAGATCAAGTTTGCTCTTAAACCTGAGATATTATAAAGCAGCTTTTCTCCACCTGATGTCCTCCAGGTTTTGTAGCTTTCCAATTTTGCTTCACTTCACTTCTAGATTCTGGCTGTGGATCTCTAGCAATTCTCTTTGAGGAAGGAACAGTGCAAAGCATGCATTATCCTGAGCCATATAGTAACTTTGCAGACTGTCAATGGATTATTCACGCTCCAGAAGATCATGTGGTCAAGGTACAAGTTGGCAGTTCACTTAAGAGTCTTCTTTGAGCTAAATAATGACATAATTGCTATGGCAGACATTTAGCATAACACTCCATTGCCAAGATAGTATTCTTCTTGAGTTGTTTTATAACTGATGTACATGAAAGCACTCTTTGGGCATTCCTGCACCTAGTTAGCTAAACATCCCATTGGAGAGCAAAGCTGCCCCTTGTGGCCTTTGCTGTCCCACCCCTGACATCATCTGGAGCATTTTGACCTGTGCCTTGGCATCCACGCATATTTATTTATTTATTGGGGCTTCTTCGCCGCCGACTCCCGGGGGCTCGCGGCGGCTCACAGAGCCAGTGGCACAACGCCACAGGTTAAAACATAAAAACAGTTAAAAACAGTTAAAACAATTAAACAGCAAAATGCAATATAACAATTGAGCAGCAGGAGATATCACAGCCCAGAGAGTATAGACGAGGCCTACTCGCCGAAGGCCTGCCTAAACAAATCAGTTTTGCAGGCCCGTCTAAATGGCAGCAGATCTCTCAGGGCTCTGGCTTCGGCCGGGAGGGCGTTCCATAGTGTGGGAGCTATAATAGAGAACGCCCTCCGGCGGGTCGATGTTAGATGTGCCGACTTTACAGATGGTACTACCAACAGGTTGGCCTCTTCGGACCGAAGTGATCTCGCTGGCAATATGGGGTGAGACGGTCCCTCAGATACGCTGGCCCCAGGCCGTGTATGGCCTTGAAGGTAAGAACCAGCACTTTGAAGACGACCCGGTGCTCAATAGGCAGCCAGTGCAGATCCTGCAAAATTGGTGTTATACGGCATCCTGCTGGTGCCCCAGACAGGAGCCGGGCGGCAGTGTTCTGCACCAGCTTGAGCTTCCGGATCGACGACATAGGCAGGCCAACGTAAAGCGCGTTACAGTAGTCTAGCCTTGAGATGACCGTGGCTTGGATCACCGTGGCTAGGTCGCTCCCGGGAGAGGAGGGGCCAGCCTCCTTGCCTGGCAGAGGTGGAAAAAAGCAGCCTTGCTGGCCATGGAGACCTGGGCCTCCATGGTCAGCTGGGAGTCCAACTGACACCCAGGCTCTTCACAGACGGCGCTGGATGCAGCGCCGCACCGTCAGGGTCGGAAGCCGGGCACCCACCCCGCCCGGCCGCCCAGCCACAAGATCTCCGTCTTCGCCGGATTCACCATCAACCTACTGGCTCGCAGCCATCCAGTAACGGCTTCGAGGCAATGTTGGAAATTATCGGGGACGGATTCCGGCCTGCCCTCCATCCTCAGAATGAGCTGGGTGTCATCGGCGTACTGATGGCAGACCAGCCCATAACTCCGCACCAGCTGTGCAAGCGGCTGCATGTAGATGTTAAATAATAGAGGGGAGAGAATGGCCCCCTGAGGGACTCCACACACTAATGGGGAGCCCTCGGAGACCTCCCCGCCCCTCCTCACACGCTGAGACCGCTGGCGGAGGAAGGAGGACAGCCATTTAAGGACAGTCCCCCTCACTCCGGCCATGGCCAGGCGGTGGATCAGAAGATTGTGGTCGACCGTGTCAAACGCTGCCGTGAGGTCCAATAACACGAGCAGCGCAGACCCGCCTTGGTCGAGCTGGCAGCGGAGTTGGTCTGCATATGGTGTGGATGCCTGCAAAGGAAAGATCTAAATATACCCATGTGAATTTAAATGCTTTGTTGTCAATTTCTAAATTAGAAGGTATTCGTTTAAGATTTGTTTTCCTTTAGTAGAAACAATTTAAGATGGATTCACTTTTAAGGTAGCTTTAGGCACACATATTTAACATCTCAGTAAATAGGTATCAAGTTGGACAGTACGTCAGATTTAATATTTTGAAAACTACAATTTGATGTCTGTTAACTTTAAAAAGTTTGGAGATCTTGGAATTACAGGGATACCTTTGTAAAATACTACCAAGAGATTGTTAGGGAACACTTGTTGAGACATTGCCAGAGACTACAATCGGTAAAAATTGTGGTTCTGTTTTTATATATGAGCTATGACAAATTCTGATATTTCCATTTGGAGATTTACAGTTTATACTGCTGTAAGTTAAGCACACACAGGATTGAAGGCAGAATTTATGTTTATTTAAATGAAGATGTTTTTCATAGTGGTCATGAAAATGAGAATGGTTTTGCTTCTTCTATTGTGTTTTAAAATGGCTTTTAATTACATTATTGTTTTTGATGTGGCAATTTGTGTGGCTGTATTTTAATGTTATAGTGAGTTTATTATATCTTTAATTATATTTGTTTCTTAAATCATTATGTGCATTGCCGGAGATGTTGGACCAGATTGAAATGGGCTGCAAATTAATTAATTAATGCATTAATTAAACTTCACCAATTGAACTATGCCATTTTATTTGAAATCAAGCCTTTCTGTTTTGGATCAATTTCAATCTTTTATTGTATTTTTTAAAGCTCACCTATGAAACCTTTGAACTAGAGGAAAATGAAGACTGCACTTATGATTCAGTGACAGTCTATGAAAATGTTGTACAGGAACGTGAAATAGGTTTGTTTCTTATGTTTATTGCTTGTGTTGATTCAAAGCTTCTTTATGGTTTCCTGGCACCATTGATAGCACTAAAGCTCCTTCCACACAGCTGAATAAAATCCCACATTATCTACTTTGAACTGGGATATATGGTAGTGTGGACTCAGATAACCCAGTTCAAAACAGATATTGTGGATTATTCGGCCTTGATATTCTGGGTAATATGGTTGTGTGGAAGGGTCCTTAGAGTAGAATACTAAAACAATTGGGGAAGTATAGAATAATATAAACATGTTTATGGTGAATATGTTATCTGCGAGAATTTAGTAAGTCATTTGCGCATCTTGACTTTTTGTTGGAAGAAGTTGATCACTTTGAGTGCCTGGAACCATCAAGCTACCTTCAAACATCCCCATTCAGTGATGGTTTAGTTTCAATTCAACATGTTGGATCCCCTAGAGGAGGAGAATGGGCTACAATAGGATGGCACAAAATACAGCCCTCTCAATGTTCTTGGACATTATGTCAATTACCTCTAGCCAGCAGACCCACTAGGATGGGATTTCAACCCAACTTGGTCTATAACAAACAATTATTTTCTTTAAACGGTAGAGGCTGATATAATATCACAAGGCACTAGAGTAGATCTAACTTTATAAAGTTTGAGTCAGTATCTGAAATATTTATTTACCAAATTTTCTGGCGTATAAGACTACTTTTTAACCTAAGAAAATCTTCTCAAAAGTCAAGGGTCATCTTATATGTGGGAGTCGTCTTATACACACGAGTAGACTTATACACCAGGAGTCGTCTTATAGAGCAGGTGCGGAAACTTCCAATCTAGACTGGAGAATCTGTGGTTGTTGCATATGGTGGGGGGAGCTAAAAATGGCAGTGGCTGCGTCCCTGCCGTATACAGCGACTGTATGAAAGTATGGAGGGCGACGCTGTACAAGTACAGTAGAAGAAAATCCATTCATCAGGATTTGTGGACTTAATATGGTCTTGATGGTAAGGTGAAGGTTCGCCTCACCAGGAAGGTGTAAGTGAAGGACAGAGCAAGCTGCAGGCGTCCGGGGCGCCTGGGATATGGAAAAAGGAGTGGCTCTGGGTCCAGAAAAACACATCTCTTTTACCTGTCTGGCCCACCCTTGTATCCTATTACTGTACCTCCTCCTCTGCCTCTCAGATCTCACTCCTGAAGACTGCAGTGAAGTGGTGAGAGATCTGAGATGAAAAGAAGGAGGTAAATCCAATATGATTACCATATTGGAATCAAATCTGATGCTTTAAAAAAATTATTTGGTGTGCATTGGAAGAGGGGTAGTCTTATACGGCAAGTATATCCCAAACTCTATATTTTAACTGGAAAAGTTGGGGGTCGTCTTATACACCCAGTCATCTTATACGCCGGAAAATATGGTACACTTCCCTAACCTATAAATACTTGTAATGTTTATAAAAGAAACAATAGATATAATTATCAAAGACATCTTGGACATTTGAAATATTGAAAAAATGTAATGAAGTTGTGCTTTTCTTGATCTGTGACTACAGGTGAATGTTTTGTTTTTCAGCTCGATCATGTGGATTTGCTGTTCCTCCACCAGTTTTGAGTTCTTCTAGTATCATGCTAATCAAGTTTCATTCAGATGAAACAGAAAACTTTGGTGGATTTAAGGCCATTTTTTCATTCATTGCTGTTGCAGGTAAAGAAAATAGAGGAGGGATGGGGTTTCAATGTACATGCAGTTCTTAAGTTACAAACATCTAACTTATAAAGGACTCATTATTACAATTTAGGGTGAGGCAACAGGAAGTGAGAAAAATCTGCCCCTAGGAAGGGAAATTCACCCATGAAAGAGTTATCAACAGGAAAAGGTTTCTTCACTGAAGCTTTATCACTATCTTTGTTTCAATAACAAGCCAAATTTTTCAAAATCCAGTTGCCACAGGGACAGAAAGTGAGGTGAAATGTTCTGAATGGGGGCACAGACAGCAAAACAAACACCACAAGTGTGTTAACCCTTCCCTATGTAATGCTAAGCTAATATATACATATATTTGGCTGGAGCTACACTTTAAAATGTACCTGTTCTGACTTGCAAACAAATTCAACTTAAGAACAAACCTACAGAGCCCATATTGTTAATAACTTGGGGACTGTCTGTATTAGTATTCCACCTTGTCTCTTGTGCTATGCTAATAATATAATATAATAAAATATATATACATACTGTATAATATTTATAATATAATGTAATGCAATATACTACTAATAATACAATATTATAATTATATATTTTATATTTCATGTATTATTACTAATAATATTACAATATAATGGTATAGTACAATATAGTAATATATAATACTGATATTGTACTGTGCTAATAATATAATATAATATATTGTATGTATGTATATATATCTTGTAAGCCGCTCTGAGTCCCCTTCAGGGTGAGAAGGGCAGCATATAAATGTCATAAATAAATAAATAAATAAATAATAGCATTCCATATATTTTGAGAGAAGTATTTTACAACATTGGGACTTGGCTTTAGCTCAGTCCTGATTTTGTATTCATATGGCATCTGTATTTGGAATTGGTGGCATATAACAAAGGTATATTCTACAATCAAGTTACTCTAATCACTAATATTAGAATTGAAAATGTCATATGTCCTTTTTTTTGGCTGTTCTGAGCATCGTTTTCATAGGTTTCTTGCCTTGGAGGGCATAGACAATCAACTGTCCGCAGACCACAGTTTAAAAATTCATTTTGTATGATATTATATAGCTTGTAGGTATTTCATTTATAGCCGTTTCTTCTGTAAGCATACAATATAATTGTAATCCTGGTATACAGGATTCTATGGTGAATTCTATCTCTGCCACAGCCACACTTTGTGGCTATTATTTGTGTTCTACTTGGCCATCTGAATAAAAGGGAAAGCAGTATACAAAACTCATATGAATGATTGGTAGCAATCATAGTGTCGTTTGTTCTGAACTCTGAAGATAGCTCAGGGGAATCAGTGATGTAGAATACATGTAAAAAGATGCGCAATTGAATGTGATAAAGCAAGGTTTCTGAAGTCATGTGTAAAACAACACTCTGTATCCTAAGCATCTAATCATTTTACATGCTGTACCTTAAGACTATGATAGTAATATTGTTTAAGAGGATTAGTAAGGGTAGCCAGACAAAACAGGATCAGCTAAGACTTACTCCTTGTTTATGAAATTGTGTGTTCTCAAACTTACTTTCTGAGATATTCTAAGCAATGCTGATTTTCTGTCTTTCCCTCTTTGCTAGATTTGAACATATCAAATTCAAGCAGTGAAGTGTTGATTCCTGAAGAAGCAAGTAATGCTACAAATGCAACTGACCTCCCTGGTAAATCTGCTTGTGTCAAGATACTCTTTGGTAGGAGTAGAGGAAGGTGAAAGAGATGTGGGAAGCACAGAGTTTGGTTTGTGGATATTCTTGGGCCATGCCTAGTACATCAAATGTATTGATGGTATTGGTGACCATTGTCATTCCTAGAGGTTCATGTTTTTGATGTCAGTGGGATGATGAATCCAGAACATTTTAAGAACTGTCCAACGAACTTAAATTCATTTCCAAAACATGTTTAGCACCTTAGATAGCTGCCACAAAGTTTGGGCTGGATCTGGGAATAGGTTCATTAACCATCTTGACAAATATTACTATGGGTGCCTAATGTTGATGTTGTTGATTATTATTCTCATACTATTCCTTGTACTATTTTTGTATTCAGTAAGTTCTTTCTAATAATTGTACCTAATGCATTCATGTATTACAGACATATTTACAAAATATGCTCAATGCAACTATCATATTGAACTATACCACAGTTTAAAATTCATGAAAATCTAAAGTTATTTAGGAACAAGCGTTCTGTAAACATACACCAAGTTTGAGCTAGAAACAGGTAGTAGAGGAAGGTGAAAGAGATGTGGGAAGCACAGAGTTTGGTTTGTGGATATTCTTGGGCCATGCCTAGTACATCAAATGTATTGATGGTATTGGTGACCATTGTCATTCCTAGAGGTTCATGTTTTTGATGTCAGTGGGATGATGAATCCAGAACATTTTAAAGAACTGTCCAAGGAACTTAAATTCATTTCCAAAACATGTTTAGCACCTTAGATAGCTGCCACAAAGTTTGGGCTGGATCTGGGAATAGGTTCATTAACCATCTTGACAAATATGCTATTGCCTAATGTTGATGTTGTTGATTATTATTCTCATACTATTCCTTGTACTATTTTGTATTCAGTAAGTTCTTTCTAATAATTGTACCTAATGCATTCATATTACAGACATATTTACAAAATATGCTCAATGCAACTTATCATATTGAACTATACCACAGTTTAAACTTCATGAAAATCTAAAGTTATTTAGGAACAAGCGTTCTGTAAACATACACCAAGTTTGAGCTAGAAACAGTGCTTTCCTAATAAAGCAGTTAGGGATAGATCCAAAATATATTGCAGATTAGAAGCTAGTTCTTTTCTTTGTCTTTAAAGGAAGGTGTGTGTTGTATTTTAATATGTTATTGTTCTCAACCTCAGTCCACAGAGATTTACTAGTATCATATCAAATTAGAAGCTTCTGCCATTTGTGAACAATTACCAATGGAATGGAGCCCCCATATTAGGTTAAACCCTTGTGCTGGCAGGACTGAAGACTGATAGGTTGGAGGGTTGAATCCGGGGAGAGCGTGGATGAGCTCCCTCTGTCAGCTCCAGTTCCCCATGCAGGGACATGAGAGAAGCCTCCCACAAGGATGGCAAAACAGCAAAACATCTGGGAGTCCTCTGGGCAACATCCTTGCAGACGGCCAATTCTCTCACACCAGAAGCGACTTGCAGTTTCTCAAGTCGCTCCTGACTCACACAAAAAAACCCCCAATGGAATTGTCCACTGGAAGTGCTCCTTTAGTGCTATTTATGGAAAAACCATTCTTAATGGGTTACACAACTGTTCACTTATGACTGGAGTGATTTAAGGGCAAGTAGGAAAGTTGAAATGTCAATATAGTGATATTGCATGGTAAGATGCTCTGCTTTTTGAAGCTGCTTGTAGCCAGCATATAGTGATGGTAGGAAATGGGATTTCCCCCCTCTCCTTTGTCTCTCAGTGCTCAAAGTTTAAGATGGGTGTCATGGGCAATTTGTTGGCAATGGCATGGTTAGTGTGTATAATGGCTATCTGGTGCAGGCACAGTATTCTAATAGTAGCAGGAGTGACTGTTCACTCAGCAGCTGTACACTTGCAAGATGATGCCGGTTATCCCACTCCTAGTTCCTTGTGCTTCTTGGCCCTAAAAGAAATAGTGACTCACTTCCCAGTTTCCATTCCTCCTGGGATGTATGTTTGTGACTTTGCCCTAATGAACTCTCCCTCTGATATGTAGTCCAGTCCAATTCGCATTTCCTCAAAAGTAACTCACAGTGTGATATTAGTAAATTTTATTTTAAAAAGACAGGCCTTGGGAAAATTATTCTTTGGATGACTGCTTCAAGAATCCTCCAGCAAGCATGGCCAGTAGCCTTGTAGGCTGGAGGACTCTTAAGGGCTGTAGCACAAAAAGTAATTTCTCCCAAGGACTTGAGTGTATATTGCATTACTTCCTTAGTAAAAAAAAAGTAATTTTTTTGTTTATGGAATTACCCAGGCGCAAATAGTGTTATGTTTTAAACATGCCTTAGCTTACCCTCTGTTCTTTGTTACCAGAAGACATTTGTGGAGTTGCATTGAATCAACCCAGATTTCTCTTCAGTCGAATAGTTGGGGGTGAAGAAGCTGTACCATATTCTTGGCCCTGGCAAGCTAGTATTCAAATTTTGGGTGAAAATCTCTGTGGTGGAACTGTTCTTACAAGCACATGGGTCGTCACTGCTGCTCACTGTTTTAAAGGAAAGTAAGTACATTGCCAACATTACATCTTATGTCTGATAATAACACCAGTTTGAAGAGCATACTAGCAAACTTAATTTGCAGCGCAGTTTAAATCTTACCTACGGATGGTTCGAAAAATGCAAATGTGAGTAGATCAATAGGTACAGCTCCAGCGGGAAGGTAACAGTGCTCCATGCAGTCATGCCAGCCACATGACCTTGGAGGTCATGTGACAATGCCGGCTCTTCAGCTTAGAAATGGAGATGAGCACCAACCCTCAGAGTTAGACATGACTGGACTTAATGTCAGGGGACAATCTTTCCCTTTCCCTTTCCCTTACAGATGGTTTCATTGTAAGTATGTATAGAATTAAAATCTTAGTGTAGTGATAAGAATTATCCAGGCCTCTTATGTTGATGAACTGCATATCCTAATACACTCAGGCAGCATACCTAATTGTGAAGAATGCTAGGACATGAAGTCCGCTAGCACCCTATGCCTAAATCCAGTTGTTAGTTCTAACCCATGGACTAAATGGAAAATTCATAAATTGACATTTATGTAAATTCTGTCTTAATGGCTTTACTGTTCTAACAATTATACGGAAGCCTTAGAATTGGCCAATTCTGTTTGAATCAAGTTGAACCCTAATTGAACCAAATTTTCTCTTGCTTTCTACCAATTAAAATGTTCCCTCATCTTCTGACAGTTGAAGGTTTGGCAATTGTGTAGAATAAAGTGCCACACAGTGGCCACCAAAAGGAATCACTCTTTTAAGATCTCAAGTCTCAAATGTGTTGTTTGCTACAAGATGAAGTTTTAGTCAAGTTTATACTAAGGAATTCTTAAAGCAAGTTTTAAAATTAAAGTTCTTGTTACTTTGCCTAACTCTAGGAAAATATTTTTTTAAAAACATACTTTGTACATACTTTGTACAGTTATATTAGACAGTCAGTGTGGCATCATTGAATCATTCATGGCCGATTATTATTATTATTGAATGAATGAATGAATGAATAAGTTTTATTGTTCTAGCCATAGGCCATGACAAATTAAGCGCACATATTAGTGACATCCAAAGTACACAACACAATATAAAACTTCAGTACAAATATTAAAACTCATTAAAACTGACTCTTTAAATTCCTGTCATGTCTACAACGCACTGTATCTTCCTGTGCTATTTCCCAACCTTCACTAAGGATTTTACTAGTTTCGCATGGATATTTTGAGCTGCCACTGCAAAAGTGGCAACCTTTATTGTTATATCTTTAGAGTAGTCTGCTAGCAAATCCTTAATCATTGCTGTCTGCTGCCAAGCCACCCTATCCTCCAGAAGTCCTCGTAGAATCTTCTTTCTGGGATCCTTATACAGAGGGCAATGTAGTAAGTAATGTGTTAGATCCTCAATTGCGCCTGAACCACATATACATAATCTTTGGGAATAAGGTGTTCCTCTATATATCTTCCCTCCAGCCAGGCTGAAGGCATGGTCTGAAACCACAAGGCTGTAAAGGCTTTCCTGAGGGTCACCACGGTTAATTCTTGCAAGTAATCTTGGCGGTATTGATCACTCTTAAATAGGGGATACCAGGTGGAAAATTTCTGCTTTAGACTATCCCTCATGTTCTCGATCACATCCACATCCATTATTTTATCCCCACTGGTCTTCTAATATTATTATTATTAGTAGTATCATTTATACCCCGCCCATATCAGCCCAAGGGCGACTCAGGGCAGCGAACAATCGGCACAATTCGATGCCATTTCTAAAACATACATCAATCAAATAAAAACATATCATAACAATATCTAAAACATCAAAACATTAAAACAATGAACCATAAAATTTTTAAATTTTTAAAAGAACTGTGTCGTCATATTCAGTCCATTATCTGTTCCGTGATCTTTGTCGTTCTAAGGTCATTTCCGATTCAGTTGACTAATTAAGATGAAACTCCAAATGCTTGCTCGATTGTCTTCCAAGGATAGAGTCTTCATGGTGGGTCTGTAAGTGACTGTAGAGACCTATCCTGGATCTGCATGGTCTTTTACAATGAAGACATAGATTTCCAGGTGGAAGGCAGTCATGAAAAGGGTTTGCTTGATGTGCCTTCCTATTGGCATGCTTCTCCCTTTTGTCCTCTATTTGTGCCCCTTCAAAATTCACAGCACTGTTGGTAAGAGCTGATCTACAGTTCCAACACCCAGGTGCCGGGGCTTTCCAGTTCTCTGTCCTTATTCCATATTTTTTAATTTTAACTTTATGCCCATCTTAAAATCTGTTATTTTGTCTACCAACATTCCATTTTCCATTCTTGAGCTGAGAGTAAAGTAACTGCTTTGGGAGACAGTGATCGGATGTTTGGACAATGTGGCTGGTCCAGCGAAGTTGAGGTTTTAGTGGTTTGAGCTATGGTCTATGACTCTGGAAGCCATGGTATGAATTCCCGCTTGGCCATGGATACCCACTGGGTGACCTTGAGCAAGTCATGCTCTCTCGACCACAGAGGCAAATCCATTCCAAACAAATCTTGGCAAGATTTGGAGCGGTTTGCCTTATCTCTTTTTTGTAAAAAAAAAAAAAAAAAGAAAAACCCAAAGCAACTCCAGAGGAAGTATGAATTCTATAATCTTATACACCTGATTGCGGAGTTTTGTCATGAACTGGTGTTGAAAAAAATACCTACAAAACTAGATACAGTATTCTACTATTTTGATCCTCGGTACTTTCAAGTTAAATTGCTTGTTCAATTTTGTATCTTGCCACCAGTCTACTGAGCAAAAATAAATGGAAAAAACCTAAAAGTGGTGATATGGGAACTTACTCACAATCCAGTTTGAGCGGTCATGAATCCAGTCCAAAGTCCAACGGATATGGGAATTTACTCACATTGGCAACTAGCTAACATAGAAGACAAAAACAATGGAATTTGGTGTTTCTTTTATCTCATATGTTATACCCACATCAATTGATATACATGTATCTCCTAAATACAGAAGTGTATACCTGCTGTAGCAGTTACAGTTAAGTTATTTTCTTAACTATACCACTAAGATCAATTACCTTTTCCACATATTCTCTTCTGTATTTTTAGCTGTATGCTGTGATTACTGTATAGATGACTCAACTGTCTAATAGAATTTTTTAAAATAATTTATTTCCAACTTTGAGTAAAAAGATAAAGGTTTCCCCTTGACATTAAGTCTGCTTAAGTCTGGAGGATTGTGCTCATCTCCATTTCTAAGCTGAAGAGCCAGCATTGTCCATAAACATCTCCTAGGTCATGTGGCTGGCATGACTGTTACCTTCCTGCCAGAGTGGTATCTATTGATTTACTGTACCTATTGATCAGGACTGTGGCTCAGCTGGCTGGGTGTCAGCTGCATTAAGATCACTCCTGACTGAAAGGTCATGAGTTCGAAGCCAGCCCAGGTCAGAGTGACCTTCTGGCCAATTTTGTGTAGCTTGTTGTCGACTTTTGAAACCCGAAAGACAGTGGCATCTGTCAAGTAGGAAATTTAGGTACCACCTATGTGTGGGGAGGCTGACTTAACAAATTTACGAGGCCATAAAAAATCTCCAACAAAAAGCATGTGGGGAATGCAGAAAGTACTTCATTAGTGTCACAGATGGACAGTGAAGCGACAGCTCCCCTGGTGACCAGAAAAAAGTTAAATAGCATTGAATGTTTGCCATGTATGTGTACATTGTAATCCGCCCTGAGTCCCCTCTGGGGTGAGAAGGGCAGAATATAAATACAGTAAATAAATAAATAAATACTCTCATTTGCATGTTTTTGAACTGCTAGATTGATAGAAACTGGGGCTATCAACAGGAGCTCACCCCGTCCCACGGTTTCTAACTGTCAATCTTCTGGTCAGCAAGTTCTGCTTAGAGGTTTAACCTGCTGCACCACGTGGCCCCTTACTTTGAGTAATACTCATTATTATGTTCTTATATATTACTATATGAATTCAGAACACTTACACTGTATTAATCTTGATTTTTGCTCATGCCTGCTGATGCTTATAAAAGATTCAGTTGGTCTGTATATGGAAAACTATGTTTTCTCAGAAGCAAGTCTCACTTTTGTTCACATTCAAAAGGCCCAACTGTGCATGTTGGAGATATTTTTATGATTGAACAAAAATACTTGTCAGAAGCTGTATAATTAAAGGAATCCTGAAATCTTTTCCATTGTATTCCATATAAAGGGAAAAGTACAAAGATCTTTGGAAAGTGGTTGCGGGGGCCCATGACATAGGAGATCAAGAACAAAACAGTCAGGTTGGTGCAAGTTATTCCATTTTTAAGGAAAATAATACCTTTATTATGCAGGGGCCATATACCTATACAAAAGTTGACAAGCATAGTTTTTATCTCACACATACTTCAAATAATCCCCTGAAAGGAATTAGATACTTCCCCACTGAGGATGTCCATCTTCTCCTGTAATGTGGTGTCTTTTAAATTTTTTATTCTAGAAAAGAGCAGTGAAGCAGTACCTTCTGCATCCAGATTTTAATGCTACGACGACAGATGCAGACATTGCACTGGTACAACTGACAGAGCCTTTCAAATTCAACCATTATGTCCGTCCTGTCTGCTTCCCCAAGAAGGATGAAAAGTTGGAGCCTTCAAGGCTGTGTATCATAACAGGGTGGGGCATTCAGTATGAAGGTGAGAATTTTCCTTTCCAGCAGCAATACTGTGCTTATCCATTGGCCAGAACTTAGCTTAGCCATTTCTTCATCAAAGGGAGTAGTGAAGAAAAGGGAGCTCGCTGGTGTAAAAGAACCGCAACTAGAGGCTTCCATGTCATTGGGGTGGAGAATCCATTTTGGATTTTAGTCTGAAATTTAAGGGAGCTATCCAAGATACCAAACCCTAACTCCATTGTATAGGATCAGCACTTTGGAGATAACTCCTTTGTGGTACAAACTGAAACCAAGACCTGACTCAGCATTTGATGGACATGAAAGCTACCAGCCACCACTGGTAGAAAATATATACCGTAAATGGAAACTGCAAATATTCCAGGAATAACAAGGATTATTTAAAATAAGTTTGTGCAATTTTGTTTTTGCTATTGAAGGACAACTTTCTTGCGGTAATTTGTTGAGGAATGCACACTAGTAGTGAAGTGGGTCAAAAACTAAAGTGGATTGCACAATCCCTCACCTGTATCCCCAGGCCATTCTTCCATGTCTAGTGGGCTGCTGTTGGAGAGCACATCATATAGACAGAGCTCTGAACTAGTAATTTGCAAAGTTCTTCTGAACTCAAAGGCATAGCCATATTTGTATAGAATGTCAGTATACAAAGTGATTTGTTAGAGTTTTTATAGCACCTACTTTAGAGACTAACAGTGTGAAATTAGTCTAAAGTTCATAGGAAATGGGGTGAGTCCCGCAAGGTGCCTGTCTGTGACTAAAAAGAAATACAGGTGTCCATAAAGTCTTTTTACACTTTAAATAGTAAAGAGACTTTATGGACAGCCTGTGTATTTCCCACTCACCCATATAGTATGTAAGGGTTTAAAAGATGCATTCCTTATATCAAGAAAGTTTCAGTCTGAACAACTACATTTGCCCCCTGTTGACTGAAGATGGAGAAAAATCAAGAAAGCTTCACCAGCTTGAAGTTCCTATTTTGGTTTCTGAGGAATGCCAGCGATACTACATGAATCACTCTGGCAGTGTGACCAAGCGGATGTTCTGTGCTGGATTCCCGTCTGAAGGGGGAAAGGACGCATGCACAGTAAGCCACCACCTTAATAACTTTGTAATAACTTTATTCTTATATCCCATCACTATCTCCTTGAAGGGACTCAGGGCTGCTTATACATGGCACACAGGCATGGAGTCATAAAGTCTGAGGTTCTCATATGGCACCCGAGGTGCTGTCAGTGGACTTTCATGAGCAGAACTATTTCACCAACAATTCCAATTTGTGTAGTAGAGAGTTCATGAGTAGGTCATACTCCCATGTCCTGACATGCACTATCCTTTATCTCCCACACTAAATGGGAAAAAATTGAAAATAGCTTCTTGGCTCAATTTGCTGAATGTGATTACAACTACAGCAATGCGCTCTATGTGGGGCTGCCTTCCAAAGTGCTCAGAAACTTCTGCTGGTCCAAACAGCAGAAGCCAGACTGCTAACTGGGTCTGACTACAGGCAGCATACAATTCCTCTGTTGTAATAGCTCCATGGGCTGCCAACCCAAATCAAAGTCCCGGTTTTGGCCTATAAAGCCCTGTATGGCTTACGTCCAGGTTATCTGAAGGACCATATATCTCTCTATGAACCTATCACATATCTATGATCAACTGGGGAGGGTCAATTCTCTGTCTCAAATGCATTTGGTGGGAACACAGGAGAGGGCGTTTTTTGGTGGCTGCTCCCAAACTGTGGAACTACTTCCCAAGAGAGACCAGAAAGGCCTCGTCCCTGCTTGCCTTTGGGGAAGGTTGAGGGGCACACTGCTGAGGCAGTTGTGGGTGAGATTATGGGTTTTAAATATAATTTTAACTGTATTTATTATATCTTAACTTAAATTTAACTTTATACCCACACAGTACTATTTCATTGTTTTTATTTATATTTTTGTATTTGCTTTGTTTTAAACTGTGAGCAATTGTGCGGTTGTTAATCACCTTGAGTCCCCTTGGTGAGAATTATTATTATTATAGATGGGGTATAAATAAATATAAATATAAATATATATAAATATAAATAAACTGTTTAAAAATACCTTAAAACAGGCCGAACTAAAATGCATTCTAATAAAAAGAAAGAGGCATGGAAAGTCCAAAAGGACACCAGTATGGCTTACAAATGAAGTAAAATATGTGATTGGAAAGAAGAAAAACTCATTTAAGAAATGGAAGGCTCTTCCTACCGAGGAGAACAGAAAGGAACACAAGCTCTGGCAAACTAAATGCAAAGCAACAGTCAGGAAAGCCAAGAGAGATTTTGAGGCACATATAGCAAAGAATATTAAAAAAAACAACAAAAACTTCAAAGTACATCAGAAGCAGGAACCCAACTAGAAAAGCAGTTGGGCCACTCGATGACAATGGTCAGAAAGGGAAAATCAGTGAAGACAAGGAGATTGCTGAGCGGCTAAATGACTTCTTTGCCTCCGTTTTCACACAGGAGGACAGACAACATATGCCTGCAGCTGAGTCAGTTTTTTCAGGGAGGGAATTAAAATAATTAAAACAGATAGAGATAAACAAGGAGGATGTTCTCACATGCCTTACTAAACTAAATGTCAACAAATCACCAGGTCCAGACGGCATCCACCCCAGAGTTCTTAAGGAACTCAAGTGTGAAATTGCTGAACTTCTAGCTAAGATATATAACCTTTCTCTAAGATCAGGCACTGTACCCGAGGACTGGAGGGAGGCAAA
This sequence comes from Anolis apletophallus, assembly GCA_030556195.1. NCBI lineage: Eukaryota > Metazoa > Chordata > Lepidosauria > Squamata > Anolidae > Anolis > Anolis apletophallus. The sequence goes on along the minus strand of JARBWK010000002.1, from coordinate 82,105,068 downwards.
TGTAACACCGATCTTCAAGAAAGGATCCAGAGGTGATCCAGGAAATTATAGACCAGTCAGTTTAACCTCAGTTCCAGGCAAAGTGATGGAAACCATTATTAAAGAAAAAATTACTAGGCACATAGAAGAACAGGCATTGCTGAAAGAAAATCAACATGGTTTCTGCAAAGGCAAATCATGTCTTACTAACTTGTTAGAATTCTTTGAGGGTGTAAATAAACACATAGATAAAGGGGACCCAATTGATATTGTTTACCTTGACTTTCAAAAGGCTTTTGACAATGTCCCTCACCAAAGGCTCCTAAATAAGCTCTTCAGCCATGGAATCAGGGACAGGTCTTGTCCTGGATTGGAACCTGGCTAAACTGTAGGAAACAAAGGGTGGTAATAAACGGACATTTCTCTGGGTGGAAAGAGGTGAGAAGTGGTGTACCCCAAGGTTCAGTTTTGGGTCCGTTACTTTTTAATTTATTCATTAATGATCTGGATGTAGGAGTGAATTCTGAGGTAGCAAAGTTTGCAGACGACACTAAATTGTTCAGGGTAGTTAAAAATGAAACTGATTGTAAAGAGCTCCAGAAAGATCTCTCGAAATTGAGTGAATGGGCAACAAAGTGGCAAATGCATTTTAACCTAAACAAGTGTAAAGTCATGCACATCGGGGCAAAGAACCCCAACTACACCTACCAATTGATGGGGTCAAAGCTTTCTGAGACAGACCAGGAAAGGGATCTTGGGGTTTTGGTGGACAGCTCAATGAAGATGTCAACCCAGTGAGCAGCAGCAGTGAAAAAGCAAATTCTATGCTAGGCATGATCAGAAAGGGAATCGAAAATAGGTCAGCAAATGTTGTATTACCTCTCTACAAATCTATGGTAAGGCCACATTTGGAGTACTGTGTACAATTCTGGTCTCCGCACCTTAAGAAGGATATAACGGAACTGGAAAAGGTACAGAAAAGGGCAACAAGAATGATCCAAGGGATAGAGCGGCTCCCTTATGAAATCAGGTTGCAACGCCTTGGTCTTTTCAGCCTTAAAAGACTAAGAGGTGACTTGATCGAAGTGTATAAAATCATGCATGGGATAGAAAAGGTGAATAAAGAAAAATTATTTTCTTTGTCACAAAACACTAGGACTAGAGGGCACTCCCTGAAGCTCCAAGGTAGGAAAATTAGGACTAATAAAGGGAAATATTTCTTCACCCAGAGGATCATTGGGTTATGGAATTTACTTCCAGAAGAGGTTGTGACAGCTGTCAGCCTGAACAACTTCAAGGCAGGATTAGACAGATTCCTGGATACCAAGTGTATCGGTAGTTACTGAAAAGGACATTCAAGTGCCACCTCGGAGTTGGTTGAGGTAGGCAGGATATCCCCGGGTACTGGTTGTGGGGGGGGTCGGGAGCAGGTTAGGGTTTTGCCCTCCCTTCTGCTTGAGATCCCCGTATACAACTGGGGGCCACTGTGTGATACAGAATGCTGGACTAGATGGGCTGAGGTTCGATTCAGCATGGCTCTTCTTATGTTCTTATGTTCTTAATAAAGGTAATAAATAAAAAATAAATAAATGGAACGTACTATAATAGAAGCATCTGAAATCTTGTAAAGAAAAACAGAGGAAGCTGAATATGTTTAGCTTGGAGAAGAGAAGACAGAGTTTGTACTATTCATTTATGCCCTTCCCATCTCCCAATTATGGGACTCAAGATGGCTGAAAACATATTTGAAACAATACAAATTCATAACTGTACAAAAACATAAATGAAGGTATATAAATAACTAAATTAAATAATTAGGCATTAAAATGCTAAACTTCATCAAAATATTATATATAAACTTTAAAATTAGTACCACACAGCATTTAAAGCTTAGTCAGTCTGTAAAATATATTGACTTGCTGACAAAAGGAGAGCAAGGACAGGGCCATCCTGCCCTCTCTAGGGAGGGTGTTTCAAAGTCAGAGAGCAGACACCGGGAAGGAAGTTGCTCTCTTGCAGAATCTCTAGGTCTTCCAAGGTGACTTTAAATTCAACTTCTGACAGAAACCGATCATAGAGTTGCTCTGAAAGATGTGGATGCTTCTAGGCAGATCTATTAATCAAATAAAAAAAATTAAACCAAAACCATGGAGAGCCAACTGAATAACCATCATGAACGCGAAAGGTGGCGACGGAGATGAGGAACAAGAGCAGGGACTGGAGGTCGAACAGAGGTGTGCGGCGGCGAGTAACGGAAGACAGCGACCAAGTTGGAGACAAAGACAGGAACGACAGGGGCGATTGTGAGCAAAGGAAGAAGACAAGTAGAGAACAACAGTAGAAAATGGAAGTAAAAGATATAGAAGAGATAATAAAAGATAGGAAAGGACAGGTAAAACATAGAGATATTATTATCAAAAACTATACCACCCAATTGGAAAGTGACAAGGGTCCCTATTTGAATTAATTAAGTAATCAATTAATGAACTTTCAAACTTAACACTACCATCAAGGGCAATCATAAGTAAATCAACAAATTAGATATCATAGACGGAAATTAAATAATTATAATAATATTTTATACAATAAATCAACCACGAATAATTAAATAAACATTAATTAATTGAGAACTTTTTAGGGACTATCCCAAATTAGTGACTTGTAAACTGATTCAAAATTTATACTACCAGCTGTCATAAATAAATCACAGTTACTTGGAAAATATATACAAATTAACACAAATGGCCACTCTGAAGACAAAATTCGAGAAAGAAGACCCCAAAATTCAACAAAGAAGAATCTCCCAGAAAATCCCAATGTGAAAGACAGTATGAGAGAAATAATAAGACTATCTGAAAACCAAAAAAAAACCATCCCAAGAAAATCAAAGAATATTCCAAGAACAGACGCTGAGTATGAAAAAAGAAATATCAGAAGAGCTAGGTGAAATGAAAAAGAACTATAATACACTCCAACAAGATATAAATGAGATTAAACAAGATTAAAAAAGATGGAGCAAGCACAGGAGGAATTACAGGCTAAAATGGAAAAAACTAGAAATTATGAGTAACAAATTAGAGGCAACACAGGAAAGATTGGAGCAAAAGGAATCGGAGTTTCAACTCAGATTCAGAAACATAGAAGAAGAATTGAATGGAAACATAAAGAAAATAATCTGCAAAATAACAGCAGAACTAATGGATCTAACAGAAAATATGTTGGGAAATATAGAGAAAACTTATAGAATATCGACAATCTTCTCAAGAAAAAATAAAGTAGCCAGGGATGTTATTATCCATTTTACAAGCAGAAATTTAAGAGAAGAAATATTGAGGGACAATAACAAAAATCCCCAATATTTTAAAGGGAAGAAAATTCTTATTTTGAAAGAACACCCTACCAGCATTCTTACAAAAAGGAAGAAATATATGTTTTTGACAGACGAGTTGAAGAAGAACAAGATCTACTTCAGATGGGAGAAAATTGAAGGGATGATGATTTTCTATAAAGAAGAGAAAATGTGGGTAACATCTGGAGATAAAGCCATCTTTATTTTAAACAAAAGGTTGATGAGAGACCTGCAAAGAGACAAGTCACTGGATGAAGAGACTAATAGAGAGCAAGATTTCTTTCCCCAACCTTAACGACCTCAACAACGATCCCAACGGTTCCACAATTGGACTTAGGTGTACTGGACGATAACGCATAAATACAATTCAATGATGCAATTAAATTGTTGGAGTTTAATGGATTTTGTTAAAGAGAAACATTTGATATTGTGGGCCTGCCTTATAGCAGAAATTGTGTAATACAGTCCCCTGTGATGTATCTCTTAACATGCAAACACTCCAAGAACGGCTGTCTGTAGACCTCAGGAGGCAGGAGCAGTGCTATTTGTGCTTTTTGGATTGCTAACTTCCAAGTATTATTTTGAGGATAGGGGAGTGAAGCAATAAGCATTAATTTCAGTAGTTTGATATTTAGATAATGCTTGCATCACAGTTTGAGGGGCAAATCAGAATGCTCAAACTACTTTTCTTTTTTCCTTTAAAAAAAAGTACACCTTTGCAAATCGGTAATGTTCATCTCAATTGCATTTCTTTCTATTAGGGTGATTCTGGTGGCCCATTGGTTTGTCCTTCAGAGGACTCAAGCTACTACACCCTTAATGGCATAATCAGCTGGGGCTTTGGCTGTGGAAGAAAAGGCTATCCAGGAGTTTATACAAATGTTGGTTCTTTCACAGATTGGATTGGTCAGCACATCTTTGGTAACAGTAAGCATCCATTTTCCTTTTGGCAATGAAATCTACTGCAATTGGTAATAACAATTCCAAAACTGTTTCCTAGATCCTCATTTATTTATACATACGCCATATATATAGAGAAAAGTCAATGAGGGAAAAGTAAAATTTATTTATTAATTATTTTATTTACTTCATTTATATACCACTTTTCTCACTCCTGGGGGGACTCAAAGTGGTTTCCAACATATTCATGGCAAAATTCAATGCCTTACAAAACATGAAAACCTAACATAAAACAACAGTAACATAAAACTATCAATTAAATCATAAAACACAACTACATTAAAACAAGGGATTAAAAACATATTAATATAAACATTAAAACTGCATGATCCAAAAGCATGATCCAGGCCGTTCCAGTATCAAATAACAATTGCACATAATCCGTGAAGCAGCTTCAATGTCATATATTATCTTATATTGAGAATACTTCTATTTATTTATTTAACATATTTATACCTCGTCCTTCTCAACCCTGAAGTGGACTCAAGGCAGCTTTACACATAGGCAACTGTTCAATGCCTTAAAACATACAATTAAAATAAACATTTAAATTAAGATTAAAATGAATACGCATTAAAACAGTTAAAAACATAACAACCATTATTAAAACCATGCCACCCAGAATCATAATCTGGGGCCATTCCAATAGTCATTGCACATAATCCATATCCTTTCGCTGCACTTCTCCAAAGGCTTGATTCCAAAGCCACGTTTTCACTCTCTTTCTGAAGGCCAGGAGGGAGGGGGCTGATCTAATATCACTGGGGAGGGAGTCCCATTAGATGAAAGATGGGACAGAAAGCAGCCATAACCAAGTGATCATAGAGAAAAAATGGAGCCTATATTTTAATTTTTGAAATAAATGTAAGCTATAGAAAAAATATAAATAAACTTTTAAAAATGTAAACATATAGAACAAAAAATGCAAAAAATGGAAAAAACATACAGGTATGGAATGTAGTGTACAGACTGAATGCAACAAGAAGAGTAGAGAATGGGCAGTTAAGCATGAATCAAAAATGTATTGAAATGGATGGGGAGATATTGGAAATATAGATATTTATACATACGGTATATTGTATGTAATTTAGAAGCACTGAAATGTCAGAAAAATCAAGTTCTCTGTATTAGGAAGCCAAGCTGACAGGACAAAGGGAAGCTGAAGTATCTGTGTCCAAGGCACAGGCAAGAGGGGGGTGAACATTCCAGGAGGAGGGAGATAAGCAGGGCCTAGCACCAACAGAGATTGGTGCTCTTTAGTAAGGGTTCTCCCTCCCTCCTGACAGGTCAAAAGTAGGCCCCTGATGAATGTAAGCTGCTGTAAAAAATATATACAGACATGCCTCTTGTATGTTGGAAAATAGAATTTGATATGTCTATGATGCTAAAGTGGCATAGTGATGATGTTATGTATGTAGAAGCATGTTTCTTTGTTTGCCTGCATTTTAATATGTATAAAAGGGAAAGTTAACGCCTTTATCATTGCTCTGGTTCGCTTTTGGATGATAGTCCCACCAGAGTCTCAACTGAAAATAAACATATTTTTCTGACCTCCAAACAAAGGATCGCTCTTGGTATTATGTCTCCTATCTGCTGCTACAATAAAGACCAAAGTTTGAGTTCCTGCTCAACCATAAAAGCCTAGTAGCTAACTGTGGGCAAGTCACACTCCTTAAGCGCAGAGGAAGGGTATGGCAAACCTCCTTTGAACAAATCTTTCCAAGAAAACCCAACAATAGCTTCACTATAAATTGGAGTTGACTTGAAGGCACATCTTTTGATTTTTAAATAAGGACTACTCTTTTATACAACTGTTTTCAAAATAGCCTTTTGTTTTCCTCTTGTTTTTCTGTGTACACTATGGCATGGTGCAGTTCAGCAGCAACTCACTATGAAGAAGAAAAGAAGAAGCTGCCTGCACAGCACTTTTAGGCTTAATTCTCACAAGGACTCTCTCCCAATTCCAGTATCCTGCCCTGGTTTGACCCCATTAACATCACACTCGCCCATTTTATTCCAAACTCAAATTGCTCCTGACAGCCATACAGTTCCCTCACCCTGAAGTCATGTCAGTAAAATAGTATGTTTCTACCATGTTCAAGTGTCTACTGGATTATTTTAGGTCATACAAGATCTGGCATGCATGTGAATACAATATTCATATAACCAATGGTTCTCAACTGCTAACTAAAATATTTCTTTACTATTTATATCTTCTGTTTATTGTCTTTCTGCCTTTTCAGACTCCTCAAACAAAGCATGAACATTTTCACGTGAATTTATGCTTTCGAAACAAGCATCATATGGAAGTATATTCCCTGATTCATCTATATGAGTCCTAGCAATGCTGCAGACAGAACTCATGGACTGTATTTGACACATATAATTCAAGAACATTTTTAAAGGCCCAGCCTTCACAAGGGGAAACAATAGCTGTATGGATTTGAAAATCAATGTCTTTCAATGTGGTAAAACAATGACATAAGTAGCTTCCCCCCCCCCCCCCAGAAATGTAAATTCCACAGAGTTTTGTAAGGCATATTCCCTAGTGCTTGAAAGGCATAAAATCCAGGGACACTTTACTAGCAGTAAGTCCTAGTGAACAGAAGGAGAGTTACTTCGGAGTGAACATGTTTAAAATTGGCCAGCAAGTGATTTTTAAAAAATGTTCATAGGACACATTTTATTATAGTAATCATGTAAATGTGCATATATTATTTTCACATGTATTAATATGCATTTTATCAAACAAGTGACATTCCTGTTCTAAGCAGGTAAGGGAAATCTCACCCCGAAAATCACAAGTCACTCATGAGAAGCATACATCTTTTAAGGGGGATCTGTATATCCCCAATGGGGAAATACTGTGTCCCAGGTTTAATTGTTATGCCTACTTATATTTCTGCATGCATGGACTATTACCTAGGTCAGTGTTCCTTAAAGTAAACTATGCTCCTCCAGATGCTTTGGACTTCAGCTCCCACAATTCCTAACAGTTAGTAAGCTGACTGGGATTTCTGGGAGCTAATTCCAAAAGGAGCACAGTTTGAGAAACACTGATCTAAGTAGTACTAAGTAGTTCATAGCAGAAGGATTAAATGAATAAGGATAGTTCATAGAATTTTTTAAATCTTCAGAACCTATTGTCCTTATAATAAAAGTAACTTTATGCTATCAATTAATGAATGAGTTTGTTGCTGTTTATTCGTTTAGTCACTTCTGACTCTTTGTGACCTCATGGACCAGCCTCATGGACCAGCCCACGCCCTGTCAGCCGTCACCTCCCCCAGCTCCTTCAGAGTCAAGCCAGTCACTTCAAGGATGCCATCCATCCATCTTGCCCTTGGTCGGACCCTCTTCCTTTTTTCTTCCATCTCCTCCAGCATCATTGTCTTCTCTAAGCTTTCCTGTCTTCTCATGATGTGGCCAAAGTACTTCATCTTTCCCTCTAATATCCTTTCCTTCAATGAGCAATCAGGCTTTACTTCCTAAAGTATGGACTCGTGGTTCAAGGCACTCTCAGAATTTTCCTCCAACACCAAAGTTCAAAAGCATCTATCTTCCATCGCTCAGCCTTCCCTGAGGTCCAGCTCTCACATCCATAGGTTACTATGGGGAATACCATTGCTTTAACTATGCGGATCTTTGTTGCCAGTTTGAGGTCTCTACTCTTCACTATCTTATCGAGAATGAGTTTGAGTATATTTGAAATTACTTATTAAGTTGGGGGGGGGGGGGTATGTGGAATGGGGTACCAGCATGTGTGTGGGAATATAGGCATAGCTGTTAATACCCATGTCCTACCCAGTCTACGAGATGCGAGTGTGGAGAAGAGCAAACCACAGCCTACCTATTACAATGCAGCCTGAGCCCTGCCACATGCACAATGGAGGACCTTTTTATAGCAACACCAGAGGCACTCCAAGTGGCCAGCTACCAGTCAAAGGACATTTAATAGACACAATACAACTGTTTGGTTTGCTCCTGATACAATAAATAAATACCCAGCACTTTATACAATATCTATTCATTATTTGTTAGAAATAACCCTGTCAAGAATGAGCCAGTGGCTAAAGCATCTGGGCCTGGGGCTAAGAATAGTGGAACCCAGAGCAAGAAGCTTATAAGTGAAAAGCTTTCATAGAATCATAGAATTGGAAGAGACCTCATGGGCCACCCAGTCCAACCCCCTGCCAAGAAGCAGGAAAATTGCATTCAAAGCACCCCTGACAGATGGCCATCCAGCCTCTGTTTAAAAGCTTCCAAAGAATGAGCCTCCACCACACTCCAGGGCAGAGAGTTCCACTGCTTAACAGCTTTCACAGTCAGGAAGTTCTTCCCAATGTTCAGATGGAATCTCCTTTCTTGTAGTTTGAAGCCATTGTTCTGTGTCCTGATATCGACGTGAGGCTGACCGGACGGTAATTGTTTGGGTCATCCTTTTTCCCCTTCTTGAAGATGGGGACCACATTGGCCCTCCTCCAACCTGCTGGGACTTCTCCCATTCTCCAAGAACTCTGAAAGATGATTGCCAATGATTCCTTCAATACTCTTGGATGTAGTTGATCTGGCCCTGAGGATTTGAACTCATTTAGAAAAGAAGCCCTTTTTATTGTTTTTAATGTCCCTGGCAAGCCTGAGCTCGTTTTGTGCTTTAGCCTTGCAAACCTTTTCCCTACAGGAGTTGGCTATTTGTTTGAATTCGTTTTTGGTGAGCATTTCTACAAAAACTATATACCTCTTGTTGCTCAGATCTGAGAGGATTGGGCAACTGGAAGAACTGGTTGATGGGCTGGTTTTACTGGAAAAGCCTGAAAGGGAGAGGAATTAAAACAGTGGCAAAAAGCAAAAACTCTGACTGACGACTTGGCTGATAACACAGCCTTCTTACCCCAGCCCACTCTCACTTTTGCTTCTGGGGTGAGAAGGAGGAACTGAAAGTCGATTCTGATGTGGGAGAATTGGCCATCTGCAAGAACGTTGCTCAGGGGATGATTGGATGTTTGATATTTTACCATTCTTGTGGGAGGCTTCTCTCATGTCCCCACATGGGGAGCTGGAGCTGACAGAGGGAGCTCAACCCACTGTCCCCAGATTCGAACCGCTGACCTTCGGAGCTTTCAACCATATTTACATTTGTTGATCTAGTACATTAAAAAGCATGTCAAATGCAGATGTGCACATTGTTTACAAAGATGACTGTAAGCCATAAGCATGCATACAGGGTTCTTGTCATATTTGACCCACAAAGGATGAGAGTCCCTACAGCAAAATATCAATGCACAGAGCCTTTCAAGCACAAGAAGCCATGGTGGACTTCCAAGTTTCTGTTAGTAATTATAGTTTCTCTATTTCAGTACCAATATTTTGACTCTACAAAATGCTGGGGGCGCCAACGTCCATCAGAAAACACAGTATTTTCTGTTGGTCATTGGGGTTCTGTTTGGGAAGTTTGCCCCAATTCTATCATATGATTGGGGGTCACCACAACACACACACACGTTGTGTGTGTGTGTGTATAATTCTGAAATCAGGATATTCTTTGTGCTATTTTGGACAAGCTTAAGAAAGCATGCAAAGGTTCCATATTGTTTGAGGAGTATATTGGAGTTAGAAGAGCCATCCATTCCTACCCCTGCCCTCCAGAAACACCCAATCAAAGGCCCCTTGTGCTGGCAGGACTGCTGACTGAAAGGCTGGAGGTTTGAAGCCAGGCAGTCGGGTGAGCTCCCGTCTGTCAGCTCCAGCTTCTCATACGGGAACATGAGAGACAGGGCCGTAGCCAGGATTTTGATTCGGGGGGGTTGGTTCCGGGGGGCTGAGACTGGGTGGAAGAGGGTCTACCCTAGCAAACCTTTTGTATTGTTATCCCAATAACCCCATTAATGTGGGATATAATGAGCATGGTGATCAGATCATGATATGAATTAACATAACAGTTTAAATAATGTACCAGTCAGGCCTTTTCGAGGACCACCCTGAGAATTTCGGGGGGGGGGGGTGGAGCCCCCTTAGCCCCCCCCGGCTACATGCCTGATGAGAGAAGCCTCCCACAGGATGCTACAACACCCGGGCGTCCCCGGGGCAATGTCCTTGCAGACGGTCAATACTCGTCTCTCACACCAGAAGCGACTTGCAGCTTCTGAAGCCGCTCCTGACATGAACAAACAAAACAAAACCCACAACATGAGTAACTGTATTAAGGGGTCACAGCATTAGGAAGGTTGAGAACCACTGATTAAAAAAGAAGAAAGGCTTGTAAGTTGAAGTCCAAAACACCTGGAGGGCCGAAGTTTGCCCATGCCTGGCAAAGTCCTTTTTGAGAGGCTTCCTGGTTTAGAAACAAGGTGGCAGGCAGCCTGGGCCAAGAGGGGAGGAGGGGAGTTCAGCCAGGCGCCCTTTGCTCTGCTGGGCGGGGAAAGAGAAGAGAGGGAGGGGCCTGCAGCAGGTGAGGGACCTGGGCGCCCCCCCCCCCCCATTCCTGCCCTCTTTCTGCCTTGGGGAGAGCCGCGCGCCCACCATGGAGGTTCCTAGGGTGAGCCAGCCCTGCCTCGCTTTGGGGACGCTGTCGGGTTTCTTGCTGGGAAAGTGTGTGTGTGTGTGGGGGGGTCGCGTTTGGGTTCCCCGTTAGCTTGTTCTGTGAGAGAAGCGGCTTCCCGCTTCCCTTTCCCATTGCTTAAAGTCTAAGCAAGTCAATGCTCCCTGTAGACTGGAAGGTAGGGGTCCGGGGGGTGAGCTTGAAGTATCCAGAGTTCCTTCCAAGTGTGTGTGTGTGTGGAGAGTGAGGGAGGGAGGGAGAGGGGTTAAAGGTAAAGGTTTTACCGACATTGAGTCCAGTCGTATCGGACTCCGGGATGTGGTGCTCATCTCCATTGCTAAGCCGAAGAACCGGCGTTGTCCATAGACACCTCCAAGGTCATGTGGCCGGCATGACTGCATGGAGCGACGTTAGCTTTCTGCCAAAGCGGTACCTATTGATCTTCTCACATTTGCATGTTTTGAAACTGCTAGGTTGGTCTTCAATCCTGTCGGCACAAAGGCTTGACCCCATTGTTCCTTACAATGTAACACACCATATCCATTAAACAGACTAGAAAACCAAAAAGGACCTCACAAGCCCTGGGGATGCCTGCCATAGATGCAGGTGAAACGTCAGGAGAGAATGCTTCTGGAACATGGCCATGCAGCCTGAAAAACTTACAACAACCTGAATATTGGGATATTTGCCTGGGAATGGTGACATGTCTGCAAACATTCAGGATCGGGGGGCAGGCTGTCCCTATGTCTGGGATCTCACTTTGCAAGCTCTTCAGTTCAGTTGGGGTTACACACTGCATCTCTTTTCAATCCTACCAGTGTGTACATTTCAGTCACTCAAATGCCTTGTTTGTTAAAAGCTTAGTAAGGAGTGTTGTATTTCAGTGCAAGGGCCCTGATTCACCACAAGTGAAGCAATAAGTGGATTCCTACAAACGGGCCCTCTCAAGCCAAGGTAGTGAATCATACGTCAAAAAAGAGTTAAGAGCCTCTCAGCATACACAGATTCCCCCCCCCCCCCATAGATGAACCTCTCTTTGCACCTAGTCATGAAGTGTGATCTATGAAGACAGGCATGTAGCCAGGGGGGCTATAAGGGGGCTTCAGCCCCCCCCGAAATTCTCAGGGTGGTCTGCGAAAAGGCCTTACTGGTACAGTATTTAAACTGTTACGTTTATTCATATCTTGATCTGATCACCATGCTCATTATATCCCACATTAATGGGGTTATTGGGATAACAATACAAAAGGTTTGCTAGGGTAGACCCTCTTCCACCCAGCCTCGGGCTCAAATTCAATGTGTGGCATCTCTAGTTGCCCCAGTGATACAATAGGTTAAACTCTTGTGCCAGCAGGACTGCTGACTGACAGGTCAGCAGTTCAGATCCAGGAAGAGCAGGTTGAGCTCCATTTGTTAGCTCCAGCTCCCCTTGTGGGGGCATGAGAGAAGCTTTCCACAAGGATAGTAAAACATCAAACATCTGGGTGTCCTCTGGGCAGCGTCCTTTGCAGACGGCCAATTCTCTCACACCAGAAGTGACTTGCAGTTTCTCAAGTTGCTCCTGACATAAAAAAAAGCTTTAAGCATTGTGTGTTTAGCAACTCTTTTATGCTCTGCATCCATTTTACCTTGAATATTTGTTTCATTTTCAAAGAAGTAGTGATGGTAGTCAGCATAAAAAGGAAGGTTGTGGCAGATGGAGAAAAAGAAAGAAGAAAGGTGGCAAGCAACACCTTTAAGATTAACAGGAAGCACCATGGTGAGGGATAAATAATATGTTCAAGCAGAAAAATATCATTAGATGCCAAAAGTTAAAATATGGTCGGTTGTATTGAATAATATGTATCTGCTGCAAAATAAACAATTTATAACAAATGTATTGAACCATGATAAAAAAATTAAAAATATTTTTTTAAAAACATGAAATTCTCACTGCTGCACATCTTTTCAGATAAGGTTTCGAACCCAAAGAAACTGACTTTTGGTAACCAGATGTATTATTTTCACACATTAACACTAACTGAACCTTATAAATATCTGAAAGACCTGAATTACCTTAGCCAACCCTTAGAAAATTTAGGCTAAGATCCATGAAGTGTGACTCATGCAAAAATGTAGTCTAGAAACCTAAGAATTTCTCTGTTGTAACATCTGGGAAAAATGGGTTGAAATCCTGGATAAGGAGGCATATCACACAGTTCTACACAGGTGAAACTATGAAAGGTTTCTCTGCTTATCCCCAACTGATTCCCTTTCATCCTAACCTATGTTTTAGTTGTTTTAACCTCCCTCTATGACAATTTGCTTGTGTTTGACAGCAGGGGAGCAGCGCAGAAGCATCCAGTTGTCTTCCCATAACTGGACACACAGTGGAAAGGATCCTACAGGTCTTGGAAGATGACATCATTGCTCCCTATATGAACATAGTGGGATTTTTGGTCATCCCCTTCAACTAGACAATAAATTAATTGTTTAGCTGAGCTGCTTTGAGTCCCACCCAGTCAGATCTTTTAGGCATGTATTTCTACGTTGATAGGGGTAGTCTAGATTAACCTTGGAGGATTCTTCCAATTTTATCCTTACATTTTTCCTAATCTTTTTCACTTTCCACAGTCGTCTTAGAAAAATTCAGTGGTTAAATCCTCCTCGTCCAAGAGGCAAACAGTAAGGCTTCCCTTCCTCCAGGTTCTTCTTCTTTGAAGAAATAATGATTGTATAACACAGAGTTTCTCAAACTGTGCTCCTCCAGCTGATAAGTTGGCTGGGATTTCTGGGAGCTGAAATCCAAAACTCCTGGAGGAGCACAGTTTGAGAAACGCAGGTATAGCACGTGCCTTTTCTTTTCTAGCAAGTCCTCCAACAATTGATTTAAAACATCCTAGCACAACCTTATAGTGGGGATTCCAGAAGTGTTTTCAATTTTTTTGTATATCTTTGTTTCCCCCCTAGGATATCTCTTTCTGGATTGCTGGGGTAGTGGTCGTGGCATCTACCCTGTTGTTGCTTTTTAAAGCAATGGGACCTAAGACAAAAAAAGCTCTAGTGACCTTACAAGATCCAAATATCAAGTATCCCTTGCCTTTGATAGAGAGAGAGGTGAGTTGCCTGTAATGTGCTTTTATATAAGACTCGGAATCATACCATATGTCTTTCAAGCCCTATCTACTCGTAAAGGCAGCAGCTGTCTACACCGAGATCATTTTAACTAGCACTGCCATGGACTGAGCTAGAGACATTTTTTTGTGGATCCAGCTCCTCCCTGAAATTTGCAAGGGAAGTGTAAACCTTGTTTTGATTGTGGTATCTGGATGCCACGAGACTCTGGTGAAGAGGGTGTAAATCTTCTTTGGATTGTGGCATGATTTGTATGATAAAGTCCCAAGTTTTCATTTTAACAGGAGATCAGCCACGATACCAGGAGGTTTCGGTTTGGTCTACCATCATCAGAACACATATTGGGCTTACCTGTAGGTAAGACTAGCTGCGTCTTATTTTATAATTTATTTCCCAAACAGGGCCTTTTCATCCATGACCCACAACCTGCACTGCCTTATGATTGACTTTCGCCAATATTGTAGCTGTAGAGTACATTTAAGATTTATGTTGGACTGTCAGAGACTGATTTGCATGAGGTATTGAGAAAACCAGAATGTAGTAACCCTGGTTTGTTAATTGGGGTCTTCTGAGGTCTGGCTACTTTTTTTCTGTATAAACTTGAATATAGTCCCCCTCCCCCTTTGTTTTAATTATGCTGAAACTCTGGTCTTGATGCTTGGAATTGTGATGGATACTTACGCATCTGGCAAGTAGGATGTTAGCTGTCCTGTTTCAACCTCCTTCTATACATTTCTGAATGCTCCTTGTGCAATTTTTCCTTTTGCAAATGAGTCTGCCTCCATGTGATTTGATTTGTGTATATTTGTATTTTATTAGGACAGGCTCAGAACAGAACCCTGCACTTTATGGATTTTTTATTGAAATCTGTTTTCTTTTTCGGTTTGGAAGTCTTGAACAGGGAGGGTGCAAGGCTTCTTCTGGTTGTCATGTTGCCCTTTAATATCTGTGTTGTGCCATGGGCTCAAACTTAATTGGACTGTGGTGTGGCAGCTCAACATTGCAGGATTGTTGCTGGTTGATTTGTCTACGTTGACATGGGTGGAATAGCAAATGGTCACCTGAATAGTTTATTGGAGATATTGGGTCATCTCTCCACTGGTGGTGAGATAAATAAAATTGGTTTAATATACAGCATTGTAACGGGCACATCTTTTATAGTGAGCCAATCAAACAATGGCTTCCTTATATAGCTAGCTATGCCTATGCCATGCAGTAAATCCTGCATTAACACCAAGAAGAGGCAGATTTTATTGTGACCAAAATAAAGTGTCACTAGGGACAAACTAAAGCTATGTTTGTATAGACTTTCTTAGGAGTTAAGCCCTTTGAACATAGTTGGACGTAGTTTTGAATAAACATACGTGGGATTGCACTGTAAGGCCGATATTTACTTGTGTTGTGCAAACATGTGAGGCATCAAAGTATGACCCATATATCCCTTAGGCTTAAGGGAATGTTTTGTGGTTTGTACGTGTTCACATGCAGGTATAATTTTCTCTGGCTGTACTGCTCTGATTCATTAAGGAGTACCTTTTACTATAAGGCACAGCTGGTTCGGGCATAATGTTTTTAAAGAAAGTCAAATGTGTGCCGATTCTGAATTGATTGATGTAGTCATCAGAAAGAGAAAGTGATTTCTGTACCTCCTGACTAGCCTATAAACTAAATAAAACACACAGAAAACATAAACAGTAATCAAGTATTTAAAACCCCCTCAGTGGGTTTTAAAAGCTATATTAAAATACCATCATGTTTTAAAATATCAAGGAAATTTTAAATAGCTCACACAGGCATATCCATAGGTTCCTTGCAACCAATTAATTATTAAATGCCTGTTTGAATAGACATATCTTTGCCTGTCAGTGAAAGCAGGGCAGAGAGGGTCAGTCTAGTCTTTTATGAAAGGCTCTTCCACGTATCCTCAACAGAAAGGCTTGTAATGATGCCAAGATGAAGGAATAGCTGTCTTCTGGGGCACTTAAGACTTTGGCAGTTCATTTAGGGAGAACAGTTTTTCAGATCATATGATGTTTATTGAGTTTTTAAAAACTATTTCATCATAATATATAATGCCTTTGCTTTTAGTAAAGAAAACATTTTTGAGATTAGTAAAAAAAATGGGTATAAATAGCTGACCTGTCAGGTAGTGAAAATTAACTAAGCATATTTGTGTTTCAGTCTGTTATATGCCAAATCTTGCAAACTATGATCTCAATCCAATTGTTATGGAGTAGATCATAGAATGATTGAGTTGGAAGAGGCCTCGTGGACCATCCAGTCCAATCCCCTGCCAAGAAGCAGGAAAATTGCATTCCATTGAGTGGAATTGTTGGGACTTAGCAATAAGTTATAGTCAAGCTACAAAATGTAATTTGAATGGAGGCATGAGGATTGCTAACTCTAAAAGCTCTCCTATTTACCAAGGGATGAGAAAGAGGATTGGCCCTAGGGCTGGATTAACCCAAATGCACAATTCCATGGGATGGATGATGACACAGGTGGGGCCTTTTCTGGATCCCTTGTCCCACTCCCTACCCTCATCTGACCTATTTTTGTGTTTTGCTATACCAAATGATGCACAGATAGAGACTCAATAAGTGTTGCAAGAAGAGTTTCCCTCAAGTACTGGCTGAATGCCTACATCTATTTCCTACAAAGATTATTGATAGCAGAGATTTGGCCAGTGCTTGATGGAGCAGCTCCTTCAAATATTACCCAAGTCTTGATCTGGCTTCATTTGCCACTCATTGCTCTGAGTGAGATGGTGTGGTGCATGGTGAGTGAAGCACTGATACAAGTCCTGAGTTGGCTTTCCAGCTCCAACTGGGGAGGCAAGGAAAGACTGACACATAGCTTTGGACTTTTGAGGCAGTGGCTTACTTGCTTTTTGATCCCTGGGAGGAGGAAGGGGAGAGGAGAGACAAGAATATAGGAAAAGAGAAGAGGGTCTTGCAGGCTACACTTTCCCCACAGAGTTTTCTGTTCCTAATATTAAAAAAAACAACCAAAAACAAACAACCATGTTTGTTATTCTCAGATGCAGGCAAATCAGAGCATGTACTGTTCAAGTACTGTTTTTGCAACCATGATATCCACCGATTTCCACTGAAGTGTCTTTTTTTGCTGCATCCCCAGTGAATTTCCTTTTTATGGGATGACAGTTCATCTTTTATATATGTTGGAAGCACTCACTCCCCACTCCTCTTGTTTAAACAATCAAATCATTCCCACTTTTAGATAACAGACATAGCCCTATGGCTACTTTTTTAGGTTCTTGTTTTTTCCTACAGATTAGTAGTTGGTGAGACTTCTGGAGGTCCCAGATGCAGAAAATTGGTCCTTGACTCACTACAGATGCCTGTCCACAATTATTCTGCCTGTTTAGCCCAATAATAAACTCAGAATGATATTGTCGATGTGTGGTAGTGGAACGTACTTTTTCCCTTTTTAGGCCAGCATGTATATATCTCTTCCAAAGTTGCTGGAAACCTTGTGATCCGGGCCTACACTCCAGTTTCCAGCGATGAAGTGAAAGGTTATGTAGATTTAATTATTAAGGTATGCTTGAGCTGCTGTATTAAAGGTAGGTTAATCAATTTTAAATGTTGCCTCATTTCTCATGCAAATTTGGATCCAATATTTGAAGCTTGAAGTGCAGGACTGAGCATGATATATTGATATGGTGACATCAATTCATATTTTGGAATAGCATTACCCTTAAATTGGTGACTTGAGAAGCATGCAATAAACAACAGCATGCTTTTTTCTTTGTTAAGTTTTGGAATGCACTATTGAGTTAGTTTGGAAGTAGAGAATGGTGAATAAATATTGGAACTAAATTGCAGCATTTCTTATCCTGGTTGTGCCACTAGAAGTTATCTTACCTAGTTGATAGTTAAAAAAATGATACAACAATCATAGTTTATTGGATAATTCATTCAAATGAACTTTGGAAAGGTGTTTTGAGAGTTTCATTACCTCCTTGTGTATATACTATCTGTTTATTTATTAACATTTATACAGTGTTTTACAAAACAAATATATTTAAATACAGTATACAGCATGGCCAATTGCCAGCAATCCTGGGAATGATAGTATATAGATGTTATCGTATTGGACAATTCTGAGAAGCTTTCATCTTGTGAACTTTGACAATACACTTAATTCTTGTAATGCATTCTGTATTTTGTAATGTATTCTGGTGTTAACTGCTGTAGCACTCGTAAAATGCACCTATTTCTAATATGGCTTTGGATCATAATCTTATCTGAAAAACAAAACAGGGTTAAGTCCTCTGAATTCAGAGTCTAAAGTACAAAAGGGTAGCAGCAAGTGAGCAAGACCGTGTGGTGGTATATAGTACTTACAATCACACACCAAGCATAGCATTGACTGTTTGTTACAGATAATAAAAGATGAGAAGCTAAGGTTTGTTTGTGGGGTTTTTTTTGGTCCTGTCCCATGCTTTGTGTAATGATAAGTAATAGCTAATGTATTTATTCCAATCCATTTGCTGTAATATGAAAGTGCAAATATTGCTATTGTTGTTTTGCCTGTTTCCCAAATAGGTTTATTACAAAAATGTTCATCCTAAGTTTCCAGAAGGTGGAAAGATGTCCCAACATTTGGACAGTATGAAGGTTGGCGATACCATTGACTTCAGAGGGCCTAATGGGCTTCTGGTGTACAAGGGCTCAGGTACTATAATGCCAAAGAATGCACATGTTAACAATAGTTGACAGGATGAAGAAAGCTGCAATAAATTGCAATATTTTTCAGCTGTAACTGTCCAATAGTTATGGTTGCCTTACCTTTTTGAACAAAATTTAACCATTTTGTGGAGAGTGGTTGATATCAACATGGGGTGAGTGAGGTGGCTCCAGGATCCTCTGCCCAATTAATTATTTGGGTGCTTTGAATGCAATTTTCCTTCTTATTGGCAGGGGGTTGGACTGGATGGCCCATGAGGTCTCTTCCAACTCTAGGATTCTATGATTCTACCTTTTTATCATTCAAGCTATCACAAACTGAAATAAATCGTAAACTATTCATTAAATTGTCAAGTTCACTTTGACTTCCTTTTGAAAGGCTCTTAATACATTCCCTCACAATGCCATTTGATGGTTTTTTTACACAGTAGTTAGTAACTCTGAACTCTGGCATGATCCTTTGAAAGTGTGCATGAAACTGCAGTCTTAAACACTTTTTACTGAATTTTATTTGCTGGAGACAAAGCAAGAAAGTTGGTTCTGGCTGAATTATCTGACAAGTAGAGCCAGGAAGTAATTCATTCAAACAAAAATAGGTGAAAAATATTTAATAATGGATCACATTCGAGCAAATCATATTACTTAGCAGGTTTGATCACCCAGTCTTGAGCAGTCTAACGGCTTAAATCCAGAGGTGCCTTGTGTGAGTGACAAGGCAAACATACTTGCACAAGGCAATCCCACTAAATTCTTCCAATTTCCTTGTTGCATGGCCCTTCATGCCCCATCCCATGCTACCTCGGAGAGTCCATTAACCCTCAGGAGTGGGCTTGGATGTGTGCAGGGAGCCCTGTATGTTTGAAAGTACAGTGTTCCCTCGCTACTTTGCAGTTCGCTTTTTGCAGACTCGCTGTTTCGCAAGTTTTTGCCTCCCAGTTTATGAATGGTTGCCGTTGCCCAGAGCGGCGTTCTAATCCTGCTTCCTGGCAACGATGGAGTGTGGAAGGGGGTTTCATCCTCCCCCTCGGGAGAGAGGCAGCCAATCAAGAGAGATTGCAAAGCAAAGCAGAGATAGCTACCCAAAAAAGGTGTGCAGTGTTTTAAATCTCTCCTCACTTCTACCTAACCCTTGGAACGCTATATACATATATAGTGTCCCTACTTTGCGGATTTTCACTTTTCACAGGTGGTCCTGGAACGTAACACCTGTGATAAGTGAGGGAACACTGTAGTGTGAGGAAGCCAGGGGGCGGGGAAGCCTTATTGTGTATGCTCAATTCCAGATCCAATCCTAAATCTATTTACTTGAAAATAATGTCTGTTGAACTCAGTAGTCTTACTTTCTGGCAAATTGTTGTGCTATCTTATTATTTATTTATTTCTCGCATTTATATCCCGTCACTTCTCAACGCCCGAAGGGGGACTCAGCATTGGCTTAGTTGCAGTTACTAAACTGTGTTGCAATGGTATTGATTCATTGTTTTGATTTGCACTGACACTTATAATCTCACTTTCATGCAGGTAAATTTTCTATCAAGCCAGATAAGAAGTCACAAGCAAAAATAGAGCGTGTAAAACACCTTGGAATGATAGCTGGAGGAACAGGTGGGCCATTTTCTTTGTTTTGAGAGTGTCCTTAGCTAGAGAACAGATAGGGCTGAAAACAAACGAATCAAATATAAGATGATATTTTGGCCAGAAAGTGTGGAATGAGTTATACTTTCTATCACTGATTTTTTTATCTTCCTGGGTAATAAAATCAATTTTGAGGATATCTGGTCAATGTGGTAAATGTCACAGGAAGTGCTTTTGTAGGAAAGCATGATTTTGTTGTGACTAAAAGAGGTGATGCTTGTACTATGACTTTTTTTTAAAAAAACTCTCTTTGGACCCCTTCATATTTGATAATTCTTGGGAAAGTTCTGGAGCACATGATGGCATTTAATTCTAGTTTCTAGAAGAAACAGGTAATCTTAAAGGCCAATGTACAACACTTTATGTCTGTTTATTCGCTAGAGAATACTTTAGTTAGTGATCTAGACTGGGAACTGGACAGATTATGTGTCTGTTGGTTTTGCAGGAGATCTCAAGTAATTTTTTATTCCATTGCTTAGAATACCGTTCTCAATTTCATGTCCGATTGCTTTTCCTTTGGGGCCTTATGGTATTTAACATGTATTGTTTGCTGCTGGGTGCCGTTTGTTTAAATTTTGTAGATGTGTTTTTAATAGATTTGATTTTAAACTTTATAATTATAACTTTGTATCTTCTTGTTAGCCACTTTGCACATGATTTGTAGTGGAAAAACAGTATTTGCAGTTAGTAAAGTTAATAAGCTCCAATTATCAAGTTAAACTTCAGGAAGCTCGAGCCTTTCTTGCTCCTTAGATATCTGGCATTCTATTGATGTACTTGCTTAATATCAAGATTTTTTTCTTTGGAGTTCAAACTGCATATTAAAAGTGTAGGATAACACTGGCCAACACACATTTTGGTGTCTCAAATGTTAGACCTCTTTCCTGGTATGTTTAACCTGTCAATTCCAAAATAGTAGCTGTTTACCCCTATCAGCTCCATTTTTGATGGCTTCTACCAGTTTTCATCTGCTCACCTACGAAAAAATCCATATCTAAGAAACTAGAGCTGGTGCAGTCTATCTGATGCAATTTTCTGAATCAGTGCCCCAAATAACTCCAGGAACATGCCTAAAAACCAAGACACCAAGAATTGTTTTTGTTGGGCTGTGTAATCAAAAGATTTTTACGTTTCATGGTTGGTCACACATAAATCTTGGACAGAATAGTCTAATGTTCTCCAATGTGTTACCTCCCTGAATGTGTTGGATTACAGTTCCCATTATGCCATCAAGTGTTGAGGTGATAGAGTAATATCTGGAGACTAGGAATTTTGGGAAAAGGCTGATCAAAACAAATGTCAGAAATATTTCTCCTTACAGAAATAGAAAAGCATAACCTTTGGTTTTGATAGGAATTACTCCAATGCTTCAGTTGATCCGTCACATCACAAAGGACTCCAGTGATAAAACAAAGTGTGGCCTCCTTTTTGCTAACCAGGTGAGTAGTTCTCTTAAATAACAGAGAAGCAGTGTGTAATTCTTTTGCAAAAAATGATTGCCCAGTGTTTTTTGGCCAACTCAAATAATGCTGTCATTCTTTATTGTCCTGGGTTTGTTAAAATTTGGATATAAAGCCCTTTTCCTTTCTGGGGCAGGATAGTGGTGATGATGCCTGCAAGAGAGCCAAAACAGTAGTTGTAATGATAGCACATCACACTAAACATATCCCATGTGGCATGTCAGGATAATGTATGTGATGCATTAATATGACCTTGTTCATGGTGATCTGAATACTAATCAGGCTCGAGGAATCCTGCATCATATGCATTGAAGTCTCTTCCCACTGAACAGGTAGCACTCGTATGTGCTTTCATATTTTGCTGGCTCAGTTCAAGATACTAGAAAATAAGCCTATATTTTCTATGTCAGTTGGGGAAATTTATTAGGAGTTGAAAAACGCAATGTTTTTAAACGATTGAGCTTGTGCAGACATTTTTCTAATTATGTACATGAGATCCAAAAGAACTTTGGGCAGGATTCCCATCCCGCTTCAAGGTTTCCATGTATATGGCCCTGGCATCATATGTAAATGAATTGCTTATTAAAGTGTGAGTGTTGATACCTTTTTTGCCACAGCAGTTAAAAACTGAATGTATGAAGGCCCTGAAAAACTGGATTACCACCGGCACTCTTTTGCCAAACAACTGGTTAGCAGGGTGTTAACTTTTTAAAAAAAGTCTTTGTGCATGTTCTGTTGTATTAGGACACATTGATTTTATGGAAAACGGGAGTGGGAAAGTAGAACTTGGGAAACTGAAGACAGTGGCAAAGAAAAATTTAAAAACCTTTCCTCCGCGATGCAGTGAGTACGAATAAACCAGGGGTTTGGTGTAGGAGAATACAAGGAGAGAGATGAACTAGCAGATTTCCTGCAGGTGAAGAGGAAAGGGAAGTAGAAAAGATATTTTAAGTATCAAAGTAGTCAGTTGAAGGGTTTGGAGAAGAGTTTCAATTCCAGATGTCTCAAAGAGGAATGTAGTCTGTTCTCTTTAGGCCATTACCTAAAGATAATGAAAGTTTATTTGCTCTGAAAGAGCCCTTTGATCAGAAAAAAAGCTATAATTATTTGCTCTTTTGGGCATGGTGTTCTAAGGGACATCATGAGACTGCTTACATAATCTTGTATAATTTTTATCATTTTACTTAATTGGCTGAGCAAAATGAGTTTAATATGTGACATTCTCAGTTAGTGTTAGTACCGGTAGTTGGCTGCTGGCTCTGTGCCATAGCCTGAACTTCAGTGCTCACTGTACTTCTGTTGATGTAACTTGAATGCTTCTTGCTTCTCAACAAAGATGCTAAACTGCTAATCTTTGAGATGGTTGTTGAGCATCCAATATTCTACAGTGCTAACAAAGTGAAACTGTGTGGAGTAGTGAAGCGAAAGAGCAATAATTCACAAAATTAGTGTGAGATGAAACTGTTATAAGCATATGTGCATATTGAGACTCCATGAATGTTTAACTGGCCTTGTATTGATAGACAGAGCAAGACATATTGCTAAGACCAGAACTGGAAGATGTAGCAGCAAATAATCCAGACCAGTTTAAGCTGTGGTACACTTTGGACAGACCACCTCAAGGTAAACCACTAGCACTTACACAAACTAAAATAGCTCTCTTCTTTATACACAAAGTAATAAGAGCAGAATTCTTCTGCAAGTGCACAGTTCTGTGATGTTATCAATTTACTGTGCTATGATGAGAAATTTCTATCAAGTCTTTAAGGGTTTGTGAAGCTGGATTCCCTTTGCAAACATGTGGAATGAATAATGTAGTCCTGATTTATATTGCCAGAACTGGTATATCCCAAAGACCGTTCCAAAACAAAATATAATTTCAGTGGGAAGGCAAAAGCACCATGAGAAGAATTTCTACATTTACTTAGTGAGTGATAACACATTTCACAACAGTGACATTTTATTTTGATACAATGTGGAAAGAAACACCTGCTATCAAGATTAACCATGTGCTCTGACTTATTTTTGGTGAGAGAGAAGTTGGAGAGAGGTAGTGATATACTCTTCAGTGGAAACTGAAGTGTTTCTTGAACCCTGCCTTTCTAAGGAGAAAAACAGGGGTAATCATTTATTTCAGTTGATGTTATCAGGTTTCCAGTTATATTTGTAATGCTCTGTTTTCTACAAGTGAGGAGATAATGCCAAGTAACTAATCTGAATCCAGATCCCTGTTTTATCATTTTATTGGCTGTTTTTATTTCAGGATGGAAATATAGTTCTGGCTTTGTTACTGCAGACATGATAAAGGAACATCTCCCTCCCCCTGGCGATGACACACTGATTTTGATGTGTGGGCCTCCACCTATGATCCAGTTTGCGTGTCAGCCAAATCTTGAAAAACTGGGTTATGCTAAAGAAAGCATTTTTGCTTATTAAATTCGGAGTGGTATCTTGCATCTGTGAATGGGCTCCAGTAGCAAAGAACTTAGATATTTGACATATGAACAAATAAAAAACTCTGTAGTTCTTCGTGGACTTCTTGTTGCATTCTCCACTCATGTTAAAATAAATTTTAGTTTACACATTAATAGTACAATTGTATACATGTTTAAACAGCAGTAAATCCTATTCAGTTTTATTATATTCAGTGCCATTTTTGTCACCAGTTTGTGTATGGCAATAGGTTATTTTGGAAATTAGCTCCACTCATCCTTAAAGACAGGTCTTAACAGTGTTGGCAGGTTGTACTTTACCACCGGTGGCACAATGGGTTTAACCCTAATGCTGGCAGGACTGCTGACTGACAGGTCAGTGGTTTGAATCTGGGGAGAGCGGGTTGAGCTCCCTCAGTCAGCTCCAGCTCCCCATGCAGGGACATGAGAGAAGCCTCCCACAAGGATGGTAAAACATCAAACATCCAGGTATCATCTGGGCAATATCATTGCAGACAGCCAATTCTCTCACACCAGAAGTGACTTGCAGTTTTTCAAGTCCCTCCTGACATGAAAAAAAATTGCAATGGGATCCCCAGGGACTGTAGTTTCACAAGGTCTTTTTAGAAAAGCCTTCTCCTGACATTTGGGGGGGGGGGGACAGACACATACACACTCTGAGAACTTCCTTTCCTTAAAATTAAAGAGTTTGGGGCAGTTTACTGATGCGAGAAAGTGCTTTAAATTATATAGCTGCCTCTGTGTAACAAATCCTTTTATGGCTCTTTAGTAAGGGGAAGAACATTGAACACAGTTTATGTACAAAGTAAATATTTTACATCCTGCTCAAAATCTGAAAACCTTATTAAGAAGGCAACCCTCTATCCCCAATATATCAAAACCTGCAAGTCTCTGAAAGTTAAAGAGAGTCTAGTCCCGTTCCCCTCCCCACAGTGATCCTCTTGAGTAACAGACATTTGTGTCTTTGACATGACTTCAACTACACCCTCAGTGAAATCCCAAGTTACAGCTGGAAAATACTCTGAAAACTAGGTCTCTGCACCTCTCATTTCTTTTGTGATGGTATAGCGAGGAAATGTACTGCCATTGAGCATACCTGGATTGAAGACAAACATTTATTTTACATGTCTGACAAATTACTATGAGTGAAGCTGCTCATATTGCCAGGTGAAATGTTGTAGAGGACAGAAGCAGGAAAACATATAATTGTGCTGCATCTTCTAGGGTAGAGGGTGATCAAAAGTGAACATTTAAACTGTGTGACTCCCTTATCTATTCTCATTCTACCTTAACATTATACACATCAGGCCTGATATACTTTTTTCTGAACTTTGCTATTTTAGAACTGCATATGTAGCATGCAAACTTCTGCTGGACACCCCAGCCTTATGCATGGCATTTAGGATAAAACACACAAGCAGGCTTTGTTACTCAGTCACCCAATTCACTAATAGCTATGAACTAACTCCCTGTCTAGGCCTTAAGGTTAGTTAACATTTACTAGAGCAGTGTTTCCCAACCTTTTTTGAGCCGCGGCACACTTTTAACATTAAAAAAATCTGGGGGCACACCAACCAAAATGACACTAACACAGTAAAGAACAGCTGGGGATGGCGACCTGCTGGGAGCAGCTGCTGGGAGTGCCGGCCGGGGAGGGGAGAAGCCAGGTCGCGCCATGCCCCGCCCCTCCATGCGGCTTCAGTTCTCCCACAGCTTCTCCAGCCTTGAGGGGGCAGTGCCAAGCCAGCGGTGGCAGAGCCAGCACAATGCTGGCTTGGCACTGTCCCCTCAAGGCTGGCAAAGCTGTGGGAGCGCTGAAGCCAGGGGGAGGGGGCGGAGCCAGGCCCCGCCCCCTCCCCCCGGCTTCAGTTCTCCCACAGAGAAGCATGAGCGGTGGACGGGCTTCAGTAGGTGGGGCTCCTCCGTGCGGCTTCAGTGAGAGTCATGGCGGGAGTTATGGCAGATTGGAGGCTGGCTCAGGAAATGGCTGAAGGAGGCGGTGCCCCGGCCCCTTCTTTTTTTTCGCCGCTGCTCGGCCCTTCTTCCTCCTCTCCCAAGCAGCAGGAGTTTGGCAGGAGGAGGCGGGAAGGAAGGGGGCAGAGAGCTTTTCTCGCGGCACACCTGATGATCGCTCACGGCACACAAGTGTGCCACGGCACACTGGTTGAGAAACACTGTACTACAGAGCTAATGTGGTGTAATGAGTATTTGGACTACAACTCTGGAAGCCACATTTCCAATGTCTGTTTGGCCATGGAAAATCACTGGGTGACTTGGACAAGTTACATTCTCTTGATCTCAGAGGAAGGCAAAGTCTGGTAACTTGAAGACACACAAGAAAAGCAGCAGCAGCGACGACATCCTACTGTGGTAGTATTCTACATTTAAACAACTTGTGTGAAACATGGTTTATATAGGCAGTACTGAAGGCAACCGATGATATACAGTACACATATTTGAGCCCCATTTCTCATGAAAGTCTTAGAATAGCTTTTGTAGAGTCAAAATATTTGTACTGAAATAGAGAAACGTCTGTATGCATATTTATGGCTTACAGTAATCTTTGTAAACATTATGCACATCTGCATTTGACATGTTTTTTATGTATAGAGCATTCTAGATCTAGGACTGTATAACAAATGTAACTGAAGTGAATATTGTCTGGATGAACATTTGCAGTTGATTTTGACATGTTTTTTTTAAGCGCATTTCTCAACCTGGAGGTTAGAACCGGGGTGGGGTGGGGGTGGTGTCATGAGGGAGGTTTCACAGGGGTCGCCAAAAATCATCAGAAAACACTTATTTCTGATGGTCTTAGGAACCCTTTTGACAGAAAAGGCTGAAGATATCTCTGCCTGTCCTTCTCTTCCTTTTTGGTGTTGTAGAACTACAACTCCCAGAACTTGAAAACAGTCCCCCCAACCCTACCAGTGTTGGCCATGTAGGTAGGATGCCAAGTTTGAATCCACAGTGCTCTCTGGATGTAGATGAACAACAACTCCAAAACTCAAGGTCAATGCTCACCATATTTTCAGTTGGTCATGGGAGTTCTGTGTGCCAAGTTTTGTTCAATTCCATTGTTGGTGGAGTTCAGAATGCTCTTTGATTGAAGCTGAACTATAAATCCCAGCAACTACTACTCCTAAATAAAAAAAATCAATTTCCCCCAACCCCACCAGTATTCAAATATAGTTGGAAGTGCCAAAGGTCCAAAATTGTGAAATGAATATTGTCTGGATGAACATTTGCAGCTGATTTTCACATGTTTCTTTTATTTAAATAATGAAAGGTTTGTTACTTAATTCTAAAAGATGGACTGGATTCATTGTTCCACACAATGATGCAATGAATTCTCTTCACTGAAAGTTGAGAAGATAACTCAGGATGGCCCTTTTCGTAGAAAGTAATCCCTGGAATGTTTCATGAGAGCAACCATTTGTATCACCAGCAGAGGGTCCCCTTGCCTAACGAAGTTTGAATTACCAGGCTAGAGGCCTTGAAGGGAAAATCATGAAGATTACAGAAGATACAAAATATCCACATTGGAGTTGCTATTATTTGCTATCAAAATTAGTTCAGAAAAACCTGCAGCCATCCCTTTTGAAAGAGGAAATTTAGGCATGGATCCATTGCATGACTTATTACATGGTGAGTCAACAGATTTGTAAATCGTATTGATCTGGTAGAGCTTCTCTGCTAAGAACCAACAGTAAGATTCAGATATAAAGCAGCTGTGTGAAACATAGGAGAGCATCAGTGTTCTAGAAAAGAAAGTGGAGGACATTGATGCTCCATAGTAGGACAAACCTTCCCCTGGTATGTTCATATCCTAGTACCCAGCAAGTCTGGCTGGTGGCAAATCTTACTTGGTTGAGCAGAAGTAATTTTAAATGTGGTGTTACAGGCAAAGCAATGTATTCTGCTGGATGGCAAATCATTGCTTTTTCATATTGACCCTTGGTATCATTATCAGAAAAACTGTAAACATTGTAAATGTAGTGTTTCATGGCTTATGAAACTGTGATTAAAAGGACTGTTTCTTGTGCTTTCAAGAGGTTCTGTGATGCACTGTTTTTTTATGATGCTGTAACTTCTCCTTGAATCCAAAGCTCTTAACAAAAACTGTCCTTCTATTTGTCAAATACATATGGGATTACTGAAAAAAAGAGGAAATAAATCAAGATTCTAGTTCTCTTTATGGGCATCTCTTTTATGTTCTTATTAATGCCTGAGATTCTGGGTCAGGAGACATAAATATGATGCGTCTTCTGCCCAACTCATCTGTTCTTGGCTACAGCCACTCCCAGCTGCAACCATGGGACGCCTAATTCTTATATTGTAATATGAATTGGTGGAGCATAGCTATGGCTTTGTATGGGGTGTATCTTCTAGATCTGGATGGGCAGCCATGAGGGACCACAAGGTGAAGCTAGAGGTGACCAGAAAGTCACTTCTAGTTTTCAGAAAACTGATGTTTACCTGAAGCAGTTTATATGTTCATGTATGCAAAGTTGTTTTAGGCTATACTCCCCCTCCACACGTACACTGAAAGCTTCTGAAGGCATGGTTTTCTGTTCTTGATTTGGGAACCTGAGGATTGTCCATGTGGTCTCTGGGTACTCCATATGGGTACTCCATAGGATTTCCTTTCCTATACTAGATTATTCAATACAGAATATGTTGGCTACAGAAACATGAAGATCCTTTTTTTTCTTAGCACTCTTAAGGTTTTCTTATTGTAGATTAATTACATGCATTGCTCAAAATATGGCAAGATCAACAGATGTTAGGAAGACTGCACAGATGGATGGATGATTTCTCCAAATACTGGGTTCCTTGTTCCAGCTTTAGGATCAGTAGTCAAAGTAAACAATTATCACACTTATCTTGGGAAGGAATCCATTTGGATATACTATATTGACAATAAATCATTGTATCAGTTGTATTAACACCTTCAGAGCAGCAACACATTAGAAAATAATGCAAATCAAATAATTAGGGACATAAAGAAATCTTAAATGTACAGAAAATAAAAACAACACTGACAAGGAAGTGGCTCATCCTATATGTATTTACAAATCAATTTTTCCATCTCTAAAAATATTGCATAGGTTTCTGTGTGTTATTAGGTTGTAAGGATTTTGCCCCAATGGAGGATGTTTTGAAAATAGCACTTAATTATTTCAGTGGCAAAAACAGCAGCAGATTGTTTAATGTAGCACCCATCCTGCCCGAGCCATATCTTAAGACAACCAAGGGATTGGCGGTATTGTTCTCATGGAGTCTTCATCTCCAGTCCTCAAGAGCTGGTGTTAAAAATCTATCATCATTCAACATCTGATCTTGGCTTAACATAGTCTGGAAATGAAAAAATTTCACATAGTAAGTCACACAATCCTGAGGTACATACAATCTATATTTACATAGGCATGATTTATGAACATCTTGTTTACACTTATTTTAATACATAAAATTAATTTTATCAACGTAAGTCAAAACAGCAGGAGCGGACTATACTAATGTACCAATTTAACTTCCAAACATTTATAATGTATGGTACTGAAATCTACAGATACTTAAACCTCCAGACTTTGATGTTTGCAAGTATCAAATATGTGAAAGATTGAGCCCAGCTGCACACACTCTAACACAATGGGAGAGGCAGGAATGGTGGAAGATGGAGTTTTTTTTTTAAAAAAAGAGCTACATTTCCAAGCTGTACTTATATCTAGAGCCTCCATGTTCATCTGCCTTTTCACATTTCCCAGTTAGACTACTGCAATGCACTCTGCTTAGGTCTGCCCTTGACAATGACTCAGAAGCTGCAGCTAGTGCAAACTGCAGTAGCCAGACAGCTCACTGGAACTCCATGAGGAATCCTATAACACCAGCACTGAAAGAATTGTACCACCCTCTCTCTAAACTGAATTTAATTTACTCAGGTTTGTACATGATATAGTACACTATTTTAAATTGATTAAAGAATAATTTTATTCAAGGTATTTAAACAGTTAAACAAAAAACATAAATGGGGTACAAAGTATGATAATTTGGGTGTACATGACTCTGGCTTCATGATGTCAGAGGGGAAGAGTAGGGGATTTAAGGAAAGTATAAGGGAAATTATGGTGGGGGGGTTGAGGATGGAGTAGGGAAAGTATGGAAGGGGACAAAACGGGAAGTTTTTTGACCTCCAATCTCCTCCCTGGTGGACTTAATATTGTCTCATAATTTTCCATTCCTTCTTCTCCTTTTTTCCTTTTCATATTTTAAAACTTCTCCTTTTTCTTCAAGAAATTTTGGGATAGTTCCTTTTTAGCCAATTGGATTTTCTTAAATTTTTATATTTTTGTTTTCTTGAGACATATAGTCTTTAAATCGTTGCCAGTCTGTAATTTTTTTGTTTATATTCCCCTCATGTCTTCTCAATAACTGTGTTAGTGTATCCATATTCATAATTTCTAAAATTTTCACCAACCAGTAATGAATTGAAGGTATATCTTTTTCTCACCAACTTCTCGCACAGGTAATTCTTGCTGCTGTTGTCAAATAACTAAAAATAATTTGTGTCTACTATTCCTAGTAAAAATACTCTGGGTTTCATTTCTATTTTTATATTCAGTATATTTTGGGTTATTTCATGGATCTTCTTTCAGTATTCTTTTGCTTTACCGCATGTCCACCACACTATTTTAAATAGTTTAAACTGGTATTAAATTGTCTCGTTTTTAACTACACCGGAGCTGATCATGCTTTAGATTTAGGTTTTCCTGCCCTCCCTCTACACAAGTGGAAACTGGTGTGTTTGGCATAGTCCAACTTCCAACGTGCTGAGATCAGAAGAGATCAGTTATCCACAAAGTCCCCAGGTAAAATGCTTTAAACTGCGGTGTTAGAGACTTGTATCAATAAAACACAAGTCTAGAACTAGCATAATTAATTTCCTCCCATTAACTTCAAAATGAGAGGAAATAGAAATGATAGGTGATAAAGATAAATCTCTCTGATCCAGCTCCATAGGTGAATGACATGGATTTCCCCTGATATTCTAGAATATTAATAGTAGACATGACTAATATGGTATATATCAATCATTAAACCTTGGTTGGTTACCTGAAAGATAAATCAGTAGTACATACCGTGAGGTTGTTAATTCCTTGGGAGAGTTCCCCTATTTGCATTACAGTTCCTTCTGAATGTTCCATCTGTAAAATCATTTCAGCAAGTACATGGAATCAATAGCACACACACACAATATATCTTCTGAACTATTCTGCATATATGAGACACATCTCATATATGCAGGCATCACATTGTTTTTTTAGGGCTTGAAATATTTCCCTCTTGTCATAACATATAGACTTCCTGGGCTTTTTTCATTGAGCATATGGTCTGTTAGCAGAGAAGTCCTGTCAGAAAAGTTCAGTTAGTTCATTTTGCAGTAACATAGGGTAAAAAAAGGTATCTGCCGTATAAATAATTTGTGGGCATTTCTAGTTTTCTTTCTTAGATGGAACAAAGCTATTTTTCAGTAGCCAAAAGCATTACAATGTGCATCTATGCAGATTCAAGTACCCATCATGCTGTGTTAATGAAAAATAAGTTGTTCATGCTTTGAGCATATGAATTTAGTGCTTCCTTATCAGAAATTTTATCTGAAACACATGCCTATATACTTGATAATTCAGACTCACTATATAGTGATTAAAATCATTCATTTAACTCCTTCTCCCACATAAACTGTACTGAAGGTGAGGATTTGAGTGAATTTGTTCTCTTGCTGGCCCCTGCCTCCCTCCCCTATGTTTTGAGCTAGGCAATCTCTTGTACTCAAGCATGTTCCTCATAAAAAACCTGCAGGTTCAAGCTGATGTAATTTTCTCCCACTGCAAAACAACAACAACAACAAAACAACAAAAAAACAAAAACTTTAATGGAAAACATGTGTCCTGCTTTTAGTGGGAGGGCACACACCAAAGTAAAAAATGAAAATATTCATTAATCCAGAACACTTTGCATTTTAATGCCACCAGGCAGCCTTCATCAACCTTTCTACCATAGAGGAATGCTTACAACGATTTCCTCATTTCAGGGAACCCCTGCATAAAATCTGTAGCTGGAATTCTAATGGAAAGTTACAAATGTATAAGCAAGTTACACATTTGTGAGTGCTTTATATTCATGATCACTATAGCGAGGCGAGAAAAGGCTAGGTACCGAGTGACAGGTCCATCATATCATTAGCTGACTACCACTGAACCCAAGGCAGCATCTTACTCCTACCACTGCTGCACTCAGTATTAACCCAATGTGTATTCTTCCACTCCTAGGATCTGACCAGCTTTACCTAAACAGTGGGTCCTGTGGGCTTATACCTACACGAAGTAATCAAATTTGCAACAAATCTTGGCAGTGCCCCTTGAAGCCATGTACTTGTTAAGCCATAGAAAGACTTACCTGTGCCAGACACCAGATCCTGGCATGGGCTGCAGGCTCCAGGGTCATCTTGCTGGGTGTGGGGATCTGATCCAGGAGTGACTTTCTCTATTCCTGTGTACAGTCCCACAGCCAGTGATCCTCAACTGTTGTAACTACGCAGGTGGGCCACAGTGCTTATCTTTCCCTTGCAGAGTAGCTCCTGCTACCCATTCAGTAGTGAGGGATCTTGGAAGACCTGGGCCTTCTAGGCAACTTGAAACCGGCAAAGCCTAATCAAAAGTTTTGGTAGCTATGATACGTAAGCAGGTAGATGGTGGCAGGATGCTCTTCGTCCCAGTAAAATGTGTGAAGGACAACAGGCAGGTGTAAGGCAGGGATGGGCAACTGTGGGAGGCTAGGGGCTACAATATGATCCCATTGTATGCTGTTGCCATTGTATGCTGTAAGATTAACTGGGGAGACCCTCCTCTCACTTCCTCCACCGTCACAAGCGCGGTTGGTTGGATGTGAGGGAGACGGCCTTCCCCAGGCCCAGTTCCCAAGTAGCCAGATAACACTCTGTCCTGTATTTCATCCACTTCCCCAGCCCTATGATTTGCTGTTTACACTATCCCATGCCCAACCCTTTTATATATACCCTTTTACAACCCATTTGTAACCCTGGCCATTGGTTTTGTGACACTTTACTTATGGAACTACGATGAAATGGGTTTTTAAAATATTTTTTAATCTTTAGTGTGTTTTAATAGAAATTTTGTATTTTATGATGTTTTTAGTTATTTATTTTGTCTGATGAGTTTAATTATTAGATTGTATTATATTGTTGAATGTGTTTATCTTGATGTAACTGTTGGTATGCTTTCTTTTCGGCAACTGAATGTTTGCCTTGCATGTTGGAAACTACCCTGAGGCCTTGCATGGAGATACGGCGGTATACAAATAAAGTTTTATTATTATATTATTATTTTACTGAAGTTTGTTTTCAGACCTTTTAAGCTGTATAATTACTTAATTAACCTGCCACTTCCCTCTGAATGGGGCCCAAGGCAGCTTAGAAAGACAATAAATTAATTTTTTGAAAAAAATGTACAATAAAACTGAAGAATAATGAGTCAATTCATAAAACATTTTAAAATTAAAAAATACAAAAGTTTTTGGTTTGTAACATAAATAATCTTCCCTAGTCTATGACAGGCATGGTCGTAGTAAAATGGTGTTGTGGCTAAAGAGTTCTTGCAAAGAGTTCATCTCAAACCCAGTTATTATATGCAAAGGCTAATTCAGGGGATTTTGCTAATTACAAGACCTTGGCATAACTTCTAAATAACTGTACACATATCTCACCCACCTGTGCATAACAATAATCAAATTGCTTACATTGGATAAAGAGCAAAAACTTTGAATGAAGGAGAAATGAAATGTGTTAGATGGAATGAATCATGCATTTGAAAAAATTAAAATGTTGCAATTAGTTTTCAGTTGACCATTATTTTTCCGATTCAGTTTCTCACTTGGAAACCAGAATCCATAGAAGATTCACCAGGCTCTTCTATCTTGCAGAAAGCTCATAAGCTCCTACTGCTCCATTTTTCAGGTTTTAAAAACTGGCTTTACACATAATTCTCCACATGGTTTAGTTAGGATGCCAATTTAGAGAATCTCTTCAAAATCCTCAATGTCTTAAGCATAATTCCACCACAAAGAAAATAATCACAATGTAAGAAGTTGGGATATTTCACAAGGTGTAACTTTTATTGTTTTTGGATAAAGTTGTATTTCCATTTTTAAAGATGTACTATTGTTGTGCCTAACTCTTAATTACATGTCATATACATTTGATATGGTGCAGACACTGCACAGTTCAAACAACATGTCTTATTAAGAATATACAATCCAGTTGTACCGCTCAGAATAAAACAGACATATCTTTACAACTGTTTATATTAAAACTAATATAAAAAGTTAAAAATATATCTGGGTGGCACCTCTTGAATATAAAAACATTTAACAGTCCTTCAACAGGAGTGCATATAGAGGACTCCTGTTAGCTTGAGACTTTGGGGTGCCTCGATATCCAACTACAATCCGTTGTGTAAAGCTTTTTATATTCCTGAAAAAGGGCTTGAAAAGTAGGTTGGCATATAGTGGCAAATGGAAATATAGTCATTTGACATTTTAAGGAGAAAACTTTCCAGGCCTCATCTCCATACAATCTTTAAATCCATGCAGATGCATTATGTGTTTTTTTTAAAGTTAAATTGTAACGAAAGGTTATTTCAAAGCTTTGGGATGCATGAAGAGGATGAGAGGCAAGTGGCATCACTTTGCCTGGCCCACCTGATCCAGCTTGTCTAATTCCTTGTCAGGAAGGACACTGTGCACTTTGTATGCGCTGTAGATCTTCTGGGTGCCATTGGTCACATTGACACATGTATCAATGGGACAAATGTAATCGGTTGATTCATCAAATTTCTTTTTCCTCAAGTTTCCAAAATGTGAAAATCCAAGTTTCTTTGGCTAATGGGGAAACGGGGAGGGAGGAGAGAGTAAGAACACTGTTTCAGAGAAGCACAGCAAAGAGCAGGAAAATAACAATAACACCACAAATAGCAGAACTCGTGTACGATATAGATGTGCTTTCAAAGCAATAATTATCTTTCATGCACTTCACAGTGTTCATATGTATAGATTTTGCTACAGTTTGTATTGATTCTCTCAATTTCCTGGGGGAAATTGAACCAATCCATCAAAAAGGGAAGAGAAGGTTTTCCCTTCACTACCGGTAGTAAATTTAATTTGATAAATTTGGGCAGAGGGAAATCTGTTATGCAGCAGGGCTATTCCAAACATTTATAAAGCAAAGTTACTGCAATCTTCGCAAGACATAAAACACAGGGAGCAGCCCCATACCACAAATAGTAGTAATAGTATCAATCGTTCCTGGTTTCAGGCAGGCCTTTCCATCTGTTCCTGGAAATGCAACTTTCTACATGCAAAGTTACAAGTGGCCTTTGGAATCCACTGGGGCTTGATTCTAGGATTTCTCATGGATACCAACATCCATGAACCATCAAGTTCCATTACATACAGTGGCATAGTGAAATGGCAACCCTTATATCAAAGGTAAAGGTTTCCCCTAATATTAAGTCTAGTCATGTCCGAATCTGGGGTGGTGGTGCTCATCTCTATTTCTAATTGTCAGTAGACACCTCCTAAGTCATGTGGCCAGCATGATGCGCCGTTAACTTTACCCTCGGAACGGTACCTATTTATCTAGTCACATTTGCATGTTTTTGAATTGTTAGGTTGGCAGAAGCCGGGGGTAACAGTGGGAGCTCACCCCGCTCCCCGGATTCGAACCGCCAACTGTAACTCATTCTGCCACCAGAGGGGGCTCTTATATTTTTCCTTATATAAAACGGCAAAATCAAAGTTTGCCTTTCGGAAACTTTCTTCTATAAGATTTTCAGGCCATGCTCCATGGATGCAGAATCTGTGGGTGACTATACACTTAGTCACTGTAGGCGACCCTTTTTCCTGTAATTAAGCCACCACAGAAAAGAATGGAGCTAATATCTTTTTTTCATGTCAGGAGCAACTTGAGAAACTACAAGTTGCTTCTGGTGTGAGATAATTGGCCGTCTGCAAGGACACTGCTCAGAGGACACCCGGGCTTCTCTCATGTCTCCACATGAGAAGCTGGAGCTGATGGATGGGAGCTCACACCACTCCCCGGATTTGAACTACCAATCATTTGGTCAGCAGTCCTGCCGGCACAAGGGTATAACCCAAGGCGCCACCGGGGGATCCTAGGTAATATCTTAAGAAGAGTCTTATCACAACTGCTACTCTGGTACTTCCACGTCTACAACTATTATGGAGGAATGTAGGAGAAGGAAAGTATTCTCCTTTTCAAGACAACTATAACAGGAAAAGAAGGAATATGATTTGTTGTGTAAATAACTTGTCCTTTTTATGCTCAATAGAATCGCACAGTTGAAAGGTAGATTGGAAGAGATCTAGTCCAATCCCTGCTCAAAGCTACCTCTCAACTGAAGGATGCAATCAGAGGACCTCTGAGAGATGGAGACCCAGCCACCTGTTGAACAGTAATATAAATAATTGTTTAGGGGCAGGCAGACACCCTTGGGACACGCTAGCTAGATTTCTAAAGTGTTGCCCCTTTACTTGCTCTTTTCTGGAATACCATAACATACTTGTAACTTGTCACATGAAAATATCTAAAGGAAAGGCAAAGAAAAACCTCAAACTTGCATAATTTCAAGTACAGAAAAACATCTTGCACATTTACATCACAGGATATGGTGAAACATGCCTACCCGCACTTTAGCAGTGGTAGTCAGAGGCGTGTAAGATGTAGATTCCACAATTTCCCTTTTTTCTTGCTGTGCCTCTATTCCAATGAGCATGTTAAAGTTTGTTGTTAAGTGACGTCTTAGTAGAGTCTTTTGAGGAGGAATGTTGAGAAGCATTGCCAGTGTATCACCATTAAAACGAGGTTCAAGGATCTGATGAAAACACAACCACACACACACACAGCTTATCCATAGTCTCTAAGCAATTAAAAGCATCCAAAAGGCTATTCTGAATTTTGGGTGATTTAATTATTCTCTGCTTTGCAGTATTATGGACTAAGAGTGGTATTCTGCATGCAGCATTATTCATTTCCATCTATTGTACACGATGATCCCTCTAATCATGGGAGATATGTTTCAGGGTCCTCCCTCATGGATATTTAAAACCACAGATATTTGCAGATAATAATAATAATAATAATACTTTAATATTTGTGAGTCGCCCTCCACCAGAGGTGCTCCGGGCGACTTACATCATTTAAAAACCCTAAAACAACAGTGTACAGCAGTTTAAAACAGATACAAGTCTGAGGAAGGCTCAGACATTCAGAGGTACCGATCAGGCCCCAAACGCTAGGCGGAAGAGCCAGGTCTTTAGGTCTGACCGGAATCTAGTTAGGTCAGAGTGGCTCTGAGGGCAGGTGGCAATGAGTTCCAGATCCTGGGGGCCGCCACGGAAAAGGCTCTCCGCTGGGTTTCCATCAGCCGAGCCTCTCGCACCCCGGGATGGTGATGCAATCGCCATTTATGGCACGTGCTGGCCTCACGCTGCGTTGGGCCGTCAGCCGGTCACTCAAGTAGGCTGGCCCAATATTGTGCCGAGCTTTAAAAGTGAGCACCAGGAGTTTGTAGAGCACTCTGAACTCTAAGGGCAGCCAGTGGAGATCTTTTAAGATAGGAGAGATGTGGTCCCTCACTGATGACCCCGAGATGAGTCTGGCCGCTGCGTTGTGGATGAGTTTCAGCCTCTTGGTTGTGGAGAGGGGGGAGGCCCACATATAGGGCGTTGCAATAATCAAGACGCGAGACAACGGTGGCATGTACCACGGTTCTCAGCGCCTCAGGTGGTAGGTAGGGGGCCAGCCGTCGGGCCCTACGGAGGTGGAAGAAGGCGCCTTTTGCTGCCGCCTGGATCTGGGCCTCCATCGTTAGTTTTTCGTCCAGGATCACTCCCAGGCTTTTCACTGCCGGAGCCGGGAATAAGGGCTCGTCCTCGAAGGGTGGCAGTGATGGGTGAGAGGCGGGTCGGCCAGGCCAGAGGATCTCCGTTTTGGCTGGGTTGATTTTGAGTCTATGCGCTCTGAGCCAGCTCGTCACCGCTCTCAGTCCTTGGCTGAAATTGTCCGGCACCGACGATGACCCTGGGTCAAGCTTCAGGAGCAGCTGTGTATCGTCCGCATATTGGTAGCAGGAGAACCCATAGCTCCTGGCAATACTAGCCAGAGGCTGGACGTAGATGTTGAAGAGGGTGGGAGATAGGATAGCACCCTGGGGGACTCCACATTCCACCGCTTTTCCTAGAGACTTGACCCTGCCACTCGACCCGTTGCGAGCGGCCTCGCAGGAACGATTCCAGCCAGGTCAAAGCCTTGTCACGGATCCCAGAGGCAGCCAGGCGGTCGAGGAGCAAGTCGTGATCAACGGTGTCAAAAGCCGCGGTTAGGTCCAGGAGGACTAGGACTGCCGAGCCTCCCCGGTCCAGTTGACGGCGGATGTCGTCAGTGATCGCTACGAGGACGGATTCCACTCCGTGACCTGCGCGGAAACCCGACTGAGACGGGTCTAGGCCCCGGATTGATCCAGGAAGTCCCGTAATGGCTTTCTACCGCTCGCTCTAAGAGCTTACCCAGAAAGGGTAGGTTGGCAACCGGGCGGTAGCTTGCTGGGTCATCCGGGTCGAGGTTCGTCTTTTTCAAGAGGGGCTGACTCTGGCCTCTTTCAGGGAGTTCGGAAAGGTGCCTGTCTCTAGGGAGAGATTTACCAAGTCCCTCAGAGCGCCCGATATGATGTCAATATTGGACTTAATTAGGTGTGATGGGCAGGGGTCCGTTGGGCAGGTCGTCGCTCTTGCCCCGGTCACCAGCCTTCTCACCTCCTCCGTTGTTAGTGGGCTGAATTCTGAGAGACGGTGTTCATTTGTCCGGGTGGGGTACTGGGACCTCGTGTCCCCTCCTCGGGAAACAACGGCAAGTCAAGTCGAAGTGCCGCGATTTTTCCGAGGAAGTACTCCTGGAGGTCATCTGCGGTTATCGCCGAGTTGTTGGATTCACTCTGTGGGGACGTGAGGAGACTCGGACTACCTTAAAGATCTGTGCCGTATGGGAACCCGCGGCTGAGATCTGGGCCGCATTATAGGATCTCTTGGCCTTTTTGATCTCGTGTTCGTATAGCCTGTGTTGTTCTCGGTAGGCTGCTCTGGTTTCTTCACTAGGCTTTCGTCGCCAGGTGCTCTCGAGTTGCTTCCTTCGATGTTTTATCTGCTTTAGGTGTGTTGTGAACCATGGAGAGCAGGTTTTCCTGGGGCGGAAGGGGCGCCTAGGAGCTATCTGATCAATGGCCCTTGAGAAAACACTGTTCCATCTGGCGACTAGATCTGATAGTGATCCTCCGGGGACCTCCAGGGGTTCCAGCGCCGCAGCGAATGCCCTCGGGGTCATCGCGCTCTTTTGGCGGGCTAATACAGACCTGGCTCTGATCTTACCGTGAGGGGATGTTGGTATCTACCCTCACCGTCAGGTGGTCCGACCAAGGCACTGCTCTGGAATCGCGATGATTTGTGGCGAGACCCTGGCTGAAGATCAGGTCCAGTGCATGGCCCGCTTGGTGAGTGGGGCCGGTATCTGTCCTGGAGAGGTCGAGGGCGTCCATGTGCATGAGAAATTCTCGTGCATTGGGGGTGGGAGGGATTGTGTCCGGGTGGATGTTGAAGTCCCCCAGTATGAGGAACCGGGGAACCTCAGGGCCCAGTCCGCAATCAGATCCTGTAAGGCAGATGTGGCCTCTTTATGGGCCCCGGGGGCCCGGTAAACCACCAGGATCCCCGTCTTTCCCTCCTCTCCAAGGGTTGCTCCCAGGCATTCTATGCCGGTCATCTCCGGTGTTTGGAGGACAGAAGTGGCAACAGCGTCCCTTACGACCAGGCACTCACTTCTCATTATTTTCCATTTGTGGGCTTCTCTAGTCCTCCAGTGCAATTCTATCATATGCATGGGTTGGAAGAATACCATAGAATCACACTGGAGTATCTAGAGAGTCCACAAACACTTAAAGGGGGACTATTTTTGAACTGTGGGTAAGTGAAACCATGAATATTGTAGGCACAACTATTGCCTGTAAGTCCTGACCAACAAGGTTAGTATCATTCTTATGTGACCACTACATATGCATAATAATGGCTTGGATCTGCCCTTTTGTGAACTAAAGGGCAATGGATTCAATAGAGGCTATTACTGGGAAAAACACAATACTCCTTCTCCATGTAATTGCTAGTGTAACCTCACATATTGTGCTTTTTCAGAGAAAGAACAATGAGATTTCAAAATCAAAATGGGAATAATAAAAAGGCTTCCTATTAGCAGATATCTACTCGTAGGATCAGTACTTAATGACACTTTACAAGCGAAGAATAGACATTATTTTTTAAACATAAATGGACAGAATTCTCTATTGTGGTCTACACTGTTAATGTTACATACTTAGCCATGTAGCAGAGGCCCTAAGGAAAAATGTTACCGAGTTGAAAAGATGTGTAATAGGATCCTGGCAAGAGTGCCCCAAAGCACAAAAGGCTCTCCTAGGACTCCTCGGCCAATGTGAATTGGTCCTGTTATGCATGTCACTTTGATGGTTTCCTTATGTAGAAATATAACAGCAACCCCATGCTGAATACAGATGTTGCAAAATTGCTTAATTCAATTTCTCTCAGATATAAGTCACTAATAAAGACGTAAATCCCCAAGTGAGTTCCTACCCATTTTCCCCAAAATGTTTTTATGTAAAACTTTTGCAAAAAAAAGCACTGAAAAAAAAAACATGCAAAACTTGTCAATCTTTCAAATATTTTTTACATTCCTCTGGCCCACATTTGAAGACGCAGAAGGCATCTGAACCAGGGAGTATTCTTTTATGAGCTTTTTGATGATCCCTTTAAGAGGGACTGTGCCTTTGTCACTTTTTCAAAAGAAAAATGACAGTTCCACAAAAGTCTTCCTGGAGCTGCTTTAATTGTTCATTTTTTAATCTTAGTCATTGGACACTTAAAATACTGTTAGGGATGTTTCGTGTTGGAAGGTAATTTGTTCTCTTTGCTACACACACATTCACTAGCAATTTAGTTGATACTTTATCAATTTCCATTTTGAAAATAATTTCCGTTCTCCAACTTCATCTTTGCAAATCCACGTCAAGTGCCAAAGCCTGAGGTACTACTACCTTGTTGCACAACATCATTTATAAAAGATTAACACTGACAAAATTTCCTTTCATAACACACCCAAACTGATCAATAAACACATTTCCTATCATAACAAATAGGATTTGTTTTAGTTTATGTGGTTTTATGCTGGGTTTTTATGTATTTTAATATGTTGTAGTTGTTTTTAAATTGCATAGCATTGAATTTTTGCTGTTATGCCAGTCTGAGT
Organism: Anolis apletophallus; assembly: GCA_030556195.1. NCBI lineage: Eukaryota > Metazoa > Chordata > Lepidosauria > Squamata > Anolidae > Anolis > Anolis apletophallus. The sequence goes on along the minus strand of JARBWK010000002.1, from coordinate 82,063,410 downwards.
CCCTCGATAGAGGTGAGAAGGTTGAGGTACAAAATTTTTCAATAAATAAATAATAAAATAATTTATAGACATGAAGCATAAAAGTATAATGATTAAAAATGTTCTGGAAAAGTAATGCTTCCAGTTAGTAATTATACTAAATTTAACACATTTAACTACAAGGAAGGAAAATGTAAGGCATAGTTTCTTACAATGAGACCACCGTGAACTCCACTTCCTCGAAGGTTTGGTGCATATTCCGCTAAGTCTACGGATCTGAGCCATTCCATCACTCTGTGATTGGACCACTGAACCACCTCAGAGGGTGAAATGTTATTCTGCATTGTAAAAAAAGATAGATATTGCTACCACAACTGTTGGTTAACCAAATTCTATATTACTTCTCACTTCTAATGTTATCTCAAAGTGCTGAATCCATTGCCCAATAATGAATTCACACTCATGTTGTTATTTCATTGATTCTACTCAAATAGGGACTAATAATAGGTTTGAGGCCATAATTAAAATCTGCCAAAATGCAAACACAGAACATTAAATAATCAATTAACCCAATTATCAATTAAACATTTAAACTCAATGTCCTGGTACATAATTCTCAACAGAGCACAGCAGCAGTATCTGAAGATATGTGTCTGGAACAGGTGCCAAAAACATCCCTCTTCCAAATACATGGAAGGGATTGGGGCCAGTATGGGGAGGGCTCAATTCTGGGGTGCTCCTGAGATGGATTGCTGCTGAAAGGAAGCAGACAGAAGTAATTTATCCTGTAACTTTAAAGCCCTCATTTTCCATAGCAGGGAAGACAGTCTACATGGCAGCCCCCTCCATAGTTATATGGAGTTTCATGTGTCAACTGGAAGACTCTGACGTGAGTTCAATAGTTAATGGACAACTAGTACACTTTAGAACTGGTGTAATGTGTTGGTGGCATGACATGTTATTCAGCATCTTGGAGATTATATATATATATATATATATATATATATATATATATATATATATATAATCTCCTGCACTTTCGGCAAATTCCAAAAAAACAAAACACCATAATGATTCCACTTAAAGCATATTATGTGTGCATATGTGCCTTCAAGTTTGCAGCCAATTTATGGTGACTTCATGGATATCATAGGGTCTCCTTAGGCAAGGAATATTAACAGGCGGCTTTGCCAGTACCTTCTTCTGAAATATAGTCTAGAGCACCTGGTATTATTCACTGGCATTTCCCACCCAAGTACTGATCTTGCTTAGCTTCCAAGATTAGGTGGGATCTGGCACCTTTGGGGTATTAAGGCAGCTTACAGTAATTAAAAGTGATGTAGTCAATGCAACTGCAGTATCTTAATGTCCTATACTGGAAAGGGCAGAGTTGGCATACCAGCCACAGCTCATTATAGGCATTCCATGCTTTAAAAGTCACTGACCATAATGAATTCAGGATGATGCCCAAATTTCATACTCGTTCATAATAACATGCAAATAAATGTACTCTTTCTGTCTCCTTAAATGGAATCTGTTATTACAACAATTAGTTTTACTTAGTGAATCCTTCTTTAAAATGGGCAACATATTTGACTTTTACTGAGATCTCCTTTTGCACTTCATGGTGCCATCCAAAGATCGACATCCATTTCATTCCATAGGCACAACTGTTTGGTGGGTAGATCTTCTGGTGTAGAAAAAAAATCTAGGCTGAGAGTAAATCTAGTCTAATAATTCACATACTTCATTCATGTGAGCAAAGAGATGTTGACAAACTCCCAAGGGCTAAGTTAGAACTTGCTTTGGTAAGAAAAAGGCTGCGGAAAACAAGCATGAATTCTAGGAAGCAAACAATCACGACTGAAATGGTTTCCTCTTTCACCTCATCGGCTGGCCTCCTACGCAGGCAGTGAGGGTTGAAACTGTTCACGTGCAGCACATGAATGGCACACTTAATACTGAGATGATGAAGCTGGCTTGTGACTTTGAGAAAGAGGAGGTCATTCTGCAAAACAAAACAAACCGGTCAAATAGCACGCACTGCCAAAAACACAGCTGACAATGCTGCCTAGCAAATTAGATCTTGAAACCCAATCTACTTGGTGGAGTAAGGAAATAAAGAAAAGTCTCCAAGAACAGCATATTTTTATTTGCTGAGGAAATCGGAAAAATACTTATGGAATACTGCGGTTTTTGTCAAAGCTCTAAGAAGCTACAAAGTCCTTTCAAGAAAAAGGGGTGTGTGTATACAGTTCCTATGGTGATTCATAAATCTTTTCCCCGGACCAAACTTTTCTTTACGTGGCAGGGTTGTAAAGGCATCTCTTTAAGTGAGGTGGAATGCTCCAACACTCACTATGGTAATAAGGAGAATACATCACCCCTAATGATACTAGGGCATTGAATCTGCCCTGCTTTTCCCAAGCCCTCCAAACGACCAACATGTTTGTCCAATTCCTACTGTTTTCAGTTCCCTCTGTTATGTGGTTTAGGGTTAAATTGGTCAATGCACAACTTGTTCTTTGTCTGTTTTTCAAATTTCATTAATACCAAAAGCAGGGTTTTCCTGGCTCTTATCAGGACTATGGCAAGCATGGAGGGGTATGTAACTGTCCCTGTCATTATTTGGGGCAGTAGTTAATTTTAGCCAATGAAACTAAAGCAATCTTATGCATTTAATCCACTGTGTCTTTGACCAAAGTGGTCTCAAAAGTCTCCTCCCTTTCATTTTCTTGAGAATTACATCACACAAGAACAAGTTAGCAATAGTAATTCTAAAGACAATTATTTTTAAGTATCAAAAAATAAAATTATAAAGAGAAAGAAAAAATAATTATAGGATGACAAAGGTTTATCTGTAAGTTGTCTTTGCATGCAAAGGTTACCAGTATACCCACACTTTAAAAATTAGGGTCAGATTGGGCCATCTTACCACAGTCAGGTATTGTAGCATTCTGCCATCAACTCTTGATTCATAAAACTGATCTTTGTATTGAGGTAAGCCAATATCATCAAGCCATCCTACATAACACACAGAAAGACAGTATATAATACCGTATTTCCCCCCAAATCTTATTCTTTGGAAAATAAATGGAAGTTTTCATGTTCTTTCAATTAATACCATCTCACTCTACATGTTATCATAATCATTTAAATGGATTACTAAGAAAAATTGCTATCTCAACATGAATTCCGGAAATAGCTTATATCACCTTTGATTCTGTGTTACAAGTCTATAATATGCTGAACTTGTGACTATTTTAAGTAAGGCTACTCACAAATTGAAGCTCCAACTCCAAATCGCCATAGACTTATATTACCATGAATAATAATAACAATAATAATAATGCTTTATTTATAGGCTGCCCTATCTCCCCAAGGGAACTCGGAGCGGCTTCCAGACAAGAAAGGCAAATATTCAATGCCATGATAAAAACAAAATTCAATTTCAAACATCCTACAAAATATCAAATGGACAAGAAAGCCCACTAAATAGCGTTTACTGTTTCTTCTACTACTGCAAATACGTACGGGTCACCCAGATGTGATCTAGCTGTGCAGACTTATCATCTTGTTTTGTATTTATAGCTTTAACTGCTAGAACCAATTTCTTCCTGTGTAAAGGATGCTTTATTCCTAGTTCCTACAAAAGGCAATAATAATTATTAGAACAGTACTTCCCGATTAGCAGTTGGGCAGACAAAACATGCATTAATAATAATAATATATTTTTACCCGCCCTCTCTTCCCAAGGGGATCAAGTTATGCATGTCAGAGTTATGTAGTCCTAAAGAAAGTGAACTAGTTGCTGTATTTGATGCTGGGAATTCTTACATATGATTTGGTGAATGTTCACATTTCAGGAGAATTTAAATAAAAGGTTAATTGCTGAAAGACCAAGAAATCAATATACACAGCAGGGATCTATTGTATCTCTATGTCTGATTCACAACTGTTGATTCATGTTGACTTGAGGATGAGATTTCATGTTCATTTCTCACACCTACACTTCTGAAGTAATAGTCTAGTTGATAACTAATAAACTGAAATTCCAGAGAAGAAAGGGGTAATATGCCTAATAGTACATCTGACTGTTAAAATGTTTGCTCTTTGGCAAGGGGTTGGACTGGATGGCCTACAAGGTCTCTTCCAGCTCTATGATACTATGAATCTAATGGTGGTCAACCATGTTGAATGCGGTTGGACTTCCTTTGGTGATAACATGGTAAAAGCCTTTGTGATTTAGAGCAAAAGTCTAACTAGTTCAGCATTCTCTTGCCATAGTGGCCAGCCAGAGGTCTATTAGAAGTACATATGCAAGCCACAAGAACAGCCATTTGGTCAAATTTTCACATGTATGAGGCCCTGGACACCATATTGAAAGTAATACAATATACAAAGGAAAAATAACCAAGGAAAAGGAAGATTCTACATATACAAGACTCAGGAAGTCAAAACCTTTCTTTATACTTCTTTATATTTTTTCTTTAATCTGCTCTATACATTTCTACCTATTTATCTATCTATCTACTGTTTACTACCCCTAATACTCTCTCTTTCCTATCTATAGACTGGACTATGGATTTTAATATATCTATGACTATATCTTTATATCTTTATACCTTTATTCCTTTAGATCTTCGCATTATCTATCTTTCTTTTTATTATCACCTATCCTATCTTTCTATCAACCTTTTCGCTTTACGATTTTGTGTATATATGAAAAATTTACTCAATAAAGATTTTTTTAAAAGAAAGAAAGTAATACAATATAGCTAACAATGGCCTCTTCCCATTCATATTTTAAATATTTCGCTGTGGATGGCCATCACTACTTCTTGTGCCAGTGTGTCCCACAGTTTAACTGTGTTGTGTGAAGAAGCCCCAAGTCCTACATACTTCAATTTATTGTGTCCTCCTCAGAGAGGAAACGTTTCCTAATTTACTTTCTACATATCCCTCATCATTTTATACACATAACTCAAAGGTAAAGCTTATGCAGTTCTTTATAGATAGATTCAGTCTCCATGGATTCAATAATGCACAGTTTGACATTTTTTAATTCCAAAAAGTAAATTTTAATCTATATAAAGGACACAATTTTACTATGCCATTGTATATAATGGGACTTGAGCATCTACAATTTTTGATATCCAAGGGAGTCCTGGAGCCAGGGGATATGAAGGGCCCAGTGTACTTAGCTTGCTGAGGGTCTCAGACTCAAAGACTGGTGCCTTCAAATTGGGCTGGAAAAAACTCCCACCTAGAACCCTGAAGAGCCGCTGCCAGTCACTATCAACTGCAGTGGGCTAGACAGACCAATGGTCTGATACGGAAAAGACACTAAAGCATGGCAGCACCACATATTTTGATAGTTTTTTTCTTGCCTACTGATTCCTAACATGGCATTTGCCTTTGTCCCAGCAAATGCACACTTCACCACATATTTCCATAGAGCCATGTACAAGAATTCCAAGATGTCTCGTGGAATTCAGGTGCCCTTTTACAATTTCTATTAGTATGCCAACTATAGCCTGTTCAGAAAAGTAGAACCCTGGGCATGGGTATGCACACTTCGGAAGCAACCAATTAATTGCATATAGGTCTCACCTTTTCCATTTCCTGAGGTGTTGCTGTCAAAAGTGTGTGGCCAGATGCGACCCACTGCCGTGCAAAAATGACATACTGACCAAGACCATAGTCCTCAAGCCAGCTACACACACGTTCAGTGCCCCATTGGGAGAATGGAGCATTATGATCACTAGGAAACAGAAGCAAAGAGTGGAAATGTACATTATCGTTGTCACTGCCATCGACAATTTCTCTGCTAGGAAACAGAAACTATATATATTTGAAGTAACTGGTAGGCGGATGTAAGTATTCTGAACCTTATGGCTAGGTTTTACCGCATCTCACATAATTGGGCTTGTTGCAAATGCTGGAGATTTTTTTCAGAAAGAGACAGCTATGCAAATGGTTAAAGTTCCCACTAGTAATATGTCGTGGTACAAGGTAATGGGCTGGAGCAAGAGTCCTCTAACTAAGGCCATGGGCTTCCAAGGTCATTTACTCACCTCCAGCCCTGAATTTTAGACTTAGGGTCACCCTAAGTCTGAAACAACCTGAAGGTACACAACAACAACCCTAATTAACTTGACTATCTTATCAGTCAAAAGCAGGCCGACACTTCCCATTGAAATACTGGTAAGTTTGTGTGGTCAACATTGTTCTTCATTTTAAATATTGTATTGTTCTGTCATGGCTTTTTGCATTACAAGTATGACATGTGGAGTGTTTTTTTCAAACTATAGTCAGGCCTCGCAACAGTCTGAAGGACCATGGATTGGCCCCTTGGCTAAAGTGTGAAGGGGAAAGGTCATAAAACCTGCTCCTGTCCTGGGGACCTCTACCAAAGTCTCATAATAAGCTGCTTCCTAATAATAAATTATAGCAGACTCAAGCTAAGACTTTACACCTACTGTACGAATGGTACAAACGACGTCTGCTAAATCATCTCTAGAGAACTGTGAGGTACAGAGGAGCAGCTACTAGACAAGAGCCAATAGATTACTTTAAGGTAGTTCATTATGCAATAGTTAGCCATTCCACAGAAAAGGTAAGTAGTGATTCTTTACTTTTTCTGCCCCTTGGTGTCCTTGGACCGAGACAGTCGAGGTCCAGCTGTTGCCCGGAGGCCACCTCTTCGAAATTCAGCCAAGCCCAGGTCATCTCCAGGAAAATTGCCAGACTGAGTCCTGCGTATTCTTTTTGGAAAGAGTAAATAAAAATCCAACAGGTGTAAAAAGGCAAAAGCATCTTCTGCACAAAAATACAAAAACGTATAAAAGTTATTGGGAATACAATATTTGCAGTGTTGCTGTAGTTTTTCTTTTTAATTGAAGTTGATGGTACAAACAGAGTTAACCACTTACTTTCCCCATATTTTCTTTATTCCCCTTGGACTTCTTTTATTTTCTGGGGTTAATGGAGACTGTGCACCAGATTCTGTTCCAGATGACAAGGGGGAAAGGTCTTCTGAAGTCATTGTTCCATCCATATTGTCAGAATCTCCTGTGATTTAAAAATGCCATTGAGATAAATAATGAAGCGTAAGATGCACAAGACAAAATCTGCCTCGCTCATTTACGCACACTCTTTCAGTCATTCAGGGAATCACATTATAATGGACTAGAACAGTGGTTCTCAACCTGTGGGTCCCCAGGTGTTTTGGCCTATAACTCCCAGGAATCCCATCCAGTTTACCAGCTGTTAGGATTTCTGGGAGTTGAAGGTCAAAACATCTGGGTACCCACAGGTTGAAAGCCACTGTACTAAAACATAAGATGCTAGGAGAGGGAATGGTCCCATTCAGTAACAATGGGCAGGTGTACTAAAATGGGCAATTTGATTTGTAGCATGAATAAACAGGTAGTGTCACAAATAGTTGGCTGGCAGCAAATCAAAACATTTAATTGGAATTTCTCTCCAGATATTCTGTCTTGTATAATTAAACTGAAAAAAATATTGATCGTTTTAGGCTTTATTTGCTCAAAACACAAATTCTGCTTCCAAAGACAAAAGTTTCAATTATGTCTACTGTCTACTTAATCAAAAAGAGCAGGACTCCATTAATCTAACAGACTTGTTCCAAGACCAAAAAGTCGTATTTGCCTAAAATTTCATTCGATTTTACTAGGAATAAAGCTGGTTTTTCCTTTCAAGGTGAGAAATCATGGCTGAGGTAGTCTACTTTTTTGGAATTCATATTTTGAATCAAGAAATGATGAAAAACTCTCAAAGTAATTGCTAGTTTAAGACTTGGCATACAATACCTAAGACTGGTGCACTGACACTCCTGATGCGATCTTCAATCATTCCAAGAATCAGAAAGCCATACGAAGAAGCAAAGATTATGGAAAATTCAAGCAAAACCAAGTTACAGAAAAGCGAAGAAAGAAAAAAAAAGCAAAAAGCAGGAACTAACTAATTAACAGGAAGCAAAGCAACAAAGCAGATGAAATTTGAGGTATGGCATCTACATAGTAAATTGCTCTACAGAAAGAGGATAACATTTTAAAAAGGATTCACATTGCATCATGTTACCCATGTTATCATTTTTTTGGCCTGCTGTATGAAACATTCTTAAGTAAAAATAATAGGCTGCCCTATTTCTCATGTATGTACAAACAACAGTAAACTGGTAGCTTATTTTTTAAAATGCGGATTCTCTATGCTCAGCTAATCAGCTTTATTTATAAAGAGAGTTTAGGAAGCTTTGGTTTGAAACGTGTATTTATTATTTTAATAGGTAGGAGCTCCCGGTGGCGCAATGGGTTAAACCCTTGTGCCGGAAGGACTGAAGACCGACAGGACTTGAAGGTTTGAATCTGGGGAGAGCGCGGAAGAGCTCCTTCTGTCTGCCCCAGCTCCCCATGTGAGGATAAGAGAGAAGCCTCCCACAGGATGGTAAAAACATCTGGGTGTCTCCCTGGGCAACGTCCTTGCAGACGGCCAATTATCCCACACCAGAAGCGACTTGCAGTTTGTCAAGTTGCTCCTGACATAAGAAAGGGTGTTTAGCTTTAAAGGGATTCCTCAACACTGTAACTAAACAGAAGATATATTGCCTCCTGAGGATATTGCCTTGATTTTTAAGGAATGTCACTATTGAAACCTATAGCCTGCGCAGAGATGGCAACACAATTTGAATCATTCAGGATAATGGTAATCTACCGTATGAGCTCATTATCCTGACACTGTGTTCAAGAGTGTAATGGAAAGAAGCAGTGCATTCTAGATAGTAAAGCAATGCAGCAGCAAAACCCAGCAGAGCAATACCTTTGCAGACAAATTAATGGAGCTTATTGAAAGTCTGTCTGCTTGCAATAAGCCCTTTTGCAATGCCTTCTTGGCATGGTAGCCTCTAGCTTGTTCTGACAGCAAAACCTTTGCCACCAAGTATGAAGGCACTCATGCACACAGAGCCCTGGTCACATGGAATTCTAGCACTTCCTGCAACTGACAAGTTCCAGAATTTGCGAAGGCAGACTAATTCATGTACATGGCAGCCAGCACTCAAATGACTGATTCAACTTATGGCAGCAGGGAGTCATCATGAACATGTCCAAACAATCAACAGCCCCGGACTCCAGAAAATTAAGAAATCCACTTTGCACTTTTTAGGAGCCAAGATGAAAACCTAGTAGGATTTCCACCTTTTGATTTGCTGGTGGTATTATTACATACACATGTAAATAACTGCAGCCTAGGCTGTATATCACACCGAAGCAGGTGTTTTTGAAATGTATAGACAGTTATTGTTTTGATTGTACTACATACTCAGGCTCTGCCTTCCATTGTCCTCATTTCCATTCACACGACATGTATTGGGAGAACCAGGTGTATTGCATATCCCATTATCACCACTGTGTGCTTGTCGAAACAGTTTTCCTGGCAAAGTTTGGTACTTGCTGCCTTTCACATGTGGCTTATTCTGTGTGGATTAAAAGAAACCCAGAACACAACATTATTTTCTATAGTGAATTGAATGTATGGCAATCAGGACAGGAGACAAAACCTTTTCTTCATTGAGAAATCCGTATTTGGGCAATACATAGTTTATCATGGTATTACTAACACCAGCAGTATGCTCATGTGTTCCATGATATTCAGGGAAAGAAACAACTAGGTCTATTGACTTCAGAGTGACAGCAACTATTGTGATTTGTCTGTGGCATTTAAGAAGGAACACCACAAGTAAAGCACAAAGATCTGTGGCAAGACCTCATTCTGAGGCAAAGTTCTGAATAATGTAAACGAGTAAGAATGAACCATGGTAAAATCTGGAACAGTGGTTGTCAACATGTGGGTCCCCAGATGTTTTGGCCGTCAACTCCCAGAAATCCTAACAGCTGGTAAACTGGCTGAGATTTTTGGAAGTTGTAGGTCAAAACACCTGGAGAGCCACAGGTTGACAACCACTGATCTAGAATGATGAATACAATGGCAAATAAGCACTGATGTGAAAAAAACAACCATGCCACGAGCAACATGCATAGCATTATTTCTGTTTTGATTTATCTTATCACTACATACTCAGTCTGGAAGGAAAATGCCACATGACTTATAATTATCACTTCCACCTATATGTCCATTTTTTATTTTTAGTACTTGATCCTTTTTGGAGGAATGGGGAAATGTTATTTTGACTGATGGGCTGTTGACATGGCACCAACTTTTACTTCCAGCTCTTCTACTGAGTCAAAAATGATGGTATAATGTCTCAATCTTTAGACATATAAGCATTTGATGTGTCTTCATCCTTCTCCCAACTTTTTGATCCAAGGGAAATTTTCCTTAAAGCTCTGGATTTATTACAACAGCTACTATAAAAAAGCTAAAATCGAAACCTTAACTCATTTGTTCAAAGCATCGGCTCACAAATATGCATAAGTATACATTAGAAGTAATGAAAGGGACAAAAAAGAACAACTATATGATAAAAATGATTTTTAGAATGTAAATGTTAAAATGGAGTTAATATACCTCTTTCTCTACATCACGCTCTATTGGTTTCACATCTACATGCTAGGAAGTTGCAGAGAGGACAATTTCAAAGTGTAAAGGAGAGAAAGCAACAAACAAATGTTAGTGTAAACATATAGTAACATTTTTAGTTTGATTTCTAGTGATGTTTTGGAAAAACAATAGCAGGTTTATTTTCTCCTTAATATACAATCCCATGCCACATAGACATTGGTGTGTATCTTCTGTCCCTTTCCAATTTTAAAATATAGCTAAATCCAGCTTCTATTGAAACCAACTGAATTTGTGCCAGTGACTTCTACAGACTGTGTGTAGAATCCAAGGAAATGAATCCAAATTCTGAGACACAGAACAGATGTTTAACCACTTGCTATAATAACTGACCATGTGGCACAAACTGCATTATGCTGGGTTACTCACTTTTGCCAAATGCAAGTGAGAGATGAGCAAAATCTCACTAAACTCGACTTCACTTCCATGAAATGGATATAACACTTGGATAGTTTGTACATGCAGAGTGTACCACATGCATAGACCCGTCTGAAATTTGAGGGCTGAAGAACATGCATTGTTCCATTTAGATCACACATGCCGTATTCCACATATAAATGCAGAGTGTAATGCCCAATGCATGGAAATATTGCAGGTCTTCTGTTCCACTTTAAATTTAAGTATTTTTTTCCAAATGTATTTATGTAGGATGAATAAATAAAGTGGAGCTGAGCTGAAATGTTGGCAAAAAATGTTGTCTCTCCACATTTGAGTTTTTAACTTTTTGCAGATTTGGTTATTCATGGATTTAATTTAAAGTGTCTTCTCTAGAAATTTCTAGGTCTTCCAATATGATTCTATAGTCAGCTTTCAGAAGAAGGTAAACATAGTGTCATGCTGGAGAAACCAGATATTCCTAGAGAGATGTTCTCTCTCTTTCATTGGGGGCCCTTGTGCTTGTAACCCCCGAGATTGTGGATGGCTGTCTGCATTTCTGTCTTGTGCAAAATAGGAGAAGAACTGTATTTTCTATAGCAACAAACATAACAAGGAGAAAATAGACCTTTGAATTATAGAATAACTACAGAAGTTAGTCCTTCATTCATTGGCCACTGACAATACCACAACATAAGGCATTTTGAGGTTAAACACAGGGCCTCTGGATGTTATCACACTCATAACACACCTTCAAATGGAATTAATGTGTACAAAACAACTCAAAATTCTGACTTGCATTACAGGGGTATATTAGTCAGAACATCTTACATTAGTTAGTTTGATGGAACCACAACATTGAAATATTTTTGGGTTTGCTAGTATAACAAACCATTCCCATTCCCTATTTATATAAATAATTATTTTATTTTATTTTAATCACAAAAATCAAATAAAATCAGAATTACTCAGCCATCAAAATTTTCAGTATGCTGCACTATACATTATGTCACCTGCATATACCTTAAATAAAAACATCAAAGTATTTAGCAAACCTTTTCCAAGGATTCACTTTGCAAATCTTCTAGACTACTTGATATTTTTTTCAGTGGCACCCTTAAAAGGAGAAAGACAATAATTTACATGAAAGAGTTCAAGCATCATGAAACATGAGTCACAAACAACAAACAAGTTACAAGACCCTAATGTTCCTGAAGTAGAACTGCAAACGGATATTTCTGTCAATATCACAGCAGCAGCAATCTTAAGATTTGGATGGAGTACAGTTTCTACCAGTATAAGTGTTGTATTGCATTTAAAAGCTCTTGCTATCTACAAGGTATGTATGTGCATAATATTTACTAAAATAGTTAACTACATATATTGGCGATCAGCAAACCATGTAGGCCATTACGTAGATCGCGGTCTACTGGTAGATCGCGTAGGGTGTCCTGGTAGATCGCAGGCAGGGTGGGAGGAAGGCTCAGTCCCGCCCTGCAGGCTCCCGACACCACCCAGGTGCAGAAGGAGGTTGGACTGGATGGCCCTTGGAGGTCTCCTATTCTAGGAACCCATTGTTGTTGTTATTATTATCAGAGGCTGAATGGCCATCTGTGAGGAATGCTTTGATTGTGTTTTTCCCTTATGGCAGAAGGAGGTTGGACAGGATGGCCCTTGGAGGTCTCCTTCTACTCTAGGAACCTATTGTTGTTGTTGTTGCTATTATTAGTAGTAGTAGGAGAGGCTGAATGAATATTATCATCATCATCATTATGAATAAATTCAGGGGCTTATTATACTCACATTTAGTTGAATTCAGTCTTAAAATATATTATATGGCTCTCACTGAAATAAATTTCCAAATATTTTGCTTTTATGGCTCTCTGAGTAGTGGGTAAGTAGATCATTTGGACTTGGTTGTTTTATAAGTAGCTCGCATGCTGAAAAAGTGTGAGCACCCCTGATGCAGGCGCGTCACTGGTATTATAATGTTGCATGGTCATGGGTCAGCAAGCATTCCTAGATGCAATGGAATATGTGTAGCGATTTTACAGTAGTAAAGCTGCTTGACTGATTTTCCAACTAGAAGTTAAACAAAAGTGGAGAATACAATTAATTACGGTGTTCTACTAAACTAGGGGTGTAAAAACCAGATGAAATCCCAAGACAATCTCTGCAGATGTCTTTTCTTGACTGACTCCTTCCTTCCTTCTTACCTTCCTTCCTTCCTAAAAACACTTTTTATCCCTGCCCCCCAAGACACCACCAGAAGTCTTATAGGTAGAAAACAGGTGGGAGGAGTTGTATGGTCCAAAAAGGCTAATTGCACTGGGAGGCAGAATTAATGGGGCAGGGCAGGGCCAGCCCGTAGGGTCCATGGTGAGAGTGGATGCAGTTTGCAATACCTAAATGTTGCCCAGGCCTGTACTAAATAGCCAATACTACATTGATCTATGCTGTCTTTCAACTAACAAATTACCTTCAACTGATAAAAAACAAAATCAATACAAATAAAATTAAACTCCAAAAAGCAGTTCAAAAGTTCAATTAAACATGTATCGGTAAAAGAAAGCAACACCACAATCCACTCAGCAGCAATCTGATGTATCTGAGTGGAAAAGGTCACTGTCTGGTAATGGAAAAAAGACAGAAAGAAGACCAATCACGGACGAGCACAAGGGATTGTGGTCTAACTATTGCCATCCTTTGGGGCAGTAGCCTCTTTTAGTTCAAGTGAGTAGCACGGCCTAAATAAACTGGGATAGTTTTGGTGCATTCGAATAGACTGGTCCCTGTGACCTGGGTCAGCAGTCACATATTTTGCAAGCAAAATAGGTATTATCTAAAAGTACCTTGCATACTTTGACTGAGAAGTGTCAAAATATATTTTTCTTACCTATTTTGGAATTCCAGATTTTCTCCATTTGTTGAAAATTTATTTTCAGGAACTGGTGAGCTTCCACTGTTAATAGTTATGGTAAGTAACAGACACAGACTTTTAGAGAACAATTTTTTTAGGCACATTACCAAACTATCCCCTATGTTTTATTGCATCTCATCAAACTAATTTTTGTAGCAACATGAAATTCATTCAGGATGCACCCAGGCTCAAGTCTATGGAAGCCTATGCTACCAACTTTGTTCTCTCATTCTCTAAGGTGGTACAAAATACTGCTGCAGATTTTGTTTCTGTTCTTTGCAATTTTATATCAAGTTAAAATAAACTGACCTGAGGTGCAAGAATAAAAAGTTTCTGATAGAAAATATTTGTAAAGAATTAACACATGTATGGATTGAAAGAACAGGAACGAAATCTGAAACTTTCTGCCTTTTAAACTCAGTTTGAATGCATCCTCACAATAATAGTGATTTATAAAGAAAAAATGTGGTACAAGATCTTGCCTGATTTCCAGTACTTTCTGTGGTAGTGGAAGCAGTGTAGGTGGGGTCATTTCCCATGGAAATACCTGTGCAAAAACATTTAAATATACTGAAAACAAACACCACAACAATCTGTTTAGAAAATGGAGAAAAGGAAAAATCAACCAACCTCTGGTTTAAAGTTTTCCATTTGGGCCTTATTAATTGGACTCCATTTCCTTAAGGTTGCCTCAAAATCATCGTCACTGCTGACCGATAAAACTCTTTCTGATGTTCCTGAAAGGATTAAACAATTTAAATCCGTGTGTGGGTCAAATGCTGGTTTTTTAAAACAAATGTCACTATAGTCTGAAGCATATTAACCTCAAGTTCATTCAGGCCACCCATATTTGAAACTTCTTGAAATGTAGAAAGGATGCAAGACACAAAACTAGTAAACTAAATCTGTTATGTAATCAATAAGTACGTATGTTTTTTTTAAATGAGGATTTATTGACTTATGTTTTATTGCTGTTTTATGATTTTATTGATGTTAATGCTTTTAAATTGTACTTGTGTCTTTGTGGAATTGAATTTTGCCGAGTCGCCAGAAAGCTGAGAGGGGCGGTATACAAATATAGTAAATAAATAAATAAATAAAATGTCTCTTGCAGATCATTAGAGTAACTTGTTATGTAGGTAGATGCCGTATATAGTACATGTTCCAACTTCACAAACTATAGTAGGTATATCTCCAAAAATGATGGAAAATTATAATTTAGAACGGAGTATGGTTAAAAAATTACTGATACATAAAAAATGAACCATAATCTTAAGCATATTTAAGAACCAATTCATGTAAAACCAGTCAACAATTTTAATAATCATTTGCAACACAACTGATGTATCTCCATAAAGTAAACACAACAGAAAGTCTATGTCTGCAAATCACAGTGCAAAATTCCTCTAAATTCTAGAATAAATATGTGCTATTGGTGAAGATGAAAAAACTGCTCAACTTATTTTCCATATTGTTTTATAAATACATCTCTCTCTCTCTCTCTCTCTCTCTCGTGTGTGTGTGTGTGTGTGTGTGTAAGCCCCAAAAGTTCTGTAGTTAATTATAGTAAACTAGGTCACAATGCATTTTGTGTCAAGTGAGCTCTTTAAACTTACATTATGTCACTGGAAAATATAAATATGTGGAACAAATTATTGCCTAATACCATGCATTTGACATATTATGCTCTGAGAAATGTGGGATAGGTTACAAAACAGGAAAATTACTTCCAGCTTTTCATATATCTTTTGTGTAGTCTGCAAAAAGGATAGCAATTTAATATTATGTTCATGCTAGACCTATTATTAAGATGTAAAGGAGGGTTAGGTTGGTCTTAATAAATATCACATTATAGGAAAGCTGATAGTTTGAAATAGTTTCTCAGCTTCCAATTTTTATCATCATAGGAAACAGTCCCATCTTTAGCAAAAGCTGTATTTATACACCTGAAGGGTACTTAGTCATATCAAGTGGGGACACATTTTTTAAAAAAATCAGGGTTGAAAGAGTACAAATTAAGTCTTGGAAATCCATTTATCTCCTCACTCCCATTCTGAATTGATAAAGGGAGAGCATCTCTTGGGATTTAAATAATTCTGATGTGTGTATGTATGTATCGAACACAGCATTCAAAGGATGCTCTCCTGGCCTCCATCTTTGAAGACAACTTTTTAAAAATGCCTTTCTCTGTGTTCACTTTTTTTCTTGGCTGCTTTATTTTAAATGCAGACAGGAAGTATAACATTTTATGCAGCTGTCTAGTCAGGCATGGAAAAATACTATAGTAGACAAATTTTCTTTTCTTTCTAACTTTTTTAAAAAAGCCAACTCTAATAACTTTATTATGTCTTCTTCAAAGTGACAGAAAGTTTCATGACCATATAAGGATAAATAGCCTGAGATATGCTTTAGTAGTGGGAAGTAAATTAATTATCTCTAATGGTTTTTCTGAATCCCATATTTATCATATCAGGAGTGAGCCATGGGTACAGCTGTAATGTATTTTAAAAAACACACAAAGTTTAAAAACTTGGCATTATATTTTTTGACCAGCAGCTGGCCACTTGGAGTGCCTCTGCTGTTGTTATAAAAGGTCCCATGAATCCCATGAAAATCACAAAATGTCTGCAACATTACCCACCTAGGCACACAGGAAATTGCTTCAAAATGAATCAAGTAATTGCTTCGCTGCTTGGTAATATGGCCAATGCAGACATTGTTGTCTAACCTGCGCCCTGCTGCATGCATGTTGCTTAATAACAAATAGAATGTATTTAGGAATCTCATCAAAGTTATTAATTTAGGTGAAATACGATTTAAAAATTAGTGTACTACACTGTCCTTTATAGAACCTTTATATATTGTTGGCCTGCAACACTCATCATTTCTATGGGGTTTTTTTTCATGTCAGGAGGAACTTGAGAAACTGCAAGTCACTTCTGTGGGAGAGAATTGGCCATCTGCAAGGATGTTGCCCAGGGGATGCCTGGATGTTTTACCATCCTGTGGGAGGCTTCTCTCATGTCCCCATATGAGAAGCTAGAGTTGACAGAGGGAGCTCAACCCGCTCTCCCAGGGTTTGAACCGCCAACCTTTTGGTCAGCAGTCCTGCTGGCACAAGGGTTTAACCCACAGCGCCACTGGAAGCTTCCATGAGTGTACTAAAGCAGGTTTGGTACTTTCCGGGCAGGAGTACAGTCAGAGAGTGATGCTGTACACGTGTAGAGCTCTGAAAAGTGGGTTCCATGCAAATGGAAATGTGATGTTTATTGGATTAATGAGATGTCATGAAAACATTAGTAAACACCAGCCAATTATGATTGTACAAGATCCATGAAGAAGGGGTGGGCTTAACTGAAATGCCTCCATTGGGGTATAAAAGTTTTTGTATTGAAAGTGACGGGGTCTTTTGCCCCTGATTGCAGCGTGTTCTGCTGGCAGAAGCCCACCAGCTGGTGCCAGAAATAAACCCGTTTGATTTCACCTACTCCACAGTTGTCGTGAATTTTCCCTCATCCTTGTACCCGCACGTTCAGGTAGCTTTGGTAAGAGTAAATTCTATACTCGGAGTTCCATAACTCCTTGATTTGGCTGCTTCAGTACTATCCATCAATTATACCTTGTACTGCTATCATGATCTCTTTCACCCTTCTGTACTGGCTTAGCAAAACAGTTAATTCTTCTATCCGACGATCCTAAAAGGAAAAGAGAAAATAAATGAAACTGGCATATAGTTTCAAAATATCAAATCTTTTTATCAAGTTATACACTCTCAGCTCCAGAAACCCCTATGACAGGTTTGCCTTATGCTACCCACAAATCTGAGGTTTAGGGAGAGCGCTGGTGATGTCATTAAGTACCAGCCTGCTGTTCACAGCTTGTAATTCAAACACAGAGTTAGATTTTTGTTGTTTGAAAATTAAGACAGAAAATTAAGGCAGAAACATGACAAGAAGCCATGTTTCAAGATCATGGCTTAAATAAAATGATGTTATTTCTCTCACTGATTTAGGGAGATGGGATTAGAAACTTTTAATATTGCCTACTTCCTTCTAGTCATAAGATACATGAAGAACAGATTGGAAGGTGAGCACTGGCATTACAATGATTGGGAGAAAACTTGCCAAACAAACACCTAACCACCTCGCTGATAGTCTTTGTATGTTGTAGCAAAATATTAAACCCTGCAAACTGTAGCAAACTGCTGTTGTACAGCTGAACTGGATATCTATATCCAGTCTGTTCCTCTTGCCCAGAAATGAACATACCAAAACCGCTGAACAAGGGCAGCCAGAGATTTGACAATTCTATATAGTAAGCTCTAGATTAGGTGCAAAACTGTTTGTGTCTTTGTGAGCCTAAACTTTCGCTCTATTTCTTGGAAATAAGTGTACACAGGACCCGCTTCTGTACAAAAACATAGCATGAGGCCTGCAACAATATTTTGGAAACAGAAACGGTAATCTGTTGCAGTAAAATGATGCTCATTCTCTTCCCTGCAGTTGCTTTAAAATGTCATGTGACTGCTACAGGGGCATGCAAATTGATAAAAAAAGAAAAGAAAGCCTGATACAATTTTCCCGTCATGTTTGTTGGGATCATATTGGGGGATGAGTAGTTTGCATGCACATTCTCTTTGAGATAGGAAACACTCCTAAGGCGAAATCCGGCACCCTGTTTGACAGAACTCAGCTGTCATTTCCTCCCCTTCTCACTGGACATCACCTGCTTTATGTCATTTCCAGTAACTGAAAATTGAGAGGGGTCAAAATGATTCTGTGATTAAGTTCTCACTATGGCACTTCCTTCATGAAAATAGGTGTGACAAGAAGATGCGAGTCATAGGAAACTTTAGAATACCAGGGTGTGCAACCTAATAAACTAGTTATACTAACAATGGGAGAGCCAGATTATGAAGGCTGATAATTATGATTTCTTCATGTTGGGCAAAAAATAACCAAATCTTGCAAACCACAACCTTCTTTTTAATGCCTCTTTTCTTCTGGTATTTTATTTTATTAACATTCAGTATTTCTCATGATAAGGGGGCAGCTGGAATACTCAGATGTATTTGACACAATACAAAGAGGAGATGAAAAATTGTACGACTTTTCATTTTTACACTGATTTTGTGATTATTAATCACTTCAAATCTTTAATTAAATCCATGGCAACTAGAAACAGGCTAAAAAGTGGAGAAAGTAAGAAGATTGATATTGTTTGTCTCCATTTATAGTCCCTCGCTCAATATCATCAGGAAGCAAGCTGCTTGCAATTTTAAACAAGACAGAAAGGATGACGTAGCTATAATCAGTCTACTGATTCAATTCTTTTAAAACCCTTGTAGACATTGGGCAGCTGCATCAACAAGGATGACCTGCATGCCCCCCTCCTACCAGTCAGCCATAGTGTGTTAAGCAGTGACTGAAAAGACAAGTAGTAGCAGTCTGATATCTAAGGTGGGTTTTGCGGAGGGGGCATTTGAGGTGGTGGCAATGATACACAGTTATGAATGTGAATTGCAAAATTAACAAGGCTGCAAATTCAGCTTTCAGCATTGTAAATATTGAACAGGATACCAGCTACCATTTGCAATCCCATTTACTATTTCCTTACCTTTTCTTCATTTGCAGCTAGTAATGATTCCATTCCTACTTTCAGACGCTGTACCTCTTGATCTAAATGAAAGGTTTCAGAAAACATTTTCATATGTCATTGTCTCAGAGCAGGCATACTTATGGCAATCTTCAGAGGACAAGAAATAAAATGGACCAAGAACAGTGAGTACACAGACTATCTCCTTCTTTAGTTAAATTACTAGAGGTGGCAACTGCTTCAATGACAGGCAATCCACGTGATCAGTGGTGGGCCATGGTTCATGGACTGGTGTCAGTTCTCAAGCTTCTTCTGGTCCCTGTTAAGTTTCCACATAACAAATAACAAAATAGTAGCCGACAAATACTGTACTGATTCCTCCTATAGTGAATTTTTTTTCCTAGTCCCCCTACATCAAGAAGATTGTGTTTATAATTACACATTCTCATCAGATGACTGTCTTCTACTGCAGACAGTGTTTTTTTTATTTAGATATGTGTATCTCATTTATGGTAACCAGCAAACACAAAATAAAAATTGTATCACAAATTGGCAATAAAAGAGTTCAGGTTTTTTTGTTTAGAGAAATCAAATATTATTAAGGTTTTTACACGAAAAGGGAAACTGGGACCCCATAATGGGAGAAAAGCAATATGGTAAAGACATAACTAACTAAAGCAGGGGTTCTCAACCTGTGGGCTGCGGCCCAGCAATGGTCCACGAGAACAAAAATCCGGTCGCGAATCTCCTTCTTTATTTTATTTTATTTCCGTTCCTTTCCGCAGAGCTAATCAGCCCCACCCCTTTTGGTACTAATGTTGGAGAGTGGTCCTTAGTCAAAATGGTCTCTGGTCAAGTGGTCCCTGGTCAAAAAAAGGTTGGGAACCACTGAACTAAAGGCAGTCCTATGATGGCAAATAATGTGGTATGGAACAGCTCAGCACTGTGGTATGGTGTCTTGCCAGGGGCAGCCTGAGCTGCCTCACATGGCACAGAACCACGAAGAGGAACTGCCAACCATGAGGTATGTTGCTGTTGTAGCTGGCAGCGACAGGGAGAGAGAGGGCAGGGCAACCATCCTGAGCCACAGGATAGCTATTGGGATACCCACAACTGGTTCTGCATAGGAACTGGCTGTTGGTATCTGCAGTGCTATAACTCAGGGGAAAGTATGAATCCCAGTGCAAAATTTGGGCTTTCCTAAGTTATTTGTAAACTGAGGTGCATCTGAATTAAGTGACTTTCCACAGGTTAATCTGTATCAGCCCACATATGTTTTATAGCTGCCCGCATGCTGATCTGATCTCAAACTAACCTAAATGGTCAGTGCAGATGGGGTCTAAATGGCTGATTTCAAAGTCAAGACATAATCTACTACTCTCCCCTGCCCCAAAAAAGCCAAAACACATTTCATATATCTCACAATTTAAAGTGAAATATTAGTATTACTCTCTAGCAACTTTGAAAATCATTAGACTGTATAAGGCAATACTTAAAATACAAATACTTAAATATTAATTAGGATACTTCTGATTTTGTTTCTCTTTATCATATTCATCTTTATTTAAACTAGAACAAACAATGGGACATTCTGTGGGTAAAATCAAATGTATTTTTCAGCAGAATGGATTTTCTTTTGTGGAATGAATTTCCTCTCCCTGCAGCCTGCATGAGTCCCCAAAATCTGTTTTAAAGTTACAATACACAGCTGTGGGAGCAGATACGGCGTGTACTGGGAAGGAAAAGAAAGGAATGTCTTTGATGTGTAAGTAGCAGCATACTTGTACAACATTTCCAAAAGGTGTTTCATCTTGTATGTATCTGAGTCCACTTCCTGATCATACACAAAACCTATTTATCAGTTAGCAATCTGAAGCATTCATACTGGAGTGGATGATTTTCCACTATGTACTGAAGCTCATTTGTAACTTATGCACAGGAGCTTGTCTTAAAATCAAGTGTTCTAGTGGGTATGCCCGTAAAGTTTTGTATGTGTCAGCTGGAGAGAATAACATTGTCTGAAACCACTAGGTACCAATTCATCTAAATAGCTTGAGAGAAAAAAAGGCAGAGATGACAGTAGACTCCATAAATAGTTTGATTACCTATACATTTTACGTAAAATGATCCTAAATCCCGGACTTAAAAATAATTAGTGAAAAATAATAATTGGACTCCACAACCTCTGTGGATGTCTGCCATAGATACAGGCGAAATGTCAGGAGAGAATGCTGCTAGAACATGGCCATACAACCCGAGAAACCTACAACAACCCATTGGTGAATCAACTTGTTCACATTCCAAAGGATTTTGCAAAGATGGCAAGGTGACACACAAGGAAAGAATAGCAAAAATAATATATGCACCCAAAATTATTAGTCAGGGTATAGTATTTAGTTTTTTTCCTAAAAGAAAGAAAAATATAAGATTACCATTCTACTCAGTTTATCAAAGTAAAATAGAATTTTATGAATGATTGGAATAATTAGTGGATTATATATTTTAATTACACTTTGATATGATCTTGCATAGCCCCCCCCCAAAAAAACCCCAACATAAAACAAAGCAGCACAACACAGCAAGCTTTGCACAAGCAACCAGACAGATTTAAATGAGAAAAGGCAACAGTACATGTTATGTTTTTAGAATTTGGATTACATTTCCATTATCACTTGCAGACTTTGAAATGACCTATGTCAAGAGATTAGGTTTCCGTCCCAAATATTAAGTGGATTTCTCTCTTTCCTTTCTCATGACAAAAATGGAAAACGTCAACGAGTCATATTTCAGAATAAACATTCCTTTTAAAAAGGAAAAAAATACCCCAAATATCTTCTACATCCTTTACATACCACTACATAGAATTGGATGAGATTTTCATTTCTGAAAGATACTGCAGCCTATCAACCTTGACACAGCAGGTTTAAAAGCCTATTTTTGTTAGCATGCATCCTTGCTTTTTTGTCAAATTCTAATAACTGTCTGTTTGCTACAAGCAGTAAGATAATCACCCTGCGTGTTGTAATTTATCAGCCAAATATAGAGGCACATTGAATGATTACTGCCGCAAAAGTGCACTTTAGCTATATATTTTTTGTGTGAGAGGTAATGAAGTGAAATCTTGAGGCTTACGTTTTTCTTTTAGCCTTCTCCTATACACTTCCTCTACGATAGGAAATGGATAAATTCAAATAAAGTATGCAGGGAAAAAACACAGATATTAGATGCAATTTCATTAGTTCATGCATTCAAGAATAACATATATACCTTGGTATTAATGCTGAACTCTTATCAGCTTTCAAAAGTTGTCAAGAAAGGAGACAAATTTTTGTTATGTGAACACTAATAAGTTCATTTAGTTTCACTAACAATGCAACCCAATGTATGTTTCTTTCTTAATGTGCATTGGATGGTAGCATTACATCCACCCTAGAAAAACCCTAGGTGTTTTTTTACTCAGAGTTTGGCTGTGTTGAGATCAGCAGGATTTATTGTATGCCACCATATTCCTGGTTACTGGTTGTTGAGGTTAGTTTTACGATGCTGTTATATTTTGCCATTTTCCATTGTTTTAATTAGATAGTTTATATTATGTGTTATTGTGTTTTAGATGGTAAATTTTGCTGTATGTTGTGCATGGTCCCCATATAAGCCGCCTCAAGTCCCTTTGGGGAGAAGGTGGTGGGGTATACAAATTAAGTTATTATTTTATTATTATTTTACTGACACAAAAACACAGTATGTCACAGCAAACAAGATATATATGCTGGATTTCATATCACAAAATCACAAGTCGAACACTTCCCAAGCGCTTAGAACTGTGTGATGTATTTTCAAATGATGTGCACAGATATTATTATTATTATTATAGCAGTAGTTATGATTTATACTATCAATGTGCATGGCATGTCATGGAATATTTAACTGGTTGGATGTTTAGGATTGCAAACTAGGGCACTTAAAGCACTTGATCATGGAACCATTTGGAGTGAACTACAAAGACTACAGTGGACCTCAGCAAGAAAGGCGTTTGTTGCAATGTCCAACATGTTAGAAGAACAGTATATTCTAGTAACACACACATACCTTATTGTACCAACCATGCACATACAGAACAAATAATTAAAATTAATGTCAAAGTCTAGGTCTATTATAAAAAGCAACGTAATTCCTAGTGTGTGTCAAGACATCTTTGACTAATCCACCAAAAAAGTAAGTTTTTACCTTTTTGGAAGTACAGGTAGTCCCCAAGTTATGAACAAGATAGCTTCTGTAGGTTTGTTTCTAAATTGAATTTGTTTGTAAGTTGGATCAGGTATATTTGTAAGTGTAACTCCAGTCTATGTCCATATGCATTAGCTTTGGATAGCATAGAGAAGAGTTAACACTCATGGTGTTTGTTTTGATGTCCGTGCCCTTGTTCAGAAGATTTCACCTCACTTTCTGCCCATGTGAGAACTGGATTTTTAAAAACGTTGCTTGCTATGGAAACAGGGATTGGTGATAAAGCTTCAGTGGAGACACCTTTTTCTCATGACAACTCTTTCAGGAGTGAATTTCCCTCCCTAGGGCTAGATTTCTCACTTTTGGTTGTATCACCCCTGTTCTTAAGTATGAGTACATACATCAGAATGACCACTGACAGATAATCAAATCAGAATATAGTGACAAAACTCTGTTGTGACCAAATTTAGGAATGTTTTTGAAGAACTTTGCTTAGAAATAGTAAGCAGTGACTGTTTAGATGATTGAAAAATATGGTCCACAAAGTGAGGAAGAATGGGGTCAACAGACATTCAAGTGCATATTTTAATAAACAATGTTGCTATTTATGTATCTCTTCATTATTACCTCTTTCTGCAATTTCATTATTTGATGATGTCCTCGAGATTTGACTCTGTAGTCGTTCAATTTCTGAGTCTTTTAGTGCTAATTGTTCCTGAAGTTGTGCTATTTCAGCCTGAAACAGAATAATATTAGGTTTCTGTTCATTTCTGGCTCTTACCAAAAAGACATAAACATACAAATATTCACTATGGACAAATTTTTCAAGTGCATATTAGAACTTGTCTAGTCACTGCCAATTTATTTTTAGCACCACGCTAAACTAGAAATATAAACTTTCTTTTCTCTTAAGTAAAAACTTATTTTCTTCTTGGTAGAAATTAACATTAGTGCAGAGGTGATACCAATATAGGAAGAATGCTGTTTGTTTCTCAAGTTAGAACAGAAGCTTCTTTTTAGCAGAAAAATTGAATAAAGTAACACAAATATTCCCCATGACTGCAAAAAGATGGCAGATTTGAGAGAAACGATTGTAGTGAGAGCCAGCACGGTGAACTCACAGGTATCTTCCTCCCTTTCTCTCCTGAGTGCATCAGAAGAGATTTTATCTACATAATATGTGAAACGGGGTTGTGTTGCTTACTTTAGTTGCTTTCAATTTCCATTCATACTGGGTCCTTTCATTTTCCAGCTCTTCAACTTTAATTTTTAGATGTTTCAGTTCTTGTAATAAATTCTGCAGGGGGGGGGGGGACAAAATTATTTAACTGAAGGTATCAGACATATGGGTAAAACAACATAGTGAGCACTATCATCTCTATACAACAATACTCTCCCAAGCCGGACTTCTATAAGACTCATCTTCATCTGTCAGCCTATTAAAATGACTTCTTTTCTGTAAGCTTTAAGAATTTCAAAAAAAGGAGAATGCCCGAGTTCACCATACCTCTGCCAATGCTGTTCTGCTAATGAAGCAGTCATAAGTGACAGAGGGGGGGAACTGCACTGGTATAAAGGAAGAAAAAGGCAGTGGTGGCAGGAGGAGAATGTCATATGTGGTAAGACAAACATTTCTCAAATGCTGACTCCAGAAGTGGAGATCTACAGAGGTAGCACACTATTGGAGGGATGGCTTGACAACTGCCCATCCCATGTCAATGGTGCTTGTGTCCCCACACTCCCCAGCAGATTGTTTCCATGGATTTCCTGGGAAATTAGGCATGCAAGAAACAGGCAGCTTTGGGCTGGGGTCCTGGTCTTTGGTTGTCACTGCCTGTCTGTATGAACACAGAACACCTAATGCTTCTTTTGTGATGAATTGCTTCATGAGTGGTTACCAGTACAAGATCTTAGACAATATGATGAATTACCACTATAGGATCTTAGATAATATAATGAACAGGTTTTGACTAAATTTGGGGAAATAGTATATTAGATCCTATAATAAGGAGATAAAACATCTCACCACTCTCCCAAAAGAAATAAACAACCACAAAGTCTCACCACAAAGCAACAAAAAAGTCTGCACAATATAGGCTCAATTCAGGTGTCATATTAGCAATCCTTATGGGAACATGTTGTGGGCTTGCACATTCCATTCTTTTCCTTTTACTCTACTACACCCGGTTTCTCGATTCCTTCTCTGTGTTGTGGTGGTCTAATCTATCTGATTGGAAATAATGGTAGGAGTTCATTTTGTAAATCAAGTTTCAAGGCAATCCTCTTTAATGCCAATTGCCAACCAAAGAACATGTAGACAGCCAACTAGTTTAATCAATTGGATTACATCAAAAAGGCAAAACAGAATGTAGAAAATGCTCTCATTTTGACAGGAAAAACTCTTCCCTCACATCCAATTCTCCCAGTCATCACCTTTTGTACACACATTATTGTCAAATCTGGAGAGGCTGAGTTGTTTTGAGTAATTGTGCTATTTTGTCTCTAAATTAAGAGATATGTATTTTTTATATTTTAATTCTTTCATTATTACCAATGGTAAAAAAAGCTGTTTGCCTTTACATAATATCAAAAAAGTATCATTTCAATGCTCAGTATTGTCACAGCTATGAAATTGTGACAAGTAAGGAACTGCTTTTAATCTGGTATATGGAATAGGGTCGGCTAAATACCAGATCCAAACAGACTGGAAGCTTTTTAAAAAATTCCAGCTAGAAGTCTTTTGTTTTTAAATGAACACATTATTCTTTTTTAGTTTCTCTTCTTCCAAACAGGAGTTCAATGTGGCTCAGGGCCTTATTTCACAACCTCAGAGAGTGTCTGGTTCGATCAAAACTGATTCCTAAAGACCACCATCCTATCATATATTTTTCTTTCTTTTTCATGAATATAAAAATATTAAAACGTTTAGGAAATATTTCTGTGAACTTTTAATCTAGCCTAGTTCTGGCAAAAATAGGCAATCAACCTCTGTAATACATTTAATGGAAGGCAAAACACACTTACTTAAAACAAAGCCAGTGAACATAAACAGATTAAAATGTGCATCTCCAACATACGATTCTTCAAAGCTCACTGCAACGTGAACAAACTGCTGTAGTATGAGTCTTAAAATGAGCTTATGTTAGGCATACCAATGTCATTCTTCTTCTGCTCAACCTCATCAGCTTAACCAAAGTAGCTTTTAGCCAGACATGTGAAGTGGTTTTTGATCAAACACAGTGAAGGTTTGTTCTATAAATCCCAGAAAGCCCTTAATGAAATTTTTGTTTCTCAGGATAAGCAATCAAAATTATGGGGTTCAAACAAAGAAATACATGATGAAGTTTTATTATGTCCTTCCCCTATTCATTTGATCTTTTTGGAATGTCCACAATGCACAAAAACCATGTGCCAGTGATGTGAAGACATTTTAAAGCTTCTTTATTTCAATGAATGCCTATAACAGAGATTTGATTTTCACATGGCTGCATATAAATTTATTTAATACTAGCCGTCCCCTGCCACACGTTGCTGTGGCTCAGTCAGTGTATATGTGTTTTGTGTGTGTATACGTATGTGTATATATTTATGCACATGTGTGTTTCCATATATATATATATATATATGTGTGTGTGTGTGTGTGTGTGTGTGTGTGGTTTTGCGCATGCATTGTAATGTAATTTTTGGCTTTTTGACTTTTTAAGTGTCCTCTGCTGTGTTTTTCAGTGTTTTTATGAGTGATGGTCACTCGTTGGCCTGATAGGTGTATTGTCTCCAAATTTGGTGTCAATTCATCCAGTGGTTTTTGAGTTATGTTAATCCCACAAATGAACATTACATTTTTATTTATATACATATTCAAATAATTGTGTTAATGTTTTAAAAATTAATATTTCAAATGACACTATAAATAAAAAAGCCTCAGTGATTCCCTACCTTTACACTGGATGAATAGTACACTGTAATAAAAGGAGACTTATTGTACTGTAGCGCATGTATTTATGTATCCAGAAACAAGTTAACAACTCTTTAAATGAAAGTCATGAAAGGAAATGGTTATGGAATATCCTTAAGAGGCTCATGGGTCATATCCCTCAGGTGGCTCTAATTCACTTGCATTCTAAAGGCCTATTAAGCTTTTCAGGCATTAAGAAATCCAGAATGTTATAAACTGCATTCAACATGCATTAACAATACAACTCACAACCTATTTCAGGCAACATCCAATTAGGAAAACAGAGTCTCATCCAATAGGCCTGAGAATAAATCCATATCAAAGTGCACCAGCTTGAAAATTTGTCTTTTGCATTAAGACCTCCTCATTGCAAGCTTTAGACAGTCATGGTAGATGCACAATGTTCAGTTCCTCAAATTTTACACAGAGGAAAAAAGCAAAGGCTTGATTTACACTTGGAAGTCATGCCATATTGTTAATTTGCCCAGATCAAAACCAAGACAAGCAAACCTGGCCTTTTAGTTTATTATTAAATACAGAACAGGCTCTCGTAAACACATTACAAGTTACTGTCAACTAATCACAACAACCTCTGGTTAGTACTCATCAGTTTGATCTTTGAAATGGGGCAATGCACAGACTCAGGTAATATTTTCTCCTCATACATCACTTTGAGAACAATTCTTCTGTGTTGGGACCTCTGTCACCGAATCTGTACTATCTTGAGGACCGAGTGCCGCCATATTTGGCTTCCTACTGTGAGATTTTCTTTCCTGGATTTTACTATTAATCTCCAGCTGAAGTCTACACATCTGTTCTTGCAGTTCACTGATCAGGTTCACTACTGACTAAGCGAGGAAGAAAGAAAATGAAGACAGGAAAGAAAATGGAATGAAGCAAAGAAATTAACCACCTATGACATAAAACTCTGGAAATTCAAGTCACAACAACAACATCACTCCTCAGATAGGCTGTATACTCTTGGAGGCTGGGTTGATAAGATTTATTCAGGATTCAAAGTATTAAGTCTACCTTGAGAAGCAGATTAAAAACAACAAATACTCTCCCACCAGTTCTCAAAGAGTTCTGAATGACAACCAGTCTTAGGAGATCAAAATAATGAACCAAAAAAGCTTATGACCCAAGTGTACAATTGGAAATATCCTTTAACTTAATCATTAAAACTAATCTAACATATTTTAAAACCACCATAGTGTCACCAATTCATTCAAAAATAAATATCCAAAGCTTCCCAGGGAGATGGCTGTGAACATGTATTGATTATTTATTTCCTATATTTATACCCCACCCTTCTCCCCCCGAGAAGTTATCTACATAGTTCTCTGCTGTGCTGGTTTATGATCATAACCTACAAATTATAATTCTGTGTCTTTGAGTGGATCATTCGGAGTAAGAAGGAAGAGGGAACCACTTACTGTCCTTGAAAATATTATACATCTACCATTCTAAATAGCCTTCCATGTTTCTCTAGGAACCTGGAATTCCATACAATCCTGTAAAGAATCCTTCAATAACATTTAAAATCCACAAGCAGTGACATCTTTTGGGGGTATTTTGTTGCATTTTGTAGCATGGCCAAAACAGCTACCCTTGGATATTTTTCCTAATATTTTCTTTTGTCGTTCATAACCTTTACTGAATGCATCCTTGGTCTCTCAGTTGGAGAAAACACAACTTGTGTCATATATGAACCAATGAATGCTTTAATAAAGTACCCTAGAAATTAGGAGATGTTCATGACTACCTATTCCAAGAACTGGGTTCCCTCCGGCAAGGATTCCAGATCTTTGCTCACACAAGGCCAGAATCTGGGTTGTAAATAGCACAACTAGAATCTGGGCTAGTTAGAAGGAAAAGTCAAAAGATGAAGGAAGAGTCAACTGTCCTGCTCTCACCCACTGCCTCTTTCCCAGCAGCCCTTCTTTGTAAAAACAACACAACATAAAAAAAACCCAAATACCCATTAAAATGTATAGATATACAATGCATACAGAACATGTATAATTCTGCTCTCACACCACAAATTCAAAAAGCAACCATGCAAACCTCACCTCAGCTTTGTTCTGCTTCTCCTCATACTCGCTCTGTTCCTTCTCCATTCCAACCAGCTTAATCTTGAGGTCTGACACCTCTGCCATTAGATCCAATTTCTGTGTCTCAAGCTGCGTCCGACTTAGCAGTTCCTAAAAAAGACAGCATATTTTCAGTCTGCAAATTCCACAATATTGAGAAAAGGCCCTTGGTTGTTCCTGGTCCAAAGTAACAAATTATATGCACCGTTGAATTAATACAAAACATTATTTAAGAGACATACAGCCTTCTTTCTGTTGTGTTGGAAGTATTTTCATATTTACTGTGGAATATAGACCAAAGATAGGTTGCTATTCCAGTGTAACAAAACATTTACACAAGTACTGGGGCATGGGAGTGGGTTGGGGAATTGGGAACCAGTGGTGATTTCAGTGTTTCATCATGTACAGACCAGAACTGTAAGCTTAGCAATGAACATTCTGCTTTTTACTCTCATATTTGTTAAGCTAACAATGCCTTTGGATTTAGCTGGTGTTTTGCTACTCTGCTGCTGAGTACACATGCCCAGTGTAGAACACATTTCACCACATTAAAACAGTTGACGTGGCTCTTAATGGGACATGCTGCATTAACACAGGATGTCTACGTCCCACATCACTGGAGAAATTATACTGTTAGGCCAGTATTGCACCACCTGACATCCGTTGCGAAGTAGCAGCCAATAATGAAAGGACCAAGGCACTGACATCTCTGGCCCATCCTCTGTTCAGATATCAGCCAGCATGCCAATGCCTTAAAACAAGAAATATCTTTCTGAGATCTACAGAGATACTCGCAGGAACACCTCAGCAAACGAGAATTTAAAGGTGGCAGGTTAAAACCCAGAACCTCAATTAGTGGCTGATACTGCATGAGAGACTCCCTCTTGGCAACTTGGAAGGTACTGAATATACTGCGCTCTGGCAACACGCGATGCAGAAAACATAGAAAGCATAAATAGCATATACGATCTGCTGACTGTCACGATGCAGGGTCTCGGCCCAGCCCCTTAATCACACACACAGAGACGGTAATCAGCTAACTATTTATTGAATAATAAGAAACAGGTGAAAAGGTAAATTGTCCATAAAAAGTATCAAAAGTTCAATCCAAAATAGGTAAAGAGTCCGTAGGTAAAATCCAAAGGCAACCGTGGCAAGGCACCGCAAAACTATGCGGATCAAGGACTTGGTCCGTGGCAAAGAACGAGGCAAAGTTCATGAACAACTCCAAGAAACTACTTGGCAAGGCTCGAGCCGGCAACTTGGCTCCCTGGAACTCCGCTCGCTTCACTCCTCTTAGAATAGAAGTGGCCGAGTTACTGAGGATCTGTTCCCACGGATCCTATACTTAATCCCCGTGACGGGCCCCCCGACGCTCTAGGCTTCTGCGCCAATCTGTGCTACGGGACCTCGCGCCTCTCTGGCGCTCTAGGCTACGGTGCCAATCCCTCCTGCTGGACTCAGTGCTCCGTCTCCTATCAAAGCTCCGTCCTTGCCTCCCAGCACCTGGGTCGCTATCTTCATGAGAGCTGAACTCCCTTTCAGCTTCCATGGGCTCATCCTCCACTGTTTCCCTGATTCTCTCCTGCGACTCGTAACCACCTGGTTTCTCATAATTATCAGAGTCATCACTCTCAGGGTCAGCCTGAACTTCCCAGCTAGCATAGCCGTCAGGCCATTCATCATCCCAGGCCAGGCTCTCTGTGGGAGAGGAAGGCCCAGCTAACTCATCAGCCCCTTCCTCCATGTCCTCATTAACTGCAGCTGGCCCTAATGCAAGTGGGACCCCCGGTGCTGCCCCCTGCCCTCCAGGCATGAAAGGGAACTGGGTTGCTACACTGACTCACACAGAAGTGAGCAGAAACGCCGCAGCTGGGAGGGAAAGCTCCTACGTCATCAGGACGGACGCAAACCCGGAAGCCACCCCAGGCGCGATACAAATCATAGTTATAGCATTCATAAAGTGCCAAAAACAATAATAAGATGCACAAATGTTAGCCAGCCTCCCAGTTATTGCTAACATTTGTGCATCTTATGATTGTTTCTGGCACTTTATGAATGCTATAACTATGATTTGTATCGCGCCTGGGGTGGCTTCCGGGGCCCCTTTTATGAAACATGCTATTATGTTCAGAATGAACTTATAATTTTGATTTCTGATACACTAGACCATTGTGTCCTTTTGATTGTGATAAAATATTTGTGCAATTCATTATATTGTGGTGTTGCGTTTATCCATACTGTCTGTTTGTAATACAGCCCCAATCTAACACGCGATGCAGAGCCAACCTTAAGAAATGGGACTACAAAGTGGAGTTCAAGATATGCGAGTGTGGAGAAGAGCAAACCACAGATCACTTACTACAATGTAGCATGCCACCTGCCACAAGCACAATGGAGGACCTTCTTGCAGCCACACCAGAGGCACTCCAACTGGCCAGTTTCTGGTCAAAGGACATTTAGTATAATGCTAAGTTTAAACTTTGTTTGTGTGCTTAAATATATTGTAACTGTACCTTCAATTCGCTTTGGACACAATAAATCAAAAGCTGGTGATTGTGGAGTTGTTGGTAAACAAACAAGTTCTTGTTTGATTCTGCCCATTCCTTTTACAAATTCATTTTTTTAGTTAGCGTGTGCTTGGCACTTTTTGTCTTAAGTATCCAAAGATCTAACACTCTCACCTGGCATTCAATTTTATAACCACAGTTTAGTCTATAAAATGGGAAACAAAGGAATAAACTATATATGACATTTCCACCTCAAATAAAGCCACAAAATGCAATACCTTTCTTTGTCCCTCACACTCAACAGCACTCCATTGCCATTAGTTATGAAACAAGTCATCTACTAGACCAGAGAACTATCTAACAAGAATTTCTAGTGTCCATTTGAATGTCTCTGGGAAATCTATACGTGGAGTACAACCACAACAGTTTTTTCCCTCTACTCTCTGAAAATAGTGATGATGGCTAATAACTAACTTGCTGCCTATGCCGTTTTCAAATTTCCATTCCTCTGTTTTTCTGAATTCCTTTGATGTTGTTGTGGTACTCATTGATAAAGGAAAGGTACAGTTCACATGATCAGAAGTATTTTCTTTCCAGTTGGCATTTCACACAAGCCAGGATTATGTCTTGGCACTAAAAACTGCTTTGCCTCAAACGTCTATGTCTGAAGCCTTTGCCAAATGCAAACAAGGTCAATTAAAAACGAAAGTCATTCAACCTGAATTCGACCCAGAACATTTCTGTATTATGCAGTATCAAACTGTTGGATGAAGTGGATATTTAGCTATGAAAGCAAGCAGACAACCCAGACCAAAGCATTAGAACAGTTATTGATCAAATAAGTGCTAAAGGAAGTCAGAGAAATACAACTCATTGAGTTCCAGAAAGCAGAGGCAGATTACAATTGAGAACTGTCTAGCACAAAGATGTGCATCCCTTGATTGTATGTTGACATATATAACACGGACACACATGCCCCACAGCAGAACTTTCATAATGCATTTAAATGACATATGGCTTCAGCACTTCTCTGCATTTTATTTTTATTCAAAAAGTAAAAACCTAGGTTAAATTTCAGTGATGCTATTTTAATTTCAACCAGATGATGACTGTGGTCCAGAAAGTCTACTGAAGTAAAAATTATCTGAAGTACAGCTTAAAGAAAATGCCAGCATGCAGTTGCTATCATGTGGAAGCAATTATATCCATCTCCAAGCAGATGCTTATGCTGAACAATTCATTAGTGGAATACGACCCACTTTCTTATGTGGAAATTACAGAGTATTCCAGTGGTATGATGCAATTGGAAGGCAGCGTTAATAAATATAGAGTAAAAAGTAAAAGTACAGATCTGTCATGCTTTTTGAAGTGAAAAGATAATACATGACATGTGCAGGGCTAATTTTGGCTAGGCAAGTTGACAGAGGATCTGTTAAGAGAGGGGCTTAGAAACAGACATATGCAATACAAGTTGCATTCTTTATCATCTTCATAAACAAGTGTTATGCTTTGTCAATATGGGTCAAACTTATTTGCTATTGTATGATTTGAAGTAGTTCCTGATATATGACAACTCTAAGGCAACCCTATAATAGGGTTTTCTTGGCAAGATTTCTTCAGAGGGGATTTGCCTTTGCCTTCCTCTTTAGGCTGGGGGGTGCCCAAGGCCACCTAGAGTTTTTATGGTGGAATAGAGATTTAAATACCGACCCTAATCCAATACTCAAACACTACAGCACACTGGCTCTCCAAGCAGGTAGCAGCACAGCTACTATTCTCGCTATTGATCAAGAACATTTCCAAAAATGATTTACTTCTTTAAAAAAGAGTACATCAGAGTGCAATGATTTAAAAACTTTAACCATACACATTTTACTGCACACATAACTGCCATTCATCCCCATTAACTATCTGTGTAGTTTCTGAACAGGCAGTGATTCCAGGTTTTAACTAGTTTGCAAATTTTCAGTTCTGTATGTTTTACCCATTCACTCATGATTTTTTTTAAATTGCACAATTTTAATTCCTTTTCTCTGTTCAGCTGTTAAAATGCTGATCCATATTTTAATTTTATCTTTAAATTCAGAACAATTGGTAAATGAAACTCACATGGAGCTATCACATTTGACCCAGATTACACTGAAGATATACTTTATATTCCCAAAAAGATTAATAATAAAATTGAGTTGTAGAACAGCAACAGGACAAACATGCTTCAACAAAGCTATCATTTACATGGACTGAGAAGGTGTATTGTTTGGTTTTCATGCTTTATGTAAAACTAGGAAGATTTATCCAAATATGAATTTTAAAGATAGTCACAAATTTCCATGATCTAAGATATTTAAAAGACAGAAAAGAGGAGAAAACCTAGAAAAAAGATTTCCCTTTACACAGCACAATATTTCAGGCATATTTAATGGGAGGATCTACCATTGAATATTGCTACATATCTTCATTAAAGCAGTACAAAAACAGGCTTGTGTCCTACCTGATTAGTAAAATTCCCCAAGAATCACTGTAGAATAAGGGTAGTGCTTTACAAGAGCTGTGTGAGCTCAACTGTGGTAGAAAAAGGATATTCACTTAAGTCAAAACACAGCTGAGAATGTGACTGTCTTGCACCACTCCAAGATTACACAGCAACAGGCAGTGGGTTACATCTTTCCATTTCACTGTTTACATGCCACGAATCCAAGAAAATGGGAAGCACCAAACTTGCCAGGAGGCAGTCTGTTTAAACGCTCAGCCCTTTGCATATACATCTAAGTATTAATTTTACACACAGCACACACAAATTCAAGCATTTTCTTAGTGCTGTGCATGAACTCTAGAGCATAAACAGGTGCACAATGTCTTCCTCCTCATCCAAACTACTCTCTCTCGGCATTACTTCGCGAACGAAGATTCAGGAAGGACTCATCCCACGCTTTTTACAAGCGCGTTGATGACTAAAAAGGCCAATCTGAGATAGGCAAGTTCGGTTGCAGAAAGCGCAGCAGAAAGTCTCCTTGGGTGATGTTTTTTCTAAGTTGCGGTTCTTTCTGCGTTGTCGTTTCTCTTCGAGACCCATTCGGCGTGTCTTCTCGAAAGAGGCCGCAGCATTGTGGATAGTGCTTCTCCATGCCTCCCGATGTGAGGCCAGGGTGGACCATTGTTGGTGATCAATCTGGCCGAGCCTGAGATGTTGTTTCAGGGAGTCCTTATATCTCTTTTGGGGGGCGCCTCTCTTGCGCTGACCCATGGCGAGTTCACCATAGAGTAGTATCTTTGGGAGGCGGTGGTCCTCCATCCTAGAGACGTGTCCTGCCCAGCGCAGCTGTGTTCTCAATAGCATGGCCTCAATGCTGGTGATCCCTGCTTGCTCAAGGACAGCAACATTTGTCACATAGTCGGTCCAGTGTATATTTAGGATTGTGCGAAGACAGCGCTGATGAAAGCGCTCCATGAGTCGTAGGTGTTGGCGATAGGTGACCCATGTTTCAGACCCATAGAGGAGAATGGACAGTATGATAGCTCTGTACACACTGATTTTGGTGCTTTGTCTCAGGTGCTTGTTGCTCCAGACTCTTTTGTGAAGCCTTCCGAATGCACTATATGCCTTTGATAATCTGTGATCTATCTCTTTGTCAATCTTGGCGTCTGAAGAGATGATGCTTCCCAGGTGAACTGCTGAACGGACTTAAGCACATATGTGCCTATGCTGACGTGAGGATGATGGTGTTCTTCCTGTGGTGCGGGCTGGTAGAGGACTTCTGTTTTCTTCAGGCTGACTTCCAGCCCAAACTACTCTAATACTGAGGGATTTTCTTTCTGAGAAGACAATCCTTGGAAATGAATCAGATGCTAGACAATTCCTTTATTCAGAATTATTTATATTTTATCTTTTCTTCATGGGGTTTCTGGATGAAATTCATATAGGGTGCCTCTCACGTATTGGGCATCCTCTAGCCTGCTTAGCTCCAGGATAGTTGTTGGTGTACAATGAGCCCAAGGGGGAACAGCCAGATAGATAGATATGTAAACTAAAGATACTGTCTCCCTCCCCCCATACACACTTGACAAAACAGTCCAAATTTTAAGTAACAATTTTGAATTGCAAACTGAAACAGTACTAAAGCAATGGGTTGTTGTGTATTTTCCGGGCTGTATGGCCATGTTCCAGGAGCACTCTCTCCTGATGTTTCACCTGCATCTATGGCAGGCATTCTCAGAGGTTGTGAGGATGTCTGCCATAGATGCAGGTGAAATGTCCAGAGAGAATCCTTCTGGAACATGGCCATACAGCCTGGAAAACACACAACGATCCAGTGATTTCGGTGAGCCAGTGATTCTGTTGTGAAAACACACAATGAACCAGTGAAGCCTTCGACAATGCTAAAGCATCCACATATAGCCTGATGTTGGCAAGTTCTCAATGCAGGTTGAAAAGAAGATCTTGGGAAACACTGGGAGTTGTTTCTGATTGGGAAGAAGTGACTTGAAGGCATACAAGCACCAAAAACACTTTTTTGTTGTGATTGTATACCTTCAAGTCACTTCTGACTTATGTGATCCTAAGGGAATCCGTCGTAGGGTTTTCTTGGCAAGACTTATTCAGAAGGGGTTTGCCTTAGCCTTCCTCCAAGGCCAACAGAAAGTGACTTGCCGAAGATCAACCAGTGGGTTTCCATTGCTGAGTGGGGATTCAAGCCTGGTCCCCAGGGTCCAGCATATAAACCACTACACCACACAGTTTCATCACAGACCACAAATGACTGACCTTCATAATAGTTCTTCTTAAAGATTGTATATGTGCTGGCATGTTTCCTGTTGAATCTGTTTAAGTAATAATGTTGTGGGAGGAGTTCTGATGCTCAGCAGTTTGTTCTATGGCATTAAATGCGGTTTAGTTCAATGACATTATGTAACAATTGCTCAGAGAAACTTGCTGTTGTGCTAAGGACTGTTTGGGTCCATGGATATTCTGCTACTTGTACCATTGACAGACCTGATCTTCATGATTCAGCTTAATCCTTTTTTTTAAAAACACCCTTAAGCTATTGCTCAGAATCCTTAACATCATGGTGCAACACACAGCAGACCCTCTATTAACTGGGGATTGCTGGATCCCAGATAACTTGTAGTTTCTCGTTGCCTGAGAGTTACTCTGAAAAACATGACTGGATTTCTAGGTATTAAAAGATTAGGGGGTGTGTGTGTGTGTATCTACTTGCTATCTCCATTACGAAACCGATCCTCAACTATTTCATCCTTCGGTGTGAGGACTAATTACGGTAGTTTTCTCCCTGCTGTAGGAGGAAATGAGTATTTCTCTGTTGTATTCTTCTCCCATATTCAAACATCCCAAAGTTTTGCACAAAAATTACTCTGCAGAGAAAACAAGATTTTTGCACAAAACCCAACATTTTCTTTGTAGAATAATTCTTCAACATTATGGATGTTTGAAAGTTGCACAATATTCACTCTTCTTCCCAATGGCATCATATTCCTAGAAACTTACAGGGGTGCGGATTCTCATTTTTTAACCTGAATTTGGGGGTGGGGGAGAAGGAGGATCTGAAGGCTTTCAGGAGACATTTGGTACCTTAAAAATGGCCTGAGGGCTGCAGACCTTATGATTCCCACCACCATTTTAGACTAAATGTTCCAGATGAGTCAAGGATGCAAGCTAGAAAAAAAGGATAGAGTAGGAGATAGGGAAAATGTTCACTTCCACAATTTCTCTTTTAATGTAGTACTCAGAGCATCCCCAGTTCTTGCTCTGTACATAAATATGTCTACCAAATTAATGTCTAGATAAGGCTATCCAATCTTTCCAGGGTTGTTCCACAAATCATTTGGAGGGTTCTGGAACAGGAAGATCTTTGTTTTAGAAAGCACCCTTATTGGAAGCAAATGACAGAGGTGCCACAACCACCACCTTCCCCAGTCTCGGCTGAGTCATTTTGGGTGCATACACCATAAAGATAAGAGATCCAGAACACCACACCTGTTTGCTTATACTTGAGCTTGGGGGCAGAAGTGATTTGAAATTTGGATTTTTAAAAAAGATTTTGGAGTATTTGCATATGTAGAATGTGATATCTTGGAGAAGTAACCCAAGTCCAAACATTAAATCCATGTATGTTTCGTATACACCTTACACCAGTGTTTCTCAACCTTTTTTGAGCCGAGGCACACTTTTCACATTTTAAAAATCCTGGGGCACACCACCAACCAAAATGACACAAAATGACACTCTAACACAGTATTTATATACTCAGTGTGAAACCTGGGCCTGTTTCGATGAACACAACATGGATATCTTGGCAGGAATGGTAGAAAGACACACACGGAGGTCTTGCTCAACAGCTGTCAGACTTACTCTGTGTTTAGTTTTTATTGCAGTCACCCTTTCCTCATGGAAAACGTACCTGGTCCTCAGGGAAGCCGGCTGGAAAGAGAGCAGCCAGACGGAAACACATTCTGCGGCAGAGAGTTCCACTGCTGAACAACATGACTCAAAAACCACTGGACAAATTGCTGCCAAATTTGGCCACAAAACATACTAATACTAACCCAAGGAGGGACCATCAGTCAAAAAATTGATTTTGTCATTTGGGAGTTGTAGTTCACTCGCAAAGAGCATTCTGTCCTCCACCAATGATGGAACTAAACCAAACATGGCACACAGGACTTCCATGACCAACAAAAAACACTAGAAGGGTTTGGTGGGCATTGACTTTCAGTTTGGGATTTGTAGTTCACCTATATTCAGAGAGCACTGTGGACTCAAACAATAATGGATTTAGACCAAACTTGGCATGAATATTCCATATGCCCAAATATGAACACAGATGGAGTTTGGGGAAAATAGACCTTGACTTTTGGGAGTTGCAGTTTCTGGGATTTCTGGTTCACCTACAATCAAAGAGCATTCCGAATCCCACCAACAACAGAATTGGGGCAAACTTACCACACAGAAACCCCACAAGCAACAGCAAATAAAAAACCAGCAATGATGAAGAGGGAGGGAGGGAGGGAGGGAAGCCAGCCCTGCTCCGTTCGTGCGCTCCTGCCAGAAAGGAAAGGGGTGACACAGGAAGTAAAGAGGAGGCGAAGAAGGGAAGGAAGAATGGAAGGAAGGAAAGGGAGGGAGGGGGGAAGGAAGAATGGAAGGCAAGGCAAGGCAGGCAGGAAGGAGGGGAGAAAGGAGATTAGGAAGCAAGGGAGGGAGGGAGAGAGGAAGGAAGAAGAGAAGGAGGGGAGGGAAAGAAGGGAAGGGAAGAAAGATGGGAAGTAGGGAAGGAAGGAAAGAGGGAAGGAAGGAAGGGATGAAGCAAAGAGAGAGGGGGGGATGGATAGGGAGGGAGAAAAGCGTGTCCATGCTGGTACAGCAGCTGTGGTTGGAGCTGCCTCTGGCCACGCCCCTCCCCCACTCCCTTCTCCTTGCTGCGGCCCTGCTCCTTGCTTCTCTTGCTCTCGCCAGCTGGAGAAGCGGCAAGGAAGCTCGGGGGAGACTTTTCGCGCCTCCAGGCCTGGCGCAAGGAGGGGGGGCACGCACACGCAGCTGCCTTCCTCCTCCAATTGGAGGAGGACGGGAGCTATGCAGCGCGTGCTGCTGGGAGGCATGCTGGGAGGGGAAGAGGCGTGGCCTCCCTCCCTGGCCTCCTCCTCTTCTCCTGCCTCCCTTCTCCTCGGTTGGCCGCTGGGCATGATCCTGGCGGCCGCGGCATATGTGCCCTTGGCCTCGTGGCACCCTGAGGAGGAGGGGGGAAGAGAGGGGCGAAGAGGCTTTCCAACGGCACACCTGATGATTCCCCACGGCACACTGGTGTGCCGAGTCACACCGGTTGACAATGACTGCCTTACACATATAGCTTAAAGGTAATTTTGTTTGTAATGTTTTAAATATTTTTGTGCATAAAACAAAGTTCATTGAACAATCAGAAAGCAAAGGTGACCCTATCTCATCCACCCATGTGGACAATTTTGGATTTGGAGCATTTCGGATGCCAAGATAAAGGATACTCAACTTGCATTCAGTAGAAATATCCATGTAAGGAAACAACATATTTCTAAACTTTATGTTTTTGTGTTTGTTGTAAATTAAATGGGATGATGTATGTGTTTCTGTTGCAAAGTGAGTGGAATAGGAAAGCAACTAATGAAGCAAGGCAAAAGACAAAAAAGAGGAAAAAAACCCAGCTTGTGACACTTGGCAAATTGCCATTTTTTAAAAATCCCCTTTAAATTTAGTCACGACAACTGTTCTATGGCTACACTGGGATAGAGAGGTCTATTATAGGAAGGGCGTTACTAAAGCCTATAATAGGAAGAAGCTGAAGTGAAGTTCTCAATGACTAAATTAAGATAGGGCTGTGTACAAATGAAGGGCAAAAAGATATTTTGATTTCCCTCCACCCTAATTCAGAAGGATTTCAAATGTTTTTTTCCCCTTTTGCAGTGAAAGAAAGCCACTAGTCTTGACAATGATTAAGAATGCTAGAACGATTCAGGTGTTTTGGAACCTAGCTCCAAGAATCCCTGAAGAAAACTATAATTCATCTTCACACTGTATCCCTTCATGCCCTTTACTGCATGTTCTTTTTACTGTTTCACAATGCAAGACTCTGACACCGATTTTTACACATCTTGGGACATTTTGATACCAACACTGTAGGTGGTCTTTTGGACCAGGTTCTTTCTGTGATTATTTATTTATTTACTATATTTCTATACTGCCCCTCTCAGCCCGATGGCGACTCAAGGTGGTTTACACATGGCAACCAGTGCCCACAATGTAAAATACAATTAAAAACAGTTGTATACTAACAGATAAAACCAATAAACAATTAGCAATTAAAATCTAAAAATACAGTTCCCAGCGTCTCATCATTAAAATCATTTTCCATCGCATTGTCAAATCATTCCGTGATCACAATGAGATAGTTATATTTTATCTGCAAAAGCCTGCTCAAACAGCCAGGTCTTAACTTTCTTTCGAAATGTTAGGAGGGAGGAGGCTGATCTAATGTCCCTAGGAAGGGCGTTCCATAGCTGTGGGGCCACCGCTGAGAAGGCCCTTATTAGAAGATATGCCTGGAAGGAACTGAACAAAATCTCTTCCAGACTCTGGTCCCTTCATCAAAATATCGGTGTCGGGACAGGAGTGGAGAGATAATGGGAAACAAGACCCTGAGATAGAACTTTAGCCTATTAATCTTGGATACATCTTGTGAATGAAACTCCATTCCACATAAATTCAGGCAATTCTGATGATAGTGAAGAGGTGGTGTGGCATAATGATTGGAGTGCTGGG
The DNA here is from genome assembly GCA_030556195.1 of Anolis apletophallus. Taxonomy (NCBI): domain Eukaryota; kingdom Metazoa; phylum Chordata; class Lepidosauria; order Squamata; family Anolidae; genus Anolis; species Anolis apletophallus. The sequence goes on along the minus strand of JARBWK010000002.1, from coordinate 82,021,856 downwards.
TTTTGGGCAATCAGGCCTTGAATCCATACTCAGACATGGAAACCCACCGAGTAACCTTGAGCAAGTCATGCTCTCTGAGCTTTAGACGAAAGAAATAGCAAACCTCTTCTGAATAAATCAATAGACTTCAGACTGAGTCACCATACATCTGAGATGACTTGAAGACACATAAAAACATTAGGCAGATATAATGTGTTTGAACAATGCTTTCTCAGCACGGTCATATGTTTACATACATTCAGATGCACATCCCACTGACAGCAATTTAGCACACCGACAGCTACATCACACACATAGAAACGTTGTAAATAATAACAAATCATCATTATTAACTAGTTTTTAAAGTTCTGAAATAATATATTTGTTTTATTTTTTAATTTTTGATAATGTTTTATTACTTTTAATGTAGATGTGGTTATGTTTTGGATCTGGGTGGGTTGGATTATTTTTTCCTGCTCTACTTTGTATGGCATTGAATGTTTGCTGATATTGGTTATTAACCGCCTTGAGTCCCCTTGGGGAGATAGGGTAGGATATAAATAAAGTTTATTATTATATTTATTATTAAATCTTGCCTTTTATAAGACAGCCAGAATGATGCAATACAGAACTTTCCAAACTGTGTCATGACATGTTAGCGTGCTGATTGCACTTTATAGATGTGTCACACAAAAACATAAGGAGAAATGACAAAAATCTTTGAAATGTATGCTATTATCTTACTTACACACACACACACACACACACACACACACACACGCACACACATCCCTGCCCTTCTCAACCCGAAGGGGAATCCGAATGGCTTTATACATAGGCAAAAATTCATGCCATAAAAACAACATACTGTTAAAATAAACATTTACATTGAAACAAATGAATTAAAACATCTAAACATTACACCAATTCTTAAAACCATGCAGTCAAAGATCGTATGTAATCCAGAGCCATTCCAGTTGTCAGCATACATATTCCGTATCCATTTATTGTAACAGCTGCTATCCAAAGGCTTGGTCCCATAGCCACTTTTTACTTTCTTTCTGAAGGCCAGGAAGGAGGGGGCTGCTCTACAGTACTATCAATGGGGAGGGAGTTCCACAGTTGAGAGGCCACCACTGAGAAGACCCTGTCTCTTGTCCCTACCAACTGCACCTGCAAAGGAGGTGGGACTGAAAGCAGGTCTTCGCCAGAAGATCTTAATCTCCAAGTTGATTAATAGAGGAAGATACATTTGGACAAGTAAGCTGGGCTGGAACCATCTAGGGCTTTATAGGCTAAAGCCAGCATTTTGAATTGTGCTCAGGAGCAGACTGGCAGCCAGTGGAGGTGACATAACATGGGGGTTGTATGCTCCCTGTGTGCCACTGCAGTGAGGAATCTGGCTGCTGCTCGTTGGGCCAACCCCACATAGAGCACATTGCAATCGTCTATTTGGGATGTAACAAGAGTGTGGACCACCGTGGCCACAACACACATGAAGCCTCTTACACGAAGCTAGAGTTGGCTGGGGGCACAAACGTCTTTCTTCACATCACTGGCAGGCAAAGAAGCTAGAACTGCGGTGTTGAACGATCCAAGAGTCTAAATCTAGTTGCCTACAGCAATTATTTCCATGCCTAATGTGAAGTCTAAATACCCTAAAGGCACCAGATCCTATATGAATTTGGAAGCTAAGCAGGGTCACCTGGTAAGTACTTGAATGGGAAACTGTCAATAAATATGAGTTATGGTAGACTGTATTTGAGAGAAGAAACTGGCAAAACCATCTTTAAGTATTCGTTGCCAAAGAAAACCTGTGAAATTCACAGAGTTGCCATTAGTTGACAGTCAATATGAAGATAGATATACACAAAGAATGAAAGGCTCCGAGCACTTCCAAGTGATACACAATTGCTACATCTGACTGGCTATGTGGTGCAATGAAATCAATCACTTCATGCATATAATGCCTGACTGCATGGGATTCTAGGGTAAGAAAGCATTTTCAAGTTATAAAAATATCATTGAACCAGCAGGAAGTTGGAAAGAAAAGGACTTGCAAAAATGCACACATAAACACACATGCAGATTGGAAAGTTCCTTGGTGGGAAGAAACAAACAAACCCTTTCACCTCCCTGAAACAGCAGCTTTCACATTGAAAAGCAATTGCCACAAAAATTTAGCACAGTACTAATTACGAATACTGCTTATTTCATGTATTACAAAAAACAGAACAGAAATTCCTCTTGAGTTACCACAGGGGTTTCTAAAGGAGGATGGGGGGGGGCTGAAATCAGCAATAAAAACAAAAGCTTGTTAGTTTGCAGTGCATGAAAATAATTGTGTGTGATGGCCTGTGACCATTTTGGAGGTCTATCTAATTTATACTTCTTCAGTAAGAAAGTTATGCAACCAGGAGGAAAGCAGTACCGTAGTTAAATTAGCAACAATTGAAATGGAAATGCCACAAAACCAGAGCAGTGCAGGCTTGCATAAACAAAAAGCGATCAAAGAGGAAATGGACTGCGAAAAATACTGTGTGGAGTTGTTTAAAAATAAGCTACAACGGTCATTGGGTTTGCCTGATGAAAAAAAACCTCTACACAAAAAGTAGAGATGAAAAGCTATCCTGGCAGATACAAGTAATCACCGTCTACACTTCAAAAGGTATTTCATCAGTGATGTGAGACTACAGCTGTGTCTAAAGGGCTGCTTCCCAGCTAATAAGCTCAAGAAGGCACTTGTTTTGAAATCTTTGCATTGCCTGCCAATGAGTGACCCACTGAGTCCAATACCATGTGTTAGTATTACTATGCAAAGTCCTAAACAGCTCAGGATGTATGTATTTAAAAGAATACCTGGCCCAATACCAACCTGTCAGGGATTTAAGTATCAGCGGTGGAAGTTCTGCTTGTGATGTCCCAAAGTACATAAGTCTACAACACGTGGCCAGGTTTTCTTGTTGGCAGTAAGCTGGTTATGCAATTCCTTTCAATGAGAGATCTTGTTGTTCCTTACATTCTTTGTTTTTCAAGCACCAGTTAAAAATAAATCTGTAGAATCTTTGAGGGGACTAAGCAAGTTATTTCATCTATTATTTCTGATTCTTTCTAAAACTATTAATGTATTTTAGTGGCTGTTTATAACAGAGGTATTTCTAATTTTTTATTTTTTTTAGAGTTTTATAATTTAACTGTAGATTTTAATAGGGAGGTTTGGAATAGGAAAGATTTGTATTGTACATTGTTATTCCAATGTATCCTCCACCTGCCCTCGTTATTTTATGAGGGCAGATGGAGCATACATTGGAATAACATAAAATACAAATATTTTCTATTCTAAATCTCACATCATTGACATCGAGTAGATTATGAAACTGAGAAGGAAGACAATCATCATCATCTAAAACCTCAATTTGGAACATCTCGTAGCCTGTGAAAATGAGAACGCTAGTTCACACTTGGATACCGAAGTCTTAAAACCTATGATGTATTTATATTTTGTCTATCTAGTGTGGATTTAAGAATGCCCACAGCCCAAGCAATTCTACAGTGCTTTGCAATCAATACAAGCCACAATTCAACTGTCTCCATAGACCAACTTGACACGGTCTCGAAGAAATATTTTTTCATTAGCATTAATCCTGCTAGGCCAAAGATATTAAAAACACACTACTGTCACCTGTGTATGTGTTATGTGAATCATTCAAGATCCCAACAAAAGTGCCAGATGTAATCTCACTGTTTGATACAGGGAATAAGATCAAACCTAATAAATTATATAGGAATACTACTACTTGAACTTCATAATGTATTTTGTGTATTACGGTTGCTTTGCATGCACTATCTTGTAAGCTGTGCAACAGCCAATATTATTATTCTTGTACTGGGGTGGGGTGGGCTTCAAGCTAAGAGATCACAGCTTGCCAAAGGCCATCTCATGTCTTCAGATCCATGAAAAGAACATGTATGTTTGATACTCCATAGGAGAAAAAGGGCAAATCTCTTAGGGTTGATCCCAAAATGTGCTGTGGTCATGTGCTTTGCAACTACAAATTCAAATTAAACATTCATTTCAAAGGACATTGCCAAATATTTAGAGATATGCCACTTCACATGGAAGGGAAAATATTCTTGTGTTTGTATCCTTAAGAAATAGGCCTCCTCCAGGCTGAAGAGAAAAGTATGTACATGTGGAGGCATGCAAGTCATGTTCCTGGGAAGATCTTATTGCATCTTATTCTGCCTTGGTCAGACCACACCTGGAATACTGTGTCCAATTCTGGGCAAAGAAATTGAAGGAGGATGTTGACAAGATGGAATGTGTCCAGAAGAGGGTGACTAAAATGATCAAGGGTCTGGAGAACAAGCCCTATGAGGAGTTGCTTAAAGAGCTGGGCATGTTTAGCCTGCAGAAGAGAAGGCCGAGAGGAGACATGGCTTCAAACTATAGGAAAGGAGATTCCACCTTTAGGAAGAACTTCCTGACTGTGAAAACTGTTCAGCAGTGGAATTCTCTGCCCCAGAGTGAGGCTTCTTCTTGGGAGGTTTTTAAACAGAGGCTGGGTGGCTATCTGTTAGAGGTGCTTTGAATGTGATTTTTCTGCTTCTTGGTAAGGGGCTGGACTGGATGGCCTATGAGATCTCTTCCAACTTTATGATTCTATGATTCCTAGCACTGGAGAAAGACAGTGGGAGATCTCCTCACATCAGGATTATGATTTCCAAATCTAATTTTGCTCTTTGAACAACATAGGATATAACCAGGCTTTTAAGTACACTGTGATAAAAAAAATGCCTAGAACTTTCAAGCTTCTAGGAATGGGTACTGCGAGGAGTAAATTCTTCAGAACTGGTGTTATAAATTAACTCTTACTATGATTTGAATCAACAAGTCACAATGATTGTGTATATAATTAATTAATCTGTCTCGGTTTACAGCTGTAGAATACCAAAGGTTGGGTTTTCCAAGTAACCCAACAATGTAAAAAAGCATGTTTATACACATGCTTAATAAAAAATAAACAGCACCAGTGTGAACTCTTGAAATCACGCATTCCATCTTTCAAAGTTGCTAATTTTAAACCTTATTCTACTTTAATGTTCTTGTCAAACCGGACAGGAACAGTGTCTAAGCTGCCAACACTTGAATTAAATTCTATAGATTTTAAAAAAAACCTAACCAGTCTAACAGGTTTTAAAGTCACATCCAGCCCTCTTGTTGAATTTTCTTTTGTCAAATCAGAATGACTAATGCACATAGTACAGTCGCTTTACATCCCTACTAGTTATAATGTTATTAAACTGAGTTATATACAATGCAGGAAAAACGAAACAATACCACTCATAAAATATAATTTTTATAAAAGCTGGAGACTGTTTTGGTCCGAGAGATGATAGAACGGAGTATGTACAGAAGGTCCATAGAAAACCACAGCCTTACCTGTTGAAGCATTTCTTCAGTAGCATTAAGCTTCACCTGGTGCCCTTCAAGGCAAACTTCGAGGTCTCTGATTTTTTCTCCTTGGGCTTCTACTTGATCTGTGAGGACACTCACCTGTAATTGAAGACAATTACATCATCAACATGAAGGAAAATATTTTATATTTTTAAGAATACAATTTATTTATTTTAGTAATAAAGGGGTAAAGCTACACAGACAGATATTATTTGTTGCACACTCTTTCGGGCTGAGGGCATACACTGTACATTATTGATATGTATATGTGGCATTGAATTTTTGCCATTGAAAGGCTGCCCTGAGTCCCCTTTGGGGTGACAAGGGCGGAGTACAAGTGTGGTAAATAAATTAAAAAAATGGGATATTCCCATCATATTTTCAGAATAATTAATTACTATGAGAGTCAGTAATCAATTGGCCTAAGGTAACCAAGCTTTTCATCCCAAGTAGAAATTGAACCCATATCTTTCTTTTAAGTAGCTTCTCCTAGGATTATTTACATGATTGACTAAATTCAAAAAGACAAATTTGTTTCTTACCTTAAAAAGCCATTACACTACACTTTGAAAAGCATTGTTAAGACTTCCCGAGTTTTAAAAAAACAAAACAAGGATAGATTGTCTTCTTGAAAAACCAGAAAAACTGTACACAATGTATCAACGGAAATCATACATTAGTATTTTCAGTATATACACTCTCAAAGGAAAATGTTGTTTTCGAACTGTGTTAATTTCTTAAATATGCTCCAAGCATGCAGAGCTCTTTCAGTTTCTGCCAAAACATTTCTCTCTAAACAGAAGAAAACACAAGGAAAGGGTTCTTTAGGAAGCCAACCAATTATCTTCCTTCTTACAACACCGCGAGAACAGCTTACCTATCAATGAAGCCTTTTGTAACTATTAAATAACGTAATGAGCAAAATACATGTTTTAACATTGGCATTACTCTGCTTTCTACAGGTTCAAAGCATTGCAAGCTTAAACATGAATGGAAACTTTAGACAGTTACTGTGAAAGAAATAACTAGGAAACTCTTTCAAGGAGATCTAAGAATGCTGCTGCCCCACAACAGAAAATGTGAACTACCAGATAAAGATATAAAAGGCAACCAAACCTAAATCTGAACCAGAAAAAAATGAAAGCTAAAGTAGCTTTAAAAACAACAACTTTTGAACAACTTCCAGATATTAATATTTTAAAATGGTTTACAAGACTGCCTACCATACCGTAGAGCTCCAGACTTTCACCTGAATAAACTTGAAATTTAGGAGTGAGGGAACTTGTGGTGATTTGCTAAGTTTGTCTAACGCCTTCTTTCTTTTTGAGAAGTTTGCTATTAATAAAAATTGGGAAATAAATATTACCGAGGCATGTGTCAGAGACACACCTTTTGTACTTGTAAAAACATATAATTGTAGGCTTTTATGAGTAGCACAGCAAGCCCAGTCATATCTAAATCTAAGAAAAGGTTTCTAAATCACTACTTGGTTAGTTGTCTTCAGCTGGGAGTTTATGGAGATATATTAAATTCTTTCAAACTGGAATCACATGACCTCATTCCTTTAGGTTCTACAAGGGCCACAACGTAGGGCCCTTCCACACAGCTCTATATCCCAGAATATCAAGGCAGGGAATCCCACCAGTTCAAAGGAGATATTCTGGGATATAGGGCTGTGTGAAAGGGCCCCAAGTATTTATAGGTAGGCAGTATACAGGTTCTTCCACTGAATAGGACTATTTTCAAGAGAAATATCAACAGATCACAAGACATACATGATTTACTATCACATGAATTCAGTTTTACAAGATTTCGTAAAATACTAATAACAAAATAACGAATAACTCAACAGTTACAATTAATTTTTGTTGAACTTTCAGAAGTCAATACCTTACTATTTATACATCCTTTAAGAATCCCACCACCTTCATTTAGAATGAACATGAGAGACAACACATCCCTCACATGAACTGTCAAGTTCCATATGCATTCAATATCCATTTGGAATACAAAGCTGATAACTGGAATCTTACAGGGTGCTTCATCAGAAAGTGAATTTTTCAAAGCAAGTTCTGAGCAATTCACAAGAGAACAGAAATCTTGTGGTCCTATTAGACATTGCTCACTGAGCCACACTGGCATCACTAATTTAATGAACAGATTCATGGCAAAACCACACACAACAGCTTAATTGTGGAAGCTTCTATAGTGCAATTAAAGCAATTAAGTATGCAACAAAAATGATTCTGAACAGAATTTAATTGTATACTGGGGTTTTTTTTCAGGCACAGCAGTTCTGTGTGTACGTACCTTCAAGTTGCCTGTCAACCTATGATGACCCCATGAATTTCATAGGAATACTTAGACGTGGCTTTTCCAGTTCCTTCTTCTGAAATACGGCCTACAACACTGTGTATTCATTGGCAACCTCCCATCTAAGTACTAACTCAGAATAGAACGTATCAAACACAGTATAAGCTACGCTTCAGTCTCTCTTTTGGCATACTAGTGCACTCCATCACACAAATGGCCAAGATACTATATGTCAGAGTGTAGTGTAATAGTTTTGCAGATAAAACTATGCTATATTTCTCTACTTCAATGCCCCTTCTCTCATTTTTTGCCACTGCTAACCCCAAGACCACTCTGTGGCTGGTGGAAAGTTTGGGAGGATCAGAAAAGTGTCTGTATGTTTCTGTACCCAGACACACTATTAAGGAGGATATCGAGGAGGGTGGAAGAGTATGTTAATTTTTTTCAGCCACCAAAATAAAACATGAACCTAGGTCTGATATGGCCATAAAAAGATGCTAGCCAGTGTGTGAATCGTGGCTTCCCAGATATACCTTCTGTGTCGGACTGCACAGAACTCTTATTTCAAAAGCTAACATATTATAATTACTTTCAGGGTGGTGGGGGGTGGAGGGGAATCTTGACTACTGCAAATACTCAGTAATAGACCTTAGAAGGAACACATCAGTACCATATTTATTTTAATGACTGATACAGCAGCTCTTATAACATGTTGCCCGCAAGCTTTGGTTTGGACATTCTAACCAGAAGAACCAAATACTGCTTCAAGGAGCCGGCAAATAAATTCTGGCTATATCCAGAATTTTACTAGCCCATCATTGGGATCTGATTATACTTTGTTTTAAAAAAAAAAACAGAGGTAGAAAATTCTGATCACCTTGAAGGAAATTCAAAATACAGTGTTCCCTCACTTGTTGCTGGGGTTAGGTTCCTGGACCTCCCGCACGCAATAAGTGAAAAACCGCAATGTAAGGACACTATTTATTTTAAGAATTATACATTGTTTTAGTAGTTATACACTATTTTAAGTCTTTATAAACTTAAAATAAAGTGAAGAAAAGGAAGGAAAGAACCTTCAAGGCTGGAGGGAGGGAGGGAGGACTGAGGAGGGAAAACGCCTCAGAGAGTGGTGGCGGCAAACCCCCACAAAACAGAGAAAATACCATGATATATATTTTAAATTAATATTTTTTGAAATCCATGAAACAGTGAGTCTGCAATAAACAAACCATGAAGTAGCGAGGGAAGACTGTATTGAAGTTGTTTTCAAAAGCTGGGAGAGAACTCTATCACATTCTTGCCAAAGGCAAGAAAATACTCAAGAGGTATAATGATTGTTTTACATTTTGATAGGCTAAAGGATATAACATTGGGCCTTTCTTGACAGTCAACAGACCATTAGAGGTCCTGTGTTTTGTTTTGTTTTTTTAAAAAACAACACATGGATGCCTTTTCTTCCTCCCATTCTTTTTAATGTTACGGATGCTCTAGTGACTTTATAAAATGCCACACAGCTCTGTGATGCCATATAAATAAATTAGGTTATCTTAGAAAATGTGCTACTAGGACTGACATTGGGTACCCATGTTGCAACCATAACAACACGGCTCATGTGTGTAAAATACAAACATGTGGTAAGTGCAATTGTATAAATATGGAAGCAGTTTAATAAATCAAATGCATTTTTATAAATATGGAAGCAGTGTAATAAATCAAATGCATTTTCTCAATAAGGACTCAGGGTTTTTTAAAAAATCTAATTGGTTCAATTCTTGATGATAACAAAATTTAATTCACCCAGAAATGTGCCAGCTAGGATTCTCAGTTTTCTTTTTCAGTATTGATAGTTAATAAAAGTAACTAAACAATCTTAAAAGTGTGCAGGATTTTCACACAGGAAACTATGTTTAAAAGTTTATATGGGACACTATATCAGAGATGAAGTGATAACTAATAAGATCTTTCAATGCAGAACATTTTAAATGACATTTTAACAAAGATAAATAGGTTTCATCTACATATTCTCTCAAAAATCACATTAAGTAAGGCATTAAAAAGACTGCTTTGAAAAACAATTGTAAATATTTCAAATAATGTATTGCAAAGTGATTATACAAGTGATTATACAAGCATATTCATCCAATTCCAGGGCTCACTGGAGGTTTGCAAATTACATACCTGCAATATGAGAGATTCTTTATCGCCTTCTAATCTCGTCAGGCGTTCTTGATAACTTTCATTACTGGCAGAAGTATGGTGACTCACCTGGGACTAAAAAGAAAAATACATTAATAACTCAAATAATTGAACTAGCAATTGTATTATTAGATGTAGACTAGAACTTCAAAGTAGAGTATAATCATAGTTACATGAATATAAAATGAATGCATTACATAGCTTACAATTTAATCGACAAACAATGTCAAGCCACAAATATTTTAGTGGAATTTAAAATGTGGTTTAATTTCCCACATTTCTTAGAATTTAACCACAAACCCTGAGAATGTTAGGGAGCATGGGGGGAATCAGCAATAAAATGTCCTAAACAACAAGTAATAAGATTCCAGCTGCAATGTCAAATAAATGCTATCCAAACTACAAAGCTAACACAAATACACACTCAACTGCATTTCAAACTCTATCTACTAATGCTCCTCCCTTTAAAAAAAAGGCGTAGAAAAGTATACTCATATGCAGACCCAGAAGCTCTGGAAACAGGAGCTCAGCAAGGTGAGGTTTGCTGTACTTCAAACAGAATGTAGTCTAATCCAACAAAGACACAGTAACTTTGCACAATTGCAAGAAACTTTACTCTTTTCAGCAGAGTCACAACATAAACTTGCAGAGTATGGATTCTTCTTGCAAAGGAGAGAGCAAACTTGTATCCTAAAACACACACAGTTATACTCCATCTGGTGTGGTCCAAACTTACTTGCTGACCTAAACTAGCACCTGTACATAATGATCAACAGTATGAGTTTTTCTTTGGTGTTGCTCCTTTTAAAAACTTAGTCAGTTTTTGTATACCCAAGCAAGGCTGTATCTTTTGGGACAAACCTGCCAGCCCTGGAAAATATCTTGAGATAATTCAATGGGTTAAGGTTGTTGGGTTAAAGGCGTTTCTGTGATTTGGGTAAAGGCTTGGTTGTATGTTAATTGGGATTCTATTGTGCACAGGCCAGGTCCTCTACCTGAGCGCACGGTCTTGGGGGGTGGGCATCTGCTAAGAGGACGTGTGCCAGAGACTCCGGAGAGGAGCCATTAGTTCTTTATATTACTGTTCTTCGTCACTAGTGCAAACATTGCTTCACTTTGGAAACTCTGAGGAATTATCCATAAGAAAACCAAACCAAACTAAACCATCCAGCTCAATGGTGGAGACTAATTTAAATAATTTAAACCATGTTTTGACATATACTTTATATGTAGCTGCATGCGTCTTATATTGTTAATAAATTACTTGTGTCTTGAGAGACATGACTTCAGTACAATCCTCATATAACTTTCAATTTCTTAATGTGCTCTACTCCCCATCTGGATCACCATTCTTTTCCCTGGCATTTACTCCTGTCTGTTTCCGTGATGAGTGAGGGCACTTTCAGACAGCCCTTAAATCTGAGAACATCCGCGTTTTTAAAACACGAATCCCAGATCTTAGTCTACACATACCCCAAAAAGTGTGTGCTTTCTGGGTTGGGTTTCCAGATGTTCTCCCGGAACTTTCCAGGAGAACACCCGGACACTCTAATTACCTCCCCAAAAGCCCTTTTAAAAGAACGTACCCAGCCTCCATTAGCATGGTTCTGGAGCTCTCCTGGCATGCAGAAATGAAGTGCCAGGAGAAAGGGAGGGGGAGGAGGAAAATCGTTCCTGCCACCCACCCTGCTCTCCTGCCGCATCATTTCTACGTGCCAGGAGAGCTCCAACACCACTCTAATGGAGGCTGGGTAAGATATTTTACTTTTAAAATGGCTTTTGGGGAGGGGTTGGTCTCCTTGCAGTTTCCCAGGCTAATTTACTCCATAAATCCGTGAGACTACTATCTGGACTGCCACCTCAAAAGCCCAGAACTTTTTGAGGGAGCGGTCCAGACAGCAGAAGTAGTAGGTTTATCCCATGCCTTCCCAGAAAGTGTGGAATAAACCCACTAACAAATTAATTTGCCACAAACCAGAGTTTTCCTGGTTTGTGGTGAATTTATTCGTGTTTCTCTAGGATGTCATCTGGAAGGGCCCCCTTTTAAGTGCGGGAACTCCCTCATTAAAGGGGCTGTCTGGATGCAACCCAAGAAACAAAGCATGCCCAACAGGTAGGGAAGAGGCATATAAAGACAGTATAGAAAGAAAAACCCATGGCTGTGGCAGTTCCCATTATAAAGAGAGAATTTAAAAGGCATGCATCGAGTGCCTTTATTGCGAGTTCTAATTTCTTTCCAGTTGCCCCTGTTCCCCTCTCCCATTTCCATTTTATCTTCACATCTACTCAGTGAAGAAGGTTAGCCTGAGAGACACTGACTGTCTAAGCATCCCAGCTAAATGTACATTTGAATTTTAGGATTGTACTTTCAACTTGAGGCTACACGCAGGTTATGAAACTGTCGGGAAAGCAGTGTCATGTAGGATTCACTGGAACAAACGTGATAAACAGGCATCTATACACCCTTATCTAGAAATAATGTCCACAGAAATCAAACAGTCTTATTCTCTTAGTCAATGAAGGATCTTATTCTTAATAAAAGGGCCTTATGGTTTGTCTTATAAAATCCAATGACAGAACATCTAACATATGTTCAAGGGCACAGTCCAATCACATACCAGGCAAGCACCAATGACCCAGTAAGTCCATAGCAGGATAAACCTAGAGGTAAAAAAACAACTTCTGTCTAATAGGAAGACATTAAAAGCAGGTGCATTTTGCCTGTTACTTGAAATAGGTTTTCTCTCTTTCAGGACAATTCATTTAGTTCCAGATTAAGATTCATTTCTGCATTAAGTCATACATAGATAATGTATTACCATGCTTTCTACTCTAATGTATCTTTCTAAAATATCCCAGACTGAGAAGCAACATTAGCCAATGTCCACATCAGAGAAAGTAATCAAAAGGAAAAAATAAATAAAATAACAGCCCTGCCAAAACATCAGCTACTGCCTGCTTTAATAAGAACAGACAAATGTAGTCCAGACCAGCTCACCTACAAAGCAAACATCTGCTCTTTTTCAATCAGCATCTTGTATGATGTCGGCTATTTTTATGGCAAGTGTAATGACAACATAATAAATAGCCACATAGCTCAAGGGTATACATGTGTGCATGATACTGGAACCAAATGCTGCCATGGCTACACACAAGCAACTTCCTGTGGTCATTCAATGGTATGGGAGATAGCAAACCACTGCAACATCTGGTTTTTGCACTTTTGCATTTTTGAAGTTTTGGCAGCTGGCTATGTTTAAAGAGTGTCATATTCAATGAATACACATTTTCCTAAACTTCATAGTGGCTGCACAGTTATCCACACTTTTCCAGATAACTGCAAAAGCTTTCCCATATGGCTGGAAAAGTTGTTCCAGGCCTAAATTTAAAAACAAAAACAGGAAAGACTACAAAAATGCTTTACATAGAAAGTGGAGAACATATCACCTACTGTATATATTACCTGAGGATTCTGAAACCATTCAGTTTGCAAAAGACTGTGTAAGACAGAACTCATACCTATAGGCAAGGAGTAGTGAATATCTGCTACACCAAGGATCCTCAAACATTTTCCAGCCACTGAGTCCTTTATGAAGTAAAAGTTTCTTGTGGAGCCCCATTAAATGTTTATATATTATATAATGTATATATATAAGGCATGGGTAAACCTTTTGACCAACATAAACTTAAGATGTGTTTTCAAAGGCTTTTCTGAAAACAGGGGAATTCCATACATGAAACAATCAGGGCCAGCTAAAACCTCCCAACAAAGGATTCCCCCAGACAGGAATCAGCCAGGCTTTGAGCTGCAAGGCTTTTCAATGCTAATCAAGGTGATTAATATTCACACTTGCCTCCAACAGACAAGAGTTCTTACTCCCACCCTGGACCTTCCACAGATATATAAACCTCCCTTGCCTAGTTTCCAATATATCTCACAACCTCTGAGAATGCCTGCCATAGATGTGGGGGAAATGTCAGGAGAGAATGCTTATGGAACATGGCCACAGAGCCTGGATAACTCACAGTAACCCATAAACTAGACAGTATTTCAGAGGAAGACCCCAGGGGCCATCCAGTATGACCTCCCTTCTGTCACACAGGAAAAGCCCCCAAGAGATAGCCGACTAGCCTTTGTAACAACAGCAACAGCAGCAGAAACATCAACAGCAGAAACCACTTCTAGTTTTTTTGAATGTGTGGATGGGGAAGTGGTGACAATAACTAGGGGTGACCGACTCAAAATTGGCATTGGTTATTTCTTCTCTCCATGGAATGACCCTTGGCTTATCCATGGGTCATAATTTTGGCACCAAAACCTGCCTTCAACTTATATATCAGGTAGATTTATACATGAGTATATGTTTTTCTGGATCTTTCCATCAAATCCTGAAAAGAAATCTGTGTGTTTGTGTTCTTTATATTTCTATCAAATGGAGTGAGATTGATGGTACACCTCAGGTATGAAATAGTGTCTCGAAAGGAACTTCTATACCTGGAATTCAATTGGATTTACCAAGAGTAATAGCAGGGGCAAGAAAAGCAATACAAACAAATAACGAAGAAAATGTGGAAAAGGAGGCTGCTGGCTCTTGTGCCCCTTATTTTCAAAGTGCCTTGCTTCTGTGCTATTCACAAAATCAAGGAATTATGGGAAGACTGGATAGAACAAGTGCCTGCCCTGTGGCATTGATTATATAATTCATATACACAGTTCTTTACCTCCCCAAATATGTTTGGAAGGCAGGCATTTGGGAAACAGGTGGCATAGAATTGGTAGCCACAGCTGTGTGCCTTCTCCTCCTGTGGTTGCATTGCTTCCCATCATGAATATGAAGGAAGTCAAACCACTATACTAAAGGAAAACAACTTTAAAGTCTCTACACCATCCTGGGCTTCAATAAGTGTTTAATGCCAACTTATAACATCTGAGAAAGGTCCAACTGGGCTGAAACCAAGATGCTTTCATATTGTGAATTTCTTGATTTCTGTTTTTATGGTTATCTTTGCTAGTATTTTAACTCATCTTCTGATAGAAACAGCCATTTTCTGCCACTTTTTAGTAAACAGTACGGCCCCCTTATTAAAAATTTAATATTGATGGTTTCATGCTCAAGTGTTTGCAGGTCTCTCTAGGTCCTCCAGTGTACTTCTGGCCCTAGTCTAGTCAAAATATAGGGTTTCCTATTATTAATGGTTTCATGTATGCATGGATGAGAGTATCTTGGGATGTATTCTTTGTGGATACAAGAATGGTACTGTATAGCAGTGTTTCCCAACCTTTTTTGAGCCGAGGCACACCTTTAACATTTTAAAAATCCCGGGGCACACCACCACCCAAAATGACACAAAATGACACTCTGAGGCAGAGAGTTCCACTGCTGAACAGCTCTCACAGTCAGGAAGTTCTTCCTAATGTTCACCCTCCTACACAGACATGCTTCCCTGTGATGTTTTCTTTTCTGCCTGCGCTGTTGTGCTCTCTCTCTCTCTCTTAATGTAATGTTCATTTGTGGGATTAACATAACTCAAAAACCACTGGAGAAATTGCTGCCAAATTTGGCCACAAAACACACTAATACTAACCCAAGGAGGGACCATCAGCCAAAAACTTGATTTTGTCATTTGGGAGTTGTAGTTGCTGGGATTTATAGTTACCACACAATCAAAGAGCATCCTGAACTCCACCAATTATAGAATGGAATCAAACTTCCCACACAAAACTCCCATAACCAAGAGAAAATACTACAAGAGTTTGGTGGGCATTGACCTTGAGTTTTGAAATTGTAGTTCACCTATATCCAGAGAGCACTGTGGACTCAAACAATGTTGGATCAGGACCAAACTTGGCATGAATACTCAATATGCCCAAATGTGAACACAGATGGAGTTTGGGGAAAATAGACCTTGACATTTGGGAGTTACAGTTTCTGTGATTTATAGTTCACATGCAATCAAAGAGCATTCTGAACCCCTCCAATGATAGAATTGAACTAAACTTGGCATACAGGACTCCCATGACCAACAGAAAATACTGGAGACTTTTGGGGAAAATAGACCCTGACATTTGGGAGCTATAGTTGCTTGGATGTCTAGTTCCCATGCCATTAAATTGTTTTTAAATTGATGTACATTGATGTATTTTGGGGTTTTTAAATGATGTATTAAAAAGTAGAGCATTCTGAACTCCAACAACCACAGAATCGAACCAAACTTGGCATACGGAATTCCCATGACCAAAACAAAATACTGCAGAAGTTTGGGGAAAATAAACCCTGACATTTGGGAGTTGCAGTTGCTTGGAGATATTATTCCCCTGTAATTAAAGAGCATTTTGAACTCAAACAATCATGGAATTGATCCAAACCTGGCATACAGAACTCCCTGGACCAACATAAAATACTGGAGAACTTTGGGGAACATATAGTCATACCTTGACATTAGGGAGTTGCTGTTGCTTTGTCCATTCTAGAGGAGTCTGGGCACTTGCTGGCTGGCAAGAGCGTGAGGCAGGCAAAAAAGACTTTGTGCAACACTAGGCCTTGCGCAAAGGAGCTCCCGCCTGCCCAATGCCCTTGTCGTTTGGCAGGAGCACGGCGCAGGCGAGGGAGGCCTCCAGTGAGGCTAGGCCTCGTGGGAAGCAACCCCCGCCTGCCCTCCGCCCTTGCCATTTGGCGGGGGCGCAGCGCAGGCGAGGGAGGCCTCCAGCGAGGCTAGGCCTTGCACAAAGGAGCTCCCGCCTGCCCAATGCGCTTGTCGTTTGGCAGGAGCACGGTGCAGGCAAGGGAGGCCTCCAGCGAGGCTAGGCCTCGCGGGAAGCAACCCCCGCCTGCCCTCCGCCCTTGCCATTTGGCGGGAGCGCAGCGCAGGCGAGGGAGGCCTCCAGCGAGGCTAGGCCTTGCACAAAGGAGCTCCTGCTTGCCCCACGCCCTTGTCGTTTGGCAGGAGCATGGCGCAGGCAAGGGAGGCCTCCAGCGAGGCTAGGCCTCGCGGGAAGCAACCTCCGTCTGCCCCGCGCCCTTGCTGTTCAGTGGCAAAATATAATATATAGCAGAATTTCTCAACCTGGGGGTTGGGAACCTGGGGGGAAGTCGTGAGGGGGGTGTCAGAGGAGTAACCAAAGACCATCAGAAAACACAATATTTTCTGTTGATCATGGGGGTCCTGTGTGAGAAGTTTGGCCCAATTCTATTGTTGGTTGGGGTCCAGAATGCTCTTTGATTGTAGGTGAATTATAAATCTCAGCAGCTCCAACTCCCAAATGTCAAGTTCTTTCCTCCCAAACTCCACCAGGGTTCACATTTGTGCATATTGAGTATCTGGTCCAGATCCATCATTGTTTGAGTCCACAGTGCTCTCTGAATGTAGGTGAACTACAACTCTAAAACTCAATGTCAAAGCCCAACAAACGCTTCCAGAATTTTCCGTTGGTCATGGGAGTCCAGTGTGCCAAGTTTGGTTCAATTCCATCATTGGTTAAGTTCAGAATGCTCTTTGGTTGTAAGTTAACTATAAATCCCGGCAACTACAACTCCCAAATGACAAAATCAATCCCCCTCAACCCCACCAGTCTTAAAATTTGGGCATATCAAGGTATTTGTGTCAAATTTGGTCCAATGAATGAAAAGACATCCTGCATATCTGATATTTATGTACATTATGATTCATAACATTAGCAAAATTACAACTGTTAAGTAGCAACAAAAATAATTTTGCGGTTGGGGGTTACCACAACATAAGGAACTGTATTAGGAGGTTGCAGCATCAGGAATATTGAGAACCACTGGTATATAGTGTAGATTTTCTCTGCTTTTCTTTCCTGTTTCCTCAGGGTACAATTTCACAAGTTTACTATGATCTCAATGAGATACAGCAGCCTATTTAGTTTGACCAATAGCCCCACAGGTGATTTGACTAATGTGTAAGTAAATTCCAATGTAATTGCAAACCCTGTGATTTGAAGACTAGTTTTGAAGTATAATCCTGTTTGGGCCTTCCTGCAAAAAACATGATTTGTGGGTAGACTCCAGTTCAAACATAAAACAAGCCATGACTTTGCATTATGTTTGGATGAAGCCAAATTATTTTTATTTGATCTCAAACTGCTTCCTAGAAATCATGACTTCCGAAATAGAAATGAATTGCAACAAAAGAGGTTAAAGTACATGCAAAATCCATATGAAGGGAACTGAAGTGCTATTTAAGAATAATTCACACTACAAGATCTTCTTCAAAGGCAAATAATTACCCCTCTTCTGCCTATAACCAGGGACTCCTTGATAAAGGGGAGGTATTATTTTCTCTGTGCTTGCTTTCTGAATAAAGAGGTTGTTGTCTGTTTGACTCCAATTACTTAATCCCCGCTCCCCCTCACCCCAAGCAGGCGCCCACGTGGTCAGGGCCTCTGTTGACATTGCCCTTTGAACCAGCCTCTTTGAGGCTGGAAACGATTCAGGGAAGGACTGTTTTGTTAAAGACATCTGCTTGAATGAGCTTTATGAAATCTTGCATGCCACTGTCAGCTGGTTCATGTAAAGCAGCCAAAGGCTAGTTGATCTCATCAGCGTTTTAAAGGCTTTGTTACATCTATTATATTTCAGCAATTTTATATTTACTCATTTAGTACAGATGTATAATTCAAACTCACTTCTAAATAATACAGGAAATGACTCTTCAATCTTGCAGTATCAGGACAGATATTACACTTGATTCATTCACTCCAACATCTCTCCTCAGTGAAATCAGGGCTTGCTTTGGGCAACGTCAATACAAACTGATAGAAGTCCAATTCCTTCCTCTCCCTCCACCCCCTCTGGTGAAGGAAGCAGGGCTTTTATTAACAGCCAAAGGATATCAGATTTCCACCACAGTTGGTGCCCAAGTATGTAACAGCAAAGGGATCGTGTGGTACAAGAAAGAATTTAATGTACAGCGTTCTGCAAATGTTTCATTACTTATCAAAGAAGCTTATGAGCACAGAGGAACTGAAGCTGCTGCCCCCAGTTCTGAATTCTTATCCTACACCCTTGCCTCACTATTTATATTCTCATTTCCATTAATTAAGAATCCCTTTAACAAGTAGGAGTGTTACAACAAGTGCGGTGATTTTTAGAAACCCTCCACACACAAAAAAGCAAATTACTTACAGCTACTGGAATTCCACCAGACTTCCATTCCCTCACAACGAGAACCAGAGAAGCAACAGGCTGCCTTACCAGAGTACATATGCTTGAAAAAGTTTGTTTGGAAATAATCCCAATTACGCCTGCGCTTTCAAGAATGAGTTCTCCCACAAGAATGTTACACAGTGTCAATGTCCTCTCTGCGATAGGAAACCAGAGATTAGTTTGCAATCCCAGTATGGCTTTCTGGAAATTTCATCTTGAGCACATTTGTTTAGGGAAAGAACACTAACAGCTACTGCTAAACTCAATTTAAAACAAACACTGCATGTCCCAATTCTTATGCTCCTGGTTCACCATTTATTTATTTAATGTGATGTGGGAATATGGAATCTTACAACTTAACTGGGAAGCTAACATCTGAGTTGTGACATAACGTGTATTTGAATTATATAAATTATGCTATTATAAGAATAGAAATAAGGATGAGAACCTGGGCTCTTCTGCAGGGTAGGGAGCATTTCCAATGTACTCACAAAAGTTATGTTATCACTAAGAAGTGCTATTTCCAGTCCTTTTGGGTATCAAAAATTGTAGACCTAAGGCTGCAATCGTATGCCCAACTAGGGATAATAATAGTGGAACATGATGGGTAGATCTCCCTACTACTGTATTGTAAAACCTACTTGGAACAAGGTAAATTTCCACCTTGCCTAAAGGAAACCGTTATGAGGCCTATATAAAAAAAGCCATCCCTGAACCCCTCTATAATGGATAATTATCGGCCTGTGCCCAATCTGGAGTAATGTGTACAATTCTGGTCACCGCACCTTAAGAAGGATATAACGGAACTGGAAAAGGTACAAAGAAGGGCAACAAAAATGATCCAAGGGATGGAGCAGCTCCCTTATGAAATTAGGTTGCAACGCCTTGGTCTTTTCAGCCTTGAAAGACGGCGTTTAAGAGGTGACTTGATCGAAGTGTATAAAATCATGCATGGGATAGAAAAGGTGAATAAAGAAAAAATATTTTCTCTGTCATACAACACTAGGACTAGGGGGCACTCCCTAAAGCTCCAAGGTAGGAAAGTTAGGACTAATAGGGTCATTGGGTTATGGAATTCACTTCCAGAGGAGGTTGTGACAGCTGTCAGCCTGGACAGCTTCAAGGCAGGATTAGACAGATTCATGGATACCAAGGGAATCAGTAGTTACTGAAATGGACATCCAAGTGCCACCTCTGTGTTGATGGAGGCAGGCAGGATTTCCCTGGGTACTGGTTGTGGGGGGTCGGGAGCAGGTGAGGGTTTTGCCCTCCTTTCTGCTAGAGATCCCTGTGTACAACTAGTGGGCCACTGTGTGACACAGAATGCTGGACTAGATGGGCTGAGGCCCGATTCAGCATGGCTCTTCTTATGTTCTTATGTTCTTAACCTCCCTTTCTGAGTAAGTTCTTGGAGTGTGTAGTGGCCCAACTCAGGGATTTCTGAACGATGCAGAGTATCTAGATCCATTTCAATCTGGTTTCAGGACTGGCTATGGAACAAAGACAGCTTTGGTCACTTTGGTGAATGATCTATTCAGTGAGCTAGACGGGGGAGTGTGTCCCTGTTGGTTCTCTTGGATCTTGCAGCGGCTTTTGATACCATTGACCATGGTATCCTTCTGGGTCATCTCGCTGGGATGGGACTAGGAGGCACTGTTTTATAATGGCTCCAGTCCTTTCTGGGGGGGGGGGGCATACCCAGAATGTGGTGCTGGGGGACTCCTGTTCTAACCCCCGGCCGTTGTTCTGTGGGGCTCCCCAGGGTTCTATTTTGTCCCCCATGCTGTTTAACATATACATAAAACCACAGGGAGAGGCCATTCAGAGTTTTGAAGTTCAGTGCCACCTATATGCAGATGATGACCAACTCTACTACTCTTTTCCACCTAAAGCCAAGGAAGCTGTCCTGACCCTAAACTGGTGTCTGTCATCACTAATGGACTGGATGAGGGCAAACAAATTGAAATTTAATCCAGACAAGACACAGGTACTCCTGGTTAGTAGGAAGGCAGGGAATAAGGATCCAGCCTGTGCTGGATGGGGTCACACTCCCCCTGAAGACACAGGTTCGCAGTTGGGGGTTCTATTGGACTTGGCACTGAACCTGGAGGCCCAGATGTAAGAGGTGGCCAGGAGGGCCTTTGAACAATTAAAACTTGTGTGCCAACTGCACCCGTTCCTTCAGAAGCCAGATCTGGCCACAGTAGTACATACCTTAGTTACTATAATGCGCTCTACATGGGGCTGCCTCTGAAGAGTGCTCGGAGACTTCAGGTGGCCCAAAGAACTGCAGCCAGGTTGCTCACTGGGATTGGGTACAGGGAGTGGACAACCCTCATGTTGAAGCAGCTCCACTGGCTACCAGTCTCTTTCCGGGCACAATTCAATGTGTTGGTTATGACCTTTAAAGTCTAAACAAGCAAAAGGCTGTGCATGTAAACTCTCATGGGTTAATTAAACGTGTTTAACCACCCGAAACATGATTAATTAACCCATGAGAGTTTACCCCGTACAGCCTTTTGCTTGTTTAGAATTTATACAGCGAGTATTCGTTTGTGTTAAGAGTTATGACCTTTAAAGCCCTAGAACGTTCAAGTCCAGGCTATTTGACTGACCTCATCTCCCTGTATGAACCTTTCTGGACCCTGAGATCTTCAGGAGAAGCCCTTCTCTCGGTCCCACCTCCATCTTAAACTCGGTTGGTGGGAACGAGAGAGTGGGCCTTCTTGGTGGCTGCCTCTCAACCCAAACTCCCTTCCCAGAGAAGCCAAAATGGTGGCAGGCTAAAACCTTTTTATTCAAACAAGCATTTAAATAAGATAATTTTTAAAATTATGTCAGGGGCTGCTGTGATTTTATATGTTTTATGGATTTAACCTCATTAGTTTTAATATTAATGATTTTTAAAAAATTGTATATTTGTATATGTTATGTTGTATTGCAATGTTTTTAATTGTGAGCTGCTTTGAGTCTCTGTATTGAGAAAAAAAAGTTTAGTTCCATTATTGTGATCATATAGTATATGGATATGTTACTGCAATTGTAAAGGCAGCTTCATGGGAAGGAAATTTAAAAAACAACTCCTTAAAAATAAAAGGAAATTCTGGTTAACATGTTTTACTGTTTGAGTTCCATCTACTCAGAACAAAGTTAAATTAGTGTGATCAACATGCAAGATGAAATGCACAAATTCATTTTAATGCTATTGGAGAAAGTGAGATTACATTACTTAGATCTCAAACTATGTAGGTTGCTGATGATGAATCTTAAAGTGAGTTTTCTTTTGTTTAAAACACACACAAATATATATATTTTCAAAAGTTAGGAAAGTTAAACAGACTTTTAAAAACCCCATCAATTGCCAAGCAGAAGCAAGTTGGAAAGTTGTTTTACTTGCAGTATTAAAAACATGCTTGATCATTTCGCTTAAAACTTTCCCATGTTTGCTTTCTTACAGAGACAAAGGAAGATTGATCATTTCCCCATTCTCCTCTCCGGCACAGACCATAAGCCAACTCTACCCATAAACTTGTTAAAAAGTATTGACACTGCAAAGAGTCACTTACCCTCTTTAGCCACGTGAAGTGTTTGTAAATATCAATCTCACTATCCATGCTTTGGGCCCATTTCAGCTATTGTATTTCCCTGGGTTCGGAGCAATCACAGCTTCGTTCTGGAGAACCACAATCGTTCCAGCTCTCATCTTGTCTTCCCCTTCTTCCAGCAAGCTGAATAGTTGTACATATTTGACTTGAAAATTGTCCTGGAGGCTTATTCTACACGTTTCCACTGGGTGTATATACTACAACTGTATAAACTTCAGACTGCCTTCCCACACCTCCCTAGCTCAAAGCATCTGGCTTTTCTTTTTCAAAAAGTAGAGATCAGTCATCAACAGGCAGTAATATCATTCAAAAGGCTTCTAGAGATGCATAATGCCAGATGGTCTCGGGAAGTGGGGGGAGCTTCTGTAGCAGAGTTGAAATCTGCAGCGAGAGTGTTCTCTTTTAATGATAAAATAACAAGCTAAAAATTGCCAGGCAGTCATAGAGAAACTATTCTCAAGTAATGCCTTCCCGGGCTCTCTGTTTCGAGTGTGGCTGGAACTCATTACCCCAAGACCCTCTATTTCCTGTCTCTGTTCTACTCTGTGTTATTGGAACACTCCTCAGCTTCCCAATTTATTTCAGGCTGGGACTAAGCCTAAAAATAAGCCCTGCTGCTTGAGAATTGCTAGTTACGGTGATCTCACAAAGACACAAATATTTCAGAATGACCCTCTCTACCCAATGCCAAGTATTCAGCGTGTAGTTTTGTGAGACAGGGCAATCACAAATATGAAACTCAAGAGTCCAATGTTCATCGAAAAACAAACAAACATGTTTTACATCCATTCCACTGTGGTTAGAGCTGTCTAGAGAAGTGGCATTCAAGACTTGTTATGAACACATGATGGTACTATCAAAGCATTCAATGTGCCCTTTCTTTTTCTATGCAATACTAATTGAGTTATTCAGCAACATATGACGTGTGTAAAACTTAAGGAAAAAATGACTACTTAAAATTGTCATATTTCAGGACACATATGCCTGTGATATATATCTGTATTATTTTCAGTGAAATTCATCAATTAAAAAAACTTTAAAAACCTATAAAATCATTCTGGTGATTCATCAGAAGCTGTCTAATTCAAAGTCAGCATGTTGGCCCATATAACTTGGTACTGTCTGCACTGACAACTCGGAAAATCTCAGGGTTTTCAGTTTCCCAGCTTTTCTAGATACATCTTACATCTGCTACATCAGGGCACTGTCCCAGGAATGCCGAGAAATTTCGCACATTCCACCAGTCCTCAAAGATCCTGGGACCTAAAGGTCTGAGGTCAAATGTATCCCAGCCTCCCCCCCCAAGGATGGGGCACTTCTCAGAGGGGCCAGCCAGGCACACCAGTATCAATTTTATTCAAGCCCCGCCCACACTCCCCAGCTAACAACATCAGAATGATATAGGGCACTCCCAGCAGTCTTCTGATATCAGGCTTGAGAATGGCAATGCCAAGTGATCAGTGGTCCCTAAAATGGCATAGCTAGCACAAGGCTAGCAAAGGGCCACAAACAGGGGGGTAGACAATTGCTGCTTTAACAATTTACAGAAAACTTTATTGTGTTACAATTTTGTAAACTGAATTGTGGAGGCTTCATCTCAAGAAGCTTTGCAAAAACAACAACAAACCAAAAATCAGATGGGAAAAAGTACATGTGCAGGTGTTTTGCTACGGAGTACCTTGGCTCTTTCGTAACCATATACATAAACATGTAGCTTGGTGAAAAGGCTCACTAAAACCAATCTCTCTGAGACCACACATATTGCTTCAACCGTCAGAAAATAAGACCAGGCAATTCAATTTAGTTTCTAGCCTGGAGGATATCTATTCTGGCAGATTTTCAACAGAAACTGTTTTCACTAGCCATACATACATTCCACACTAATGTCTGTGTTTAGAAAAATAAAGATTTTTAAAATGCTTGATTATCCAATCAAAGTGCGTCTTACTCAAAAACTAAAGGCTCATATAGATATTTCCTTAGCTCAAGTCTTGAACATTTGGGAAGTAACTTTCAGTTCGTACAGTCTCCCCAACTACAGATAAACCTTTCTTATTTAGTGTGCTATCTTGGAAAGTCAAAGACATCTCACTTTCTGAGAATTGAAGGATCTCTCATGTTGTTTGTTTGGTTTAAAGATGTGAGAAGGACATATATTCAAGAGCCACCTCAAACTTCTCCCTGGTATGATATTCTAAGAGAGCCACGTTTGATCAGATGCTAATGCCATTTGGTCTGAGTCCCTCTTCGGAGGTGAGAAGGTCGGGATATACAGTAAAAGTTTAAAAATAAATTTGTGCTTATGACTAGACAAAATAGCCAACTGGTGGTGTTTGTGGTTTCTGTGTTTGTGAAGGATTGAGTCTGCTCCAGGCTTTAGATCAAACATTAAGGTACTGAACACAATGTCAGTGGTCAGTTACCAAGCTAGAACATGTTCAGAGAAGGGTGACCAAAATGATCAAAGGTTTGGAAACCAAGCCCTACGAGAAATGGCTGAGAGAGCTGGGTATGTTTAGCTTGTACAAAATGATAGCCATGTTTAAATATGAGAAAAGATGTCATATTGATGAGGGGACGAGCTTGTTTTCTGCTGCTTTGGTGTCTAGAACACAGAGCAATGGATTCAAATTGCAGGGGGTGGGTATTCCACCTAAACATTAGGAGGAACTTCCTGACAGTAGGAGCTATTCGACAGTGGATGCTGTTGCCTTGGAGTGAGGTCAAATTGCCTTCTCTGGAGGTTTTTAAGTAGAGGCTGGATGGTCATCTGTCAGGAGTGCTTTGATTGTGTGTACCTGCAATGGATTGGGTTTGTACTGGATGGTCCTTGTGGTCTCTTCCAACTCTCTCAATCTATAATTCTATGATTTTATACCATCATAGTATCTAATGACAAATGGCTTAGATGATGGCAAAATAAAAACACCTAAAGGTTGTAGAATCTGATGGTACACATCTATCTATACACATAATCTATCTATACACATAATAAAAGTGAAAATATGTGTGTATGTGGTTGAGCTGTCCACTTACAGAGACAAACACCACAAACAGCTATAGTTTCCACTACTCAGAAGACATCAGTGGCCCTCCCTCCAATAACATTTCAGGTTATAGTGAGAGCCATGAACATGTACATGTCCTGCCAATGTCCTCCACAAACACAATACTGCTTACAACCCAAGTGAAGGCTTTCATGGAGGAACATTTTATCCTAGATTTCATGTGTTTCCTCCACCACAGACATACCAGTGTTTCTTACTCTCTCCATTGGTGTGGAATTTGCATGACCACACTCACTGCCTCTCCCTTAACCTTTCCTATTCCTTTCTATGCCACATTGTAGAGGAATTGATCAGGAATTGAACATACTAGAAAGGTTTGGGGAGAATTCACCATAATTTATAGAAATTGTAAGTAATTGGATGTACAGTTCACCTGCAATTTAAGAGTTCTCTGAACTCCACCAACAATGGACTTGGAAATAACTTGGTACATAGAATCCCCATGACCAACAAAAATACTGGAGGTCTTTAGAGGGATTTATAAGAGTTGTAGTTCACCTACATCCAGAGTGCACTATGGACCCAAACAATGATGGATCTGGACCAAATTTGGCATACATACCCAATATGCCCAAATTTGAACACTGGTGGGTTTTGAGGGGAAGTAGCCTGGACATTTTGGAGTTATAGGTACTGGGATTTATAGTTTCCCTGCAATAAATGATCACTCCAAACTCCACCAAAGATGGAATTGGACTGAACTTGGCACACAGAGCCCCCATGACCAGCAAAAATACTGGAGATCTTTGGGGAAAATTCACCTTGATTTGGGTGAGTTGTAGTTCACTTACATCCAGATAGAACTGTGAACCCAACCACCGATTGATCTGGACCAAACTTGGCACACCTAACAGATAATCCCAAATTTGATTACTGGAAAGGTTTGGGGGAACTGATCTTCCTTTCTGGGAGTTGTACTTCACCCACATCCAAAGAAACTGTGACCTCCACTTATGACGGACCTGGACCAAACCTGACACACAGACCTCCTCCCCAATGATTAACTCTACTTACTGGAGGGGTTTGATTGACTCACCATACTGGGAGTTGTAGTTTATCATACAGCCAGAGAGCACACTGAACCCCACCCAATGATGCATCTACAGAAAACATGTCCAACAAAACAAACTTTAAGTACCGATGGAGCTTTTTGGGGTTAACCTGGTATGGTGTGAGTTGTAGTTCACTCACAATCTTATACATTGTGTACAATTAAAAAAATGACTTTTTCAAATAACACAGGCAATGCTAGGTACCCAAGCTAGTTTTAAATACAGATGAGTTCCTAACAAGTTACTATATCAAACAATTCCAAATTTTAAAGTTGAGTGATATTTGTTTAAACTACTTTCAAAAATGTAGCTCAGTTCCAGTCCTCTCCAGGGACTGGTTAAATTTAATACACAGGGTATGGATACAAGAGTGGATTCCAAAGCACCTGTTGTTGATAATTTTGAGTAATGGACCTTGAATTTCTCCCACTGCACTTACACATGTCAATTAAGTCCAGCTTGCCCTATCCAGAAGGGCAAGCTAGAAAACTGGCAAAGCAACTTTCTTGCTTGCCAAGCTAAATCACATGAATGCAAATTCTCTGTCAAAAACAATTGTTTAAAGTATATGGCATACCTCTTTCTGGCTTGGTTCAGATTCCGTGCAACTGCACCTTGATTTTTCTTGCTGTTGTTCTTGTGAGCCAAAACGGAAATTAGAAATTTGGAGGCTTTTTATCTGGCACTCCTGCCAGTATCCTATCAGCCAGGAATGCTCTCGGTTAGGAATGTTGAGGAAGTACATTCCACTGAGTCACAAACTACAGGTACCTAATACCTGCACCTTAGTTTTATGCCATGCTTGAGCTTTGGCCCCATGTAACCTCAAGATATTTAAGTATTAATCTGAACATTATTCCATTTTAAAATAAAATGAACCGTGTGTAAATTGTTCAAAGATCATATCTATAAGCAATTTATTTTAATTAAGCCATGCCATTTGTTCCTTTTGATCACAAGTAGAATGTCTGCATTTTCAGTTGCCTACAATTATTAATGTCTTCGTTTACTTACGATTTCAGAACTGCACTGAAAATGGAATAATCTTTCCTCACTTGGTATATTAATTTAATATTTTACTCTTGTTGAGAAGTGTAGTGTCATCTCTCTGTGTCAGAAAATAAAAGTAAACCGCAATTGTGCAAACTGACTGCAACTTCCTGGAACATAATCTCAAAGAGTTAACCCTTGAGTTTACGAAACCAGTGGACTGTTTACTTGCCTTCATGAATGAATGAACAAACTCCTTCACTCTTTTAGATGTTTCATTCCATTTTTTTTACTATTCCTTGTTGCTATATCTATCTTAAATACTTATATATTGCAATTTCACTCTAAGACATATCCCAAGGAAGTTTTCAGTTCAAATATAAATACAATCACCAGGTTGAGACTCTATCATGATGTCAACAAACAGTTTAATTAAACAAGGTTTAACTAAAAGGACAGCAAACACAGGATAATATCAGACATTTTACTCATCTCCAAGTGCCCTAAAGATTAAGGCAGTATTAACTGTAATGTTTCTTTAAGAATTAATCAGCATAGGAAATAAGTTCCACAGAACAAATGCTCCAGCAAAATGTACCTTTTAGGACAGAGATTCAGGTGATTACTTGGGAAAGTTATTAAAGTCAGCAGGGGCTTGTGGAAAAAGGAACTAAGACAACCAGTACAAAAAAATACAGTTTTAAAATCAGGATAACAATTTTTTTTAAATTTTTTAAATTTTATTCAAACTTCTATCACTGCCACTCCCCGAGGGCTCGGAGCGGTTCACAAGTCTGGATAACAAAACAATAGGCAACAAACAGACACTACAACATCAAGAAGGAAGGAAGGGAGAAAGAAGGGAGAGGGACAGAGATAGAACTCGGAATGTGGCAAGAGGGTGCTCAGATGGACCTAAGCAGACACCAAATTGAACCAAAAGCATGTAACAATCTTAAAGTCAGAAACATGTGGGCTGAAGAATAGTGAGAACACAAACAGGGATGCTATATATTTAATTCCTTTTGAGTTCCATGATAAAAGCAAGTGACATATGAGCCCTAGTCAAATTGGATAGCCGTGAGGCACTCAAACTACCTTTTCATAAAATTGTGCACAACGAATCACATTTTCCCCTACATTTACATTTAAGGCAGAAAACTCACTGCTGAATCTCTCTCAACTATGGTATTCACCCTACTTATCTGACGTGTGTAAAATCACTCTTAAAGGAATTGGTGTGCCATTATAATATTTGACTGTCCTGATGCTCAATCCATCAGAATAGAGACTACAGTCAAAGAATCACGAGAGGACTAGGGCTGAATCCACGCAAAGGAGATGTCCCAGCTCCACTGTATAGTGCCCATAGCCTGGTTTGATACTTTAAATCCAACTGAAATTATTTTGGAAACCACACAGAATCACAAAGTTGGAAGAGACAAGAGCCATCTAGTTCAAGCTCTTGTCTCTTCCAAGACAATCAACAGAACTCCCATTACCTAGCCACACCAGTGAAAGGGTGTTTCTACTGTACTGATGTGGATAATAAAAGACTCCACTTCTTTCATTCACTCATTTAGCTGTCAGATCTCTTCTGGCAGGTCATTCCAGTCTTGCACACTTTCTGATACCTAACTGTTGGAAGCAAATACTGTATTTCATTGCCTAATAGTTACCATCACGTAATAGATGAACCCACATTTTTGGGGTCCCAGTTTTAGTATTTTTATTCTTCTTGCACAATAGTCACACGGTTGATTTACTGATATAAGCCTCCATCCACCCACTGATCCGCTCACCCATCAACTCACCTGCCCAATTGCCTAATGAAACGATGATGATGATGATCATTAGATATTTATATCCCTCATCTTCTCTCCCAAAAGAGACTCAAAGTGGCAAAATAAATGAAACAAGTTGGTCTGGTGGATGTCAGTGTCTGCTAACTTTTAATTTCTTCAGGATCCAACTACTAACTTGACAAAAGCTTTCTTTGAGGGAACTGTTGTACAAATGGGTAAGAAATGAAAAATCAGCTGTATCTTGCAGTTTGGTATATTTAATCTTTCCTTCTATAAGATGATTTTATCAAAATACATTGGCTTGAGAAAATTGGAATCTAAGGAGCATAAGTAAAGTAAAGGTAAAGGTTTCCCCTGACATTAAGTCTAGTCCTGTCCGACTCTTGGGGGGGGGGGGTGCTCATCTCCATTTCTAAGCAAAAGAGCCGGATTTGTCCATAGACACCTCCGAGGTCATGTGACCAGCATGGAGTGCCGTTACCTTCTCACAGAAGCGATACCTATTAATCTACTCACATTTGCATGTTTTCGAACTGCTAGCTTGGCAGAAGCTGAGCCTAACAGTGGGAGCTCATCCGGCTCTTCAGATTCAAACTGTCAACCTTTTGGTAAGCAAGTTCAGCAACATAGTGGTTTAACCCGCTGCGCCACCAGGGGACCACTATTATAACCAGCAGTAATTAGATCACATTTCCTTTCTCCATTCAATTAAAGATACTTAATTTGAAAAAACGAAAGTGAAGACTCACAGCTGCATATATATTCATTTCAGAGTCATAGCTGTATCAGGAACTTGCTCTGTTTATACTATCATCAATGCAATAATGGTATCATTACTAATGCATACCCTTCAGCATTTCATAGATGAAAACTGTGATGTGTAGCCAAGCAACATCAAAGTGTAGCTAAAATGGCAAAAGGTTAGGGATAACACACAGGTTAAGAGAGGCTGCAGCAATTTTTTTTGCCTGAGCCTATTCTGCTCTTCCCTCTGCTGAGTTTCTTGAATGCATACTAAGTTTACATCTTGAAATCAGTTTGTAGCAACTGAAGTAAGCTGAAGACAAATGGGGGAGGAAAAACTGTGATATTTTAAAAGCAGTTGAAAAGACAGATGATATTCATTGAAACTGTCATTGCCAAATCAAGAGAGTTGCAGGTTAGGCTACAATTTTACCTTTTCCCTAAAGACATAAATACATGTGCCTACTATTTCTACTTAAAATAGAGAAAAGGATGTTTATAATGTTGTTTTGGCTTAAAGAACTATAACGCAACGCTAAAAAGGCAAACAGAGACTCTGATCTCCAGTTCTGCAGATCACTTACTAACTAAACAGATCACAATGGCATTGACTCTGTAAACGTGTAGCCACATTTGACCTAATAACCTATAGGTGAAAGGTACTGGTCATATTACCAGCTGTTAGTATTGCATTAAAGCTGCTCTCCAGTCTTCTCATGTGCATGAATATATAGAGGGGAAGAGCGAAATCTTTACCATCAAAGCTGAATTCTACATTTGTTTATTTTTAAAATTCCAGAAGTAGATATTAGCTAGAAAATGATTTGAAAGGAATATATTATGTAGATATTGCCAAGCATTTAAAAATATTTCACAGAGATTGGTTTTATGAAGCTCTAAAACCCTTGACTTATAATTTCTCACAGACAGTTATTTCTGAACCATTATGTTATACATAGCATAAGAAGAACTGTAGTTTCCAAGTCAAGGTAAGTAACAGTCCCACTATATTCTGCATTGGCTAAGATTCACCAGGAATACGGCATTTAGTGCTGGGTAGCACATTTTAAGAAGCAGTACAGCCACTGAACCAATTATTTAGAGAAGTGGTGAGGTTTCCTTCTCTGGGTATCATCAAAAAGAGGCTGGACAGTTATTTGCTGAGGATACTTTAACTGGAAAATCTGCATTGAGCAGGAGGTTGGACTGCATGGCCTATGGGACCCTTAATTCTATAACAATGAAGAAGGTAAAACCAATTTCAGTAAATACTTATGTGGAAATATTTAGTAAGGATTCTGCTTATGAATTCTTTCATTTGGGAACAAATTGTTATTAACAGTATAGAACTCTTATTCAGAAGTCAGTGCATAATGAAAGACATGCTGAAGCAAACCATGTCAAATAGTCTATTTACTATTATACAGTAGTTGTAGCTGGAGCAGTCACGTCACTGTTGTCGTTGTCATCATCATCAATATAGCACTGCAATATTAACATGCATAGTTATATTCAACTTACAAGGGGCTACTGCTTAAGGTGGCAGAAGTTTATCTGAGAGATGCCCTCTGCCAATCATGCTCGATAGAGATATTAAAGTACTAAGCACCTTTAAGGATCAGAGGTATACAAGGTATACTGCCTTCATTTTGTGTTGTGTGTGTGTGTGTGTGTGTGTGTGTGTGGCTGTTGCTCTTTCCTTTTAAGCCCTCCTTGGAATTATTCTTTATTTATTATTTAAAACATTTATATTCCACCCTTCTCACCCTGAAGGGGACTCAGGGCGGAGCACAGCATGTATACGGCAAATATTCAATGCCGGGACAAGAATTCATATACGCATACATAAACATTAAGAACATTTATCTCAATATTAAAATACATCATTTAAAATCGTCTTGGTCATCTGCGTCAAATCTAATTGGCCTGGTAATCTTTCCTATTGCTGCTTTATTACCCTGTCCCAAAAGCTTGGTCCCAAAGCCAAGTTTTTACCATCCTTCTGAAGGACAGGAGGGAGGGGGCCGATCTGATCTTGCCAGGAAGGGAGTTCCATAGCCGGGGGGGGAAACACCGAGAAGGCCCTGTCTCTCGTCCCCACCAACCGCACCTGTGACAATCGTGGGACAGAGAGGAGGGCCTTCCCAGAGGATCTTAATCTCTGCAAAGGTTCATAGGGGGAGATGCGTTCAAACAGGTAAATTGGGCTGGAGCCGTTTAGGGCTTTATAGGTCAAAGCCAGCACTTTGAATTGTGCCCGGTAGCAAACTGGAAGCCAGTGGAGCTGGTGTAACATGGGAGTTGTATGCTCCCTGTATGCCGCCCCAGTTATTAACCTTGCTGCCTCTTGTTGGACTATTTGAAGCTTCCGAGCAGTTTACAAAGGCAACCCCACATAGAGTGTGTTGCAGTAGTATATCCTGGATGTAACAAGAGCATGGACCACCGTGGCCAAGTGAGACATCCCAAGGTACGGGCACAGCTGGTGCACAAGTTTTAATTGTGTGAAAGCTCCCCTGGTCACTGCTGTAACCTGGGATTCCAGGTTCAGTGATGAGTCCAGGAGGACCCCCAAGCTGCGAACCTATGCCTTCAAGGGAAGTGTAACCCCGTCCAGCACAGGCTATACCCTGTTAGCCTTGCGACTGACCAGGAGGACCTCTGTCTTGTCTGGATTCAAATTCAATTTGCTCACCCTCATCCAGATTGTCACCGGTTCAGGGGGCTGGTTTATCTCTGCTACTCGAGAGGGGTCGCGATTGTGTCTATTGAAATTTTCCAAGAGCCATCAGGAATCCTTCTGGATCCATAAGCCTCCTGGGGCAGAACATCTTATGACCTCTCTTCCTGTCCTTAAGCTGTGGTCCAGCGTTGCTGTTGGACTGAGGGACAGGGGAACAAAGGCTGTTGGGCTGGGGAATAGAAAATGGGGGGCTCTTGGATTGAGGGGTAAAGGGTAGGGAGCTATTACCCTGGGGGATAAGAAGAGAGGGTGAGGGGCTATTGGGCTGTAGGGTAGGGAGAAGAAAGCTATTGGCTTGGGAGATAGGAGGAGGGCTGTTGGGCTGAGGGAGGGGGGAGGGAGCTATTTGGTTGGGGTGTGAGAAGTAGGGTGCTACAGGGTTGGGGGTAAGGTGTAGGGAGCTATTAGACTGGAGGGAGGGGACAAGGGGGTATTTAACTGGGGAAAATGGATCATTAGGCTGGGGGTAGGGGGTGGGGGCTAAAAGACTGGAGGCAGATGGCAAGATGCTTTTTGTATGGAGGTTGGGGGATTGAGGGGTATTGGGCCGAGGAATAGGGGATAGAGGTTTATTGGACTAGGAGGAAAGGGGGAGGGGACTATTGGTCTGGGGGATAGGAAATAGGGGGATCTTACTCTGGAGCGTAGGGGTTAGAGGTTCTTGCTGAGCTAGTCAATATTGTATTGCTTGGATCCCATTCTACTAGGCATGAGGAAGGCTAGTAGAAGGTGATATCCAAAGGATCAAATGTCCCTTTCTTAGCCATAGAGAATGGTCAAATTCTGTGTAAATGGTAATGGACCTCTGTGTTTTCCTAAGTTTGCAACTTTCTAAGCTAGGCCTGAAGGATGTTCCAAGATATGATACCCAGATACCTAATGTAATCCTTACTTTAAAATAAAACTTTCTTACATTCACTGTTAAATATTCAAAGTGTTTTTGCCTACTGAGCACAATGACAGGTTTCTTTCAATTTCAAGGGGAGGGGAGGGAAGGAAAAAGTGGTTTTATGTTAGGTTACTCACATCTCTGCCTCCGACTGGGAAAAGTGGAGAAAATGGTACTGGGAAATGTGTATGGAGGAGCAAGGAGATGCCGAGAAAGGACAGCAATGGCAAATCACTTTGCTGGAAACTGTCTGATTGGGAAGTCAGCAGCAGCAATGAACCCAATCAAAAAGGAAAAGTCAGGGATCTCTGTCCCCACTACTAGTTCTCAGTGCTAAAATAAAGTGATCTTTAATATCAGAAAGCATATACAATTACCAAGTATGACTGGGATAGTTTTTAAAAAGGCAAAAGCTTGCCACTTAGCAATCTGTCCCACCCCCTTTGCACAAACTCAACCTGAACTAGATGATGATGATATATTTATTTATACCCCACTTTATCTAAACATACATAGCAAAACATAGCAATAGATATGAAGTAATTGCTGTTTCCTTTTCTGTGTGGGTAGTCTCTTCAAACCTAAGAGGATGATCCTAGAGGAGATCCAGCATTTTAAACTATCAATAAAAACCTTTTTATATACAAAAATTGATAAGTAACAGTGTCTTCAAGGAAAGAAGGCTATGCAAAACGTCTCTCTCTCTCTCTCGGCATTACTTCGCGAACGAAGATTCAGGAAGGACTCATCCCACGCTTTTTACAAGCGCGTTGATGACTAAAAAGGCCAATCTGAGATAGGCAAGTTCGGTTGCAGAAAGCGCAGCAGAAAGTCTCATTGGGTGATGTTTTTTCCAAGTTGCGGTTCTTTCTGCGTTGTCGTTTCTCTTCGAGACCCATTCGGCGTGTCTTCTCGAAAGAGGCCGCAGCATTGTGGATAGTGCTTCTCCATGCCTCCCGATGTGAGGCCAGGGTGGACCATTGTTGGTGATCAATCTGGCCAAGCCTGAGATGTTGTTTCAGGGAGTCCTTATATCTCTTTTGGGGGGCACCTCTCTTGCGCTGACCCGTGGCGAGTTCACCATAGAGTAGTATCTTTGGGAGGCGGTGGTCCTCCATCCTAGAGACGTGCCCTGCCCAGCGCAGCTGTGTTCTCAATAGCATGGCCTCAATGCTGGTGATTCCTGCTTGCTCAAGGACAGCAACATTCGTCACATAGTCGGTCCAGTGTATATTTAGGATTGTGCGAAGACAGCGCTGATGAAAGCGCCGAGGAGTCGTAGGTGTTGGCGATAGGTGACCCATGTTTCAGACCCATAGAGGAGAATGGACAGTATGATAGCTCTGTACACACTGATTTTGGTGCTTTGTCTCAGGTGCTTGTTGCTCCAGACTCTTTTGTGAAGCCTTCCGAATGCACTATATGCCTTTGATAATCTGTGATCTATCTCTTTGTCAATCTTGGCGTCTGAAGAGATGATGCTTCCCAGGTAGGTGAACTGCTGAACGGACTTAAGCACAGATGTGCCTATGCTGACGTGAGGATGGTGGTGTTCTTCCTGTGGTGCGGGCTGGTAGAGGACTTCTGTTTTCTTCAGGCTGACTTCCAGCCCAAACAGCTCTGCAGCTGTTGCAAAGCAGGATGTGAGGCGCTGCAGGGCTGCTTCTGAATGGGCGACAAGGGCAGCATCGTCAGCAAAAAGTAGCTCACGGACTAGATAGTTTAGAGTCTTAGTGCGAGCCCTCAGACGGCTTAAGTTGAACAAGCTACCATCAGTACGATAGCGTATATATATGCCGTCTTCTTCTTGTAGGTCTGCCATAGCCCTTTGGAGCATCATGCTGAAGAAGATTGTAAATAGGGTTGGTGCAAGAACACAACCTTGTTTCACTCCATTAGTTATGAGAAAGGGCTCCGAGAGAGCATCGCCATATCTGACTTGACCGTGCTGGCCCTCATGTAACAGGACAATCATTTTGAGGAACTTGGGGGGACATCCTAGACGTTCCAGGATCTGCCACAGACCTTTCCTGCTCACAGTGTCGAAGGCTTTGGTGAGGTCGACAAATGTTACATAGAGTCCTTTGTTCTGCTCTCTACATTTCTCTTGCAGTTGTCTAAGGGCAAAAACCATATCTGTGGTGCTCCTATTTGCTCTGAAGCCGCATTGGCTTTCAGGGAGAAGTTCTTCTGCAATAGCCGGAACTAATCTGTTCAGGAGTATCCTTGCAAGGATTTTTCCAGCAATGGAGAGCAGTGTTATACCTCGATAGTTTGAGCAATCGGATTTTGTTCCCTTTTTCTTATACAGGGTGATGATAACTGCATCTCGGAGATCTGATGGCAGTTCACCTTTTTCCCAGCAACTCACAAGGAGCTCGTGGAATTTAGCATGCAGTACATGACCTCCCTGTTTCCAAGCTTCAGGTGGGATTCCATCGATCCCGGCTGCCTTGCCATTTTTCAACTGCTGTATGGCCTCAATGGTCTCTTCCAGAGTGGGAGCTGTGTCCAGTTCATTTTTCATTGGTTGTTGTATCATGTGTTGGATAGCTGAACCTTGGACTACTCGGCTGGCATTAAAGAGTAGTCTACCATTTACATCCTCCAAGACTAACCTAAAATACGAAGTGAAGGTGGTTACATTCAAAGAGAAATTAGGTTTCCAATTTAAGTTTTTGAAAATAACCACCATATCAGATATTAGTAAATCTTCAAAATTTCTTTTCCTGCTGAAGGGAACCTATAGAAGCAATCCAATATGTGGTAAGGTTGGGATTCTTATATATAATAACACTACAAAACACTACACAGTCAATCCCTCTGCAATGGCAAAAACACAGCTTAATGGTGTAATGTTAAAAATGTTGACCATTTACACTATCTGGGCAGCCACCTCTCCACAAAAGTTAACATTGACACTAAAATACAACACTGCCTGAGTTCTGCAGCATTTTTCCAAGCAGAGAATGTTTGAGGATCGGGACATCCATACGGATACCAAGGTGCTTGTTTATTGTCCTCCCAACTCTGTTATATGCCTGTGAAATGTGGACTGTCTACAGACATCACACTTAACTCCTGGAACAAATCCATCAACGTTGCCTTAAAAAAATCCTGCAAATTTCTTGGGAAGACAGGTGAACAAATGCCAGTGTGCTGGAAGAAGCAAAGCCCATCAGCATTAAAGTTGATGATCTTACGCCATAATCTCTGCTGGAATGGCCACATTGTCCAAATGTCCAATCACCATCTCCCAAAGCAGTTACTCTACTCTGAACTCAAGAATGGAAAACAGAATGTTGATGGTCAGGAAAAGAGATTTAAAGATGTGATTAAAGCTAACCTTAAAAACTGTGCCATGGACACTGAGAACTAGGAAGCCCTGGCACTTGAGCACTCTAGCTGGAGGTCTGATGTGACCTACATATGCACCGTCAAGACACTACGCTTGGAAGGCTATCATACTCGGACAACAAGGGATCACCTAAGTAAAGTACATAAACAATGTAAATACGAAAAAGTATGTATTTGCAAGCTTGTTCTGTCTGGATGCTTTATTGAAATCAATACAACTGAAAGAGTAGGAGCAGTATGACAAATACCAATTTAGACAAAAATAGTTATTCATTTTCTTGTGGTTTTTCAATATTGTGTAATTTCCTGTTCAGGAAAGTACTAGCTGAGAACACATTAATTTATCTGTAATGTTATTACAGAACAAGTCAGATGTCAGACGGAATAATGCCTTTTTCCCTACTGGTACATTTTTTATTAGTATTAAAAGTACAACAAAGGAAGCAAACAATGAAAATAAAAATCAAAGACCATTAGATTAATGGTTCAAGGCTTGTAGTAATGTACGTAAGTTCAATTCTAAAAACATTTTCTATGAATTGCTAGATGTGCACCTTGTGATAAAATTCTAAGTCCTCTGCCATGGGATGAAATTTCCAAACATAAAACTACTTTCCCTTAGATGAATTATCCAGCTTCATATAGTAAAGCCATAACTAGTAAAAGCTAAAGTAAAGGAGGAATCAAAAATCTATTCAAAATTAAAGTGCTTTGAAATCTGCACCAGTGACCAATTCTCAGTGTTACGTTCCTAATTGTGATGCAATGCCTTAAAGCAAGCAAACTCAAGCCAAATGATTTTCTTAACACTCAAGCCGAGTGTTCCAAGCGTCAGCACACATGAACTTGTTCCAAAGTGCTAGGACATATGAACTGGCAGGACAACAAAAGTCTCTCTGGCATTCTAGGAATTCTTTCCCAAACAGTAACACAGACTAAATCCACAAAACCACAGTAACATGATCCGGCCCTTTCTCCTACTCTTGAATAGGAGAGGGACCCTTGAATTCTATCTAGTTGCTACTATCTGCCAATTCACACCACATGACTCAGTAACTTAGTGGGAAGTTATTAGAGTTACTATGGGTTCAACCTGTATTTTTCCCCACCCCTGACTGGGCAGAGACTTGTCCTCTGTCTCCCATAAGACAAGAAAATCCTAAGCACATACATCAAGCAAAGTCATGTAAAGACAGAATTGAGGAGATGTTTTAAGGAAAGTTTTTATTCTAAGCAGGCAATCTTACATAAGCAAAGTTTTCTTGTACACATAGTAGTACGCAGAAGTAGTTAATAGTACAAAAAATGTCAAAGTCATATTCAGCAAAAGGAAGAAAGAAGCATAAGCCTTAATGCAACTGTACTGTACACACAGTACCAAGGGTGTTCTGTGTATTTGGATGTTCATGTAAAGCTGGGAATCTAGATCTCTTGGTCCAGCATATCATCAAGCTTTCCCACCTCTGCATCAGTCCTACAGTATCAAGTCTCTTGTAACTTGGGGCACCTTGTTTTTCCAACCTCATCTTGGAAGCATCTCGAATCCAAAGAAGAACTGGCTAAAGTAGAATCCTACTCAATCTTTGTTTACTGCAATGCATACACAATCATACACTTCCCTAGCATTCCCTGGCAGCTAGAAGGAGAAAAGGAAAGGGAGCTGGATAGGGATTTTAAAAAAGTTTTCCTATAAAAAGCCTTGAAATCAGAGGCTTTGTTAACTGACACACACAATTCAATACATTTGCAAATTCTCATTTCCCCTGCTGCTTACCAGATTTTCCTCCAGCCAATCACGTATACAAGCTGCTGTAGTCCCTGGTATTTGATTTCGTAAAGCTTCTCTTTCTTCAGGATCCTTGAGCATCTCTAGGGCCACTTTCAATTCTTCTAAAAGATGCAAGATCTGGAGTGTGCCAAAATACACTGACTGTGCAGGTGACACCATATCATAGACACCATTTGTATAGTCTGCAGCTGCTTTGGTGCCTAAAAGAAAAGCAACATAATTAAGAGTAATGTGGTAACTTAGCTATTATATATGTAAAACATTCCTAGCCCAGAATAATAATAATAATAATAAGTTTTATTACTGACCACTCCTTATGGCTCAAGGTTAGGTTTACTCGGTTTTTATATACGCAAAATATTCCTGGCCCAGAATAATTATGGAATTCACTTCCAGAGGAGGTTGTGACAGCTGTCAGCCTGGACAGCTTCAAGGCAGGATTAGACAGATTCATGGATACCAAGGGAATCAGTAGTTACTGAAATGGACATCCAAGTGCCACCTCTGTGTTGATTGAGGCAGGATTTCCCCGGGTACTGGTTGTGGGGGGTCGGGAGCAGGTGAGGGTTTTGCCCTCCTTTCTGCTAGAGATCCCCGTGTACAACTAGTGGGCCACTGTGTGGCACAGAATGCTGGACTAGATGGGCTGAGGCCCGATTCAGCATGGCTCTTCTTATGTTCTTAATAGTTTTATTACTGACCACTCTGTATGGCTCAAGGCGAGACACAACTACATTAAAATACATCATAATACTAAAATACATTCCATTAGAACACATATGAAAACCTATTTCTACACATGGAACAAAACTTAAAACTAAAATGAAATGAATTCCATTTGAATCCATATACGACATTCTTTCAATTACAAAATGCCATCGATTGAAAGACACACCCTAATTTCAGTATCACCAATACCAACAAATAGTACATAAGATATACCTGCAATTCTAAGACACACCCCATTTTAGAGCTTTTTATATAGAAAAAAGTGTGTCTTAGAATGGAAGAAATACATAAAGTCCAAAATGTATCTTGATTTTTTAAAAGAATGATACAAAAGCCCCCCCCCTTGATCTGCAAGACATCTTTCTTTTTACAGATACTTAATTACTTATTCTAATATTCTTAATTAGACTTATTCTAATTAGACTTAATTAGACTTATTCTAATTAGACTTAATTAGACTTATTCTAATTATTCCGCATAGTAATCTATGGATGCGAGAGCTGGATCATAAGGAAGGTTGAACGAAGGAAGATAGACACAACAACTGTGGTGTTGGAGGAACATTCTGAGAGTGCCTTGGACCACAAGAAGATCAAACTAGTCCATACTCCAGGAAATATTGCCCGGCTGCTCACTGGAGGGAAGGATATTAGAGGCAAAGATGAAGTCCTTTGGCCACATAATGAGAAGACAGGAAAGCTTGGAGAAGAGAATGATGCTGGGGGAAAAGGAAGTAAAAGGTAAGAGGGGCCGACCAAGGAAAAGACGGATGGATAGTATCCTTAATGTGACTGGTTTCACCTTGAAGGAGCTGAGGGTGGCCACAGCTGACCGGGAGCTCTGGTGTGGGTTGGTGCATGAGGACACGAAGAGTCGGAAGCGACTGAATGAATAAACAATTAGACTTGAATGATCTTTCAGCTGTATCTCTTCAGTTCTGTCAATGCCATTATAAAGGTAAAGATTCTATTCTATTATAATAAGAACACCTATACATTATATGAAGTGGCCCAAAGCAGGGTAGAGTGACAAAGGTCATCTGACCCAGCTCTATCATTTTTACTTCCTTTTCTACCATTTCTTCTGACAAAACCCACTCAAGCTTAAAGAACATTCAGCTGTTGATGTACTCTGAGGTGAAAGGAAAATCCAAAGCTACACAACACAACACATATTATAGGAACATAGAATGCGAGAAGTATGGAGAAGTTAGACACTGTAAATCAAGAAATGGAATGCATAAACAGTACAATACTGGGGATTTTTTAAATCGTGTCATCA
Organism: Anolis apletophallus; assembly: GCA_030556195.1. Classification (NCBI taxonomy): domain Eukaryota; kingdom Metazoa; phylum Chordata; class Lepidosauria; order Squamata; family Anolidae; genus Anolis; species Anolis apletophallus. Next base: position 81,980,691 of record JARBWK010000002.1, on the reverse strand, counting down.
GAAGCGACTTGAGATAACTGCAGTTAATAGTTGGGATAAGTGAGATAAAGTAGAGAGGAATAGGATATTTTCAGCCAGATACAGCTTTTTTTACTTAGGAAATTAAAAATTGAAAAAAGACATAGAGGGGCACTGATGGTGAGGAGAGTTGTAACAAAAACAATCAAGGGATACAGTGCAAAGTTTCACCAAATAATATCACTTCAGGAAAAACCCATCATCATGATCCATGTTTAAGCTACAATTACAGAAAGGAAGATTGGAAAATGGAAAGATTCCATGTGGGAGTCCAGAAGGAAATTGATTACAAGCAAAACAGAATTTGTTGGTAATCACAGATTATTAGAATGCAAAAGAAAGAAAAAGCAGAACCAAACATTGCTGGAGAATTTGGCCTACAATCAAGATAAGAAGCAGGAGAACGACTGATTGATTTACAAAGGCAAAACTTTTCCTTTTGGACTACAATTGGCTGAATTGCACTTATACAGCATCTAAAACTTTTTCCCCCAGATGCAGCTGTACAAAGATCTCTTCAAAAGTTCAGTGTTATCTGATTACAAGCCTGTGCCTTCAAAAAAAATATAACAATGCTTGGCAAGATAGGAGGCAAAGGAAAAGAGGAAGCCTCCACTACAGGTGGATAGACGCAAGCGAGTAAGGCATAGTCCTGAGCATGTGAGTCCTGAACAGGGTTGTTGATGGCAAGACAACTTAGAGATCTCTTAAGGAGTATTTTAATTTTTTACTTACTCTTTTACATTACTCCAAGTAATCTTTGATCTTTAATTTACTTTCAGTTTGTTCATAACCATTCTAAGGTTATGAACATATTTTGAATCCTGAAGAGGGAAAAGAGCAACCTGCAATACTCCCTAACAACCATTAGATGTCACTATAATTTAGGAGAAATCTCAGAAAGCACAATTTAAAGTCTTTCTACAAAAAACCAATCTGTAATATGTTATTATGTCCATAAAATTAAGCACATTTATTTTAAATAATTAATAAATACTTCTAATTCAACACAACCACTCTAATGAATTCATGTGCATGAACTACTGTTGCCAGGTTTTCAATATGGAAAAAAAGAACTGTAAAATTCACAACAATCAGGAAGTACATATCAACAAGTTTGTGATCAGCCTAAATACGAAATGAAAATATTGAATTTAGTTGATTTAGCCATATATTTATCTGTAAAACTAACATATCGTCCACCTTCATGTACACATACAATTATCATATTTTCTGTCAAAATGTACACATTTCTGTTTTTATGAATGGCTAACACTCCCTACTATAGGATCTGGGGGCATCTTGTTCAATCTATATGAAAGGAAAGCTTTGCAAATCTCAAGCAGGGGACATTCCTTCAAATAAGAGACACCTACTTGTCCAGTAAGAAACCTGCTTTCTGGCCCTCAAATAAGGGACATCCCTTACCTGGCAATCCTAACCAGAGCATAACAGAGAGATGAGGTAGCCGAGACGAAAACTATTTGGTATTCTTAAGAAGTACTTTTGTGATAATTTTCATTTCCAATGTTAGCACACCATATTCCAAGATGAAAAAATGAACCATCTCTTCCTCTGAGTAGAATGAAAAGGTTACTGAATGGTAAACAGAGGAGGAGATGGCTCATTTTTTGATAACGAGTTAAAGCACAGTAGTCACAGTGCTCCAGTTTTTTGGGCTTGAATATTTTACTAAAATTTCTAGATTTACACATGAGTATATAGAGGGTTCCCTGGTGGAACAGCGAGTTGAGCTGCTGAACCTGCTGTTAGCTCCAGTTTCTGCTAACCTAGCAGTTCAAAAACATGCAAATGTAAGTAGATCAATAGGTACCGTTTCTGTGGAAAGGTAACGGCATTCCATGCAGTCATGCTGAGCTGACTACATGACCTAGGAGGTGTACATGACCTAGGAGGTGTAACGACTCTCCAACACTCGGTAAGGATCACGCGTAGATTGAAAGCACGGTCCAACACGATTTTATTGCAGGTACGACACATGTGAAGCAAAAGCACCTGCCCGCCATCAAAACACCACTTATATACCCCAACCCCCCCTCCCATCGCCCATGCAATGTCCAGGTAGGGTTGCACCATATCCGGTGATTCAGCATATCCCATAGTCCAAAGGGATGTGACCTCATGGCCCCATGAGTCAGCAGTAGGAGTCCAATTGTCCAATGTCCAGGCTCGGAGGAGTTACATCACTTCCCCCTGCAGCCTTGCACACATGTGGAAGTTACCTCACTTCCACATGACTCAGCACAGTCTTATATAACTGGAGCCCAAGGTTACCCAAGAACTAGGGCAAAGGTTGATGCAATCTCATGCCAGGCTGGGAGCTTGACCTTCACTCAAGCTCAAGTCTCCCAGTCCTGACATAACGGTCTCCTCCACCACGTCCTCCCCCTGTAAAACAAAACACCATTCAATCCGGAGGATAAAAGGGGCCCACATACTTCTTTAGAAGACCACAATGAAACGTGGGATGAACCTTCCCTAAACTCTTAGGCAACAGAAGGGTATAAGAGACCTTATTCACAGCTTTCTCAATTCTAAAAGGCCCAATATACTTGGACCCAATTTCTTAGAAGGATAGCCCAATTTCAAATTTTGTGTGGACAGCCACACTAAATCCCCTTCCTTATACTCCTCCCCTTCTCGCCTTTTCCGGTCACCAAACATCTTATACGAACGCTGTGCTTTCCCTAAAGCGTCCGCTACTTCCTTCCATTCCTCCCGGGCTCGTATTTTCCACTCCACTTTCTCCTCCCCTCCCAACTCCAACAGCTGGGGCAACGGAGCCACCTCCTGACCATAGACTATCTCAAAAGGAGACTTTCCAGTAGATGAATGCACCGAGCTATTGTATGCCACTTCGGCATAGGGCAACAGATCAGACCAATTGGTTTGCTCTTGATTACTAAAAATGCGTAGATAAGCCCCTAACGACTTCTGCGTTCTTTCTACGCCGCCATTACAACAAGGATGATAAGAAGTCGTAAGACGCCTCTGAGCTCCCAACACCTCCAAAAACCGCTCCCAAAACTGCGCCGTAAACTGCACTCCACGATCACTCAAAACTTGTTCCGGGCACCCATGCAACCGGTACACATGCTGCACATACAACTCTGCCAAACGTTCCGCAGAAGGCAACCCCTTCAATGGCACAAAATGGGCCTGCTTCGAAAACATATCCAGTACCGTCCAAATGTACTTATAACCTCGACTCGAAGGCAACTCCCCCACAAAATCAGTGCTGACATGCGTCCACGGCCTCACAGGAGTAACTACCACCTGAATCAACCCCTGCGGCTTCGCAGAGGGAACTTTATTCCTGGCACACACCTCACAACATTCCACAGATTTTCACCTCAGCCCTCATGGCTGGCCACCAATACCGCTTTTTCAAGGCCAGCAGAGTCTTCGTGACTCCCCAATGTCCAGCAGACCTATGATCGTGGTTCAACCTCAGCACCTTGGCTCTCATACTCTGAGGGACATACACTTTATCTCCCATGATCCACAAACCATTCAACAACTTGCACTCCTTCTCATGGCTCTGCAACCATATATCACCTACATAACCCTTCTGCAACTCCAAACTCCATTCATCCACCATTCCCTCCTCCTTCTTAATCTCATTCGCAGCCTGCGCCCTTGTCTGCACGGCCAGACCCCAATGTTCTCTGGCAAACACCTCCTCCGCCTTATGCATTTCATTCTCACCCACACTCGGATACCGAGACAATGCATCAGCCACCACATTCTCTTTGCCTTTAATATGTTGGAGCCTGAAATTAAACCGAGCAAAAAACTGCGCCCATCTCACCAATTTGGGAAACAACTTCTGGGGATTTCGTAAATATTGAAGGTTCTGATGGTCAGTCATCACAACAAAAGGGAAAGCAGCACCCTCTAAAAATTGCCTCCATGTCTGCAAAGCGTTGCGCACAGCAAACGCCTCCTTCTCCCACACTGGCCACCTTTTCTCATGCTCTCCAAACTTCTTCGAAAAGTACGCACACGGCTTCATCCTACCCTGCTCATCCTCCTGCATTAACACTCCACCATACGCCCAAGCCGAAGCGTCACACTGCACCACAAACAGCTTATCCACATCTGGATGCATTAACAATGGCCCATTCAGAACGCTTCTTTCAACCTCACAAAAGCCTCTTGACATTCCTTCGTCCACTCCAACCTAGCTCCTGGAGACTTAATCTTCCTGGACTCTCCCTTACCCCTAGTCTTCAGTAACTCGGTAAGCGGAAGAGTTATCTCTGAAAATCCCGCTATAAAGGTGCGATAAAAATTAGCCAGTCCCAGAAAGGCCTGCAATTGCCTACGAGTCTGCGGAGCCTCCCAGCTCAACACATCATCCACCTTGGCCGGATCCATCGCAACCCCACTCTCGCTAATTCTATATCCCAAAAAAATCAATCTGATTCTTACCAAACTCACACTTACTCAATTTCACATACAGACTCGCCTGTCGCAGCCTCTCTAACACCTCCCTTACCAAACAAACATGCTCCTCTCTGGTACGCGTCACAATTACGATATCATCTAAATAAACAAACACCCCCTTATACAAAAGGGGGTGCAACACCTCATTGATCAACTGCATGAAAATACCGGGGGCCCCGGCCAAACCGAATGGCATTACGGCCCATTCGTAGAGCCCGGGGGCAAGAAAAAGCAGTCTTCCACTGATCACTCCTCTTCACTCGCACCATGTGAAACGCGTCAATCAAATCCAGCTTTGTAAAAAACTTTCCACCTCCTAACTGCCCTAACAAATCCTTGATTAATGGCAGAGGGTAACAGTTGGTGGTACTCACAGCATTCAAACCTCTATAATCAATACACATCCGCAAACTACCATCCTTTTTCTCACGAAACAACACTGGCGCTGCAATGGGAGACTCAGACCTCCGAATAAACCCTCTTCTTAAATAGCCATCGATCTGCTCCCTTAATGCTTCCTTCTCTTTCACTGTCATAGCATATATCTTAGGCTTGGGTAGGACAGCCCCTTCCTTAACTTCTATACTACACTGTACGTTACGGGGAGGGGGAAGACCCTGAGCTAAAATTGGGTTAAACACATCAACATAATCCCAGTATTCAGCTGGCACCCCTTGTACATCATTCCTAACCCCCTCCTTCGCATTAGGAGAACATTGTACCACCCCCCGTCTTCCAATCGATCTTGGGATTAACTTGCTCAAGCCACGGTAACCCCAATACCACCTCATGACCTTTAATGGGGGCCACTACAAAATCAATGTCCCCTCCCAGGGTCCCACCCGACCCTTCAAATCCTTAGTCCCCACAGTGAAAGGGCCCCCCTCAATAGAGGATCCATCTAATTGCGTAAATGTTACAGGTGTTTCCAAGGGCTTTGTACTCCCACCCAAATCCCCAATCAACTTCGGGGACATAATATTCTCTGAACACCCACAGTCTACTAAAGCTTTTTTTCCACAATCCCATCTCCTTTAATCAAACCCAATGTACATTGAATATTGGAGCTCACCCCAACACTTTTCCCCTCATCATTGTCCACAAAAGGGACCCTCTGGACCTCATGGGTTGAAAACGACGCCGTTGCACCTGGGCAAGAATTCCTTCAACACTGCCAGCCAACCGGATCCAGCCATCAACGTCTCCAGGATCATCCCGATGTAGACACCACTCCAGGATCTCCTTCCGCAAGCCGTCTTTAAATAATTCCAATAGGGTAGCTGGAGACCACTCCGCAACTTTTCCAGCTAACCCCATGAACTCCTCCATACTCAGTGACCGACCGGGATCCCTGATTCAAACAACGGCGCCTCCTTCGCCTTACTCCGCCCACTGGATCTCTAAACCGGCTTCGTATCGCCTGTAGGAAGGCTCCCACAGACTGCAAACACGGGTCTCGACGATCGTGGCATTGAACGTACCACTCAGCTGCCCTTCCCTTGAACACTGCACCGATGGCCGTGTACTCGGCTGCTGTCGCTCGGATAGAGATGACCATAATCCTCCATATGGTCCTGCACCGCAGCGGCAAAGAAGGCTACTTTGCAGGCTTCTCCTTCAAACTCAACCCGCAATGGTTCCTTCTTCAAATGGGCCCCGAATTCCTGGGAAACCGCTTCCCTTCCATGAGGGACCTCAAGCATGGTAACACCTCTTCCCATTCCGGTTTGAGGTAAGGGCCGCGCGGACTTCCTCCTGGATGGCCACCATTGATCCTCACTCCCAAAGGAGATCTAGGACGCTCAGCTGATAGTCCGCCATCCATCCAAGAATAATAAGTGAAGTCTGCTTCGCCCGGGGCACTCACACCGACTCCATCGGCTCTCTACGGGACATGGCTCGGGACATCCTTCTCATAGTCTGTTCCATAGCCTCCAGCTTACATCTCATCACCTCCAACTCCGAGGGTGATGCCGGCTCCGTGGTTTCACTACCACACTTCCTACTAACTGGCCTGTCCTTCGGCACAGTTTCTCTGGGGCCACACACTTCTGGATCCGTCCAAACTGCCCGGTCCTTGGAACAGCTTCTCCGATCCCTCCGGACCTCCGGACCTCCACTTGAACTGGCCTGTCCTTTGGCACAGTCTCTCGGTCCCATACACTTCTGGATCTGCTTGAACTGACCAGTCCTTTGGAACAGCTCCTCCGATCCCTTCATTCCTCCAAACCTCCGCCTGTCTGGAGACAAATCTCTCTCTCCTTCGCCGGGCGACCTCCAGGCTCACCTGAGCTTCCCAGAGTCGCTCCGCTTCCTCAAATTCCTCCTCCTGGGCAACAGCACCTTCCATCATTTCATGGTGCTCATCCGGGCACCCCACTTGGTCAAGAGTGGTCCAATCCCACTCCATAGTGCGCCGGATTTCCTCAGGAGCCGAATCCCATCTATCGATATATTCTTCTTCTCTCCAAGCCAACCTCTCCATTGCTGGGATAGTTGAAAAGGGGCTTTTGCTTCTGTAACGACTCTCCAACACTCGGTAAGGATCACGCGTAGATTGAAAGCACGGTCCAACACGATTTTATTGCAGGTACGACACATGTGAAGCAAAAGCACCTGCCCGCCACCAAAACACCACTTATATACCCCCACCCCCCCTCCCATCGCCCATGCAATGTCCAGGTAGGGTTGCACCATATCCGGTGATTCAGCATATCCCATAGTCAAAAGGGATGTGACCTCATGGGGCCATGAGTCAGCAGTAGGAGTCCAATGTCCAATGTCCAGGCTCGGAGGAGTTACATCACTTCCCCCTGCAGCCTTGCACACATGTGGAAGTTACCTCACTTCCACATGACTCAGCACAGTCTTATATAACTGGAGCCCAAGGTTACCCAAGAACTAGGGCAAAGGTCGATGCAATCTCATGCCAGGCTGGGAGCTTGACCTTCACTCAAGCTCAAGTCTCCCAGTCCTGACACTTCGGCTTAGATATAGAGTAGTTCTGATGAACAATGGAACCGTTCTACAATGATATAGCTACAGTATGAGCCAATGTTTTTACAAGATGAATATGTTTTTTCACTTATTATTTTACTATTTGTGAATTTGTGTTTTGAAGTTGTTAGCAACGTAAGTTTGAAGTCTACAAGAAACTTCAGGGAGAGATGGAATTAACTGAGAAATATTCTCTCTTCCCTTTCATAATAGAATGATTCAGGACTAAATAAGTAAGTAAAATGTTTATTTAGTGCTTAGACCATAGGTCTTTCACATTCAGGACAAACAAATAAATACATAAAAACCAGATTATTAAATACAATACAAAATACTCCATTAAAATACTACATAAACCGCTACAATGCTACATAAATCAATGGTGAGATGCACCCTTAATACTACATAAAATACTATATGAACTACCTTTTGCATAGTTGAAAGCCAAATAAAATTAATTATTATTAAAACTCAAACAAGAAACACTTTAGATATAAACAACCACACTATTCTAAATTAAAAGCATCCCCAGTACAATCGACTGTAATATCAGAAATTTATCTTGCTCATATTTTCAGTGTTGACTGAGCAAAAAGAAACATCTTGTGAGTAACCACAGGGTTAGTGCCAGCCAAGAGAAAGAAAATATTTTGTGGAACTGTGTTGAATTGTAGACAATACAGAATAGGCCCAACCATTTCAGTTCTTAGCTCAGAATACAGAGAGCAGGAAAACAAATAATGAGGCAAATCCTGAATTTCTGGGGCCCCACAAATACACAGACGAAGAGCCAGAGGGGTACCTGAGTATCTGCCATCAATCACCACCGTGGGCATACATTGAAAATGAAGGGCTGTGGAGGCTTACAGTTTTGGAACTGTAAGCCTAGTCAGATAGATAGCCCTTTCGTGGTCAAGTTTGTACAATCTAAACCAGTGGCTCTCAACCTGTGGGTCCCCAGGTGTTTTGGCCTACAACTCCCAGAAATCGCATCCAGTTTACCAGCTGTTAGGATTTCTGGGAGTTGAAGTCCAAAACATCTGGGGACCCACAGGTTGAGAACAACTGCTCTAAACCAACTGGAAAACTTGGAGTTATTAGTAGCCTGGCTACTCTGATGAACATCGTGATTAAAAAAATATTCATGAAGTTTCGCTCTTGACTTCAGGATAGAGAGATTATCAAACAGAGAAGGGTGGAATTCAAACAACTTCTGATATCTTGTATTCCAGGCTATGCATTTTGCTAGCTTTTCAAAACATACCTTGGGAAGAACCCTAACTGAGGAATCTTGTACACTTATCTAATAGTTAAATAGGGTAAATTGAATATGGGATTGTAAGACTAGATAAGTAAATTCTAATTTACCTAGTCCAGACTCTTGGCAGGTTAGTTATTAGATATGTCTAGCACTAACTAGATGGATACAGTCACTGGCGCAGTAAGAATTTGCCTTGAATCTGAGCAAAGGGAGATGGGGTCACAGGATGTATCTTTCATGGTTTTGTCCCTTTCATTTTGACTTTAAAGAGGGACCAAAGGGGATTTAAATGGGCCACTGTATTTAAGATAGTGTACATAATTTAATTTCTACATTGCTAAAAAGCTGTTAGGGACTTAAGTCACGCAACTTCTATTTTCCTGCCCATGTCCTTTAGAGTCCATTTAGTATGTTCAGAGTTTGACAGACTTCTCCTAATAGCTTACTGCAATTCAGTGATCAGAACTCCCTCCCATACCTATGCATTCTTCTGTCTTGTAAGCTTCACAGCTGCCCTTTAAATAGAAAGGCAAAATTGTACAAATATCTACCAAAACAATCTATTGGAGTAATCAGACAAATGAACCTAACATCTCTGTTCTGGCGATTCCTCTTCATTACTAAATACAGAAATGTTTCTGAAACAAGTTGCTATGATTCTTAAGTGTGACACCCAACAATGGTTTCCTTATCCAAAAAAAACAAATAAAGCTATTGAAACATTATCTCAGGCAAACTGTGCTAGACCATGTAGTCTAGCATGTGGGTTGCTTGTGCTGAATGGCGAGGCTCTTCTCCATTGGAATTAATCATATTTGGCCATCATAATTCTAATATTCGAATTATGTACACAAGAATTACCCAAACGCTACAGTAATGTTTGATGAATATACAGATTTGCTAATATGTGTCATGAAGGACATGACACATATTAGCAGATCTAGAAGAATTGATGTAGAAATTATCTTCCCTCATGGAATGAAACTGAAACTGAAAATCAGCGTACAAGAACACTATTTGTACAAATCAAACAGTGACTCATCACTATACTTACAACACATGTGAACTACAATGGAATTCCAGTCCTTCAAGCTACTTTTCATTGTTCAAACATCTGTCAAGCTAGTCCTGTCCACTGGCATCATCAGTAACAGATGACACTAATGACACATCATCTTGCTTTGCTTTCATGCTAACAAAAAGAGTGGCCTCAAAGCCTTGAAAAATTACAATGTCTCAGAAAGAAGAAATAACTTATTGCACATGCTACCTTGGTTAAGATACCCCCTACCCCCACCCACGGAAAGGGCTTAGCGTATGCAAAGGATTAGTCGAAGCATTGCTGTTCCTTGATCAAGATCATACACTGGTTAAAGAAGAAAGAAAAAAGCTCTAGGAATCCTCCATAATATTATATCTGAAGTAATAATAGATTATTATGGTCATCAAGTGAGAATGGGATTAGGTCTTCACAGTTTCTTCAGCCAGAACAAGACTGTACATGCCCCAATACCAGAGCTTTAAAGTACATTATCAAGTACAGATGAGGACAGGAAGGGGGCATTTCAAGCATATGTGTTAATACCCGGAGATGGAATGAGTTGGATAGTACATTGTAATTAGCTGTGATAGAAAACAATAGCATGGCTCTAGAAAACAATAAAGGGCATATGCCAAAGGCATTCTGACATGTGATAAAATGCAACTATAGGGGGAAAAACTTGACTTGAGTACATTTATGTAAAGTGTGTAAAGTCAGTGACTGAGTGCTAAAAGCTGAGCTGAACACTACAACTCTTAGTATGATTGTCTCTTTTGCTCTCTATTATAGATTTAATCTTATTTTTACACAACAAAATTGAAACAGTTACTGTCTCTCAACCTAGCCTACTACAGAGCTATAAAGGATTTGAGTTAGTTTGTAGGCTCACACAAGTGTACCTGGTTATGTATTTGCTAGCCAAACCCTATGGGATCGAAGTGGGATATAAAAGCATACTGCTATCATAAACAGGGAACTGTTTTGAGGAACATCCTTGAGGTGTCTTCTCTATGATATTTCTATACAATTTGTATGCCTCATGCTTTTGGACTTAATGAAGAATTTGCAGCTCAGAGTAGCCGCCTGCAATTTTGGTGTGGGAACTCCCTACATAGCCTGGAAAAACCCTTACAACAAGTCTTGCTACATACTACAGAAATGGCACGGAGATACACTGTGTGGGTATTGTCTGAAACTGATTACATGTGATGAGTAGTACAGAAAGGAAAAAGCAACCACAAGTGTTATTGCACCTTAAAAATGAGCAAGGCTTATTTGGTGTAAGGCAGTGGTTCTCAGCCTTCCAAATGCCACAACCCCTTAATACAGTTCCTCATGTCGTGGTGACCCCCAACCATACTATTATTTTCATTGCTATAATTGTGCTACAGTTATGAATCGTAATGTCAACATCTGATATGCAGGATGTATTTTCATTCACTGGACCAAATTTGGCACAAATACCCGATACGCCCAAATTTGAATACTGGTGGGGTTGGGGAGGGGGTATTGATTTTCTCATTTGGAAGTTGTAGTTGCTGGGATTTATAGTTCACCTACAATCAAAGAGCATTCTGAACTCCACCAATGATGGGATTGAACCAAGCTTGACACACAGAACTCCCATGACCAACAGAAAATACTGGAAGTAATTGGTGGGCATTGACCTTGAGGTTTAAAGTTATCGTTCATCTACATCCAGAGAGCACCATGGATTCAAACAATTATGGATCTCAACCAAACTTGGCACAAATACTCAATATGGCCAAATTTGAAATCTGGTGGAGTTTGGTTGTAAACAGACCTTGACATTTGGGAGTTGTAGTTGCTGGGATTTATAGTTCACCTACAATCAAAGAGCACTCTGAACTCCACCAATGATGGAATCGAACCAATCTTGGTACACAGAACTCCCATGACCAACAGAAAGTATTGTGTTTTCTGATGGTCTTTGGTGACCCTTTTGACACCCCCTCACGACCCCTCCAGGGGTCCCGACCCCCAGATTGAGAAATGCTGGTGTAAGATTTCACACACAATCTTTAGCGGTATTGTATGAAATTAGATAGAGCTCTAATTAGAACAGATATAAATATACAGAATAATAGGACTCATGTTAATGTTAGCTAACAGGTTCCATTCATTCATTGGGTCTGCTTTAGGTGGAATTAAAATCAGTTGCTATTTATTTATTGCCTTTAGCAACACATACCAACATGAGTATCTGTTGGAACTTAGCATGAGCACTCTGATGTACAGCTATAATCTTTCAGAGTATGTGAAAATAATGTTTACCATTAACCTTTTCATTCTGCACAGCATGTGGCATTTTTCTGCAATAAATTTGTTGCCAATGATAATACATTTAGAAGTGTGCCTTTTCAATAGGTACATTTTAGAAATATAAATGGCAGAAGAATGGCAGAAAAATTAAAGTGTATCATTCATCTTTGCTACTCATTTTGTACACCTTACTGCATTAATACATACAAATATGGAAGTTGGTAAAGAAGTAAATAAGAAAGTCAGAGTCCTAATATCTGTATTGTCAAGTTCATGTTCTGTTGTCTAAATAAAAAAATATTGTTTAAATCAAAGCATGACATTTTATATAACTTCTCTTTCTCTCCACACAATTTCTTTTGCTCATGAGTTACTCTGCTAGCAATGTCCTTCCCAAAATGAAGAGGAAACCAAAAGTGCAAATATGGCCATTCTGTTCCCTCTGTGATGTGTTGGAATCCAAGCATCTATTCTACTTATTCCTCTGAAATAAGACTTATTTTTCTTATTAAATATCTATATCCCATTCTATATTGTTACATCCCAGAGGGGCTTCCAATAAAATTAGTTTAACAAATTAAAACAACAACAACAAAAACAACCAACCAAACAAAAAAACCCCCCCCCAGTAAAAACAACTGACATAGACTAAAATCATATTAAACAAACACAATTAAAACTCTTTAAAATCACTTTAAAACATAACACATGCATGCTTATATAAAATTAATTGGGCCAGATCTATATGTGCAGGCTAAAATATTACATTTCTTCTTTGTTTTTAGAACATATTCAATTTATAATGTCAGCAATAATACCAAGGTCTTTTTCATATGCACAGGGAGTCCCTAAGTTATGAACAAGATAGGTTCTGTAAGTTTGTTCTTAAGCTGAATTTGCATGCAAGCCAGAACAGGTACATAGGGAAGGGTTAACACCCTGTGGTGTTTGTTTTGCTATCTGTGCCTCCATTCAGAAGATTTCCCTTCACTGTCCATCCCTGTGATAATTGGATTTTGAAAAATTATGCTTATTGTGAAAACAAGGATTGTGAGAAAGCTTCAGTGGAGACACCTATTCCCCATGATAACTCTTTGAGGAGACACCTTTTTCCCTATGATAACTCTTTCCTAGGGGTATATTTCTCTGACTTCCTCTTGTCTCACCCCCATTCTTAACTATGAGTTGTTTGTAACTCAAGGATTGCCTGTACGGATATTTCAGAATCAAAAAAAAAAGTCTGAAATATGAAGGACTTCTGCTTACAAGCATTTTGGATAAGAGCCACTCAACATTTATTAAGTTAAATATACAGAACTACACAAAGTGATTCATTCTACATTCTGAATATCCCATGTAGGTAAACTAACTAAGCGTAAGCAATTACATAATTTAAATTTAAAGTATAAGATTATTATTATTTATGCAGGAGCACATGTTAAAAAAACAAGTTAATTTAACCTATTATCATTACGCTTTCCTTCTGTGAAAAATTGTCAACAATAACTGGTATTTCAATTGTTTGTATAAGGGTTGCAATTGATTGGTTTTATGTATTGCATATATTGTCTACCTGATTTATTCTTCTCATTGCTGGTATGTTAGATTGGCAAAGAAAAACAACAATTAATTCATCATATACCCAATTAAAAAGAGGGTGGGCTTTTTAAAAATGTTTCCATAACAATAAGTACATTACCAGCATCTTGGGCAATAAGCACTATCTAAAAAGAGTTGTATCTCATTTCTTATATACAGTACCAATAGGGTTGCCAGGTGTCCCTTATTATGAGAGATGTCCCTTATTTTGGGACTGAAAATGTTTTCCCTTATACAGGTGGCAAGTGTCCCTTAATATAAGATGTGTTCCCTATCTGAGGGTTACAAAGGACCGAACAAAATGCCAGTATTCTTCAACTGAGCCATTTACAAAGGCAGAAAATTGTGCAGCTTATGAATACTGATAATATGATAATTTTACCAAGAAGTACATGACTAAATTAACTAAAAGCTTTACTTCCCTTTGGTATTTAGGTAGAACATGAATTTGTTAATGCTGTCTTCCTGAATGTCAAAGCTCCACGTCATGAATTTTAACTGTCTCTTATTTCTATTTTGAAAACCTGACAACACTAGATTTGGTCACAATTTTACAGTTTTTAATGTCACAAAGACCAATATAACTATTACACGATCAGATTTAAGGCTGCTTTCCAAATATAGGAATAACCTTTCAAAATGTCAGTAGGTGTAGACTAATTTCTAGTCCACTATTCAACTGAGATAAAGGAAAGGGGATATTTAATTGGTTTCCTGTATAGAGTTTGTATACCACAACAAGAATAACAATAGGAAAATCAGAACAGTCAAGCAACACAAAGAAATGAAGCTATTGAAATGAACCATGAGCTACTGACAGAATTAAAATCCATTCTGAAGGAATAAGAAATTATTACAGATGAAGACTCTTTACAGTCTCATAGCCATTCCAGCTATTAGTGTCCACTTACTAGACCCAAAGTTAATTACTCTTTTCAATTACAATTAAAATAATGTGGACTGAAGTAGAACAACCTTTCGTAGTAAAGCACTCAGACCAAAATTTTGCAATTAATATTTCCATGATAGAAGATGAGCAAGGACACAACAATCACACTAAAATAGCTCTTTCTTCCCCCTTTACAGTCATCATTACCTTTCTCTAAAATGAAAATAAAACAAGTACATAAAGATAGTCCTTCCAAGTTATACAAGATCCATGGATTTAAAGACACTTCACTATAGCCAACTTAATACGGTAGTAGATCATTAATTATAATTACCAATTTTTGTTTGTATTCCACCTTTCTCCAAAATTGGAAATTAAAATGTCTTACAATTTAAAAAGAACAATACATATAAAACATATACAAAATGAACAATAAAATACTATTCACAGTATTAAAACAATTCAGGGTAACAGTTAAACAAATACAATTGAATTCAAATAATTAAAAATGGTTCACTTTGAAATACAATATTCCTTAGCTCATTTTTTAAAAAAACTTTTTAAAAAATCCTGTTAAAATAAAAAATAATTTTGCCTGCCGGTGAAAGGACAACAACGAGGGGGCCATTCTGGTCTTCTATAGATGGTCCAAGAGCATCCCCATCAACTGTGATTTGATGGCAATCGAAATGGAAGAAAGGCCTTTCCTAATGACCTCAAGGCCTTGCAAGCTCATACAGGGAGATGCAGCCTGCTAGATAGCCTGAACCTGAGCCACTGGGGCTTTATGCGAGGCCATAACCAGGACTCCGAATTGTACCCAGAAACAGATTGGAAACTGCAAACTGCCCAGGTCAGCAACTTTTTAAACTAACTGAATTGTTTTCAAAGGCAGGCCCATGTAGAGCACATTACAGCAACCCAAACATGGTGTAACTAAGGCATCTACCACTATAGCCAAATCTGGCATCTCAAGGATCTAGCACAGCATAAGCTTTACACATGCAAAAGTACTCCTGGCCAAAGTAGAAGCCTGAGTTACAAGAGTCAATATCCAGGAACACGCTCAAATGTGACTTGCATCTTTTGGGGGAGTGTAATCTACTCTAATGGAGGCTGAAACCCCATTCCCTCATCTGTCTTTTGACTGACTAGTCTTATTTGTCTTAAGTTTCGATTTGTTTCTTTTTATTGAGTCCTTAACTGATGACGGGAACTGGTTTAGAAGCAATAGAGCCTTTTTGGATTAAGGCAGGAAGGAGTAGTAGAGCTTGATGTCATCCTTACATTGGTGCCATGGTACCCCAAACCTCAATATACCCACTCCCAGAGGTATCACGTACATAATAAATAGTATAGGGAACAAGTAAGAACTCCAAGGGACCTCACTGGTCAACAGTCAAGAGGTCAAACAAGGAGTCCCCTAGCACAAGCTTCTGGGTTCACTCCTTCAGAAAGGAACAGCCAATGTAAAATATTGCCTACAAGAGAGGTGGTTCAGAAGGATATAATAGTTGATGGTATCATAGTTGAAGCCACTGAGAGGTCCAGCACAATCAACAGGAACATGCTCCCCCTGTCCAGTTCCTAACATTGAGCAACCACCAAAATAAACAAAGTTGTCTCTACCACAGCCAGGCCAGTAACTAGATTTAAATGGATTTAGATCTATTTCATACAAGAACCCATAGAGCTCTAAGGCTCTATTACCTCACTACAAAATGGTATTATACTTTATAGAGAGATCCATGGATGACATTTTCAACAAAAGCTGCCAACTGCCTCCTTTAGTTGGAATTCTGTCTTTTTGTCATTCCCTTTCTGGCTTATTTAATAAACCAGGATGATCAAAAGTCTCTCATTTCTCCAAGGATCCTGTTCATAACTTCATGTTGCAGAAAGTGAACAGCATCTCATAATATAGCAGTTACCAAAGCTGCATCCATTGGAACTGTATCAACTACAGCATCCAGGACATAGAATGTCTGAGTGATTTTATCTGCATTGTGTCTTGCAAATTGTTCATAGCATGCTATCATGAGCAATTTGCATAGCACTTTGCAAATAAAATCACTTAGTTCTGCTCTGACCTGGGTGCTGCATTTTCTATTTGAGGATTAGTGAGTAATAGACCTCTGACTACTGGAACGAGCTCCTTGCAGATATAATGGTAGCAGGAGATCCCATTAGGCATCAACAACAAACAGCAAACTAGGCATCTCTCCAGATGGTTTCTATGGTCCTCTTTTTCCTGTTCAAGCACTGTAACCACAATTTAATTTATATCCTCATTTTCTTTGAGACTGGCACCTTAAAACAATCCGTGAATTTGATCATAAATTTATTTGGAAACTTTTACTTTTCTTGTAGGCTCTAAGTAATAGCTACAATTCTGTAGCAATTACTAGTGTGAAATGAGTAACAGCTAGTAGCACACAGGTCAGGTTTTATTTATATATACAGATTCCACAACACTAGATTAAATGATGTTTTACATGTAACATCTAAAGTACTGATACAGAAACAGATTGTTAGTTAAGGGAGTGATCATCAGGCCCATTATGATTTGTGTGCATTTCCAGGACTGAGCTAGCTAACTCAGGCTGGCCATCTAACATACTTAATTCTCAAAGCAGTTAACAACATAGCTGTAACGAAGCAGAAGAGCCTAGAGACACTGACTTATCTGTCACATTTGATTGTATCAAAAGCAATTCCATAGTGATCCCGTCTGACAGTTGAACCCTTATGCACTTCAAACATAATATTGTATTTAAATTATGTAGAATTGCAAGGTAGCTTTTATTTCCTCTAGCCCTGGAGACATGCCAAACCGTCAAAAAGGAAGGCATATTGTCCTTTTATGATACACCCAATTTCTGTTCCCTACATTATCCTCATTAAATTTTCCAAACAGACAACCTTGAAGTACCATGCTAAACATTATTAGTTTAAATGACTGGGGTCTCCACTTTTCCCTTGAGGTGCCCATCTCTAAGGAAGATGAGATTGTGTGTCCCCGTCCCCCCATCATAGTAGCTAATTTCCACACTCTGACACACATGCTTTTTTTTCTAGGTGTGTTATGGGCAGAGTAATGTATTCCAGGCTACAGCTCACCAAACACTTTCTGAGTTAGGTCAGAATTTCAAACTTAAGTTACATTGTGGAGAAGTATCAGCAACTGAAATCAAAGATAATATGCCTTCAAGAACACCATAGGATTACACCCAATATCTCAGTTAGGGTCACCACTGCTATTAGATTCATGGATGAAAGAGACGTAAAGTCAGCAACCACTCTTGCACTGGCAAGGTCTTCTGCTCAATCATTCTGGAAGACAACTGACATCAATGTTCAAATATGCATTGCTCTTTATAGAAGAAGATATCATAGTAGCACCTCTTCTCCCTACCCAAGAGAAAAAGGCAGCTTGAAAGAGAGCGAGAGAGCTTGGTTTCCATACTTCTCCACCAAGCCACAGGATGGGGATTGAGTCAGTCGCTAGCTGAACTAGTATCCAAAGGGATTGGGGCTGTGATCCCTTGCGTCTACTAGCAAGATGGCATTACTTTCTTCTTCAAACGGTCTAGGAGGGTGTATGTGCACCCCTATTGCATCCTTCTCCTTACCTTTCTAGGAAAGGTACTAATGATACCAATGGGGCTAGGAGGGAGGCATTACTGCTTTCAGGGCCTCCTTGTTTCCCCCCACCAGCCCCATGCAATCGGAGGGGGGTAGTCGCACTTTGCCTCCTGCCTCAAATAATTTGATCACACAGATTTTAAAGGTGCATTCAAAAAAATGTTTAGACTGAATTCCTACATATACTTATTTCCCAGTAAGTCTTACTAAATGTAAGAAAACTTACCTCAGAGCAGGTATACATAAGACATTATTAAATTTCAGACTGCTTTAATTTATGTTCCTGTTCATTTGTTAAGGATTACACTAGACAACCGTTTAATAAGTAACAAAGCAATCCAGAGCTTGGAGACAGAATTTCATAACAACTAATTTTTCAGATGAATGTCCTCACGATTTCAGTAAGTTATTCCAGACTGTTTGTCTTCTTCTGAATTACACAACTGACAGAAGATTGCTTGTCCTTTATTTCAGAATGTCATCACTACCTTTAAGAACACCATCAGAAGCAGAGTTACCAGACTGAAAACTTGAAAGTCTTCTGTACATTAAATGGTTCTGTAGGAAAGGAAATTTCAGTAGGTGTGGTTTGTTAGCTAGTTGTATTTCTTCTTCTACAGGCACAAGTGCCCTCTTCAGGTTTCAATCTGGCAACCCTAATAAACTTGATATGAACAACTAAGTATGTTTTCAGATGGTTATGCTGCATATTACCGTATTTTTCGCACCATAAGGCGCACTTTTTCAATTTTCTTCTGGAAGGGTGGACCCTCCTCGGCGCCCTCCGCCATCCCTAAGCCTTTCGCGCTTGGGACCTACTGCGCATGCGCGGCGGCGGCGAGGGAGGCGGCGGTAAGTGGCGGAGGCGGCGGAAAGCGGCGGAGGCGGGGGGCGGGCGGCGACGGAGGCAGAGGAGGAGGCGGGACCGAGGAGGAGGCGGCCAAGGGAAAGGCTTTCTATCGCCTCCCCCCCCTCTTCACTCCATAAGACGCAGCTGATTTTTCCTCCTACTTTGGGAGGAAAAAAACTGCGTCTTATGGTGCGAAAAATACGGTATATAGAGTGGTATAAACCCTTTAAGATTACATTTCATCCCTTGCCTTAAATAAAAGTGGGTGTGAAGAAGAAAAACTTGAGAAAGAGGAGAGGTGAGTGGACAGGCATCAAAATATTTTCTCTTGTTGACACTGTTAATGAGATTTGAGGACACATATGGTATTTTTAAAAGGCTTCAAAATAAGTAATTATCATACCTGCAATGATATCATCCATTTGTTCTAGAGCAGCTTCAAGCATATGGCTAGCATCAGAAGTCATGGTTTCTTATCTTGTTTAGACCTTCCTTTATTGGTCTACAAGAAAGGAGAGAAAGCTCATAGTTATCAAATCACAGTGAGATTGCCATCAGTATTAGTTTAACAAACCACCAGCAAAGGACAGCACATTTAAAATAACAAATATCTAAATGGAAAACAGTATCCTAGAGTAAATTTCAGGCATGGTATGAAAATCTCTTCTATGAAGTTTTTCAGATGACTGATGCACAAATCTGAATACATTATGATTTAATTTTGAGCTGTACTATTTTTCTTTATTTTTAAGCATTGTTTTATCCCACTCCATCCTCCTCTCCTTGTACATGAAATTTATACAGAAAACTACAGAAGTTAAATTTGAAATATCGATCCCAGTCTTAATTTTTCTACTCCACATCTTAGCACATTCTCTAAATAATTCCTATCTGGTTCCCACATCCTCTTAGTTACTGTAACCTGTTCAATTTTATCTGTATTGTTCAATTTGCAATTTGTTATTTCCACATTTAACACATTAACTATATACTTATATCAATTTGTCAGAGTCCATCTTTCCAACCTCTCTCTAAAACAATTTGTGTACCTGCTATTAATTTGTCAACCGATTTTTCTTTTTGTATATTTCTCACTCTCGTTATCCTTGCATGTAGTACATTTCTATTGACGATTACTATTTGTACATTTAACATTCTATTGATTCCTCCTCCAATCGTTCTCCAGTATTCGTGCACTCACTCACATTCCTATATCATGTGATTAAACAACCCTCCTTGTTCACAAGCTGTACTTGAAGCAGTTATTTTCAAGTCAATACATAATCATTCTTATACAGAAGAGAACAATTTTGAAAAAATGAAAGTAAAAGAAGAAATAGAGCTTTTGAAGCCCCAGAAGGCTAACTTCAAATACTATTTCTTGCTTGTTATTGAAATCATTTCTATAAAGGAGATAAAAGATATTGATTTCCGCCAGTTATATCTCAACTTTATTTTAGTAAGTCCAAGAAAGCTTGCTAATTAAAACACACACACATCTGTGCATCCATGCAACGATTAAAAAAACATCCTGCACCACTCAAAACCGTATTGGAATTTTAAAAAGTACTCATGTTGTTATCTAAGAACCCAAATCCAAAAGTCTGAAACTCAAAAAAAGGGGCTCAGGTGGATGATCTCCCAATGATCCTGTCTGACATCAGAAGCAGGAAACCCCAACTGGGAAGCCTTGCCTGGTTTTTCTTCTTTTCACAAAGACTAAAATGGGCACAGGTCACAAATAAGGTGCAAGGACTTGCTTATCAGCTAGCTGCCAAGCAAATGCCTGGAATAGCACAATAAATCAGAATATCTGCCAGCAGCTTATCATTCAGGAACATAATAAATCTCATCTAAAATACTGTAATTCGAAAGTTCATCAAGTAGCCTTAGGAATTGTGTTTGAATTTCAACCAGAGTATCTACTATTGGGACTAATTGATTTTAAACTTGAGAGTAACACTGAAAAATTGTTTGTATATTGTATATCGGCGGCTAGAATGACCATAGCCAGAAGGTGGAAAGAAGATCGAACCCCGAAAATAGAAGATTGGAAGCTAAAACTTATAGATGTCATGAGCATGGACTGTCTCACGAGAGCACTGACACAGTATAAAATTATAAAGTATACTGATTGGTCCACAATCAGAAGATTTATGTCGGAGAGAAATATAGAATGGATAACTTCAATAGATTAAATCCAGCAGTTTGAAGCTCAGTAAAAATTTACTCAATGTAATCTATGATAACAATCATGTGTATGGGAGAAGGACAGGATGGGAAGTACTCTTGTCCTATATGTATTGTTGTGTTGTAGTAATGTCTATACGTTAAATGTGTGTTTTTATACTTTGGAAAATTTAATAAAACTTTGTTGTTTGTTTTTTTTAAAAAAGAAAGTTCATCACCACCGCCCAGTTCCCCATTGTCCCATTCAGGAGGGAAAAGCAAATCCCATCACCTGAAGGCCATTTAACCCAAACAACCCATCAGGGGCCACTGTCATAGACCATTTCCTTGCCACAAACGTCTCTGCCCTCAGAAGGGGAATGAACACTAGCCAGCAACAAATGCAGGTTTCTCCAACAAAACTTCACCAAAATTCTCATCATACCAAATCTACCAATTTCAGCTGTAAAACATAACAACAATTAAAGTACAACAGACCAATGAGAAAATACACTGTAATTTTGAGCCAATCAGAACAAAGTCCATTATTTTTGAAGACCCTAAAATACCGGTAGTCACAGATGGAAGGCCATATCAGATCTGGTATCCTTTCTCTACTCTGGCATCCTTCCTTGACCAATGAAGCAATAAAATCAACTTCTGATTCTGTCCTCATCTTTGCATGTCTTAATTGGGAAACACTGGTGTCGAAAAACCAGACGCAGACCTGTTTTTTGGGACAGCAATATCACTAACCTCTGCAAAAGGTTTTATTCTTTTAATGGAAGCAAAACGTCACTAAAGGATGGAAGAAGAGCATAGCCCAGCTTTTCTAAAAGGCAGTTCTGAACCTAGGTGTGCCTACTGGAACAGTACTTCCCCTATTTGGTCGTAGTGGGATTGACAGATTTATCTCTATGAAATACAGAATTTATTCTACTTGGGTAACATGCATCCTTTGCCAGAGGAAAAAAAACATTTGGCTCTAACCAGCAGAGAGGAGACTACTTGTTGCTATATAGAAGCTGATGGATCTCCACATCTCTGTGTAAGAGACAGAGGCTTCCCACATCATATGGGGTGATGCCCCCTACCCTACACGCACAGGTTACACTGGCATGTATGAGAGTAAAACAGAGACCATCAATGCTCAGATCACAAGCTGCTCCTAGTGCAGTGGGTCTCAACCTTCCTAATGCCGTGACCCCTTAATACAGTTCCTCATGTTTGGTGACCCCCAACCATACTTTTATTTTTGTTGCTTCTTCATAACTGTACTTGTAATGTAGCTGTAATGCTACTGTAATTGTAATGTAACTATCCAATATGCAGGATGAAGTTTCATTTGGCACAAATACCTGGTACGCCCAAATTTGAATACTGGTGGGGTTGGGAGGGGATTGCTTTTGTCATTTGGGAGTTGTAGTTTGCTGGGATTTATAGTTCACCTACAATCTAAGAGCATTCTGAACTCCACCAATGATTGAATTGAACCAAACTTGGCACACAGGACTCCCATGACCAACAGAAAATATTGGAAGGGTCTGGTGGCATTGACCTTGAGTTTAGGAGTTGTAGTTCACCTAAATCCAGAGAACACAGTGAACTCAAACAATGATGAATCTGGATCAAACTTGGCACGGATACTCAATATGCCCAAATGTGAACACAGGTGGAGTTTAGGGGAAATAGACTTTGACATTTGGGAGTTGTTGATGGAATTTATAGTTCACCTACAATCAAAGAACCCTACCAACGACAGAATTGGGCCAAACTTCCCACACAGAACCCCCATGCCCAACATAATATACTGTGTTTTCTGATGGTCTTTGGCAACCCCTCTAACAGTCCTCCCCCCCCCCCGGGGTCCCAACCCTCAGGTTGAGAAACACTGCCCTAGTGTATTTTGTGATTTTTAATATTGCTACATCTTTTTGCTTGTTAGGTGCCTGGAAAATCACTGGATGAAAAAGTGAAGGATACATTTCCAATCTAAAGAAGTAGAATAAAATATTAACACATATGCGCATGTGTAAGTCAACCTCATATAAGTTAAAAGCAAGTGTTAGGGCCAAAATTATGGATTTTGATATGATCTGTGCAAAAAATTTGGGTCATTCCACAGAAAGGGGAAAACATCAACGCCATCTCAGGGTCCAGCCATCTCTGGCTGGCACCATTTCCCAATCTAGGCATTCAGAAAGGCCAGAAACTGTGCCACAGATGAGAAAGCAGAAAGGATTGGCACTACTTTTAGGTTGTCCTGGGATGGAGAACTCTCTTCCCCTTCACTACTTTACTCAGAGGAGGTGAGTGTTCCTTTTTATGACAGTTAAGGTACAGTACTCACATTAACACATGGATAACTCAACTCAAGTTTGCTGGGGTTCACTTTTGTCTAAAATTTCCAGACTTATTGATTTACTGTAGTTTGCAGACTTATGCTGGCTCTTATTATGCTCTATCTATCTATCTATCTATCTATCTATCTATCTATTATAATAAGAGCCAGTATGATTTAGGACTCTGGTTTAGGACGCTTAGCCAGGGAAACTCACTAGGCAATCCTGGGCAACTCACAGTCTTTCAGTATCAAAGGCGGCTAAGACAAACCTCCTTTGAACAAGATGGCACACAATATCATAACAATATTGCCATATAAATGTTACACAGCTATCTGCATATTTAGAATCTAAGTGTCTCTAAAATGATGTGATTAAAAATAATAACTATACAATTTGATCACAAGAAAGATTTTTAAATTTAATTAAATTATATATGTGTGTGTGTGTGTGTGTAAAATTAGTGGCAAATGCCATCCTAACTGTAAGAGCTTCATGTTTTCTAGGTTTATGACACCTGAAAATAGTTAACAGATGTATTTTGATGTTTTTCAGCACACCCTGACTTGCTCAACCTGAGATTAACAAAGCTCTTCAGGTGGTAAAGCCAATGAAAAAATGTTGGCCCAAAGTCAGCTATTCCTGCACAAAATCTCTTGTTTTAAGTGTGCCATTCACAAGCTGATTAAAAGTTCGTATCAGGACACATTATTACTTCAAATAAATGAGTGCCCTTTTCTGAAAAAATTCTATCTCAGTATGTAGACTTGTCTGCTAAGTATGGCTGTTACTTTACTGACCATTATGATCTCTGCAAACATAAAAAAAAGTTATGCGTTATCATAGGCAGAAGGTGCCCAAATTGTTTTCTTTGCTGTGCATTTACACATTCAGGAATAAAGTATTTTTAACCAAAGTAATGTTCATTAAACAGACACGTGTACATTTCTGTTCCAAACAAGATGTTACATTTCTCTCAAGGTGACATCCTAAAGAGGGGAATGATAGCGCATAGATATGAGTGGCACTTTTACTCTGTATTGCTCAAAATATCTACACCTGTAGTCATAGCCAGCATGGTGTAGTGGCTTGAATATTGGTCTAGGACTCTAGGAGACTAGGATTCAAATTTCTAAGCAGCTATGGAAGCCTATTAGTGATCTTGGAAAACTCAGCCTCAAAGCGAACCAATGGCAAGCCCCCTCTGAAGAAACCTTGCCAAGAAAAGCTTGATAGGTTTGCCTTAGGGATGTCAAAAGTCAGAAGGCACATAACAACAAAATCCCGCAGTCAGTCACAGAACTACAATACTAAAGAATTATGACTAGTGACTGTAAGCCTGGGATTGAAAATGGTAGACCTCTAGATGTTGAGCTACGTACCAGAATATAAAATAAGAACTGATGGCACTTTCACAATACACAAAACTAAGATTCAACTTTGACAGCCATGGCCCCAGCCTATGGAATTCTGGGATCCGCAGTTGAGGAAGAGGCACTTAAGACTTCTCAAACTCAAAACCCATAAAAACTCTCCACATTAACAATGCAATCTCACTGAGCAATCCATCAAAGGAGCCATACATCCTTTAAATCAAAATTGGGTCAGCTATCATCCAACACACTAGTCCCTTTGATTTTATTTTGGGCATTAGTGAAACAGAATGAGGAGAAAAAAAAGAGTGTCCCTGTTTACAAACAAAGAATAATAACTACTTCAACAAGAGCAAATAGCTTCTCAGAGTCTTAAAGCCACATGTATGGAAGCAGCTAATTATCATGGTTAGCTAGCTTGTTAAACATTACTGTCAGATTTTATTGCCAGCAGTCTTGTTTGTGGGGAAAGGGGAGAGCCTTCTTAGGGGCTGCTGCCAGACTTTGGAACACTCTTCCCAAAGAAGGATGGCCCCCTCCTTACTCTCCTTCCAAGAACAGGACAAATATTTGTGTGCACCAGCATTTAAAAAACATTACGAGGTTGGGCTTTAATGTTGTGGAATGCTGTTTTTAAGATGTTAAGGGTCTGTATAACATTTTTAATACATTAAAAATGTAAATGGCTCAGTTAGTACTCAGAACTTATATTTATACTTTAATTTTGACTTTTGTATTGCTCTTAACTTGTACGTATTGTTTAAAATATAGTTAGCTGCCTTGAGTCCCATTATCAGGAGAAAAGAAGATACAAATTAATAAGTTAATAAACAATTAATTGGGTTGCTTTGAGTTTTTTGGGCTGTATGGCCATGTTCCAGTAGCATTCTTTTCTGCTGTTTTGCCTGCATCTGTGCCAAGCATCCTTAGAGGTTTGTTCAGGGGAAATGAGGCAGGTGGAGAGTGTTTGTGTACACACACACACACACACACACACACACACACACACACACAGAGGAACATGGCTATACAGCCTGAAAAACTCACAGCAACCCAGTGATTCCGGCCATGAAAGCCTTCAACAAAACAATTACAGGCAGTTCATCAGTATCTTAAAAAACTCTTTTTTGGATATACTGTATAAAATAACCATACCAATAACTCAGTTTCCTAGTTTGCTTGGGTAGATCTAATGTTTTCAGACAACAGCAAAACAAGAGGAGGTAAATTTGTGTATTTATTTACTGCATTTTCTCTCACCTTGGGGGCTCAAAGCAGTATACAACAAGTAAAGGAAAAATTCAACGCCAACGTATATACAAACCAAAGAATAATAACTAAAATGATAACATGTAACTATAAACTAAACCTTGAAATCATATTAAACACAGAACATAAACAGGCATTTAAAATTAAAATATAAAATTAATAACATCTTAATATAGCATTAAAATCACAAAATCCATTTATATAATGTTCATAAGTGGATTACTGATCTAATGTGGAACCTGCAAAGTGTAACAATTGGTAAATTTCTAGCAATTGAAACTGGGAATGAGGGCTAAAGCACATATTAACAAACCATAGCTATTAGCTACAGTTCTGAAGATTGTGAAAGGGCTTAACCAAGGGTCAGGTTCCCAAGAGTTCCTTAGCTGCAAGTCAGTTTGTCCTGGTGAACTGACACATCCTACGTAGAGGCAGAACATAGAGCAGTGAGTTCTCCTGAAGCATATATGCATGTGTAGATGGCCCCTCAAATATACTGGACCCAAAAGGTATCAAGCAGCACTCTGAATTTAGTTCAAAACACAAGTGGATGGTAGGTGGGGAGGAACTATCACTTTCAGCAAGCTAATGAAGTCAAAATATATGCCTCTTTTCTATACTCTTAAGAGAACATAAATTCAAATGAAACCTATTCCTTTGGGTGCAAGAGCACTGATCCACCTTTTCATTAAATGTAGATAATAAGGCTCCCCTGAAGAAATATTGGTTTTGCAGAGGGATTTCCTGCCATAGCTTGTTTACAATTACTTTTGAGCTATGTAGCAACTTCATATTGCCTGGAGGAATAACTTAAAAGCTACAAAACAAATGTGAAGGAGGGTGTAAATCCACACATAGGGTAGAAATTGAATGATGGAATAAAAAAGCGTCACCTCTCCTACTGTGTGCAAAAATAATTTGGTTTTTTTCCCACACCCTACTCAGGTTCAGGATTCTAAACTCAGAAGAAAAAATGAAGACCACTTAGCCTTATGTCACATTATAATCCCTGAGCACACAGTACTGATGTGTTATGTAAACAATAACAGCAGATTACTCAATAAACCACTCGCTTGGAAATGTGAGGTTTTTTTATTTGTCCGCATGTTAGTTAGAAATGTCGTGGCCAAATGTGTCCTGAGCTAAACATAATCAGAATGTTTTAGACGGTAAGTGTTTTAGACATCAAGTGTGTTCTGCTAGATGGCTTTAATTAATTATTATTAATTAATGTTGTACGTAGTGGTTTTTAATGTAATGTTTTAAAAAATGTTTTTAATGCTTTTTAATGATGTTGATTATATGGTGTATTTTTATATTGTATTGTGGTGTTGCGGCCTGTAGTGTTGCATATGTAAGCCATGCTGAGTCCCCCTGCGGGGGTGAGAAGCTACGGGGTACAAATACCATAAATAAATAAATAAATAAGTGAAAATAAAAAGGACAAAAGCACGGTGATCCCCCATGGCAACAACATTATAAATGAGCAGATTCTACGCAAATTCTGCTATGATAATCCAGTCTGTATGATGGACATAGTCCACACAATTGCAAATACTTCCTGGAATATTTTCCGTAACCTGCTAAAGCAAAGTTCTGAAAAGCAGAAGGTGCGTCTGTTTGTGGCAAAAATGGGAGGGCTACAGCCATTTGCTACTTTGACGGATGGATTATCAGGAACATGGTTGAAAGGCCTAATGCCATTCAAACAGATCTGTCACAGCTAGTTTTACTTATTTAAACTATTATACAATGCCATGAACTGACCAAGATTCACACAAGGCAATTAACAGAGTAAAAATGAATCTAAAATGAGCTTGTGGCTCTCATTTTACCATTTATTTTACTGTAATGGTGCTGAAGAAGCCCACATTAATTAAAACTTACTGTATATATTTGTGTATGACTATGGAAATTTTAACCCAAGAAACCTGTGTCGACTTGTCCACAGATCAATGTAAATATTATACATTAAACCTTAAATGTATAATATTTAATCCTAAATATACACGGGACTATGTGACTAATGTTACTGTCCGAGCAAGCAGGGATCACCAGCATTGAGGCCATGCTATTGTGAACACAGCTGCGCTGGGCAGGGCACGTCTCTAGGATGGAGGACCACCACCCCTCAAAGATACTACTCTATGGTGAACTCGCCACGGGTCAGCGCAAGAGAGGGGGCCCCAAAAAGAGATATAAGGACTCCCTGAAACAGCATCTCAGGCTCGGCCAGATTGATCACCAACATTGGTCCACCCTGGCCTCACATCGGGAGGCTTGGAGATGCACTATCCACAATACTGCGGCCTCTTTCGAGAAGACACGGCAAATGGGTCTCGAAGAAAAACGAAAACGCAGGAAGAACCGCAACTTGGAAACAACATCACCTAAGGAGACTTTCTGCAGTGCTTTCTGCAACTGACCTTGCCTATCTCAGATTGGCCTTTTTAGTCATCAACGCGCTTGTAAAAAGCGTGGGATGAGTCCTTCCCAAGAATCTTCATTCGCGAAGTAATGCCGAGAGAGAAACCTTAAAAATGACACATTTCCTTCTCTCAGTAGAGGATTGAAAGGTGAGATCTTCATCCATCCTAAGAAAACCTAAAACAAGTTCTCAATCTCTGCACTTTGTTGGACATGCAAAATGGTCAGAAGATTTCACCTTTCATCACTCTACTCAGGGCCCTTCCACACAGCCCTATATCCCAGAAAATCAAGACAGAAAATCCCACATTATCTGAGTGTGGACAACCCTGTTCAAAACACATATTGTGGGATTTTCTGCCTTGATTTTCTGGGATACAGAAAGGCTCTCAGAGAAGAGGAGGTTCCTTTCTGATAGCGGTTCATATTGTACTTTAACTTGTATATCAACAAATTCTCTCCTCAGAGTGGTGAAAAGTCTCTTTGAATGACTCGAAAATGGTAGCAGTAGGTGCTGGCCGGAGTGACTGGCTCCAAGGCAATGGTAGCTCTTTCTCCTCTGCAGAATGATTCTTAACTTATCAAATCAAAATTCATACTTCTAGCCCCCAAACCTGACTTCAACAGACACATTAGGTCGACAGCCACAGGAATATACTATAAATGCATTAAATGATTACCATCACTGCTTCAAAACTAGAGTGGGCACCTTGTGGTCCTCCAGATACCATGGAACTACACTGCACAGTCAACACAGCAAGTGATGCAGGACAGTGGGAGTTGTAGTAAAACAACATTTAAAGGACTACAAGTTGCCCAAAACTGATCTAAAATTTTCCTATGGTGTCTGTGTCAAGAACACAAACTATTTATACAAGCAGGGAAACATTATACCACTTTTGGAGGGAGAGGAAGTTTCCCTCACACTACTGTTTTTCACAGTGCTCACAACCCTTCCCTCTCGAATCCACACAGCAACTGGCTACTCATTCAACACACACAAAAAATCCCGGTTTATCTGTTTCACCCTGTCCTTTTCACAAGATATGCCATTACTCTTACCTCAATGAAGCAGCAGTATTTTCATACCCACCAAATCCCTCAACAACACTGGAAATTCTCATAAACTATTGTAATGTAACTAGAGAGATGAAGAGAAATATTCCAGAGAGTAATGAAGCAGAATAATGCCAAACAATAATGAAGTCCTTTTCAGAAGAAAAAAAAACCAGGAAAAATTTTGCATTCTCCCGTGGACCAATAAGGTCACATTACTTGCTCTGCATCTTTTTCTAGTCATACCTGTTGCTGCAGCTTCAGGCAAGCCAGTTTTTCCCAGGCACTCCCTCCTATTTGCATAGCTCAAAGAGCTTCAAACTAACACACTCGATCCTGTATGTTCTTTATTAGAACATTCTTGGTTTATTTGTCTCTCAGCAAAGACTGTTCTTACCGGTATAAATGTGAACCTGTCAAGTCTTTCACATATACAGTATAATACTGATATCATTATTAATAAGACATTCATGTTTAATGTTGAGGAAGAAAATAATAAAACATGCTTGTTCTCTGATTTGGCTAAATAATAAGAAAATGGCACTTGATTTTATGAAAAAAAATACAAATTCCTTAGATCTCTATTTAGGATTTTTTTCGTAACAGGAGCAACTTGAGAAACTGCAAGTCGCTTCTGTTGTGAGAGAATTGGTCATCTACAAGGATGTTGCCGAGGGGATGCCCGGATGCTTTGATGTTTTTTTTTTACCATTCTTGTGGGAGGCTTCTCTCATATTCCCACATGGGAAGCTAGAGCCAACAGAAGGAGCTCATCCGCATTCTCCCCGGAGTCGAACCTCCAACCTATCAATGACTTTATGATGTATGTAACTAGTAACCTCATCTTCAACTGAAATCTGATCAAAAATCCGGCCAAGCTCATATTTTTGTCACTATAAATAACATTGAAATAATGGTCTCTTCTTTTCCCCCAAAAAAATCTCAGGAAGGAAGTAGTTCGCAGCTTAATCTTGAATGAATGAAATCTGGATTTAAGGTGAGTTTAACCCTCTTTTTTTTGAAGAAAGAATGTCAGAAGATTTCTTGAACCTACACAATTCTTCCTCTATCAGAAGAAAAGTCTCTTGAGCCAGGTTGGAAAACAAAAAACATTTCCCGAAACACTCACCTTTACCTGTCCTCAAAGGCAGAAAGTTCAGCTTAGTTGTCGCCTGCGAGAAGTCTCATTGCTACAAATCACTACCTCCATGCAAAGCAAATGACAGATTTCATTCACAATCTCCACCCTAAAGCCACATGCTTAGAAGAGCCCAACCCATAAATAAAATGTTTACCATAAATCAAAGCCCAACCCACAAATAAAATGCTATGATCCCCTTTATGATAATTACTCTACAGCTTTCAACTAATGAGAATTGTCAGAATGATAAGTAGTTAGCAAGTTCTTTTGTCTACAAGAGTACAGGGACCACCATAGTGAGGCTCCTTCTATTTCTATAGTTCAAGTGGCAAACAGTGTTGAAAGAACTAGTTACAAATAAGGTGTTATTTATAATTCATCCACTTCCCCTAGAAACCAACTAAGTTGCATGATAATTGTAGCTTAACGAGACATACCCTATATACTCATATATAATTCTAGAAATTTTAGTCAAAATTCAATGCAAAAACCTGGGTTGACTACATTGGTCAATGTAAGTATTGGAACCCCCAGTGGCGCAATAGGTTAAACCCTTGTGCCGGCAGGACTGAAGAGCGACAAGTCAGAGGTTCGAATCCAGAGAGAGCATGGATGAGCTCCCTCTGTCAGCTCCAGCTCCCCACGCAGGGACATGAGAGAAGCCTCCCACAAGGATGGTAAAACACCAAAACATCTGGGCGTCTCCTGGGCAATGTCTTTGCAGGCAGCCAATTCTCTCACACCATGAAACACGGGGGGAAAAAAGAGTATCGTAACTTAATTCACTTAATTATTATTTTTAAAATCCACCTCTGTCTTTGGGTAGTTTGGCAAAGGGTGAGAGCTTAGTCCATCCATCCCAGAAGAACCTGAAAGAAGAACTAACCCCTCTCTACTCTCTCCGCCATGGCACCACGCATGGCCTTCCTAAATGCCTGAATAGGGAAATAGCAGTAGTGGCGAGGGACAGCTGGGCCCCCAAGGCAGGACTGGTGCTTCCCCATCTCCATGAAATGACCCCCAATTTAACTATGGATCATACACATTTTTGGGCCTAAAACCTGCCTTTAATTTACACATGAGTTCAACCTGTGCATGAGTATCTATAGTAATTTCTCAATTTTTAACAGAGTAGCAATAGCTATTTTATGATTAAAGGAGTGTGGTCTCAGTAAATGATGCAGAAGACATAGTACGTGATTCAAAAGCTGGCCTATGCTATGCCTCATGCTGATTTAATTTTTACAGTGTTGTGGATGGTGAGGCAACAATGAAGTGGGCAGAAGGTAAGCATGCTTGTAACATTCAGCTGGTCTATAGATTTCTGATAGACTATAAGTTGACCACAAGTGAATTTGAATGACCAACTTGGAGAGGGATCTATCTGTCTTAATATCTATTTGCGAACTTTTTAGAACTACTTTTAAGAAATGTTAAAGTGCTTTTTTAATTTGCAAAAATATAATTCTTTACATACCTAGAGAGCTCTGAAATTGTATCTAATAACTCTTTAAAAGTAAATTTCCAAGCTTTGCTGTCAGTCACACATCTTCCTGGGACTGATCCCATTTCTTCTTTCTTGACTTACAACAAAGCCAATGGATATCTTCATGCATCAGCAATAATTGATAACTACGATAGATAAGTATGGTATGCTGTCCACATTATCTGATATGAGAATGCACATGCATCATTAATACAAGAAAAACACTTAAGCACGTGATCAATTTAGCAAGCCCATGCACCATCTCTGTTTTAATTATGCATCACAGTATTGTGTGTTTGCAACAATGCCAGATGACCTCAGAGTTCAGTAACTACCTCGCCATGTCACCTTTTGACAGGACTGAGGCTGCCAGTTAGCAAAAAAATCGTATCACCCTGCTGTCTCAGACCAGAGGCCATATTACTTTTGAGAATCACTATGAAAAAAATCTATCATAGAAAAAGACAAAACGTTTTCAGAAAAACATCTTGTAGAAATTACATAATGGAAAATATTAAGTACCAAAGAGCCTAAAGTTAGCTTTGGTCAGCAGTTCATTCAGTCATATTGTAGGATTACACTGCAGGAATTTGCAATATATTGTTTCAGAAATAATATAAATAGAAATTATTTCTCAAGCAGATATAACCAAATGAGAAGCCAGTTGTTTATGCTTAAAGAGTAGAGATTAAGATACATCTCCTTCCCTCACCCCCCTTTATATATATATTCCACACAAAAACCTTTCCCTATAGTGCCAGTTTAAAGACTGTGTGGCTATACCTTTCCCTTCCTTAACTATTTTGTAGTAGAAAAGAAGATGGAAGAAACAGAGGAAGACAAATGGTAGGTTACATACCTGTGACCATCTTTCTTCGAGTGGTGCTCTGTGAATTCACACATGTGGAGTGACTGCGCCTGAGCAGGCCCCAATGGAAACTTCCCACGTTTAAACTTTCAAGTTTTGGCGGTAACCCTGTCGAGTCCCCGGCAGGGCATAAAAGACGCCACACGCACACACTCTGCAATTCCTACACTGCAAGGCAGCGAGAAAGGGGGAGGCTGGGCGGGTTTGTGTGAATTCACAGTCTCTGTGAATGCACACATGTGGAGACTAGCAAGTCCTGGAGGCAGGAAGAACAAACCAACCATTTTTACGGCCCAAAAACCTGATTTATTGTTAAAAAACAGCAACAATAAGGAACAGGACATATTGTCCAAGTGTTGATGGGGCGAAGCACCCCTAAGCCCAAGAGGGCAATCAGTTCAACATGAACAAAAGCATACCAACACAACACTGAGGTAGCAAAAACACAGCAGTGCCCATAGTTCGGGCACAGTACCAACAAGCATACACATTCAGAAGGCATGGAATCACAATGTTATTTACGAACAAACATTGTGGCAGCTGCAACAAGAAACGTTGCCAAACAATAGAATGAAGCTCTCGGGTATGGGGCGCCCACCCTATGCCCCCTTATGAAGAAAGGGGGGGACATAGAGAAACCCACAACAGGAATAAAACGACTTCATTAATAAGGATAATCAGAGAGAGTACAGCAGATGTGACAATGATCCGGGTACATCCAGAATGCTAAAGAAAGACATTCCTGCAGGGAGCCATGTTCACGGAGGGCAAGAGGAAAGAACCAAATGGCCAAAAGCCGTGTTTTCCTATTCTTGATGTCCAACCTATAATGTGAAACAAAAGTCAAAGGGCTGGACCTAATAGCTGCCTTGCAGATAGAGTCCAAGGGGATGCCCTTAAGAAAGGCAGTTGAGGCTGCCATGGCTTTTGTCGACCGGGCCCGCACTACCGGCGGAGGCAGGTGGTGGGCCAGTTCATAACATAGTTCAATGGTCGAGGCAATCCAATTAGACAATCACTGGGACGAAACTGGTACACCCAGCTTGTTCTGAGCTTAGGCCACAAACAGTCTTGGGAGTCCTACGGGATCGAGAGGTTCTGTCCCGATAAAACAACAGGGCCCTACAAATGTTGAGGAGATGCAGTCTCCTTTCCGTCGGAGTGGACAGGGTCTGGAAAAACGATGGAAGAACAATGTTCTCATTAACATGGTTGCGTGCCAGCAGGTTGAGGGTGAATCCAGCGAAAGCGGAGATCCTTTGGCCGGGTCACCCGGACGGAGGGGTGATCTGGTTGCTTACCCAGGATGGCGAGGCACTATGCCCGTCGTCCTTGGTAAAGAGTCTAGGAGTCCTTTTGGACCCTCTGCCGATGATGGAGGCCCAGGTCTCTACTGTGAGCAGAGTTGCATTTTTCCATCTACATCAGGCTAGGTGACTGGCTCCCTATCTGTCCAGGGACGACCTGGCTATGGTGATCCAAGCTACGGTCATCTCAAGATTAGACTACTGTAACGCCCTCTACATTGGCCTACCTTTGTCAGTGATCTGGAAACTTAAACTAGTGCAAAATGCTGCTGCCTGGCTTCTCGCTGGGGTACCAGCGAGGTCCCATATTACTTCAATCTTGCAGCAATAGCACTGGTAGCCAATTGAGCACCGGGTTACCTTCAAAGTGTTGGTTCTTACCTTCAAGGCCTTGTATGGTCTGGGGCCGGTGTACCTTAAGGACCGCCTCACCCCCTACTAACCTTAGAGATCACTCCGTTCAGAACATCAGGATCTACTTGAAGTACCCAACTTTAAGACTTTTCATTTGATGGCTACTAGGCGTGGAGCATTCACAGTGGTGGCACCTTGCCTCTGGAATGCCTTGCCAGTGGAAACACGAGCCCTCCGAGATTTACTTTCCTTTTGTAGAGCTTGTAAAACTTATCTTTTCCGGCTGGCATTTGAATCCTGTTGATTGGTGGATTGGAAACTCTCTTCGTTTTTAAATGTAATGTACTGTTTATGCATACTGTAAACTGCTCCTAGCCTTCAGGGAGTGGCGGTATACAAGTTAGATTAATAAATAAATAATAAATAATGAGAAACCACCTTCGGCAGAAAACAAATGTCCATGCGGAGAACCGCTCTGTCCGAATGGAAAAGCAAAAATCCTATGAACTGAATATGCTCCAAGGAACCACCGTCCATACGTATCTGGGTTGTTTGATCAGGACTGAATAAAAATAAAAAAGTACAACCAAATTTGATAAGGATTTTTTTTAAAAAGAAAGAGCAGTCAGAAAAACTAGTGTAGGTACAAAAGTGAGTACAAAAATGAAAATTTGGGAGGGAACAAACAAGACTATTTTGTTAACAAATGGAAGGAACTAAATCAGAAATTAAAAGAAATTTTGGACATTTGTTTCTAAAGAACCTGAGGAACGTTGCCATATGTAAAGCCAGATATACGAGCTAACAGTATGTTGAGAATAATGTTGTGGAAAAGGGACTTGAAGTAATTTACTGAATCCAACAGAGAACGAAAAAGAATTAGTCATATGGTCTTCAGCACCCTACCAGATATTGAAAAACCAACACTTACACCTGGCAAGGCAACTGGAGAGGATTCAATGCTTTCAGAAATATTTAAAGACAATACGGAATGTGGGTTCCAATTCTATCCAAATTGTTTACAGAAATAAATAATATAGATAATGTACATTTAGCTTAGTCATCTAGCACAGTAGCACACATCTGTTAAACAAGGGAACAGAGTTGACTTATGTAATTATAGACCACTAAGCTTTAGATGTAGCATCTTAGCTATAAGCTTCAGATTCTCCATAAACTGAAAGATTGGGAAGAATCTATAATAAGCATTATTAAGAGCAAGCAGGCTTTTGTAAAGGGCATTCACTATCTGAACAATGCTTTATTCTGTATCATATAATTAAAAATCTATTTTTGGTCTTACAAAGAGTCTTTCTATAGTTTCTCTGGATCTTTCCACAGTTTTGGATTGAGTTAATCAGCAGGAACTCTGAGATTAACTTGGTAACACCAATACTAAAAAGCGCCTTCTCGGGTTAATGCAGAAACTACAAGACTGAAAGAGTTTGCACATTAAACACAAGTTCAAAGGAGCCCTCCCTCCAAAAGTCAATGTTTCTAATTGAGTTAGGGGGGCCCGGTGGCGCAGTGGGTTAAACTGCTGAGCTGCAAAACTTGCTGACCAAAAGATTGGCAGTTGAAATCTGGAGAGCAGGGTGAGCTCCCATTGTTAGCCCCTGCTTCTGCCAACCTAGCAGTTCGAAAACATGCAAATATGGGTAGATCAATTGGTACCATTTGGACGGGAAGTTAATGGCGCTCCATGCAGTCATAGGCCACATGACCTTGGAGGCATCTACGGACAACGCCAGCTCTTCGGCTTAGACATGGAGGTGAGCGCCACCCTCCAGAGTCGGACATGACTAGACTTAGACAATGATGTATTGTGGACTTCTTCAGTTTAACATTTACTTCAACAATATCATTCAGACCTCTGCACCAACAATTGGGGATAGAAAACTTGACGTATTGTTGTATATTGGTGAAACAGTTTTGATCCCACTTTCTCAAACTAATCTCAGATAAGCCTTGAGGTAGCATTGATGCTTTCTCTTCTTTTGTTTAGCCTTTCTTCATTTAGTTTATCCTTAATTAAGCAATGCTACAAGGATGAGAAACAAAAGCACTCACTCAATTTGAAGTGCCTGGAAAAATGAATTATGGTTTCCACAGACATTTTTCCTTGGTATCTTGGTAATATATGAAAACTTGAATAACTGTTTAAAGTCCATACATTTTTTACTGGACTTTCCTTATTCATTTTATTTTCCAACAGAACTTGCCTCTGCATTGTGAACTTCTACTTTAGTGAAGTATCAAGTTGTTTAGCAGAACTCATTCACAAAGTCAGTCCCATATAGAGTATGGGCATAAAGCTATTGCAAGTTGATGGGCAAGTAATGTATCTGTAAGTTGTATGGCTCTCCAGAGATTTTTGAACATCATCACCCAGCATTTCTTACCATTGACTATGCCCACTAGGACTGCAAGGACTTGCAGTTCAACAACAACTGAGACTCTGTTTTGCATGATCCATGCATATGACAAAGGACTTGGCTTCAGCCAGTTATGCGGAATCAGTCCTTCAGGATGACTGTGTGAAGAATCTTTAAAAAACTATGAAGTGTTGAGGGCGATGCAAATAGTCTGTACTATCAGATGACATGACATGGAATGCTTTTGTTTATATATAGAGCAAGTTTATCAGCAGCATGCTTCACATACCTGAAGTTTTCAGCCAACATAGGCCTTCCAGTGTGTTATGCATACATGAGATGTTTGGACACTCCTTTGTACATTGAATATGCCAACAAAAGTAATATAAACACATATTTTAGGAAACAACAGCAAACGTGTTTAATCATTTTGATAAGCAACATTATATTCATGCAGGCCTCAACACACAATGTTTCTTCTGAATAGTTTAAAACATTTTCAATTCAGAGGGTATTCCATTTTAGATTACTTTTGATAGTGCATGTTTTAAAAGCTGCTTGCCCATCAAGTTGCCAGGGTTTTTGTTTCTATTAAAAAGATTGCTGTAACTATAAAAGAACGAAGACATCAAACATCAAAGTGTAAACAATAGCATAAAAGAAGTCAAAACAATAAAACAAGAAATGCTACACATAGAAAATGTACATAAAATAGCTGATTAATTGGTAGAATGGGTACTGTGGCAATTCTTCAGACTATAACCATTTCTTAAACCACTGATGCTTATTGCATTTTTTAAAGAAAGCTTTGTCTGATATATTCTGTGAACAAACAATATACCAGAAGAGAGTATAATATATCGGGTTTTGTCGTGATGCTCAAACCACTACACCATATTGGGTCTTAATATTATTTGTGTGTTTTTATACAATATACAGAAAGACAGAAGAATTCAAGTGTTGGATGTAATTCCATGCACCCTATTCAATGTGGCTCATGCATATTATTAAGTCTTGATTTTAGTATCCTTACTAAATTATTTGAAACTTTACTTGTGCTTTTCATCTGAACATTTTAAACATTTGATCTTGAAAGGTTTTCCAAGATAAATTTTAAGAGTACTACCCTAACCTTTACTAAAATATGCTGAGATATTTCCTTTTAACATTCTATTTGTAACCTTTTAGTTCTCTAGGAAACATTGGGAAATTGCGTACATTAATAACAACAACAACAACAATAGCATCACCTCCACTACCAGCAGGACATTTTAAGGCAAAATGGATATTCATCTGTGTTTAATTGCTGTTTCCTTTGAGTAATACATGCACAGATTCTCCCTTACAGTATGTTGCTGTGCAATGCCATCCTTAGGCTTGCACAGACTGCCAAAATAATTAATCATACTAATTAATATCCAAATCACAAGTAAATGAAATGCAAGCCTGACGGTGACACAAATATCCACACAAGCAAAACAAAAACCAAAATAAAACCCAATAACAACCCAAACAAACAAAAAACTGACAAATTAACACTGGATAGAAATAAAGATTCTACCTCATAAAATGCACCGCGTTTGCTGCTGCATAGAAATGTAGAACATATAAGTTATTACTTCCAAGATTTTGTTTAAATATTAGTCTTTTATCTCTGTAACAGACTGGATTCATTTTGGAAAAGCACAGTTGAGTACCATTAGTATAACTCTTCATCATATTAAAGAATATTTAGAACAGCGAGTCATTGGAAAGTATACTAAATGCACATTCTGAAAAAGATGCAATCATTTGGGCTGGATATTAGATTTCGCATAAGCATACACATTTTTACACACAAAGTTTTGATTGCAACATATGGTCTGCAGCTTCCAAATCAAACCATCATCCACTGGTGTCTCTTAGAGATGCTTGCACATTAAGAACAGCTTTTTCTCTAAGAATTTTCAGCTATGCTTACATTTTTCAAATATGACAAATTAAACCAACAGATAATCATTAAAAAATTCCAAAGACACTGAAGTCACAGATAAAAACCTGCAAATACCATCATACAGGCGCCTCAGAACCTACACATAAACTCATTATACATTTAGATTTTAAAAAAACAAGGAAAGCCTCATATTCAACCTGTTTTCACCAGAGCTTGGAAAAAAGCAATTTTGGATTACAATTTCTACAATCCCCTAGCCCGCAAATCCAGGGACCATGCTGGCAAAAAATAACTTTTGCAAGTTTGGTTGTTAATCATCAAATACAGTCCGAAGTAAAACACAAAATTTTTAATACAAGGTTCATACAGCCTAATGTATAAAAACGTAATTTGACTATGGATGAATCACTCCCTATTTTAATATTCAACTAAAGATACACACCTTAACATTAAAATAAGAATCCATTTGTAGGCAAAAACCAGTTACTGCCAAAACCAACAAATCCAAGATTATGATATGCAACTATGTAATCTCAATTTCAGATCTTGCATGACAACACTGATCGGATGTCATCAAGTTCTCAACAAGAAAGCTACAACACACCTCTTATGATAAGAAAAGTTGCTTCTCATACAACTTAACAATGGAATAGACTTTTAAATCAGATGAACTGTGTGCCTATCTATATGTGTACACATGCTTACATGCATACCCATACAGGAATAAATTACAATTTTCATTGATGCTGATGTACAGATAAGCTATGCCTGCACCTAGTTTATGTAGCTGACTCAAAACCAAATATTTGTCTTGTCCAGCATTATAGCAGCCTGACCATTTCTTAAGGTAATCCCACAACTGGGCATGACTTACTATTTTTTCCATTTGACTTGTTTATCACCTGACAGGCACCATCCATTAGCATCCTTAAAGGCCACATTGATCACAACACCCAAACAAGAACATTCCCCACAGTTGGGACAAAGAAATGTGTACATGGTTTGGGTCCAGCCTATCTTCTTGATCGTATCTCTTCCTATGAACTGGCATGAGCATTAAGATTTGCTAGGGAGGCTCTCTTCTCGGTCCCACCTCTGTCTCAAGTGTGGTTGGTGGTGTTGAGGAAGAGGGCCTTCTCGGCGGTGGCTCCCTAACTCTGAAACACCCTCCCCAGGAAACTTAGGCAAGCCCCCACACTACAGCACTTTTGGAAAGAGCTAAAAACTTGGCTCTTTCAGCAGGTGTTTGATAATGTTTAAGATAGCAGTCAGACTATTATCTTTAGCCAGGGAAGGCTAAATTGATTGTATGGACCTTTGATCAACAGCCATTGCCATATTTTATTGATTCTATTGCTCTTGTTGATTGTATATGTCTGGTTTTAAATGTGTTATTGGTTTTAATGTTGATATATTGTATTTTATAAGCTGTGTGGCACCATTGTGTGCTATTTATAAGCTGCCCCGAGTTCCTATGGGAGATGGTGGCGGGGTATAAAGTTTATTGTTGTTGTTGTTGTTGTTGTTGTTTGCAGCAATAATTATTTGCCGTTTTGCATGTTAAGAGTATTCTTCGAAATAGTTTAATTAAGAGCATTTTTGCCTTCTAATATACCGAGGAACAAGTATACATATAGTTCTGTGCAAACTGGTCCTCAAACTAGCTGAGAGGGTTGATGTGTATAGATACAGACTAGTCACTTCTTTTAACTGTACTTCATTCATGCTGTCAGGCAAATCAGGATACAAAGACGAATCGGAATACAAAGGCACCACAACAGTAACTTACTAAAGAACTGTTACATTTCTTCTACCTATAAAGGTAAGGGCTATTCCTGCTTTCGCCTACTCAAAAGGCAAATTTCAGTAATGTTTAGTTAGAGATGTTAAGACGAAAGCAGAACACTTTGTGATTTTGCTTGAATTAAGTACTAACACATGCATACTCATGTACACTTAGTTATCTCAAGGGTCATTAATTCACCAACCCTATTACTCTGTAACTACAGAGAGTTAACAACATCTGAAAATTGAGGCCCCCTTCAGGAGCAAAGTAATTCTATACTCACTTTAACTGACTTAATTTCACTGACTTCAGTCGAGTGACTGTGAAGAAAATATGTGCATGTGGGGAAGGGCAGATTTTAATTCCAGTTCCAGCAGAAGAAAAGGACACAGGTTGGGAGAAGCTGGTATCTGTCCCAGATTTAACACTTCCCTAAAATTACACTGCTAGAACTAAATAAATAAATAAATAAATAAAAAATTTCCCTGCAAAGACACTTGCTTCATTTCATGTACTTTGGAATACTGATTTAAGCCTCTCCGGTTTGTACATCAAAACTACAATTTTTGAACTACAAACTTTAC
Source organism: Anolis apletophallus (assembly GCA_030556195.1). Lineage (NCBI taxonomy): Eukaryota > Metazoa > Chordata > Lepidosauria > Squamata > Anolidae > Anolis > Anolis apletophallus. The sequence goes on along the minus strand of JARBWK010000002.1, from coordinate 81,939,167 downwards.
TTTGTGGCGCATATAGTGCAAAGGTCTTATTTTAGACAACTGCAAATATGGATTTTTTTTCTGAATTAGAGTAGTGCACACACAGAGTACTTTAGGGATATAACTGTAACCCTCAGTATCAATTAGCAGTACATTTGGGAAAGCGAAAGACTGATTTTGCAATTACACTGAGCTTTAGAAGGACTCAGATACAACAAAGTAATTTGTTTTTCTTATAATTTATGATTTGCCCATTCATTGGTCAGCATGAGCATACTATTTTGCTTTTAGATGCTCTAAAAATGCATGACGTAATTATTCTGCTTTTTTCTGAAAGTGAAATATCCCAGTTTCACAGCTTCCATTTGGGTCTCTTATTTGTTTGGATTGCTTATTTTGTTACCACTGAATGTAATTTATTCATAACCAGGAATTGTAAATATACAGCATGAGTTATGAAGGAGTTTCAATATTGAAAAACTCATTTATTATTTGTTTTTAATTTACAATTCTACAGCATCATATACAGTATATATAGGAACTAAATTTACATCACTTGTGAAAAATAAAATCTCATAAATGGCATCCAGTAACTAATGGCCATCACCATATACAGCAGTAGTTCCCAACCTGTGGTCCATGGACCATTAGTGGTCTGCAAGAACCAAAATGTGGTCTGCGACCTCACCACTGTTGCCTCAAAACTATGCAGCAACAAGAGCGACTGGTCTCGCGAAACCCTCTTCTAGTGCCAAAGCAACAGGGATGTCAGAAGGGGAGAGGCTAACTAACCACAAAAGATTACTAGCACATCAGCTCTATATTATTAAATATGTTTTTAGGCCTGTTTGATCAATAGTTCTAAATGGTTCAAAAGTACTTACAAAACAAAAGTTCTGGTGGTGAACATTTCAGAACTCTATCAAAATTTCATTATTATTTCATTATTGGCGATTTTTAAGACAGAACCAATTAGGAACTGCCATTTATAACGAAATTTTGAAAGTTCTGTTAGAGTTCTGAAATGTTCACCACCAGAACTTTTGTTTTGTAAGTACTTTTGAACCATTTAGAACCATGGATCAACCAGGCCTAATGGTTTTCTGTGGGTGAGCAGATGGTGCCTACTGGATAGCATATGCTCTGTATCAGAAACTAGAGCTGATGTGGTCTATCCAATGCAATTTTCTGAGTCAGCACCACAAATAACCAAATCAAATCTAAAGTTAACCAAAATTATTCATAACCCTTTTAGTACTAATGTTGGGGAGTGGTCCCTGGTCAAAGTGGTCCTTGGTCAAAAAAGGTTGAGAACTACTGATATACAGTATATAGGACCCCTTCATGACTTTTCACCCACCCTGTGTGTGTGTATGTTTGTGACATCAATAAATCTTAGGAACCAATGCCTAGAAGAAAAGCTAGTCTGATTATTTTTTTAAAGTAATAGCAGCTCTTTTAAAAGTGCATTGCCATATCGGCTCTTATTATTATTATTATTTCAGATTCAGGGAATGCAGAAATTAAATGTTATCAAAAGAGGGTTCACATTTCACCCACTCACCATATCCTATTTAGCATCTTATGTTAAAAAGAGGGAAAGGGTAGCCCTCCACATATTGCTGGATCACACCTCTCATGATTCCTCACCATTGTCACTTTGGGCTGATGGGAGTTATAACCCAACAATACCTGCAGAGATCTAAATCATCATCATCATCATAATAAACATCATCGCACATTTACTCCTTAGTTTTCAATCCTAGAACAGCAAAAGAATTCCACACATGTACAAACGGATGGTAGCAGGTTTGGCAAAACTCAAGATCTGCACTAAATTGAAACTTTAATTAGGTGATGGAATACATATATAACTATGCCACACTATCCTACAAATGAGCATAGGTGGACGGCAACTGGAATAGAAACAAACCACTCCTTGAATGCAGCTGAGACAAGTTTTCAGCTGATACCAATAACCAATCCCACATCAAATGAAAGGCTTACTTAATGGAATACTGGTAGTCCATTGATTTCAGCATTATTCTATATTTCTTATGGAAATGTGATGTTTATCATGGGACTCCTGGTGCTACATAACAACCTTCCCATTCATATTATGAGGTACCTGTTAAGAGTTGGAAAGTGTCACTTTTATCCTTGCTTTAATTCTCCCTCTGTTAAATAACTGAATAACTCTTTTATATGCCTTATCAATTTTGCAGATCTATATTTCTCAATGGAGTACTGTTACAGCTAGTGAAAAGTTACGTTATTGAAACACCAACCCCCAAAATGAGGTTTTTGAGTCAAAACCCTCCAGTCTGAATTGCAAACCCTAGCATGGCCAGCCATAATTAGCATAGCAATGTGTGAGGAACTCTGAGATTTGCAATCCACATGCTTTTCAAATTCATGGAATGTAATATAATATAGGATATTCCTGCTTTTAGTTATAATATAATAATAATAACAAATCTTTATTTATAACCCGCATCCATCTCCCCGAAGGGGACTCGGAGCGGCTTACAAAGGGCCATGCCCGAACAACACATCACCAAAAAAAAAAAACCATCAGAAAACAATAAACACAATAAAAGCAATAAACACAATAAAATACATATTTGAAAACACAAGAACATAGGTGAATCTAAAACAGAAACGACAGGGCGAGCCACATGTACATATAAAATGTTTAAAAACTCGGGGGAGATAACTGGAGTAGTGTCAAAACATAGGGGGGGGGGGGTAGAGGTCTCGCCAAAAACGGAGACATTCAGTTATCCTTCTGCATTCAGACTACTCTGTCAGAGTTAAAATTGGGAAAGGAAAAGAATAGTTAATCTATAAAGGCAAAGCACATACGTACTGAAGGGGTACTAAAACTTTTCAACAAACATTTTTTCTAAAAGAATTAGGTTAAGATGTTCTAGCCTGACAAATTTCTGTTTGAAGAGCTTTCCGTAAATAAGATGGAGAGAGGGCCCTTCCACACAGCCCTATATCCCAGAACATTGAGGCAGAAAATTCTACATTATCTGATTGTGGACTTAGATAACCCAATTCAAAGCAGATAATGTGGTATTTTCTGCCTTGATATTCTGGGATATAGAATTATGTGGAAAGGGCCCAGAAAAATATTACCTGAATAAAAGCCCAGTAAACACAAATGGATATACTTCCTCATAAACATGGACAGGATTTAAACAGGGTAATCATTTAAATGACAAATTCTGGGTTTAATATGTGAAATTTTGCATGTCTGCAAAAGTAGAGGACAAAAGAAGAAATGAGAAATATGTCAATGTGGACACTGTGACCAGGGACTGAGCAATGTTGTTGGATCTAAAGGAAGGATTTCCTAAGCCTTAGACCTGCCACAGGTGGCAGTGTTTCTGACTGGGCATGAAGTAATTGCACATGTACCGTTGATTTTGACAAAAGCCAGCATGATGGATTGAGTGTCGGACTATGACTTTGATTCCCTTCTTGGTCACAAAAACTGACAAGACCTTGGATAAGTTGCACACACTGAGCCCCAGAAAGCTCCATGCCAAGTTTGTCTTGGAGTCACCATAGGTCGGAAACAACTTGAAGGCACACAATAGCAACATATCTTAACCTAGGATTTGAATATAACCATAAACAAATGTCTCAGTAGATGCAAGTCTGAGGCCCCTTCCACACAGCTGAAGCAAATATCACATTTTCTGCTCTGAACTGAGATATATGGCAGTGCGGACTTAGATAACTCAGTTCAAAGCAGATATTGTGGGATTTTCTGACTTGATATTCTGGGTTATATGGCTGTGTGGAAGGGCCCTCTGTTTCACTGAAGGCATTTGACTACCAGTTGCTTCTGTTGCAGGTCCCCCACAGAAGTGTAAGCCACACTCTGACAACCCAAGTCTGAACTTTTCCAATAAAGCAGGGTTGTATAGTGGCTTGAGTGTTGGCTATATTACATCCGCTCACCCTCGGAAGAAGGCAAAGGCAAATCCGCTATGAATCAGATAGGATAGGTTTTCTTTAAAATAGTCATATGTTGCAAATGACTTGCCTTAGCCGATGGTTTGTTGACCGAAATAAAGGCTACTGACTGACTGACTGACTGGCAAATGACTTGAAGCATGCGCTCTGAAATTTTGCAAAATTCAGGCATAAGCAAGACAAATTCTATAAGATAGTTTTCAAATGGAGAGACATTTAGTTTGCCAGGCACATCCCAATTGTGATGGTACAGAAATTCAACCCATGAATCCTAAAACTATTGTACTTCGGAGTACAGTTGTACCTAAGTGGTGCTATTATTTGGGATTAACTAGCAAAGATTTATAGGAATGGGATCTCATTGACATAGTAAAGGCTGGTGCTTGAATACAAAATGCACATTATATCAATGCACATTTCACTAAAAAAAAAAAAGCTTTGCTGATTTAGGGCATAATTCTAAGCATGTCTGCTTAGAAGTACATCCAACAAAATGGGGATTATTCCCAGGTATGAAGGCACATGATTGCAGCCTTAAACTGGCACATTAAAATTAAGCAAACCTTGAAGGTGTTGCCACTTGCAAAGTTTACACCTTTGTTGTTGCAATTTACTTGGAAGCCAGCCTCCAAGTACGGTAAGCCAAAGTTTGAAGTGAGTCAGAGATAGAGAATTCTTAGGCTGATAAGCACATACCAACATCTAACTGAACACTATAGGATTTACCTCTAGAAATACAGAAAATTTCCTTATCCAATTGCATACCACTAATCTTACTAGTACACCATTACAGGGACTTGGGGGTTTCTTTCCCAGACGTACCTGGATATATATTAAGGATTGGATCTGGGACCTTTTGCATGCAAACATGCAAAGTGTGTTATGCGTGTCCCATGGAAAACAAAAGAGCTACACGATTAGCCATTAATAGGAGTTGGAAATTCAAACAATAAGTGCAAGGTAGGAGCACCATTATTTCCACCATCCATGCTGAAGACCTCTAAGAACCTATGCACATAATAATTTCTGAGAACATACCAATATATTTCCTGACCATATGGAGAGCTTTCCATACATGCAACTTGTATGCAGATGCAATAACATCTCCCACAGAATTAAACAGGGTATAGGGGAAGTGCTATAGAGGCAACCTTGCCTCATGCTCTCCATATGTTGAGTGAAAATTGTAATGACTTCTTACAGAATGTATCATCAAAGAAAAAGAGTGATTGAGCATGTGCAGCGCATCTGTTCCCTCATGAGTACCACTACTATGAACATCAAGTTTAAGGGCTTAAAAGTTGATAAAGGTTGACTGTAAGAAGGGCTCACGGTGCAGTATTAGAACATTTCCGTAGCATGTAGAAGACTGCATTTCTTGTTGTTGTGTGCTTCTGAGTTGGTTCCGACCCATTGTGACCTTATTACAGGGTTTTCTTGGAAATATTTGTTTGGACGAGGTTTGCCATATGTAAAGAAAAGTTAAGGTTTCCCCTTAACATTAAGTCTAGTCTTGTCCAACTCTGGAGGGTGGTGCTCATCTCCATTTCTAAGCCGAAGAGCCAGCATCGTCCATAGACATCACCTAGGTAATGTGGCTGGCATGACTGCATGGAGCGCCATTACCTTCCCACCAGAGCAGTACCTGTTGATCTACTCATATTTGCATGTTTTCAAACGGATAGGTTAGCAGAAGCTGGGGCTAACAGTGGGAGCTCAACCCGCTCCCCGGATTCAAACCGCTGACCTTTCCAGTTCAGCGGTTTAACTTGCTGCACTACCGGGGGCTCGATATGAACAAGTGGTAAATTCTGAAATGTAACCATGCACCATGAGAATCCCCCAATGTCAGAGATTTGCAAGGAAAGCCTCTAAATACAAGCAGGTCTGTTTCAGCAAACCAATTATTATAGTTTTTCATCTACACCTGGAGGATAAGAACTCACACCAATATTTAGCTTATTGAAAAAGTACATTGCAATCTCCACAGCCTCTAACATCTCCAATTCTAATAGTTCGTCTTTAAGAATCAAGTTATTGGTTATGCAAAAGATTTTGCCCAAACCTTGAGGGATATGGTCAGTGCCAAAACTAGGCTGGAGACAGGCCAGCTGGTTAATCTGTAAATACGAGTTGACAACACCAAACACACTACAGAACTGTAGCAGTTTGCCACCACTTTAATGACCATAGCTCCATCTTATAATGACCTTATCAACTGGGATCTGTAGTTTGTTGTGACACCTGAGCTCTTTGACAGAGAAGGGTAAATATCTCAACAAATTACAAATTCCAAAATTCCACAGCATTGAGCCACAACAGTTAATGTGGTATCAAACCACTATAATTCTGCAGTGTAGATACAAACTATGTTTCATTTAAGGAGATGAACTCCCATGGCAACAAGTATATCCCAGTCACACTCACACTAAAGGATTAATTTACAGCCCAATGCCATATCTGTGTGAAGATTAGTGTGGTGAGGGGGCTTGCCTTTCCAATATACCTCACAACCTCTGAGGATGCCTGCCATAGATATGGGCGAGACATCAGGGGAGAATGCTTCTGGAACATGGCCATATAGCCTGGAAAACTCACAGCAACCCAGTGATTCCAGCCATGAAAGCCTTTGACAACACGTTTCAGGCCCATTGTTTCTGTGGGCTTCAAACACAATCCAGCGTGGGTTGCAATGCCGCAACAGGATAGCCATGCCTGTCATTCTCCAGATATTAAATCTCAGGGGTTTTTTAAGCACACACACAAGGCACAGAACTCCAATCCTACCGAGCGCATGGAATCAGAAATTACTCCCACTGATTCCAATAGGACTCATTGCTTCCAATGAGGAGCATCACATCCCTAGGAACAATAGAAGGTGCAGCTACTACACCAGGCATGGGCAAACTTGGGCCCTCCAGGTATTTTGGACTCCGACTGTCACAATTCCTTACAGTTGGTAGAGTCTTTTGCTTATCCAACCTTCGCTCATCCAACGTTCTGTATTATTCAATGCAATCTGCCTCCTGCCCGGATCCACGGCTGTTTCAATACACTGCGATGTTTTGGTGCTAAATTCGTAAATACAGTAATTACTGCATAACGTTACCGTGTACTGAATTGCTTTTTCTGTCCATTTGTTATAAAACATGATGTGTTTACTTTGTAAAATCATAATGTAATTTGACATTTAATAGTTTTTTTCCTTAATCCCACTTTATTATCCAGTGCCAGTGAACTACAACTCCAAAACGCAAGGTCAATGCCCAACAAACCATTCCAGTATTTTCTGTTGGTTATGGGAGTTCTGTATGCCAAGTTTGATTCAATCTCATTGTTGGTGGAGTTCAAAATGCTATTTGATTGTAAGTGAACTATAAATCCCAACAACTACAATTCCCAAATTACAAAATCAATCCCCCCCCCCCCCCAAGCTCACCAGTATTCAAATTTGGGCGTATTGGGCATTTGTGCCCACTTTAGTCCAGTGAATGAAAATACATCTTGCATATCAGATATTTACATTACAATTGATAACAGTAGCGAAATTACAGTTATGAAAATAATTGTATGTTGGGGGGGGGTCACAACATAAGGAACTGTATTAAGGGGTCGCGGCACTGGGACAGTTGAGAACCACTGTCTACTGTATTGTCGATGGCTTTCATGGCCGAATTCACTGGGTTGTTGTAGGTTTTTCGGGCTATATGGCCATGTTCTAGCAGTGGTTCTCAACCTTTCTAATGCCGTGACCCCTTAATACAGTTCCTCATGCTGTGCTGACCCCCAACCATAAAATTATTTTATGCTACTTCATAACTGTAATTTTGCTACTTCTATGAATAATAATTTAAGTATCTGATATGCAGAATCTATTTTCATTCACTGGACCAAATTTGGCACAAATACCCAATACGCCCAAAATTTAATACTGGTGGGGTTGGGGGGGAAGGTTGATTATGTCATTTGGGAGTTGGAGTTGCTGGATTTATAGTTAACCTACAATAAAAGAGCATTCTGAACTCGACCACTGATGGAACTGAACCAAACTTGACACACAGAACTCCCATGACCAACAGAAAATAATGGAAGGGTTTGGTGGGCATTGACCTTGAGTTTAAGAGTTGTAGTTCACCTACATCCAGAAAGCACTGTGTAATCAAAACAATTTGGACCAAACTTGGCATTAATACGCCCAAATTTGAACACTGGTGGAGTTTGGAGACAGTAGATTTTTATATTTGGGAGTTGTAGTTGCTGGGTTTTATAGTTCAACTACAATCAAAGAGTATTCTGAACCCCACCAACAATAGAATTGGGCCAAACTTCCCACACAGAATCCCCATGACCAACAGAAAATACTGTGTTTTCTGATGGTCTTTGGTGACCCCTCTGACACCCCCTCATGACCCCCCTAGGCAGGGCCGTAGCCAGGATTTTGGTTCGGGGGGGGGGGCTGAGTTTTGAGACTGGGTGGAAGAGGGTCTACCCTAGCAAACCTTTTGTATTGTTATCCCAATAACCCCATGAATGTGGGATATAATGAGCATGGTGATCAGATCATGATATGAATAAACATAACAGTTTAAATAATGTACCAGTAAGGCCTCCTCCACCCTGAGAATTTGGGGGGGCTGAAGCCCCCTTAGCCCCCCCCCCCTGGCTACATGCCTGCCCCTAGGGGTTCCGACCCCCAGGTTGAGAAACACTGTTCTAGAGAGGCATTCTCTCCTGACGCTTCAGCTATGGTAAGCATCCTCATCAGAGAGAATCAGGAGAGAATCTAGAAACATGGCCATATAGCCCTGACGGCATGACTGCATGGAGCGCCGTTACCTTTCCGCTGGAGCGGTACCTATTGATCTACTCACATTTGCACGTTTTCGAACTGCTAGGTTGGCAGAAGCTGGGGCTGTCAGCTTTAACCCACTACGCCACCGGGGGCTCCTACAACCCATAGCTCTACTATAATGCAGTCTGCCATTTAATTGCTATGGAACTGTGGGAGTTGTAGTTTTGCAAATGCCTCCAGCCTTCTACAATTCTGAAGATTCCACAGCAATGAGCCATGAGAACTAAAGTGGGGCCAAACCGCAGGAAGTCCAAGTCCTGTATACTACTTTCCCCACAATAACCCCAAGGGCTCCCTCCCTCTTTCTTTCTTTCTTTCTTTCTTTCTTTCTTTCTTTCTTTCTTTCTCTGAGAGTTCCAAAAAGGAGGAGAGCAATTAAAATAGGAAGAAGCCCAAAGAAAGAAGAAGTGGAGACTGGAAAGCCTGAGGAAAGGAAGCCGAAGAAGGAGGAGAAGGAGGCAGGTCGAGAGTGAGTCACTCACCTGCTGGAGTCCAGCGCGAGAAGGCGCGCGCACCTCTCCGGGGCAGCAGCAGGAGAAGAAGGAGGAGGAGAAGGAGAGCTGGAGGCAACCAGGCACGGTCCCCTTCAGAGCGCGCGCTCCCCCTTGCAAGCCAGCTAAGGCGGCGAGGGCAGCCATTGGCTTGGGAGGCGAGGCCAGCGGGCGGGTAATGGTACCCACGTGACGGCGAACCGGGGAGACGCAGCAGCAGCAGCAGCAGCAGCACAAGCCACGTCGGGCAGGTCCAGCTCCTGGCTGATGAGAGCAAGAGCAAGAGCGCGCGCCCTTTGGCGCCCCACTCTTTCCACTGCAAGGTTCCATCCTTTCACTGCTCAAGTCTTATTTAGGGGGCATCAGGCCCCTAGCCAGGATTTTGATGTGGGGTGGGGGGTGGGGGCTGAGTCTGAGAGAGATGATCTACCCTAGCAAACCTTGATCCCAATACCCCCATGCACATGGGATATCTTGAGCATGGTGATCAGATCATGATATGAATAAACATAGCAGCTTAAATAATCAATGTTATTTATTTACTTTCATTAACAAAATGTTTAAAATACTTTTTTGCTATTTTTTTTAACTTTACAGCAACAGTCTTCTGGTTTGATAGTGATGTCCCCGATGGATGGAAATCATTGCTAGTCCACTAAGTCAGTGTTTTTCAACCTTTTTTGAGCCGCGGCACACTTTTTACATTTGCAAAATCCTGGGGCACACCACCAACCAAAATGACACAAAATGACACTCTAACACAGAAATACATATAGTTAATATGTTTTTAAGTGTATTTATACACTCAGTGTGAAACCTGGGCCTGTTTCGATGAACACAACAGATATCCTGGCAGGAATGGCAGAAAGACACACACGAAGGTCTTGCTCAACAGCTGGGCATTATAGTTCACCCGCAATCAAAGAGCATTCTGAACTCCACCAATGATGGAATGGAATCAAACTTCCCACACAGAACTACCATAACCAAGAGAAAATACTATAATAAAGCAGAATTGGTGCTTTTAGCAGAAGTACAGTCAGGAGAGAGTGATGCACAAGCACAGTACTTAGTATAGCGGACTAGCTTGCCAAAATCATGCTAAATGCCATTACGAGAATAATGCACTTTGATTGGTAGGTCAGGCACAAGCTGTGATTTGTTAGAGTACATCATGTGCCTTTCCTGATAACACTGGCCGTGATTGGTCTAGCTAGCCCCAACGTGCGTTTGTTTACATTGTAGCTGATTGGTAGGAACAGTGCATGGGCAAATGAAACCGTTCCTCCCTGCTGGCACAGAGGGACGTTTTAGAAATGTTGCTAATTCAAGTACAGGACGCTCATACAGCAGATAACACACTGTGAGAATGAAGAATTAATAACTGTGTAGTGCTGTTTAACAAATAAGAATGTAAGTAGAGTGTACTGCCAAATAATGTGATGTGTAATTGGATAATAGAAATGTGTTAATGATGTGAACCAATGAAAATGATGAAGAAAGGAGGAGAGACGGGACCTGCCGCCATAGCGTGTATAAAAGGGAAAGTTAGAGATTGATCGGGGCTCTTGCCCTGAGACAGCTAGTTCTGTGGGCAGGTCCCGTCAGCTGACGTGTGCAAATAAACTTTGGCTTCATTGCATTACAGTATGGTTGTTACGTTTTCTCTCGTTCCTGTGCTCGCGCGTCCACGCAACCTGTGAGTAAAAAGGTAAAATCTAGGGAGTTTTGGGACTCCAGATTTGCTGCTACAATAAGAGTTTGGTGGGCATTGACCTTGAATTTTGGAGTTGTAATTCACCTATATCCAGAGAGCACTGTGGACTCAAACAATGTTGGATCAGGACCAAACTTGGCAGGAATACTCAATATGCCCAAATGTGAACACAGATGGAGTTTGGGGAAAATAGACCTTGACATTTGGGAGTTACTGTTCCTGGGATTTATAGTTAACACATAATCAAAGAGCATCCTGAACTCTTGCAACAATGGAATTGAACCAAACTTGGCATATTGAACTCTCATTACCAACAGAAAGTACTGAAAGGGTTTGCTTGGGAGTTGATCTTGAGTTTGGAAGTTGTAGTTCACCTACACCCAGAGAGAGAGAGCACTGTGGACTCAAACAATGTTATGTTATGTTGTTGTTTGTTTTCTATCCAGAATCACAATGTTGGAAGGAGGCTTACCACTTTAAGGTCCCTAAAACAGGCATGGAAAAACTTCGGCCCTTTGGGTGCTTTGGACTTCAACAGCCACACCAGAGGTACTCCAAGTGGCCAGCTTCTGGTCAAATGACATTTAGTATAATGCCAAGTTTTAATCTTTCTTTGTTTTTCTGTACATTATAACTGTATTCTCAATTAGCTACTGATACTAAAAACATCTCTCATAACTAAAAAGTGTGTCGGCAACCTGAAATGTTTGGAAAGCTTCACTTTAGGCCCTGACAAACGCCCACCCCAGATGCAGGCATGGGCAAACTTCAGCCATCCCTACTGGCTGTTAGAAATTGTGGAAATTGAAGCCCAAAACACCTAGAGTGATGGCCAAAGTTTGCCCTTGCCTGGCTTAGCTGCTGCTATGGAATAGTGGGAGTTGTAGTTTGGTGTATAAAGGTAAAGGTTTTCCCCTGACATTGTTCAGTCGTGTCCGACTCTGGGGGTTGGTGCTCATCTCCATTTCTAAGCCGAAGAGCTGCCGTTGTCCGTAGACACCCAACTACCACCGCACAGCCCCCAATGCCACATCAATATGAAACCATGGAGTTCAATATAGCCACAGATCTAGGATAAAAACTATCAGTCTGTTTGTCCTTGTTTTTGTCACCCTGTACCCTCTGCCAAATGGCAGATGCAGGTTCGCAGCTTGGGGGTGATCCTGGACTCATCGCTGAGCCTGGAACCCCAGGTCTTGGCAGCGGCCAGGGGAGCTTTTGCACAGTTAAGACTCGTGCGCCAGCTGCGCCTGTACCTTGGGAAGTCTGATCTGGCTACGGTCGTCCACGCTCTGGTCACATCCCAAATAGATTACTGCAATGCACTCTACGTGGGGCTGCCTTTGAAGACAGTTCGGAAATTGCAGCTAGTCCAACGGGCGGCAGCCAGATTACTAACTGGAGCTACATACAGGGAGCATACCCCCCCCCTGTTGTGTCAGCTCCACTGGCTGCCAGTCCACTTCCGAGCTCAATTCAAAGTGCTGGTTTTGACCTTTAAAGCTCTATATGGTTTTGGCCCAGCTTACTTGTCCAAACGCATCTGCCACTATGTTCCACCTCGTAATTTAAGATCATCCGGGGAGGCCCTGCTCTCGCTCCCGCCAACTTCTCAAACGCAGTTGGTGGGGACGAGAGATAGGGCCTTCTCAGTGGTGGCTCCCCATCTGTGGAATGCGCTTCCAAGCAACATACGATCAACCCCATCCCTCCTGGCATTCAGGAAAAAAGTGAAATCGTGGCTGTGGGACCAGGCTTTTGCACATTAGCACAATGCAGCACTTTGGATTGGAATTGTAATGGCAAGGTTCAATACTTATGTTGTGGACAGGACACTGTTTTTAACTTAAGTGCATTTGTATTATGTGTTAATGCTAACTGTATTTTAATGCTGAATGTCTATGGTTTTATATTGTGTATCGGCATCGGATCGTTGCCTTTTGTTAGGCTGCTCTGAGTCCCCCCTCGGAGGTTGAAAAGAGGGGGGTAGAAATGATGTAAATCTGTATCTGTATCTGTATACCTTTATAAAACGGAATGTTTGTATGTGTGTATGTGTGTATGTGTGTGTGTATGCGGAGGGCGGAAGGGCGGAAGGGCAGCTATTTGCATAAAGTCCTTTGATTGGACAGCCTCGCCACTCCAAAATTCTAAGGCACCAGACAGAGGGCAGTGATAGCCACTGATTAGCCAGCAACCCAGAGTCCAGGCCTTTACATTCAAACAACAGGATTTCTTCCCACTGAGGGGAAAAAAGCCAGCAACCCAGAGTCCAGGCCTCTACATTCAAACAACAGGATTTCTTCCCACTGAGGGGGAAAAAGCCAGCAACCCAGAATCCATTCCATGCAGGCCTTTTCCATTTTTTTTTACTCCTTTCTGTTTTACACCAGTATACTTTCACAGGCCAGGGCGGATATGTGGCAGCCACTTTCACAGGCCAGGGCGGATATGTGGCAGCCACTTTCACAGGCCAGGGCGGATATGTGGCAGCCACTTTCACAGGCCACAGCGACCAGTGCGGGTGATGGACCTGCACCAAACTTGGTACACATAACCCCCCCCCATGACATGACCCACGTATTATGGGATTTGTAGTACTTTCCAAGACTTTGGTTCCCACAGACCACTGAGGCCACCAAAAAGGACCAATACAGACCACACTCAGCACACACAGCCCCCATGACCCACTCTACGTCCTGGTGTAGTTTGGAGGAGGGCGGACCATGGATGATGGGACTTGAAGTACCTCTACTCACTTCCCAAGTCCGCTGCAACCCTCATCCAATCACTGATCGAGACCAAACTTGCCATACATAACCCCCATGACTGCCTTCACGTCCTGGTGAGGTTTGGGGGAGGACTGACAATGGATGATGGGATTTGTAGTACTTTTACACCCTCTGTTCCCACAGACCACTGTGGCCCCCAACAAACACCGAGAAAGTCCACACTTGGCACACAGAGCCCCAGTGACCCACTCTACATCCTACTGAAGTTTGGAGGGGACAGAACATGGATGATGGGACTTGCAGTACCTTCCTTCACTTCCCAATCCTGCTACAAACCTAATCCAATGACTGATCAACACCAAATCTGGCACACAGAGCCCTCATGACCCACTCTACAGCCTGGTGCAGTTTACTGTGAGACGGACCACGGATGATGGGACTTGAAGTACCTTCACTCACTTCCGAAAAACAATGCATCCCTCATCCATTCACCAATACAGACCAAACTTAGCACACAGAGCCCCCATGACCCAATCTACATCCTACTACACTTTGGGGGGGGACGGGACACACAGAGATGATGGGACTTGCACTACCTTCAGTAATTTCATGATACCACTGCAACTCCCAATAATGATGGATCAAGACTAAACTTGGCACACAGAGCCCCCATGACCCACTCTACATCCTGCTGCACTTCTCAAATGACCCAGGCGGGGCCGGGTCCCCAAGCTAGTAATAAATAAATAAACAATTCCAAAAAAGAATATTCTGGGCGGGATGGCTCCCCAAGAATGCTCTGAGCTTTCTTAAGGCTGAGGGACCTTTGAAGTTCTTTCAAAGAGGGGAGAGGCTGACTTCTAGTTCTATCATTATTGACTTCGAAATAACTCATTCTTGTTTTAATTGAGCATGCTTTTTGACTTACCATAATGGAGGCTAGTGTTTACTTGCAATTTAGTAAGTAAAATGTTATTTCTATCCCACCTTATCTCCCCAAGGGGACTCATTTAGGTCCTAGTCAGCTTAATCAACTTTACTTCCAAGGAAACGAGTATAAAACTGTAGCTTGAACTGAACCAAGATTAGTCAGAAATACAAGCCCTTTGACACTATAAATTGAACTCCATGCGTCCATTTTAATTGTGTGGCTTTGCCCTATGAAATCCTGAGACTTGTAATCTTGAGATGAGCTATATACTACCGGCAGTGCCTGAAATACAAACATCTGACTGAAAAATGATGTACAGTTAAGAATGGAGGTGAGGCAACAAGAAATGAGAGAAATCTACCCTTCAGAGGGAAAAATTCATTCCTGGAAGAGTTATGGGGAAATCCTTGTTTTCACAACAAGCCATATTTTTCAAAATCCAATTATCACAGGCACAGAAAGTGAGATGAAATCTTCAGAACAGGGACACAGACAGAAAAGCAAACACCACAGAGGTGCTAACCTTTTCCCATGTTATCCAGAGCTTTTGTGTGTGTGTATGTTCTTAAGATATACAGTGTATATATATATATATATATATATAGAGAGAGAGAGAGAGAGAGAGAGAGAGAGAGAGAGAGAGAGCTGGTGATACACTTTATATATCGGGTCTAAAACGTACTTGTTCCGACTTATAAACAAATTCAACTTAAGAACAAACATACAGAACCTATCTTGTTCATAACTTTGAGACTGTCTATACGCCAAATTCCTGCTTTATGTTGGATGGAACTGTGACAGTTACAGTGGAATCATAGTGTTATAATTGTGCAGTGTGAAAAGTTATCCCACTGATCTCAGCAGAACAGACCATTTGGGGTAACCAGGTTGCAGCATTAAATGTAAAAGGTCATTTATATGCTGGTCATTGACCGTAATAAATATTTATGCTTATGGTCATTTAAGTCTGTAGATAAAGCAAGAATTAAGTTTTTTGCACCATTAGCCAAAGTATATTGTCCAGTTGACTAAATCTTTTCCTCCTTTAGTACATTTGTGTGGTAAGAGGAGGAAAAACATGGGAGAATTCCAAGTGGAATATAACACCACTTAGTACACATACGTGCTACAGTTCTCCTAATTGAGCAGACTGCAAGATAAAAGCCTGGTCTGGAAGCAACTTCATAACCTGCTACTCTTCAGCGTGTCACTCAAATTAATGGGGGCGTATAAAAGAAGTAATGTATGTTTGTTCACTTAAAGAGAGCCTATTTCAGTATTACACAGATGTTCAAAAATGTGGCAGAGACTGCCAATGCCTCTAATTTTATTGTAGGCCTTACTTGGTTTTTTTTAAAAAACCTAACCACTGAAATCATAGGAATCTCTACTTTCTATATTTTCCTTTAAAAAAATAAACTTTTACTTAAGGCTTTGTGGTGAGATAAAGCCAGGGAGTGTCTGACCCTTTAAAGGCATAGAAAATAATGGGAATTAATAGGTCTGGAGAGTTTAAGAGAGGCAGGGGTGGACATATCCTGGTTCCAGTATATACAACTAAAGGACTACTACAAGGTAGATTGCAAAAAAGGTTTTAATGACGAAGAAAATACATGGGACAGGGTAATGAAACAAAAGAAAAACATATAAAAGTTTATACACCAGACTGCTGGAGTTAGATACAGAACCAGAGTCGATTAAGTACGTAATGATAGAATGGGCACGGGATGTTGGCCACAGCATTCTCTTACAAGAATGGGAAAGGACTTGGAGAAAAACTATTAAAATACTGGGCTCCACATCACCAGCGGAGAACTGGTACAAAATGTTTTATAGATGTCACATGACCCCGCAGAAAATAGCTAGGTTCTACCCAAAGTCCAACAGTAATTGTTGGAAGTGTAAAGCCCATTTGGGGACATTCATCCACTGCTGGTGGATATGTGGCAAGACACAAAGATATTGGAAGGAGATCCACAAACATACCCAAAAAATTTTACGGGAGAAGTTTGACTTGTTGCCGGAAATTTATCTCTTAAATTTGACTAAGGAGGGTTGGGAGCCAAACAAGGAGAAGTTACTTTATTTTATAGCTGCAGCGGCCAGGCTTGAATTTGCCAAGCATTGGAAAAAAAGAGGAGATACCGCAGACAGAGGACTGGTTAAATAAATTAAGGGACTTAATGGAATCAGATGAACTATACAGCAAGATATATGATAGAAGCGCCAAGGCAAAGGCAGACTGGCAACCTGTTAGGCTATACCTGGACAAATGGAGCGGGAAAAGGAAAGAACCAAAGTAAGGGGCACCCAGAAGGGAAAGGACTCAGAGGATTCAATTGATAAGGTTTCAAGCATGAGAGGTCCTCGATGCCCCGAACTGGAAGACGACTGTATGTGTGTATCCTGTGTACCCTGTTGCATCCCTTTCCTCATGTTCCATCTCACTCCCCTTTTCCTCCCCTCCCTTCCCCTATTCCCCATGTTTTAAATGCAAAAGAAAAAAAAACGAAATAAAGAATATTCAAAAAAAAAATAAAATAAAAATAAAGGCATAGAAAATAGAACCAAAGGGGAAGAGTGAACCATGACTACATATTTTCAAGAAAGTAATGTAGTTAGTTGCATTTGTATTTTTATTTGTGGAAGCTTGCATAGGATTTAGTGCAATAATAAAAATAAAACTGGGAATACAAAAGCTGGTGCATTTTGCTGGCTTTTGTACATTTAGTCCCCCTTAATTTTCCTTAATGCACAAGGATACCTAGGACGGCAAATTGAAGGCCAATTTTACATAGATTTGGGTTGCTGTTTTCCATACTGTATGGTCTTGTAATCAAGGTGGCCATTTGCAACATTCAAGCAGACAAGAGTTCTTTCTTCCATCCTGGACATCCCACAGATATACAAATCTCTTGCCTAGCTTCCAACAGACCCCTCACCCTCTGAGGATGCCTACCATAAATGTGGATCAAACGTCAAGAAAGACTGCTTCTGGAACATGGCCATACAGCCCAGAAAACTCACAGCAACCCAGTGATTCTGGCCATGAAAGCCTTCGACAAAATATAACCACAAAGATTTATCTGGAAGTATATGTGTTAGGAGTTACCTGGTGATGAATTTATTTAGAAAACCAGCCATAATTTCCTATCATTTCCGTCCACATAGATTCTATCCTGGTTGTATCATGACCAATGTGAATTAAAGCTGCAGAGTACTGAAAACAGGATGAATAGTAAAGCACAAATAGCAAATGAGCACCTACTTTTCAGATGCTATTTGTATACTTGTACTGCTGATTGGCATTATAATTTTGGGACACATCATTGTGAGCTTGAGGAATGTGGCTAACTAATTCATCGGTTGGTTTTTCCGCATAATTTAATTACATTGCTATACAAGCATTGAGAAATCTTCAGCTGTGTCAAATAGGCACATTGCAATACTTATTTATGTATTGAAATGAACCCCACCTTCCCCCCTCCACCCCAGGATAGGACCCAAGGTGGCTCCAGCATTTGCTCTGTGCAACATTAAATTATGGCTTCCCTGTAGCTAGTCAAGATTAACTAACTTTACCTGTTCAGGATCTCCTAGTTTTCCGCCATGAATATTTATGTAGTCCAGTTTCACTGATCAAGCTGCTTTCCCCAAGGAAGTAAGTCACAATTTGTGGAAGCAGATAAAAGTTCTCAGAGGAGAAGCTTCCTCATTTGAAATAGTTTTAAAGGCTAATTAGATATTGCCATTTATGAATATTTATAGGCTGCATAGATGTGAAGATCTCAAAGTGATATGCTATATATATATATATATATATATATATATATAATACTTAAAATACAAAATATTTTAATGTTCATGAAAATAGATTGTTATTTTAATTGAAGAGATCCAACAGCTAAATGAGCTGTTTAAAATTTAAACACAAGTAAGAACCTACCTCTTCCAGCAAACCTACCCAGTTGATATTTAACTGTGAATTTTAAATTTGTTTAAATATTTGTACTATCCTTCTAAAATTGTACTGTTATATGTTGTATGTAATTGTATGTGGAACCAGCAGGGACTGTCTGTCGTATGTGTAATGTAATCCGATCTGAGTCCCCTTCGGGATGAGAAGAACGGAATATAAATAAAAGTGTATTATTATTATTACTATGTATTTTGGTATATGTGTTTTGGTTGTGTTGTATCCCTCCTCAAGCCATGAAGAAAGGTGAGAAATAAATAAAGTTGTTGTTGTTGTTGTTTTGGACCAATTAGGGCCAGGCTTGCACAAAGATGGCATGTTGAAGAAAGGTGCCAACACACTAGATGATTTGTTGTAAATTGCAAAATAGGTCTCAGGAGCACGTCGCCCTAACAATCAGATTTATTATGGAGACTGTTTTATCCCAAGTTATAAATATGTCTTGCATTGTAAGGTCTCTATGTCACTTCCTGTTTGATTTCCTACTTACATATGAAATTCCAGGGCCCTATATCATATTATGGTAATAATTTGTGCTTGATAAGGAAGCATAGCAAAGAGACAAAAAGCTGTGTTCGCATTCTTTTTTGCTTCCTCTTCCTTCATTTAATACACCTTGGTAGTGTATTAAAATTTAATTAAATAATTAAGTGACCTGAGGTCACACAGCTCTTCATGTAGTGACCTAGTTGATCCCTATTTGTTGGTACACAACCTAAATGATTGAAAAAAATATTGTAGACTTCTTTATTTTGATTACATAACAAACCCATCTCACAGAGACACACTTTACAAAATATACTAACATTTCACAAAATGTATAAACATCCCACAGAACAAACATACATTTACTAATGCACACATGTGCTGACATATGCACAAGATAAAATATATTTGTAAAAGTTGACTTCTTGCTTTTTTATAAGTAATGTAGGTACATAGACCCTATTATCATATTGTGGTCATAATAATTATTTGTGATGGGTAAATACAAAGCAGAGAGAGTGCATTAAATGGCCTGAAGTCACACAATCCCATAATGCCGTGGACTAGTTAATCTTAAAAATCTTTTCCCTATAATGTATAGGTTATTCTTCCTTGTTTTGTTTTGTTTTGTTACAGTAAGGTTATGCCCTCTCCAAGGTTGCCTGATTATGCCATTTGGGGACAGGTTGCTCATCCAGCTATGGAATGCCCACCCCAGGGACATCAGATCGGCCCCCTCCCTCCTAACATTTCGAAAAAGAGTTAAAACCTGGCTTTTTGAGCAAGCATTTGCAAACGCAGTGTAACAAACTAATTCAGACCCATGGAACATTTGGACAATGAGACGGGGAAATGACTTTAGGGATGAAACGCTGAGGACTTGTGTAGTATGGCTTTTATTGTTTTTATATGGTTTATATTATATGTTAAAGTTTTGATTGCATTTTATGTTGCTGGTGGCATTGTTTGCCAACTGTATACTGCCTCGAGTCACCTTTGAGCTGAGAGAGGTGGTGTATAAATATGGTAAATACATAAATATTAACAAACATCTGTTAGCCATCTTTTTGTCATCAAATATATCATAGAGCTTAAGTGATACCTTCACATCTTCATTGCAAGGACCCAATAAATAAAACAAACATCTGGGTGCTGAACTTTCTAGAATTTGGCAGTGATTTCACAAGCAGAATATGGCCATATTTCAGCAGCGATAATAGGTTCAATTACAAACCCAAAGTTTCTGGATAGTGCAGTTAAAATGTAGGTGAAGAACTTTATTTAATGTGTATTAACCCCCCTTCCTTTTCTAAAATTAAATCTTCCTTATCAATATGCGATACTGCATTTGGGAAATGCCGAAAGCTATTTTTGGATAATAGTCCAACACATCCTTCTGGATCTATGGCAAGCCAATACAGAGGTGGTCAAAGTGTGATTATGGACTACATATGGCCTCTCAACCCCTCTGAACAGCCATCCCGCCTCAGCCTTCAATCAAAAATTGCTTGAAAATGCTGGAGAATGCTTGAACTACCACAAAAGACAGTGGAATGATGTAAAGCTTTGATCCCTCAGACCTGAAGAAACTATATATTTGGAACAGAAACTGGAACCTGAGATGATATCGCATCATCTGAAGTACATACCTCCAGCCCTAGATCACTGCTTCTTAAATTGTGCATCCCAGACCCAAATTAGGTCCTCTTAGCTCAGTATTGGGGTTGTGGAAAATTTGGCAACAATAAAAGGTTTCTGAAAGACACCTAGACATTTACATGCTTCTGTTAGCAACAATATGCAGTCTTTACAGTGAACTCTGCAGACAATGCTTCAGCAAGCCTTGCAAATGCTGATTTGTTATCAGTACATGTCTGATTTTTATACCTATTTTACATAGCCAGGGTTATGTCAGATTTTCTTGGGTAGAAAGGGGTCACAAGTGGAAAAAGTTCAAGAAGCTTTGCTCTAGACAGGCTAGGAGTACAAATTGCTCCCCATACATTCCCTTCCCCGCATATTGAAGTGAGAAATGATACAAGATGGAGAATGCATGACACCTTACATGTTTGTATGAAATAACTTGAAGAAATATTGTAGACTTTGTGTTTTTTCTTTGCATTTTGATTACATAGAAAATGCATATCAGAGAAACACACTTTACAAATATATAAACATTTCACATAATAAAGATTCCATAATATAAATATATTTAACTAAATCATAAACCAACACACATATAAGCTAAAAGATTTTTAAAAGGCGACTTCTTGTATTCTTACTAGAGGTGTAGATGCATATTTAACCTAAATTCTTACCATTACACATTTATTTATTAACACACCAATTTATTATAATAAATTTTACATGTTTTAAGTCTTTAAGTGTTAGCTTTTCTTTATTCCTACTTAAAAGTTGAATGAAAAGTTTCCAGTCTTTTATAACACAATTGATTGCTTTTCCTGTCATCAGCATGGTTAACTTGTCCATTTTGATTATCTCAAACACTTTAATTACCTAATCTTTCATTCTAGGTATTACCACATTTTTTCCATATTAGTATGTAGAAAAACACTACATAAGCTTTCAAAATTTTACTGAAAAAAACCCTGAGTAAATAATGCTCAACTTCTCCCTTCCATCCCCTTTATTACACATTGCTTCCTTGTTGGTGACTTTTGGGTCACCCACATTTACCATTATGGATGGGTTATACTGATTGAATATACAAATGATGATTTAAGGACGCTAACACTTATGATTTCACCTTGAAAAAACCGACCTCCGGTGAAACGGTCCTATGTGGGCCTTTATCATATGCATTTGCGGGCCGTCGGCGAGTTTAAGCCCTGATATTGTGGAGAACTACATCTTCCTGCGTCCCCGCATCAAATTTCCGTGTACTGCTCCAACCGGGAGCTTGGATTACAATTTGTTTTACTGTTCCATCAGGAACATTGGATCTTACAAACTACCTTTCATTTTGGCCATGGCTGGATTGTTTATTTCAAGTATCTCCAATCGGGAGATCTGGAACTTTACAAAAGCACAGAACTATAGAGGATTATCTTAACCTTGGATTATATGAATATTTCCTTTTGAATTTTCCTATCATGCTCCTTGTGAACTACTGTGGTACTATAAATTGAACTACATATAAAATTGTGATATTTACAATATATTATTTCTACCCCACTTTCTTTGTCTTTTTTGGTGCAATGTATGATGCAATGTATGTATGATGCAATCTATGTGCCTGGATTTCCCCAGCCTATTAGTGACTGTGCAGAATTGGAGACTGGGTGCTGAAAGAGTTAAAGAGAGAGATGATGCAAGACTCTGTGACCAGTATATGTAGGAGGCTCCAAGCCAGCTTCTTCCTTCCCATGTGGCTGATGTTAAGTGTTGGATGTCTGTGCAATTTGTCTGTGCCAGTAAAGCACTCATTCTGGGTCTGAAAAAGTATTTTCTTCCACACAGCTAAGGAGCTCAATATTCTGACAATTTACTCCCAGGTTATGGTGTGGTAGGGATAGGGAAGCCCAGGATTTTCCATATATTTTGGATTACAGCTCCATCAGAGCCATCACTAGCCATGCTGAATGGGACTGATAGAACTTGGAGTTTTGACACCATTTTTAGGGTAATAGGTTGCTACTCCTGGTGCAACTTTGAGTGACTTTGCACCTTTCCCCACCCCCAGCCAAACTTGCTCAACTCTGCTAATATTGAAATGAGTATGCACATTTACATTATTGAGAGTGGATGTTAATTATTTCTTAAACTGGCTTCATGTGGTGACCTGCTCATTAAACAACGGAGCCCTGCATATTAAAGATTTTAAACATTTCAGAGTGAGCAGCGTATTGGCTATTTAATCTCTGGCAAAGCATTAGCCGTAATATCGAAATCCTTCAAAGGCCCTTTTGGTGAGAGAACCAGCTCTCCCACATTTTAATGCCATCAAACATTTGACCCAGGGCTTGTTTACATGAATTTAAAAAATCATACCTCGTAGGTGCTTTGATCCTGACTCACAGTGTCCAAAATTATTCATTTACAATGTGTTTCTTTAGGCTGTAATACATTTTTATAAGTTGCCTTTTACTCTGAGATTTACAAAAAAAATCCAGACTATTAGGTGTGTGACCACCACTCCAGGTGGTATTGCTTTATAGTGTAGCTGGAGGGAGTAATTAGTGGTAGGCAAAACTGGTTGGTAGCAAGTGGCATTCCCACCAGGAAGTGGCTATTTCTCATGCTGAATTTTATTTTATTTTATTTAAAAAAACAAGGGTCCTGTTTGTTGTAGATGTTTGCATATCAGTATTAGCACAATTTCACTTAATTGAAAATAAATTTATTTGCTTGCACTTAATTGAAAATAAATTTATTTGCTTGCACGATGGGAAAAAACAAAAAAAACCTGGAGCGTCAATTGCTGTGTGTTTGAAAATGTGGCCAATTGGAAATGTGGACCACCCTTTAACAGTGAAGTGAGTTCAGCAGGAGAAAATATGTGGCTGGTTATGTTGGTGTCACCATGAAGTGTGTGATGTAGCTTTAATGGGGTCTGTGCAGTCTGAGAAAATGTGGTGCTAAACAGATTTTTTTTCATCATTGTAGGCAAGTCCATAAGAGATAGCCCTAAACTGAGTAGCTCTTTGTGGAAGCAAGCAAGGTATCTGGTTGTAAAATAACTTAGTATGTTAGTAGTCCTCGTACACTTATTAGAAAATGAGTAGTTAGGCAATATTTCAAGTGAAGGATTCCCATCTCCTAGTATCCTTTGCCAACAAAAACCCTGTGAAATTCATGAGGTTATCATAAGTCGACAAGCGACTTGAAGGAACACGCAGCTACAGGGGATGTTACTGGACTCCATCTTTGGACTCAGCATTGGCCATGCTGGCTGGATGTTTAGAATCCAACGTGATCAGGATGACCAATGGACCAATGCTGGTTTGTCATCTGGCAGTACTCTCTCCATTTCCAGAAAACTACATGTTTGTAATAACATGGGAAGTTTTAATCTGTAGACTCTACAGTGTAGAACCTCATACAGAAGGATTTTTGGGCCCTGGCACCTGAGACCCTTTCTAAGCTGGGGAGGAAAATCACTTGTTTTCTGTATCTGATAGTTTGAAAAGAGTTCAAGAAGGAAGCCCCCCTCCCCTGTTGAGGTAATTTGAAACAAGGATGAAAAAAAATGTATGTGGCATTCCAATTGTGATCATCCAATGTCAACATGGTCAGTGGTCTGAGATGAATTTGGGAGATTAACAACACCTAAAATTTATTTAAACACCCAGAAACTCTTTGGAAAAGAACTTTGACCATTGAACTACTGGTAAGAATACAAAATAATTTTCCTCTGAAAGTATTTTGATTGTTTTATTTGGGAAGATTAAGTCACTATCATCTAAATTAAGGAAAACTTTAGTATTCTGACTAAATCTGAGGATTCATGTTCTGAGTAAAATTTTGAAGCCTCTCATATTCTAATATATTCATATGAAGTTGCTTGAAATTCATGTAAATCAATCGGTGATATATGCCAGTAAAATCTACCCTAATCTCTAAATTCTACAGTGTAGAACTTCAAGCATAAGTCTTCAAGCCCTGTTACTGAAACCCTTAAGAAACTGCAAATGCATGGACTTGAACTTGGGATGTTCCCAAGCAGTTGTCTCTCCCAAAAGGAATAGTTTAAGCCAGATATGGTCTTCCTTACATGGTTTGCATGCAACACACATTAGAGAAGGCTCGCTTATGGGAACAGAAACCCAAACATATCTGAAGGACCACAAATACCAATCTTTGCAGAAGTGGCAGTTGCTGGGAATCATGAAAGGGCAGGAGCATGTTAGTTATTTCCTATTATAATATATTGCCAGGAAATCGGAAAGTCTTTTGTATGACCCCCATTGTGCCAGAATAACTAGATTGCCTTTGAGAAAATGTAGTAGGCAATACCTGCCTTAGACATTTTATGTTGGGAACGTGCTACATAGCACTCAGGCAAAAGACACTGTAAACATTCCTGATGTAATGAAGAGATATAAAGAATGTCAGAATGAATAAATGTTTGTTTCACAAAATAGCCATGTGCATTTCAGCAGAGAAATATCAGTGTAGGAATAAGTAAATAAATGCCTGCATGATGTAAATTATATTAATAAGAAATAAAGCATAATTAGTATAATATAAATTTCCTATTTCCAGTCTGGTTTGAGATCCCAAGATCTCTATTTTATGAAAGTGAGAAGGTCATATAGGCAACTAGATTACACTCAGCCCCTAACCTCAGTTTTAATACATAGGTAAGAAAGAAAGCTTCTTTCTTTCTTTACAACTGCTAATCACGCTCCTTGAGTACATTCCTTGTTTAGAGTGACAGACTCTCTGATGTCAACAACCTCAGGTTCCTGGTGATGTAATTTTACATACATTGACCTATGTTTTGACCTGTGATAAACAGGTCAAAACAAAGAAAGCCACTTCCTGGAACAATCTGAATATGTTAATTAATGGCAAACAGCATATATTTTTAAATAACTTGTTAATGCTTTGATTGCTTACATGAAGAAAACAAGTTGTAAGGGTAGATAAGGTGGGGTCTGAAGTCATATGTTTGTGTCGCTTTGGACTTTAATCAAATGCATACATTTTTGCTGCAAAAAAACCCTTTTCCTAACTCTTTGATCTGCTGCCTTTTGACAGTGGGATTGTTGAGGCAATTAATAATTCTAAACAGAATACACAAAAATAAATACTTGCCATAAGTTGCATGTTACATGAGCAAATAGGGACGCTTCCATTTTTAAAATAAGAGTTAAGGTACAATACTTACATTGCCCATGGACAAGTCAACCCAGGGCTTTTGGGTCATTTTTTACTAAAATGTCTAGACCTATACTGTACATGTGTATATACATTGTCAGACATGCACGTGATCTCTGGCCCATTAACAGTATATTTTCATTCCGGGCTTATCATGCACAGCTGACATCTACATGCCCAGGCAAGGCAATGAAATAAGCAGTTGAATTCATATTTTAGCATGACACTTTTGGCCACTGCAGATTAAAGCCTCAGCTGTTCTCGGATCTTGCACTCTTTCAGCTGTCCTGGGCTCTTGGCTAATTGATCATGCTGAAAACCCTTCCACAGCCACAAAGAATTATTTGTTTCAATGTACCAACAGTGGTGACATACTGAAGTCACAAAGGAAGTTCTGTCTGTATTAAAAATCTCTCTCCCCCTACAAGCCACAATGGGGCACATTTATGAAAAAAAGAATAGGAATTTCAGTTCTCCCAAAAAGCATGATGTGGAAAAGAAACAGAAACTGATAAATGGTACCTGAAGCAATCTCTTTATATATACTCTCTAACAAGTTATTTCCCTTTCCGACTTTTTAAATTGCCGAACCGCTATTGGATTAGAGGAAATGATTTATTATAGCTGTAAATAATTACTTTTTCCTACTTTTTATACATATGCACACACATGTGTATGATAAATATTTTTTTTGCAACTTACTGTTGTCTGCATTACTTTGTCTCTCACTTACAGAGACCCTAAGGCAGGCTTTTCTTGATAAAAAAATTATGTGGAGGGAATTTTGCCTTTGCCTTCCCCTGAGAGACTGTGACTTGCCCAAGATCTCCCAGTGAGTGGCTGTAAGTTTTTCAGGCTGTATGGCCATGTTCCAGCACAAAAAACTTACAGCAACCCAGTGATTCTGGCCATGAAAGCCTTTGACAACACATTTCCCAGTGAATTTCAATGGCTGAACAGTGATTTAAACCCTAGTCTTCAGAATTACAGTTCAGTGGTCAAACCACTGCACCATGCTTCCCTCATGCATCATTATTCTTATATTGATAGGTGAGAAAATAAAACCTATACCTGTAGGACAGGAGCAAAACAGCTACGCCTCTTAGGTATGTATGGCCCTGTAGATGTTGTGAAGACATTTGACTACTAAGTCTCAACACACTTGGTCTGATTTTAACAGTTAAGTAGATTGGGATGGATCAAAATTCGGATATGAGATAAACAGGGAAGATAAGGCTTGAAAAGAATTCTGTCTGAAAACCTGAGATGGTGCTGTTATCTGATCTAGCCAGCATTTCCAGTGATAAGGAGGCATGTGAGTTTGCATTCCAACAACTTCTGGAGGTTTACACATTTCCCATTTTACTGTTAGGGTTTTAGGTACAGTTGTATGATTCCATTTTATCCATGTTTGCTCAGGGGTATGACCCATTTTGTTCTGTGTTGCATGTTGCCAAATAGTTCTATAGAGTTGCACTTTTAGAGTTCTCCAGAAAGTTCACATAGGTTTGAATATATCTGTATCAATTCTATTTCCTATCACAATGATGATATATGTGATCATGATCACCACCATCATCAATAACAACAGCACTAGCACCAAAACCAACTGATAAAATATATTAATAAAATCGTAATGCATAGCAAAACAATTACAAACAGTGTCACTATTTGGAACACACTTCATCATCTCATGATGCCATACTGATTCCTAGGCCTTTTCAAATGATGAAGGCAAACTGGCATTGAAGCAGGACCTATCACATGATGCCATGCATATCCGGTTGAAGGTCTGCCTCCCCCCAATAATAACCCCCTGCTTTTGATGGGAAAACCTGTCGTTAGCTGCAAATTGTACCACGTTCCCATTACTTTCCTTTTGTAATGGGACCCTTCCTCTTCTGTGCCATCATGGAGATACTAAAGTGATATTGGGGGCAGTGGGCAGAATTCTCCGCCTCTCCACTCTCCCCCTCACTATTCCAAGGCAGTACTTTTTCCTTTGAAGTTTTATTTCATTTATTGTATATTATCCATACCTAGAATTGTGAAATTGGTTTAAAATGATTTTTTAAAAAATTATGGAGAAGCAGGAAGGTGGGATTTTGTGGAAGTAGGAATGCGATTTGGCAAATTAATGCAGTTATGTGATGCAGACACATGTGATGGCACTTTTGCCGATATGTTGCCACTATTGGTGATTGTGCAATGCCATAGTATGGCAGGTACATGCAATAAAATCCCAAGATCCTTGTAAGAAACTGAATCACTGATGTTCTGCACAAACCATCGAGCACTAACATCTGATAGACTAGAACAATCAGATAATATATAAACCCCACTTACCTAGTTTCCAACAGACCTCACAACCTCTGAGGATGCCTGCCATAAATGTGAGTGAAACATCAGAAGAAAATGCTTCTGGAACATGGCCAAACAGCTTGGAAAACTCACAGCAACCCAGTGATTCCGGCCATGAAAGCCTTTGACAACACATATATTTCATAATACGAAAAGCTGCTCTCTGAGGTTGGATCTACACTGTCCTATATCTCAGGATCTGATCCCAGTTTATCTGCTTTGAACTAGATTATATGAGTCTACTCTGCCAGATAATCTGGGATAAGAAGATAATCTGGAATCAGATCCTGGGATATAGGGCAGTGAAGATCCAGCCTGAGACAACCACCTTACAATCTATTGAAATAATTGAGAGAGAAATGTTCCTATTTGCACTACCTTGTAACATTTATTGCCATAGAAGTGCCGGTGCTGAGTAACCTATTGCACTTCCCCAGGACTTCGAAATGACATGTTTTGAGTAATACTATTACTTGCAGCTTGCTACTATTTTCGGTAACAAATGCACAATATAACTTTATTAGAGTAACACAAGCTGTAAAATCATCATTTCTGGGAGGTTTAAGCATACTCTTTTCTAATTACAGGCATACCTCAGTTAACAAAGCGTCTGCTTATGTAAAAGTCATAAATGGACTTTTACAAAGTCCTTTTATGGAAGCCCGGTCATTTCTTGTCTTCTGTCTAGTTGAAATGTTGTTGTTTTTTTTGGTTGTTGTTTTTTTTTTGCTTTTAATCAACACTGGGAGGCTGGTGAAGTAGGGGTCAAGACAGACCTTCAGTCCTGGGTTGCAGCAGTGTGTCTCCAGTAAACTGTATACTGTACATAAACCTTGGCCTCAGAAAGAATGGGGTGCTGCTTATGTGCAACAGCTTCCTTCAGAATCACAGAGAATGTATGTTTGAAGAGCAAAACAAGAAAAAAGGGGGAGTGCGGGAGAGATTGTTTGCTTTAGCATCTACCTGACAAGCTGAAAAAGTATAGATCTACTTTTTGACACCAAAATACAAATCGTAAGATATCTGGAGTCTGGTTTTTTTAAAAAAAAAAATTCCAAGAGGTATTTCGGAAGAATAACAGATTGAATAACAGATTTTCTGAAACCAGTTGCACTGTTATTTCACCTTTTTTTTTTTAAAAAAAGAAAGAATGAAAGCCTAGGGTTGTATCTATTTTGTTAACTGAAGTATATTTTTTAACTTTTTTGTTGTTGCTTGTCATCAGGTCTTTTGAGCAGAATTTCAAGTGTAAATCTCACAAGATTTTTTAGTAAACAAAAAAAATCCAAAAAATAGCAATTAGCATAACACTGTTCAACAAATTACTACATTTTCTTGTTATGAGAAGGAATTTGGAACATATTACCTAATAACTTTAAAAGCAACGTTCCAAAGAATGTTGGGGGAAAGTGGGAAATTTCCTGCAATAGAAGTACTATTTTAAAGTACATTTTACAGAGTAATCCTTTTTCAAAAACAACTGCACAAAAATGTTGTACTAAAATGTAACTTGAACATGCTTATTGTTTTGTGACTTCAAGTCCTTTCAGACTTACTGCAACCCTAAGATGAAGCTGTCACATGGATTTTAAAAAATAAATGCAGAAAAAGTAAATACAAGGATTTGGCGCCATCTCCTGTCCATACCGTGAATTGTGCATTATTTAAAACTACATAGCAAGTTGTCGAAAGTGTGTAGTAGGTTCATCCATCATAGAGATTTTTATGCCAACATCTATACAATGCACATTAAGCCTCCAAAATTGGGAATGAGGTATATATATTAATTTGTAGGATGGAATCCTGAGGCATTCTGTCTTAAGATGTTCAATAAAGGATATGACCAACATCTCAATAATAATAATAATAATAATAATAATAATAATACTTACCTCTCCATTGGTGCCCCCTTGTCGTGCGGGAGAGGCTTGCGTATTCTAATGAAGTTGTGAGCTATGCTGGCGGTGACATAATAGCCACCGGTAGGGCTTCCCATGCCAGACAGGTCACAACCGAAGGGTCTGACAAAGAGTGTCAATGGGCAGGTTGCCTTTTGGCAACCATCCTAGGAGAAGGAAAACTCTGATTTCAAACCTGGGCAGATGGTGCTCATTTAACCCTGTAAGGTCAACCATCTAGAGAAGGAAACTCAAATCAATCAGACGACCTGAGGACCTCGCTACCACCGTCCCAGCTTGCTAGGCCCTGGCAGATGAACCTTTGGTTTAAAGGGTGAGGCCAGTTCTGTGCACGCTGCGCTCCACCAGAAAAAAATCCATTGCACAGGCTCGAAGGACACATCCAACTTCCGAATCATCAACGCGCTTGTAGAATGATTCTTCCTGAATCTTCGTTCGTGAAGAAAAGCCAAGAATAATAATACTTTATATATACCCCGCCACCACCTCCCTGAAGGGACTCGGGGCAGCTTACATGAGGCCAAGCCCAATGACACATCAGTAAAAACAACTGAGCAGCAAATAATAAGACAGTACAATCAATAAACTCACATATAAGCAGTAACAGACAAATTTTAAAACCATAATGGCCGGGCCAGATGTAATATATTTAAATTTTAAAATAAACACTGGACATGAACAGAGGTAGGATGTATCTATGTTTTGCAATTGCATCAGGTGCAACAATTTCATATGAGTGTATTTTTTGTATTGTCTCCCTAGATAGTTCTTTAGGGCCCCCTGGTGGTGCAGTGGGTTAAATCACTGAGATGCTGAACTTGCTGACCGAAAGGTTTGAACCTGGGGAGTAGGGTGAGCTCCCCCTATTAAGCCCAGCTTCTGCCAACCTAGCACTTCAAAAATATGCAAATGTGAGTAGATCAATAGGTACCGCTTCAGTAGGAAGGTAACGGCACTCCATGCAGTCATGCTGGTTACATGTCCTTGGAGGTGTCTATGAACAATGCCTGCTCTTCTTGGAGATGAGCACCACCCCCCAGAGTCGCACAAGACTACACTTAATGTCAGGGGAAACCTTTATCTTTACTAGAGAGTTCTTCAACATTTCTAATCCAAAAGAAGAACTACTTTCTTGTAACATAACTTTTAATATTTATAGGAAGTTTGAATGGAGTAAAAAGATGATGTTCTAACAAGGCAATCCAATTGCAGAATTGGTGCATTTCCTAGTTGTCAAATCCCACTGAGTGCTGCTTGCAAAGCAGTAGATAGTATTCACCTCTGAAAGATAACATTCTTTTCTACTTTTTACATAACATAAAGTGCCCTGGATGATAAGAATCATTTTCTATTTCAGGATGAGATGGAAATCCCTTACAAGTTTTGATACTAGAGATCCATAGTTACTCTTCTTCTTTTTCTCCTGCAACACTCTCCCCTCATCTTTTTGCCTTTTGCCTCCTTCTCTGGAGTTCTGACATCTGGAAGGAAAGAGGTGTCTAAGAATGGTAATTATGAAGATTTTATATAAGGTTTTGCAAAGTGTTAAGATATTAGGGTGCGCGAAACAGCAGAAATCCGTTTCGAAAATATTTCAATTTGGGGGGAGGGAACTTCAGAAGTTTTGTTATCCTTTCATTAGTTTTGTTCCATTGGCAGCAATGGGGGAATTTTAGAGGCTCGTTCCTCTGTCAGTTATATGGCTATTAGGATGAAACTTGGCACACTTGTAGAACACATTTACGATCATAAGCCTGCCAAGTTTCAGAATGTTTCACTCATCCACTGATTTTTGGAAAGTTGTTAAAGTTCTTAAAAATAACATTTAAAAAACCAAAAAAACCCAAAAAAACAAAAAGAGGAATCCTTTTGAATTCCCCCAGAGCAACAGAACATGAGTAGGACATCACTCCTCCGAAGTTTCAGAACGAGTCACCCATGCACTGATTATTTAGAATTGCTTACATTTTATCTCCTACTTTTATCTATTCTTATCTCAACATAAGGAAACAAGATGTGATTCTTCTGTGAGACATTGCCATTCACTCTTCCAGGAAGCCCCCCTTCCAAGTATGGTTTGTGCTGAAAATTTGAATTCAAACACACTTAAAATTGTGCCATTATATAATTCTTTATTTCATTTCTTTAAAAATATATCCTCTACATTAGGAAAACTAGCATACAGATAGCTACAAGAATACATAGTTATCATGCACCCTATTAGGGAACTTAGATTTACTTGTAGTATTATTGAAGGATAATACCAGAAGAAGCAAACACCACCAGCATTGAAATGATGATCCTCTGCATTCAACTTCGCTGGACTGGCCACATTGTCCGAATGCCCAGTCACAATCTCCTAAAGCAGTTACTTTATTCACAGCATAAGAATTGAAAATGGAATGTGAGTGGACGACAAAAGAGATTTAAAGATGGGCTTGAAGCTAACCTAAAGAAAACGTGGTATAAACACAGAACTGGAAAACTAGCACTCAAGGCCATGGCAGTAGCAGATTTTACCAAACTGGTAAGCCTTTTAGTATGGATGCTGACAGAACTGCATATCTAATGTTTGCTGGAAAACCTAGCTGAGTATGGAGAAGCTTTTCAGAAGATGTATGGTTACTGGCTGGTGAATTGGCTGCAGCAGCTCTGAAGATAATGATATTGTACAATGGTTGTGATTCTATACCACTGGAGATCTTAAATTATTTGACAAACTACAATTTTATACACAAATTTTCACTACAAAAACACTAAAAAAGGCTTCTACATTTTATTCTTCCCTTATCATGTGTGGAAGTGAAAATCCCCTTCCCTGCTATTAAAAGGTAATCACCTCCATCCCACAGGAGCCATTATGCACATAGCAGGAATGTTCAATCAAACTATGTCTGTTGTAAAGCTTCTTCCCCACATCCCCATACTGGCTATCTCTAGATGCCTTCCAGCTTTCTGTGGAGCACCAAGTAGCATCTCTGGTGGCGTGTGTGCTGGAATTCAGCTTGACCAAAGTTCTGACCCTTGTGGAGATAAAAATATTGCCAGACCAAGTAAGCGGAAATGGCTCAGAGAGCATTCATGGCTTTACCCTCCAAAATCCCATCACTGCTCCTTATCAGCTACCACTGCCTCACTTGCCTAATGATAGGAGCAGCCCCATATAGCATTTCTTATACTGACTGACCATGACCCTAGAGGGTTTTTTAAAGCAGAAAGCATTCCAAGACATTTCAGATTATATCTGGAGCTGAATCAGGGACCTTTACAAACAAAGAATGTGTTCTCCCCTGGAGATCTTGTCCTTTTGCAGAAGAAAATCAAAAAGCGTATCATTTTAAGGTCAAAAGGAAATGTATTCAGGGCAGAAAGGGATGGGTGGTTGGAGAGGGCCAAAGCATAGCTTAATATTTTAAGGTTTTGCCAGAGTGGGAGCATAAGTTAGCCAAAGCAGCCAGGGAAAACTTGGGAATAAGAAGACTTGGGGAATATGGAAAAAGATGGCATGATATTTGAGGATTTGGGGATTCTGGTGTAAACAGCCAATTCATTAAGAGGGTGGCAAGTTTCTCTTTACTGAATGGTTGTCTTCTGATGTTGCTCTTGGAAACAATTTTATGATGTCTGTCTGGTGTGGCATTGGGATAGAGAACAGGAAATTGAGAGGAAAACAAAACTAGAGAGGAAAATACTACCTTGGAGAAGGGGAAAGCAGGAGGGGTACAAGCAAGAAAGGAAAGACAAACTGGGTACACCTGTTTCTAAGGTGAAAACACCTATTTCACTCCTTTTTCCTCATTGGGACCAGGACAAAAAGATCTATGTTCAACACTTTCCTCAGTCATTGTTGTTCAGGTCCACTCTCCTTGGATTTGGAAAAGATACTTTTGGGGCTGCAATTCCGAGAACATTTCCAGCTAGCATGGCTAGTTGTAATAATAAAAATACTAACTTGTTCAAGGCCTGCTGCTTCCAAAAAGCCACACCACCACCAAATTGTTGTTTAGTATGTTTTCCCTAATATGCAAGTTGAAGCAGAAATGTTCATGGTTGTTGCATCCGAGAACTAGCTCTCTTTGCAAGGAGAAAGAGACATTTTGCAGTGCTCACAGATGACTGGAGAAAATTGAAAATAATGTATTTTAAAAGTATAGGAAGGTGGTAAAAAATCAATTCTAAAATGTATACAATACAAATAGAAAAAAACCAATAACATTCTGCAGCCCACTCTATTACCTATACTTTTACTGGGAAAGGTAGATGGAATGGAAGAGTGATTTTCTAATTTGAGATTGTTGTTATTCTTTTAGTTCTTTTGCTTTGTCAAGAGCTTGTAAATGATCTGGGATGCATTATCCCAGGCAAAGAGTTGCTTTTCTCTGGGGTAATAATGCACCATGGAATGACTTGTCTGGCGTTTGGGGAAATGAATAGTTGGGATTTCATAAGGATTGATGACATCTAAAGTATCATATATACATTCTATATGAGGTGTGCCTCCCCCTGGTGAATTGTATACTACATACAAGGCACCACATAGCATGAAAGCTGCTTCTGCATTCTGGCTTTTGCAATTTGTGTCCCAAGTATACTCTGCAGCCATGGTTTCATGGTTGATTTTGGTAAGGGCCAGTTTTCCACTGCCACCTGGATCTGCATGGATTGCCCACAATCCCAGTTCATCCACAGCTAGGTCTATTTTTGTAGAAGGATTAAGTTCATAGACAGGTGTCTCACCTGCATCGGACAGAAACATCTGGTCTGTCACATTTCTCTTCTGAATATCAAACTTAATTATCCCATTTAAGGAACCATATCTATGGTAAAACAGAAAGCCATTATATATAGCATGCCCGGTTCCTTGCCATGGAAATGGCAGATTAATTCTCCGAGGCGATGGTTTTTTCTTGTTTTCAATAAAAGCCCCAATATTTGCAAATTCCATGGCAATTTTGTTCTTTGTCCCAGTTAAGAAATAAATTTTGTGGTGATTATTGCCTGGGTCTTTCAACCATGAGCCATGCACGTCTCCAGATTTCTTCACTATCTTTAGGGACTTGATACCTGCAATCATGTAGCTGCAACCTTTAAGTGAAAAGAACAACAATCAACAGGACAAAAAAGATGTGTCATCAAAACAAGTTTAACAGGTTCTTCTCTTTACAATGTAAATGTCTCCCTGCCCCTTATTCCATCACAACGGAAGAATGCTCACTTTACTACCCCAGACTGACTCCAGACTCACCTGTTGTAATTGCTCTGGGTTTTGTTAAAGAAAATAATTTGCCAAATGGAACATTTAACATCTGGTCCAAATTTCTCATTATCACACCCTGGAGTCATAACTGAGCGAATGTTATAAGTTCTCCAAGGAGGATCTAATTGGGACTTGAACTGATGAAAGAGTCATGTTAGCAAATCTGATTTGACTTTAACTGCCATGACCTCCTTCCATGGAGTTTGCACTTTGGTGATGTACTTAACTAGAGGTCTCGAGTCAATAATTGTAATTTTGTTACCTGACTTCAACTCGTGGTGAACACAAGATGGACCTATCACTGGATTTTCTTGATAAGATTTGTTTAGAGGAGGTTTCCCATTGACAAGTGCTATCATTTTAAAATTGTTAGCCACCTGGTGTTCCGTTTTTGGGAGAAAAACAAGATACAAATAAGTATAATAACAATGATAATGATAGTAATTCCTCTATGGCTCAAATAAAGCAATACACCCTGTGATACCAACTGAGGGAATGTTATAAGTATATCCTTCATTATGCTGTGGGCTCTAGGACTCCATAGGTTGCTATCACAACAGCAAAAGAGAAATCATAGTACTATAATTATGTAGTGTGAAAGGGTTTTGATCAGCCTGAAGAAGGTATTGTCTCAGGGAGCTTTCAGACAGCATTTACAACTATGCTGCATTGTGTTAATTTGTCTTGTTTTGCCCAATGAATTACTGTGGGCAAAACAGAGCAAGACAAAAGCAAATCCTCTCTGAACTAATCTTGCCAAGAAAACCCTGTGAAAGGGATCACCATAAGCCAGAACAGTGACAAAGTCAAATATTACATCACAGATTAATAAATAAAAACTGCAATGCCAGGGGAGAGTAATTTCCCTTGAGGATCACCATCTGGACTTCCTAGTTATCAGTTCAGAGAGGGATTCAAGAATTTAAAAACCCAACAAAAACAATTCAAGCTTCACTTCCTCTGTTCTCCAATGAAGATCTAATTGGGACTTGCACTGATGAAAGAGTCATGTTAGCAAATCTGTCCTGGTGGATTTCTCTTTCCTACACATTCCCTGTCTGTTAATTTCCTGTTAATTTCTGTTAATTCCTTTAAAATCAGGGATTGATAAGAGAATGGTATAACATTAAAATGATTCTTATCAAAATGCATCTAACTTTTGAAAGTAACTTGAAATTGTTGTTTGATTTACCAGTATGGTAACTTCACTCTTACTCATTACATTTTTTTAAAAATGTAACTTCATTGCACACTGGTTGCTCCCAATCATAACTAATTGTTGTTGTTGGTGGTGTTGTTGTTGGTGTCGTGTTTCTTCCATTCATTTCTGACATATGGGTACCCTAAGCTGACCCCATCACAGGGTTTTCTGGGGCTGAGAGTGTGTGACTCACACAGCAGGGTTTTATGGCCAACTGGGGATTCACACCCTGGTCTCCAGAGTCAATAATCGCCACAATGCTGCACTATTATCTGTGAAATAGTATTTCCACAGTTTTAAGTAGTGTTGATGATTGACACAGGATGCAGAGAAGGAAAGCATTTCAGTTGGGCCAATATCCACTGGCAGCATTATTCGGTAATGCTTCCTTCATGTGATGGAGGCAGTGTCACCATGACAAAGCATTTTGTGATGTGACAAAATTGCCCCTCATCCCTGCACTTTCTCCACAGATACATTCCTGGATTTTGTGTGAATTTGCGAAACTAAGCATGCAATAGGAAGCATGATGGAATTACCAAGAAAAGGGTGTTGTTTGTCCAGGAAATCCTACTTGAATAAATGGATATGTAAAATCATGGATAAGTAAAGCTGCATATATCAGTTCTGCGGATACAGGAAATCTATTTTAATTGTCAATAAATTGTATCTGTAAATATAGAGCACATGGGAACTATTCTCAATTATGACAACAGTGGTATGATATTGAAAACGTCATCATATCACAGAGTTGTAAACAAACTGCAGCCTGTCTCCATCACACACACACACTTGAGCAACAGTAATAGGCTTCCTAGCTCATGTTAGACTCCAGGACCCAAATATTTTCTGGCAAACACTTTAATGCGGTTTACTCAAAAAATAACTAGTTTGCCAAAGGCAATACAAGTGAGAAGAAATACTATCTGAAGTTTAAAGAATGTCTTTTAATAAGGTACAGCATTTGCAGTCAAACTGAGTAAACAAGGCCTGAAGGCAGGAAGTGGTAGCCAAAAAACCTTACGCAACAGGCTAAAGCAACCTCCTTTGCTTTATCACGGCCCTCTTTGGGGGCCTCCTTCAGCTTCATAAGTAGATATATTTCCATTTCCTTCAGGGGAATTATTTCCTTGGATGCCAGAGACTGAGGCTAATGTATATAGTTAGGAGAAAACTCAGCATTCTTGAAAACCTTGTGTAGTAGGTTACCCTGAATTATATCTGCATCAAATGAGAATGTTAGTCTTCATTTGAAAGTAGGGCAATTGGTACTTTTAGCCACTGCAAAGTTTGAAATGAACTGTTAGAGATTTATGTGCACACATGCCTGGCTTCTCATATAGCTACAATGTAGCTAATAACTATTTTTCTTGAAATATTGAAAACAACAAATAGTGCTCATTATAAGTCTGCAAGATCATTGGTAAAATGTACATACTTGTAGAACAGTATGTACTACTTGGAACCTCTTGTGGCTAGAGGAATTTTTATGTGACTCCTGTATATATAGGTATATATATAACAATAACATAGGTATGAAACAAATACTGATAACAAATCAATATTTTGCAAAGCTTGCTAAATTTGCAGATTTTTCTTTTTACGAAGTACAGTTAAAGCTTCTTCTGCAGACTCCACTGCAAACACTGCACAACAAATTAATGAAATGTCTAAATTGCCACTAGGTCATATTCTGAATTTTTTTTCATGACCCAACGTTGAGCTAAAGGGTCGGGACCCACAGTTTAAGAAGCAGTGGTCTAGTTACTGTAGGGGCCCCTGGTGGTGCAATGGGGTAAATCTTTATGCTGGCAGGACTGCTGACCAAAAGGTCAGTAGTTCAAATCTGGGGAGCGGGGTGAGCTCCTGTCTGTCAGTTCCAGCTTCTCATGTGGAGACATGAGAGAAAGCTTCCACAGGATGGTAAAATATTTGGGCGTCCCCTGGGCAACGTCCTTGCACACGACCAATTATCTCATACCAGAAGCAGCTTGCAGTTTCTCAAGTCACTCCTGACATGAAAAAAAAGTTACTGTAGGAAGTATTGCAGGTAACCAGTCAGCAGTAAATTTTCACAGTGGCTCCAAGGAGACATCAATGGAAATTGCCCAGTCAAATAAGAATTCTGCTCCTTCTGTGAAAATTTATTTTTCTCCTCAGATTTCTAGCATGGCAGTGACCTTGGTTCAGCATTTAGAAAGAGAGTTTAGGCATCCAAGGTAAAGAAAAAGACTAAGCCCCCCTTCTACACTGTCATATGAAATCCCAATCATCTGCCTTGAACTGTATTAAATGGTAGCATAGACCAGTGTTTCCCAACCTTTTTTGAGCCGCGGCACACTTTTAACATTAAAAAAATCCGGGGGCACACCACCAACCAAAATGACACAAAATGACACTCTAACACAGTGAAGAACAGCTGGGGATTGGTGGCCTGCTGGGAGCAGCTGCTGGGAGTGCCGAAGCCGAGGGAGGGGGCAGAGCCAGGCTGTGCCATGCCCCGCCCCCTACCCCCGGCTTCACCTCTCCCAGCAGTTGCTCCAGCCTTGAGGGGCAGTGCCAAGCCAGCGGTGCCAGAGCCAGCACAATGCTGGTTTGGCACTGTCCCTCAAGGCTGGAGCAGCTGCTGGGAGTGCCGAAGCCGAGGGAGGGGGCAGAGCCAGGCTGCGCCATGCCCTTCCCCCTCCCCTCAGCTTCAGCTCTCCTATAGAGGAGGAGCATGAGCGGTGGACGGGCTTCAGTGGGCGGGGCTCCTCCATGCGGCTTCAGCGAGCGAGGGGCAAGAGTCATGGTGGGAGTCATGGCGGATTGGAGGCTGGCTGGGGAAACGGCCGAAGGAGGCGGCACCCCGGTCCCTTCTTCTTTTTCTTCGCCACTGCCCAGCCCTTCCTCCTCCTCCCCCAAGCAGCAGGTGTTCGGCAGGAGGGGGTAGGAAGGGGGGCAGAGAGCTTTTCTCGTGGCACAGCAGGAAGTCCGTCACAGCACACTAGTTGCCACGGCACACTGGTTGAGAAAGACTGGCATAGACTGATATAATTAAGTTCAAAGCAGATAATGCGGATTATCTGATTTGGTAATCTGGATTACATGGCAGTGTAGAAGGGGCCTTAGAGAAAGTGAACAAGGATATGAATTCTTTTCTAAGTTTATCTTTCATGAACACCAGGCATTTGGGGGCTAAATAAATATTTAATGGGGGCAAGGCAGTATTCTTACTATAGGGGCAATCACCCTACAGTTTATAGTCAGTTTCTACTTGAAGTATTGTATGGTGATGCTGTGTAAGAAATTACATGAACGGAATGAATTTAGCAATAAAATATATGTTTATTTACACAGTAAAGCTTATTGCTCTTCCTTCAAAATCTTGCATGGCTAAAATGAGGGCCAGTTTATCAGCACAGCCACATCAAAAGAGAAAACCCAAGAGGTTTTTTTTAAAGGGGGGGAGTTATATTATTTTTATATGGAGCTTATATTTTGTTTTTACCCTGTGTTTTTAAATAAGGTTGCCCCTTGATTTCTGCTAAAAAAACCCCATACAACAGGTATCTAACAAAACATTCACATCGGAACAACACAGGCCCCATCTACACTGCCATATAAAATCCAGATTGTTTGCTTTGAGCTGGATTATATAGCAGTGTAGACTCATATAATCCAGCTCAATGCAAATAATGTGAATTATCTGCTTTGATAATCTGGATTATACAGCAGTGTGGATGGAACCTCAGGCCCCATCTACACTGCCATATGTTGCAGTTTCAAAATTGCATTATATGGCAGTGCCCCGGTTTGAGATGCAAACAATAAAAATGAAATATGGGTAAATAGCTCTTACTTGCATTAAGCATAAGCTTGATTTTGTTCCGAGACTCTTCTTGTTCCACTAATTGTTGCTCCAGTAGGTCTTCGTCTACTTCCACGCAAGGGCTTGGCGACTCTTTTGCAGATTCAAAGTAGTCAATTTCTCTCTGAGCTCTTTCCACTCTTGTTAGCAAATGATCCACTTCATTTTTGAGCTCTGTCTTTAAAATGCCAAGTCCTTCTACGCGTGACATCATCTTCTTTGAAAATTCCCGGAATTCTTCCACATAATCTGCTATATCTTGATTGCATTTGTTCAATCTGTTCTTTAATCAGAAAACAGACAGCTAGAACTTATATATACAGAGAACGAGAGCCTTTTCACACTGTTATTACCGTATTACTTTTGCTACATCTTGTAGTATACTGGGATCTGTAGTTTTGGGACACTAGAATTCTCAGCCAAGGAGTTCTAGTGCCTCCCCAAATGACAAACACTAGAATTCCATAAGATGGAGCCATGACAGTTAAAGTGGAATCACAGTGGTATTATTATGTAGTGTGAAAGGGCCTTTATTTGACACCCCCCCCCAAATCCCCACTGAGTTTCAGATGTTTTTGA
The DNA here is from genome assembly GCA_030556195.1 of Anolis apletophallus. Classification (NCBI taxonomy): domain Eukaryota; kingdom Metazoa; phylum Chordata; class Lepidosauria; order Squamata; family Anolidae; genus Anolis; species Anolis apletophallus. Next base: position 81,898,003 of record JARBWK010000002.1, on the reverse strand, counting down.
CAGGAAGTTCCATCCAGTCCTGGTTCCAGAGTTTCTATACAGCAAGTCTTTGGTATCTACATGGTTTTGGTTCCAAGATCCTTCATAATACCAAAATCCCTGGATGGGTGCATGTCTGATATTTTCAGTCTGTGGATGGTTGAAACCGTGATTCAGAATCCATTGATACAGAGGACTGGCTGTACATATATATATATATATATATATATATATATATATATATATCCCTATCTTTGGAAACATTTGTTATATTTACAATATTTTTAAGTGTACACTTTGAAAGGCAAATGGGAAGAAGCCTTTAGTTTCTGCATTTTTCAGTAAGCACTCAACTTTTGTTCTTTGAACTTTGAGAAAGCTGGACAGCATCTGCCTGCAGAATTTCAGCACAGCCTAATAATTTCTTTCCAAATGGCAGAAATAAATAGTAGCTGTGCTGGCAGAAGACAGCAGTGAGGCCCCTGCTGATCCAGATGTTACACAGCTGGAAGGGATGAAGCCAAAGAAAAGAGTCAACTGAGTACTGTTACTTGGAACTGTAGCTTTGCAGTTTCCTGCATTAGCAATTTGCACTCCCCACATTTTCTCCAGAAAAAGAAAGAAGCCATTCTTCCATCTTTACTATGCTAAAAAAGGGAGACCAGAAATCACAAACATGTGATTTTTTTTGGAGGGAAGTTGAAATGAACAATAATTGGAATTATTTGTGTAGCTTCATCTTCATGGGAAAGGAAGCATGGAGAAAACAAACCATGTACTTCCTTTCTTACATTATTTATAGACTAATAGATAGACACTTTGTACCCTTCATGTCAGGGAGAGTTACCTGCTATTAGTTGGACTGCTTCAGACATGAGCTGGATTAGCTTTAAAAAAAATTCAGACAATTCCTCCCCTCGGGTGAAAATCGATTAGGTAAAAAGGAACTAACCAAACAGATGAATACGTGGGGGGTCTCTTTTGGATAATTTCTGAGCCTTTGCTCCTCCTTCCATCCTTACAACCCTCCTTGCCCTTTGTGTGCAGTGTTTGCAGTGGAGTCTGCAGAAGAAGCTTTAACTGTACCTCATGAAATCTAGCAAGTGGTCTGCTTCCATGGCAAGAGAGTGGGATGGCAGGGAGTGAGATTCGAGAGCAGTACATGTGAAAAAGATCTTGGAGTCCTCGTGGACAACAAATTAAACATGAGCCAACAATATCATGCGGTGGCAAAAAAAAGCCAATGGGATTTTGTCCTCCATAAACAGGAGTATAGTGTCTAGATCCAGGGAAGTCATGTTATCCCTCTATTCTGCCTTGGTTAGATCACATCTGGAATACTGCGTCCAATTCTGGGCACCACAATTGAAGGGAGATGTTGACAAGCTGGAATGTGTCCAGAGAAGAGCAACTAAAATGATCCAAGGGTCTGGAGAACATGCCTTATGAGGAGCAGCTTAAAGAGTGGGGCATGTTTAGCCTGAAGAAGAGAAGGCTGAGAGGAGACATGATAGTCATGTGAGAGGAAGTCATAGGGAGGAAGGAGCAAGCTTGTTTTCTGCTGCCCCGGAGACTGGGATGTGGAACAATGGTTTCAAACTACAGGAAAGGAGATTCCATCTGAACATTAGGAAGAACTTCCTGACTGTGAGAGCTGTTCGGCAGTGGAACTCTCTGCCGCAGAGTGTGGTGGAGGCTCCTTCTTTGGAGGCATTTAAACAGAGGCTGGATGCCCATCTGTCGGGAGTGCTTTGAATGCAATTTTCCTGCAATTTGACAAGGGGTTGGACTGGATGGCCCACGATGGCCCAACTCTATGATTCTATTATTATAATCTTCTCTCCACAAGCATTGGCACCTAGGAAAGTACTTGATTAAAGTGGGGAGAGTGAGTGTGAAACTCTTCTCTAGGTTAAATTGAAATCAAATCCAGAGGTGAAAAAAATTGGGGGCCTGTAATGCTTACCTAGAAAGTCATATGCTTTGAGCACTGGATTCCATGAGTCCAGGGTTTGAATTCCTACTCACCCATGACACCTTGGGCCGGCCAATGGAAAATGGCAACCCTTCTCTGATTAAATCTTATTGGAAAAAAAATCTTATGATAGGTCTATCTTAAGTCAGAGTTGACTTGAAGGCACACCACCACAACAACTGCTCACCTTCTATTTCAAGTAACTTTTCCAGGCTTTGGGTCTCCAAAGCACAAAATATGAGTTTCTGTGATATTTCTATAATTATTAGTCTCCACAGTTAGTCTGGAAGGTAATCCTTTTCAATTTGGTACACGTCTGGATATAATGGTCATCAAGCCATGGGAAATGATCACATGATGATTGATTATAGCACTTACCCAACTTATCAAATGAAAGTTGCTGTGATAATCTATAAACCAGGCTTCACTCTGTCTCCCCCTTTTACCTCTCAATTATTCTTTGTCTCACCCTCATTAATCACATGACTCTTTGATTTCTCTTTGCCTAATCTATCCAATGTTGATTGTAAGCCTGCTGAGCCAAGCTGGCACCTTTTCTGTTAGAGCTCCAAAAAAAAGTTGTCTATAGCTGTATTCTTGTGCTACTTATTGCTGTCAGATACTAAGAAACATACCAGGGGATGCCGGCAAGAAAATGGAACCAAATTAAAATTATGTTTGAGACAGCTTTCCAGTAAACAACAAGGACTTCTAAAATCTGCTAAAGTCAAATCAAAGTGCTATACAGTTGGCCCTTGGTACCCCCTGGGATTGGTTCCAGACACCATATAAATTTATTTATGTATTTATTTGCATAATTTATATTCTGCCCTTCTCATCCCGCAGGGGACTCAGGGAGGATTACAATGTACATATACAGGCAAACATTCAATGCCACAGACACACAACATATATAGACAGACACTCAAGAGGCTATCCAACATTCCAGCTTTTGGCCATCAGGGGAGCTGTCACATTCCCTCATTCTTCGTATATTTCCTGGAGATTTTTATGGCCTCGTAAATCAGTTAAATCAGATTAGCCTCCCCACAAATTACCTACTTGACAGATGCAACTGTCGTTCGGGTTGCAAAGGTTGACAACAAGCTACACTAGTTGGTTGAGTGCTCACCCCGATCCGGGCAGGCTTCGAACTCATGACCTGGTCAGTCTTATGCAGCTGACTCCTAGCCAGCTGTGCCATAGTGCAGGGTTGCTCAAGTCCCATTATATAGAATAGCAAAGTAAAATAATTTCCCTTACATGGCAAAATCAAGGTTTTATTTTGGGATTATTTTTGGTATATTTTCAAGCTGTGGATGATTGAATCCAGGGATACAGAAGCTGGGGATAGAGAGGGCTGACTATAATGTCAAAGAGACCAAAGTACATCTATTAAAGAGGAAACATGTGGCCCTGCAGATCTCATTGGAATACAATTAATATAATATGAGCCCTTTGTGGCATAATGGGTTAAACCCTTGTGGTGGCAGGACAGCTAACTGACAGGCCAGAGATTCGAATCCAGGGAGAGTGGGTTGAGTTCCCTCTGTCAGCTCCAGCTTCCCATGTGGGGACATGAAAGAAGCCCCTAACAGAATTGTAAAAAATCAAAACATCTGGGCGTTTCTCAAGTCACCTCTCTCTCTCTCTCTCTCTCTCTCTCTCTCTCTCTCTCTCTCTCTCTCTCTCTCTCTCTCACACACACACACACACACAATTAATATAATTCCTGTGAATTGGGTATGGTGGCTGAGAGTGATGAAAGTTTGAGTCCATTAGCACCTGAAGCACCACAAGTTTATGCTACTCAGTGTGCACTGTTAATTAGCACAACACATAATTGGAGCAAATGACAGGTCTACCAATCCTACATAATTTCAAAGCAATTGTAATCAAAATATTGGTGTTTTCTGTTCACTATAGTGAAATAATTTATATGATTCATATCTTTATAGAAAGCAGAGTTAGTTTTCTTGATGCAGGAGCTTTAGATTACTTTTTCATTATTTTGAAAACTCATAGATTTAAGGATTTTATCACAAAAGGCTTCTAGATCACAATTATAGCAAGATAACAGCACCTGTAGACTGTACCTATCACACAATATCATAGCTCGCCTATTGCTGTGTTTTGCTTAATACATCTTTTCATTGACAGAAAAACACCAATAGCACCAGTGCAATAGGTCCCTTCTGCTACAGTTCTATTGATGATAATCACAAGGTATGAGGATGTGATTCTCCTCCTCTTGCCCTCTCTGTTCCCAAGCAAGTTTAGGTTTTACTCCATTTACTTCTGTGCAAAAGGGAGACTTCGCAAGATTATGGTAGCTCTTATTTCAGAAACATGCACAAAGTCAGGGTTTAGTGGAGAAGTCATCTTTAAAAAGCAGGCGGAGTTCTTCTGGAATTCAAAGTTCAGAGAACATCTCTAATAGATGTGTCCTAAGTATTAAAATCATTCCATTTCCTGTAAAACTTTCTCATTTATTACTTTAGCATTAACTTAAAATAGTTAGCATACTCTAAGCCATGGTAAACTCAAATGAAGTGAACTGAATGTTCTTTCCCATTGAAATAAAATGAATTTAGAAATATGTAACTTTAAATTGTAGCCAATGTTAAACTTACATTTTACTTACACATAAAAGAAATACACACATACAGCTCTCCTGCCCTCAACTTTGCAATTTGACACTTTTCTTTTATGTCTAGTTACTCTGTGCATGCTTGAAATTACAGTTATGGAACTACAAGGAAAAGCAATTAATTTATCTGATACAGATAGACAGTATATGTGCCATTCACAAAGAACATAAAATAGATTTTGATAGAACCAGCATACTCCCACTGAAGTGTTCAGATTGCACATACCTCTATTGAGACAATTCGGCGGTCGATGTAATGCACCAATCCAGCATCCTGCATTAAATATTGTGCTTCTCCCATGATGCTTGTAAAAAATGAAACTAATAAAAAATTAAGCTGTAAGGCTGCCATTGTTTTATTAAATCAAACCTTTTCAAATACTTGTGAGGACACCCCAGATTTGACATACGAGACTTCAGTGTAATTTCTCTCACGCATGGAAGGTATGCCTACGTGTCTTCAGCTCCGCTAAACAAAACAACATTGGAAAGATTTAAAATGGCAGTTTAGGTTCCGAGAGTCTCTCATTAACACAATAAAGTTGTGCAAAGCTCTCAGCTAGATAAGTTCGTTTTTAGGAGCCAACAGCCTGCTTTCCAGCTTGTGATGAGTTTGATTGGGTCCAGATGTTCAGAATGAGTTGTGCAAAGAATGTAGACTAGCAAGGCTAAGCAAAAATCCTTGATCCCTTCTTCCCTTTCTTGCAATAGGCTTCATCACGTAATATAGGAAGGCTTCTGGTTTTAGAGTATCTTTATCGATTGCACATTTCAGAAATAGCCTTACTGAATGAGCAGCCTTCTCTTTATATGCCAGTATGACTGTTTGAAAAAACAGTTGCTCAGCCACATATCCTAAGACTGTGTTATACGTGACATTTTCCCTATATGGCTGTACACTGGCATAGGAAATCCATTTACACCCTCATGTGTGACTAATGCATTGCTTGTTTTGGCAGATGTACTCTTATAGAGTCTTGCTATCCGTAACCAGCAGTAACTGAAGGCTTAGCTATTTCAGACTGCAATGTTGTTCATGAGCCACTTTATTTGGTTCAGATTCCAGTAAGGGGATTCAGAAAGCAGTTATTAAACTTGGGCAGAATTTCAGCTCAGATGGAAATATAAACTGCAGTTTGTCCAATGTGTTGTATCTCACATGGATTATCACTCAAAATCAACAAATGGCTGAAATGGTTTGTGGGTTTGTTAACATTGTGGAAATTGTGCTGATCTGGAACTCTGAAATGCGGGACATACGGTGATCTTTTCTACATATGAGGGTTGAATGAAAAGTAATGCCTCCACCTTCGTTACTTGGGTGTGAATGGGAATATTTTATTTATTTTTCATTATTTATTTCTTCAATTTTATACCACCACTCCCAAAGGCTGGGGGTGGTTTACAAGGAAGATACAAATAACGGCAAAAATAAAACAGTGATTAAAATTTCAACAACTGTCAAAAGCCTGCCTGAACAAGTGGGTCTTGCATGCTCTACGAAAAGAGCTTAGATCTCAGAGGGCCCGAATCTCAGGCAGCAGAGAGTTCCATAGTACCCGGCCTATGATGGAGAATGGAGAACCTTCACCGGGTTGCTGTTAGGTAAAAGGGTCTAATACTGGGAATGCAAAGAAAGTTCGAGTCTTCTGACCGTAGTGATCTTGGGGGATTATAAGGGAATAGGCGATCCCTTAAATACACTGGCCCCAGACCATTCAAGGCCTTAAAAGTAAGAACTAACACCTTGAAAGTGATCCGGAATTCTATTGGTAACCAGTGCAGATCTCGCAGTATAGGTGCTACATGACAACTCGCAGGCTTCCCTGCGAGAAGCTGGGCAGCAGTGTTCTGCACTAGTTTAAGTCACAGTCAAGGGAAGGCTAATGTAAAGAGCGTTACAGTAGTCAAGTCTTGAGATGACCGTGGCCTGGAGCACCAAGGCCAGATCATTCCGGGACAGATAGGGAGCCAGCCACTTCACCTGACGCAAGTGGAAGAATGTGGACCTGCTGACAGTGGAGATTTGAGCCTCCATTGACAGCAGGGGGTCCAAGAGGACTCCAAGGCTTTTTACAGATGATGACGGGTGTAGTGCCTCGCCATCCAGAGTCGGCAGCTGGATATCCCTATTGCCTGGACAGCCCAGGCATAGGATTTCCATCTTCGCTGGATTCACCTTCAACCTGCTGGCTCGCAGCCATCCAGTAACGGCCTCAAGGCACAGATGGAAATTATCAGGTATGCAGTCTGGCCGACACTCCATCCTCAGAATGAGCTGGGTGTCATCAGCGTACTGGTGACAATCCAGGCCAAAGCTACGTACCAGTTGAGCGAGTGGTTGCATATAGATGTTGAGTAACAAGGGAGAGAGTATGGCTCCCTGAGGGACTTCGCAAGGTAGCAGGAATCCCTCCGGGGCCAACTCCCCCCTTTGCACTCGCTGCTTCCGGTTGTGGAGCAAAACACATAAATAATCCTTAGAATGTGCTCTTTAACTACGGTACCACTATTTACTTTTACACATAATCACCAGACAATTGGATACATTTCTGCCAATGATGAATAGATGGAAGTCAGGCAGTGCTACATCTCAATCTTTTAAATAGAAGAACAGCCAGCAACAACATCATTTCTGACCACATGACAGTTCACTGGGAAAAAGCTGCCTAGCTTTATACTCATACAGACAAAACCACTCAGATTCACTCAGACTTGAATGCTATAATTGTTACAGACCCTGTGGTTATAATTCTGCCCTTTACATGTCCAGTGATAATTGATGCTTTTCAATGTGTTTAGCCTGAGGATGTGGACAAGTTTCTTGGATAGATGAGACCCATCATACATGTGTTAGATGTTTATTGTTCCAGGCTCTTTAAAAAATTCAGGAGAGACAGGCTGAGTGGATAGAAAGTGTAGTTAATACTTCACTAAAAAGGCAGGGTTCCAGTTAGCCTGAAGGAGGCAGTCAGTGAAGCTAAAACTGGCAGTCACAAAATTATATATTTTCCTCTTCTCCCTTCTCTTCAACCTGATATTTTCAAAATATGAAGCTACTGGGAGGGGGGAGACTCTGATTTGGATACATTCAGCTTCAGAGGAATCCTGTTTTCAGGTATTTTCCAGATGTGTCCAAATCAGCCCAGTTTCATTCCAGATTTTGGATTTCTTTAGCTTAGATTTGCGTCTAAACTATAAGTTTTCCCTTACAGAAAATGCAACATGTAAAGCATCCTGGTGGTGCAGTGGATTAAACCACTCAACTGCTGAATTTGCTGACCAAAAGTTTGGTGGTTTGAATCTAGGGAGTGAGGTGAGCTCTCGCTGTTAGGCCCAACTTCTGCCAACCTAGCAGTTCGAAAACATGCAAATGTGAGTAGATCAATAGGTACTGCTTCTGTGAGAATATAATGGTGCTCCATGCAGTCATGATGGCCACATGACCTTGGAGGTGTCTACTGACACCACCGGCTCTTCGGCTTAGAAATGGAGATGAGCACCACCTCCCAGAGTTGGACCCAGCTAGACTTAATTCAGGGGGAACCTTTATTTTACTTTAAAGCATCCTCAATGGCAAACTCTTAAATGGCTGGGTTGGCTGTCTACTCATGAGTAAACCAAAACAAATGGGAGGAAAAGGAAATGTCTGGGAGAAAGTGACTGTATATAATTATGAATGCAATCAATAAATGACTAATAAAGTGTGATGTAGTGTCTGTTATGTTCCTACTTATGTAATGATAGACATAGATTCACATAATTTTATGATTATAATATAAATATACACACAAATATATAACACGGAAACAAATCGCAAAGCTCCAAAGGCTGTCTACTCGTGAACTAACAAACAGGAGGAAAACAGGCTGTCTGCTCATGAACAAACAAACGGGAGGAAAAGGAAATGTCTGGGAGAAAGTATATAATTATCATTTAGTCATTTAGTCATTTATTGATTGCAGTCATTATTATATACAGTCACTTTCTCCCAGACATCTCCTTTCCCTCTGTGGCTCTTCCACACAGCCTTCTATCCTAGAATATCCAAGGCAGGAAATCCCACAATATCTGCTTTGAACTGGGTTATCTGTGGACTCAGATAACCCAGTTCAACTGGGTTTCCTGGCTTATATGGCAGTGTGGAAGGACCACCAGAATATCAAGAGGAAATCCCACAATATCTGCTTTGAACTGGGTTATATTGTGGACAAAGCAGATCAAAGCAGATATTGTGGGATTTCCTGGCTTAATATTCTGGGATATAGAGCTGTGTGGAAGGACCACCAGAATATCCAAGGCAGGAAATTACACAATATCTGCTTTGAACTGGGATATATGGCAGTTTTGAACAATCCGATGGGATTAAGATAAAGCCGGATGTTTCCTTGTGAGTCAGTGGGAACCGCAAGGAACTGGAGGGAAAAGCCAGGCGCTAGGTGAGGAAGAGAGAGATGTGATGGCCAAACCTCAATGCAAATTACATAAGCCAGGGCTGTCCAACTGCCAGCCCTGCAGGTGTTTTGGACTTCAACTCCCAGAAATCCTAGCCAGTTTACCAGCTGTTAGGATTTCTGGGAGTTGAAGGCCAAAACACCTGCAGGGCTGGCAGTTGGACAGCCCTGACATAAGCCAATGGAGACCAATGTGTTTGTTTATATATTAATGTGTATATTTATATTTATATTAATGAACTGCTTTGGCCAACAATAGTCACTGCGCCAAAGAAGGCAGGCAAGGGACGACGAGACCCGCGGCTTGGTTTCCTTCCTTGCCTCCCTCTCTCTCTCCGTTCCGGGTTTGGAGAGGGACTAACCTTCGAGATGGCCAAGCTCCCTTGGCAGGCGCCTCGACCCACACCTTCTTTGGAACGCTCCGCTGCAAGATGCATATGTAGCATCTAGAACAGCCCCGAGGAAGCGTAGATATACGCGAAACGGCAAAACTACCAGGTGCCTCATACAAAAAGCCGTAGGCAAGGCTTCTACCAATTGTGAGAAGCACCTTTGCCCCCCCTTTTTTTGCTACACTTGCAGTCATCCGGCAATTATCATTGCAGCAAGGCTTCGGTTAGTTACGGGAAACCACAGTTTGCAGCCATCCAGCGACGCATACTTTACGGAGCACGGCGAGGCTTCTCCCAAGTGTAGGAAGCCCCTTCACCTTTCTGCAGCAACAAGCGGTGTGTATTGGATGCCGCCGAAAGGCTTTCCCTGCGCCTGGATTCCCATCGCGGCTCGATACTCCATGGAGTCTGAGTAACTTTAATAAAGATCAGAGAAGATTGTCACACTTTGATGTGAATTTCCACCACTCCCCTCAAAACCACACGGACTTGGCTTTAAGTAACCTCTGTTATGCCTTTTCCATTCTATGAACATTATATTCTGGGTTACTTGCATTGAGTGATGTGTACTTCTCATTTTGAATATGTATGTATACCTATGTAAGAGTCCCATGTAAGGACAGAAATACCTTGTATTATACAAGAATCCCTGATATTGTGAATGTGTATATGTGTTATATGAAATACAGGATTACAGTATAATGTTAGTTACTCAGGTTTCATCATTCTGTTTATTGATTGCTCTCACATGTGTGTCCACCCTCAGAGTTCTGCTAGGTTTGTTTATCTTGATAGACTGTGTATTTGTATTGTAAGCACCCTTGGCCTTTGTGCCTTCTGTTTTCTTTCCTACTGACAGTGCTGTTTCTTTCCTACATACAGCGCATGCGCAGGCACCATTAACAAAGTCATTATGAAGTTTGTAATTATTAACGTTTCTATTTAGAAATAGACCCTGAAAATTACGGAAGTCTATCTATTTCAAAACGGAAGCGACTCCTGCCCCCCAATGAGTTTAGAAACAAATTTCTTTTGGATCAACCAGGCCTAAATGAATCTCTTTGCATTCCTTCTTTGGAGACATTTAAACAGGTTGGATGGCCATCTGTTGGGGTGCTTTGATTGTGCCTTTCCTGCCTGGTAGGGGGTTGGACTGGATGGCCTGTGTGGTCTCTTCCAATTCTATGACTCTACAATTCTATCTTGTTCAACCCACGAATATACCATAAGTAATTCAGTCTAAATTCTCGTGCTTGGAGAAAAATATTTGTCTTCAGCCCAAGACGAATCAATTCACCTCCACACAGACCAGCAGATTAAAACATCACTGAGTATCCTTTGGTTTGCTTTTGTTCTGGGAACCTGCTTGTTTCTTGGAAGCTCTGCCTTTTTTCAATCAGTCAGCGTACATTCAGTCCATTGCAGTATGTTTACAAGCACTATCACATGATGAAGTGATTGTCTGCATCTGTCCACTGAGTGTCTGAATTCATCTGTCTGAAAGATTCACTGAGGTTATTTACAGACCCATGACTTATAGAAGTAGCTCGCTGAGGGATATTTCATTGTGCTCACATTTCCAGTTCTCTGCTTCTTCTAAAATGTAATTAATTTGTTTCAGGGATTTCAAGCCCACTCTTCAGTTCCCACAGCAGCTTATGAAATTTTGAAACACAATACAATGTATTACAACCATGCAAATTAAATTCACAGGATAGACAGTCAAATCAACAGAATCAGCTCCAAAAACATAGGAATAGGCTGACATCCCTTATCTGGAGGTCTTTAAACAGAGATTGGATGGTCATCCCACAGGAGTATTTTAGTTGTGTATTTCTGCATGACAGGATGGTATAGTTTTATGGCACTTCTGCTATTGCTGAGTGACAGCCAGCATTTGGCACAGTAAAAACAGTTGTCTCATAAAGCAGATCTTAAGTAATAATTTGCTGTCCTTTCATAACACATTTGCAAAGGAAACCAAATTGTTCACTACTTAATTTATTCTTCCCGGGTTTACTGCCATGCTTGGAGGGAGGTGTTTCTATGATTTTTAGGCCTTGTGTGCCAAAAGACCTTGACTGACTAATGTTATGAAGGAGAAAGATGACAATAGTTAAGAGAGGCTGCAGCAGTTTGCTGTTGCCTGTGCATACTACCAAGGACAAGATGTTCCTCCTCCTCTTCCTCCTCCTTTCCCACCTGCTGAGTTCATTGAATGGAAATACTTTTGCACTTTGATCTCAGGACTATATCACACCAACCTGCTATTTTGCTACAGTCATGTTAGCATAGTTACTGGGCACATACTGGTTTTCACAGTAAATACAACAGTAATGAATCTATCTTGTGTAGCAATACAAAATCAGCATAAGCCTGCACTTAAATCATCAGAGCAACATTTATTTATTTATTTATTTATTGTTCACTCTTGTATTCCGCTCCTCCCAGCAGGCTCGGGGCGGATAACAATAAAAAATATACGGGTGGCATGTCACTAACAAGTCGACATGTGACCCTACAATTAATACACATAAAAACATAAAACCACATTAAAACAATCTATATAGTCATATACGGGAAGAGAGGACATATGGCATAGTTCTTGGTCCGGTGAGCCTAGTTGAAGGCTAGGCCGAAGAGGGCCGTCTTGCAGGCCCTCCGGAACGGGGCCAGGTCCGAGATAGCTCGGGTACTGTCCGGGAGGGCATTCCAGAGCACCGGTGCCACCACGGAAAAGGTCCTTTGTCTAGTCGTCGATAAGTGGCAGGAGCGGACTGATGGAACTGACAACAGATTTTGTTCGTCTGAGCGCAGTGATCTCGGGGGAGAGTACGGGGTAAGGCGGTCCCTCAGGTACGCAGGCCCTAGGCCGTGCAAGGCCTTGAAGGTCAGAACCAGCACCTTGAAGGCAATTCGGTATTTGATGGGAAGCCAGTGCAGTTGCCGGAGGGTAGGTGTAATGTGCTCCCTTGCCGGCACTCCTGCCAGCAAGCGAGCGGCGGCATTCTGCACTAGCTTGAGTTTCCGAATTGTCGACAGGGGAAGGCCAACTTAGAGGGCATTACAGTAGTCTAGTCTCGAGATGACCGTCGCTTGGATTACCGTGGCCAGGTCGTCCCTGGACTGGTAGGGTGCCAGTCGCCTAGCCTGCCGGAGGTGATAGAATGACGTCCTGCTGACCACGGAGACCTGGCCCTCCATGGTCAGCGAGGAGTCCAACACAACCCCCAAGCTCTTAACCGACGGCGATGGGTTAAGCCGCTCGCCATCCAGGGTAGGCAACCGGCACCCACCCAGCCCAGGCCGACCAGGCCACAGGATCTCCGTCTTCGATGGATTCACCTTCAGCCGGCTGGCACGCAGCCAACCAGTCATGGCTTCGAGGCATAGATGGAAACAATCGGGTACGGAGTCCGGCCTGCCATCCATTCTCAGCAGAAGCTGGGTGTCATCAGCGTACTGATAACACTCCAGACCAAAGTCGCGGGCCAGCTGAGCCAGGGGGCGCATGTAAATGTTGAATAATAAGGGGGAGAGGATAGCCCCCTGGGGGACCCCACAATTAAGTGGGAGTCTCCTGGAGACCTCCCCGCCCCCCTCCACACGTTGTCCCCGGTCCCGGAGGAAGGAGGCCACCCATTGAAGGGCAGTCCCCCCAACCCCGGAAGCGGCTAAACGGTGGGTCAACAGTGCGTGATCTACAGTATCAAACGCTGCTGTCAGATCTAACAGGACAAGCAGTGCTGATCCACCCTGGTCCAGCTGGCGGCGAAGTTGGTCTGTAATGGCGACAAGCACGGTCTCCGTCCCATGCCCAATACGGAAGCCGGACTGGAAGGGAACATGCACAAGGTATCAAAATATATAACTATTCACAAGTAGAGGACGCTCCCTCTGTGTTCAGCAATATCAACTCTTATAGTTAAACATACATATGGAGGAAATAACAAAGCAAAGATACACAAGTAGTCCCGCGTGCGCGCCTCTCTTTCAGGAGCACACAGTAATGCACAGCTGCCCTTCCAGTACGGCTTCGTTGTAGTGAGAGGCTAATCAGTTCAATAATAATCGTTCTTAGGAGTCAATACTCACTGTCCTGTAGATATTAACACTCAAATGCGATGGAAATAAGCCCCAGTTGTCCCACGGTCAAACCTGGCGGGCGGTTTTGCGACCGCTCGTAAATGCCGAAATCACTGGGAAGCGCCGTAAAGCATGTAAGTCTCGTCGTGTAGGAAATCTTTTGCGACTCTGGTGCCTGTTTTGGCAGCGTATCTCAACTGGATAAGCGCAAGATAGGTGAGAAGGGTAGAGGTATCGGGGGATATTCAATAGAAGGAAAGTAAAGGAACACAGTTCAGGGTGACACTGAGGGAGGGTCCGGAGAAGACTGGGTGATGGTAACTCCAACGCCTATGGGTAAATATTCATGGTCCCAATCCCGTTTCGTCTCCACTTCCTCAGGGCGGGGTTAAGATGTTCAACATGTATCTTCTCGATCATACACATAGAAATCCATATATGGAAACAGAGGTCAGTGTCTCCTAACAATGTTAGCATCTTTTTCAAACTGTCAAAACAGGCACCAGAGTTGCAAAAGATTTCCTACGCGACGAGACTTACATGCTTTACGGCGCTTCCCAGTGATTTCGGCATTTACGAGCGGTCGCAAAACCGCCCGCCAGTTGACCGTGGGACAACTGGGGCTTATTTCCATCGCATTTGAGTGTTAATATCTACAGGACAGTGAGTATTGACTCCTAAGAACGATTATTATTGAACTGATTAGCCTCTCACTACAACGAAGCTGTACTGGAAGGGCAGCTGTGCATTACTATGTGCTCCTGAAAGAGAGGCGCGCACGCGGGACTACTTGTGTATCTTTGCTTTATTTCCTCCATATGTATGTTTAACTATAAGAGTTGATATTGCTGAACACAGAGGGAGCGTCCTCTACTTGTGAATAATTATATATTTTGATACCTTGTGCATGTTGCTCTGATGATTTAAGTGCAGGCTTATGCTGATTTCACATACTGGTTTTAGCAGCTTTAATACTGAATTTTCTTCATCTGTGCAGTAGCATCCCTTCACCATTCCATGGTCTTGTGATTGTATTTTCCCATACATTCATATCCCCATCATCCCATAGTATTGTAGTTCTTTTATTTCTCCTTATTATTTTTACTTCCATACAATTATGCTATTCCAGTATTTTTTTTTAAAGTAGAACAGATGAATGGTTTGGAATATTGGAGGGAGTGGGGAGAGCGGAGAAGAAACCTGCCCACTGGTGTAACATTACTGACAGCATGACATCACAAAACCAGAAGGGACTAAACACACCAAGGAATGTAATAGGGATGTTGTGGGATTGGGAGCTATTGACAGGTTATACCAGGCATGGGCAAACTTTGGCCCTCCAGTAGGCTGTTAGGAATTGAGGGAGTTGAAGTCCAAAACACCTGTATGGCCAAAGTTTGCCCATGTCTGGGTTATACGCATTAATAGCTATGAACAGGAGACTCACGAGTTAAGGTGAGGGGAAGGCAGCAGGATACACTGGTGTTGTGCGATAAAAAAAAACCAAGCTGCAATACCAGTTGGCCTGCATCATGCAATAAAGTCCTATGTGCGTAAATGGTTGCTGTATGAACAGGAGTCATGAATTTGCACAAAGCATGATAAAAAAACCCACTTTATTACATAGGGTGATAATTGTGCGGTACATCATTCCTTTTGTATTAATCCAGAATAATAATAATAAAAGGTTACATACTGGAGGGAAGGATATTAGAGGCAAAGATGAAGTCCTTTGGCCACATAATGAGAAGACAGAAAAGCTTGGAGAAGACAATGATGCTGGGGGAAATGGAAGGAAAAAGGAAGAGGGGCCAACCAAGGGCAAGATGGATGGATGGTATCATTGAAGTGACTGGCTTGATCTTGAAGGAGCTGGGGGAGGCCACAGCCGACAGGGAGCTCTGGCGTGGGCTGGTCCATGAGGTCATGAAGAGTTGGAAGCGACTGAATGAATAAATAACAATATAATCAAAATATTTGTTGTAGTTATTTTAGGAAACACAACTCCTATTGTAAAGCAGCAAACACCCCCACTCCTTACAGTTGGGAATGTTCATCCAATGATATGTCTAATTTTATAGGCATGACTAAAAATAAAATGTGTATGTATGTGTGTATGAACAGTTCTTCTAGGGTGAGCTCAGGGTGTTACACAACATAATAAAAAAATCATCATTTTGCAAGAATAGTTGAGGACATCCAACCATAAAACTAAAAATAACAGCATAGTACAATACAGAGAGCCTTAAAGCAGTAAAGGCCTAGGGCCATGTTACACTCCAAAAGCCTGGAGGATAAACAAGTCATGTTTTAAATTGTCTAAAACTGAAAAGTGTGTGTCAACTGTTCTCCCCAGGCCCACTAAAAAGTCAGTATTCCGAATCACAACATCTTGAGCTATTTTCACTGGTGACATCTGTAAGAAAAACTTGCCACTTTCAGGATTCAAGAACAGAGGCTTTTATGAATTGGAGACAGCTATTTATTTAACAACATCTTACATTACATTATGTTTTATACTGAGCTTATGGTCAGCCTCTGATCTTTCCTTTCAGATCACAAGCACAAGACAGAAAACAGCAGTACACAAAAGTATCTCCAACCAAGTTGATTATTAAAACTCCTGGAGTGCAAATTAGTACAAATGTATAAGCAACATACCTGGAACAGCACCAGAATTGCTTTGACCTCTGAGGATGTACTGCAGATTTCTGCTGTTACATGTTTCTGCCCAAATGTGAAAGTTACCATAGGCTGCTAGCAGTGAAGATAGAGAAAAAGAGAAGAGACATCCGAGAGCTAGTTAGTGAATGGAATGGTGGTGAATGGAGAGCTAGTCCCAGATATGTTCACTGGCTGAAAAGGTAGCCTCTAATCAAGAAAAACTCATCACATAAGCCCTGTCCAGTTTTCATTTAAGCATGTTTACTCAGCACACAAGGAGGTATGTGTAACATTCTGTCCCAGTTCTATAGCTAATGTATAGAGAGTGACAGTAGGCATATTAGCACTATGCTATTTTATCAGCTATATACGCTTTTAACTATCAGTTAAAAGGGTATATCAAAGGGGTCTTGATATTTGAAGTAATGGATGAGATGGGAGGCAGCCTCAGAAAAGTGAGGTTCAAGGGGAGCCACCAAGAACGGGAGGAACAGCACAGGGATTGTCGTAGATGCCCTTATGATTCCCATCCTTCTCATTGGAGAAAACATAGAAGGATCAGGCTGTTTTTTTGTTTTGCTGGATTGGAGATGGTTGCTGTTATGTTGCATTTTTAATAGGGACTTTGATAACATTAGTGAAATTAGGCTAGCCAATGGTCAATTTGGTGGGACAGCTGGAGATTGGTGGGACAGCTGGGGCTAATGACCCTGATTTGCTCATTCAGCAATGAGATAGGAGGTGAAATATTAGGGGGAGATAGTCATTTCAATTGATACCAACTCATTACCTCTGACTCAGGAGAACCCAGTCTACCCCTACCCAAATGGGTCCAAATATCTCCATCCATTGGTCTCATGGTTTAGCTGGGGGAAGTGCTTTTTCTCCTTCTCTTCAGGCCATCACTCCTCCCCATCACTTGGGTGGACAGCCCACCCCCCCTTTCCCGGTCTACACTGCCATATAAAATTCATATGATCTGCTTTGAACTGGATTATATGGCAGTGTAGACTCAGAATATCCATTTCAAGGCAGATAATCTGCTTTGATAATCAGGATTATATGGCAGTGTAGAAGGGGCCTGGGTCCTCCAGGCAAGGAGGTTGTTATCAATCAGGTCCATCTGCTTATTTTCAGTGGAGTCTATAACCAGCAGTGTTTATGATCAACCCACTGTGGTACACAATCCCCTTGCCACCCTAGTGCCACCACTGGATTGACCAAAGTCACTACTGTGGGACCAATTGCTAGCCACCCTCTCTTGTTTCCTCCCTCTGCTGTTGCCATTATGCTAATCTATCCTGGCTCACTCTTGTCCCCTCCCTATTTACATCTTGGAGGTCTACGCCTCATATGTATGTTATATGGAGACATTTAAAGCTCCCTTGTTTACTCATAACCATTCACTAGGGTATAAAGAAGATTGGACGGGAGAGCTACCCAATGAGAATGAAAGGTAGCTGACAAGACTGACAGGAAAACAAGGCTATTGGTTGATAGGTTTATACATGCCAGGAAGAAAAAGAAAAGTCCAATTGCTGTTGTTTCGTGACCAAAAATAATCTGAAATTGTGAACATATGGACATGACAGAAATACCCTTTGGCAGATGTGTGCGAGTCTAGGGATGTAGAAGCTTTCAAGACCAAATTGAAGTTGCATAAAAATGGGTGTGTATGACCCTAATGGGCACTGGATTACAGCCTTTGTGTGGATGCAGCCCTTGTTATAGTTAAATTGACAATGGAAGAAATACAAGTTTTAGGCAATATGTTTCCTTGTGGATTTACAGATCTGGAACATTAAAACTTCAGTTGAGATGTTTGAAAGTTAACATCAAATGCTGAAGATTGAAGTTTCATATTACAGATTAAAATTCCAAATGGCTCCTATGGCCTAGCCCAGTTTTCTTACTAATTAAATTATCCATTTTATTCACACACCAATCCATTCAGGTATGGATATAAAGGGTGGAAGGATTCCTTTAGCCATTCTGTATGACAGGATGATATAAGAGTCTTAAGAGGCTACTGATTGGTGTTGAGTAGTCTTGACACACTCCATTAGTTTTCTCTCTCTAGGAAGCTGGTTGAATGAATTATAAAAATCATCTTGCCCTTACAATATGCATGGAAACAGTCTACTCACTGTCTTTCTCCTGGGAATTTCATAAATAGGATGCTCATAGAAGAGTTCTTTCTGCTTGAAAATTAGTTTAAAACCCAAGAGAATATGAATATGAATAGCTGCTTATTCTATTAATTTCACAGGTTCAACACAATGTCTGAGTGTATACAGTCAAACTGAGTTTCTATCAATCTCAGTACTAAAGCAGCATTGCCTTCCTCCCACATTAAAACTAGGGGTGAATCCTTACAGGTGAAATAATAACTCAATCACAATGTATTCTTGTCCCAATGTAAAAAATGCTTCTTTTTGTATATCTGAGGGCTTTAAGGTAATTTAAATAACTGCTATAGGTTATTCTGCTGTTTTGCAGAAGATCTGTTGTTTTTTTTAAAAGTGTGGACTGGGGTGGAATTGGGGGTGGGGGAGGGTGAAACCAGGTTGACAGGATGGGCAGCACAAAGCGGATGGACAAGTATCATCTGGGCTCTTGTTTACATACAAGGAGCTTTGATGTCAAACGGGTGTGTTATTGCCCCAAACTTATTTTCCATCTTTATCGCTATGATACTTTATCTTGTTGATGGGAAGCTTCCTACCGGAGTGGAAATAATCTATCAGGCAGATGGCAAGTTATTTAACCTCAACACAACGAAGGGAAAGGCTGAAAGGCTAAGAAACTCAATAAATCAATATATAGCAACCATTTAAATTCATTATATTATCACAATAGTTCAAGGAAATAATACAAACAACAATTCAGCTGTGTGCAGGAGTATGGATATCGTCCCAAAGTTCTTAATAGTCCATAGAGGTATCTATAACGTTGTTTACTCACGTAACTCTCTATTGCCCCATATTATTGTGAAAAGGCCAATATCGGCAGTGGTAGCGAAGTACTCAGTTACAATCCAATTCAGAGTAAATTCATTGCCATGGTCTGTATATCCAGCAGATCTGGTAGCAAGATAAATCTTTAAGCGGATGGAGGTTCCGTGGCGTGAAATACCTCGTGGTAATCTGATTCGGTGTAGGCTATACATCAATAGTCCGTGTTTGACTATATCACCATGGCACCAGTGTCAAATTTTGCCAATGATATGGGTCTTTCACTAATCGTAGATAGCACTGATATATCTATAATTCCTTAATGGTAAAATAAAGTTCTATACATATCCAACACAATCAAAAGAAGCTGGTTTTTTTTTCTCTCGTCAAGCATAATATCTCGCCTACGGGATCGAGTAAATGGATCCAGCCCGTTTCATCACCAGGACTTCCTCAGGGCAGCACCTTACATCATACTCGGAAGCTTCAAAATATTTTTTCTAAAACATAATACAATAACGTCATCGCAATTCCTCACCAAAGTAATAGTAGTAAAAGTGTAAGAATACAGTCTAGCAAAGCACTTACCATACAACAAGTAACACAGAGCATCACATATAGTATTGACCGTAGATTCGGTAATGAGTTTTGTGCTCTGTACAACTTATAAAGTCTATCTCATTAATCATTCAGCTCAATTAAGCCCTATTCTCAATTAAGCCCTATTCTCACCTCTCTCACCTCCTGGAGAAGAAAGTAGACCTGGCCTGTTTCACATAAACATGGCTGCAGGAGGGGGATGAGGTCCTAATACATGAATTAACATCTCCGGGGTTTGTTGCTAGCTACCAGATGAGGATGGAGAGGCGGCGGGGGGTGGGGGGGGGTGGGGTGGCCATCCTCAGCCGAGACAGGTTTAATTCCAGGACGATTCCGATCGCGAACATCCCAGGAATAGAGTGTGCAGGTCATGTGTGGGATCTTAGTGAGAGTGTAGCCTTCCTGTTGGTGTACCAAGCACCCAACGCACCAGCAGGGAGTCTGCCTAAGCTGCTGGAGGTGGTGTCGGAGTGGGCATTGAGGTTCCCTAAATTGGTTGTTCTGGGGGACTTCAATGTCCACACCGATGCCACCTCCCCTTCAACAGCAGCCAAGGACCTAGTGTCTACCATGGAGACATTGGGACTCTCACTCTGTAAGACCGGTCCCACGCATCAGGCCGGTCACACCCTGGACTTGATCTTTGCGGCCGGAATTCAAGTGATCCTAACCTCCGTATTAGAAGTTCCATGGTCGGATCACAGTGTCCTGGAAGCCCGGCTTGAGGTGGCCCCCCCATCCGGTAAGGGTGCCGAACCCATTTTGGTTCACCCAAAGAGACTTATGGAACCCATCAGGTTCCTGAATGCTCTGAGGGATTTGGAACTCACCAGCGACTCAGTCGATAGGCAAGTGGAATGCTGGAATACCTGTATTTCCACTGCCTTAGATGAGATCGCCCCCAGGCGCTCTCTCATCCCCCGCAGTAATCGCTCGCCTTGGTTTACCGAGGAGCTGCGAGCGATGAAACGGAGGAAGAGACAGCTAGAGGATGTGTGGCGGGGCCTCCGTGACGGAGCATCGAGATCGGCTTATAAACAATTTAAAGACGTTTATGAGCGAGCTATCAAGGAAGCCAAAAAAGTCTATTACGCGTCCCTGATAGAGTCGGCTAGTTCACACCCAGCTCAACTTTTTAAAATAATTCAGTCATTGACAACAATTTCGACAGTCCCAAACGATAGGGGTTTGGCTCCCACAGCTGAGGCTTTCCAGAACTATTTTGCTGACAAGATCTCAACTCTTCGCCGGGACATCCCAGCCACGCTTGATACAGTAGGGGAACTCGAGACTCCGCCGCCTCTTGGCGGGCCCATCTTCACCCGTTTCCAACTGCTGGACGCAGCAGCTGTCGATAAGTTACTTGCTGCAGCTAGACCTACTCCCTGCTCCCTGGATCCGAGCCCTTCCTGGCGTGTTCGATCTTGCCGGGAGGGTTACGAGACCCCTGGGAAAGATTATCAACAGCTCCCTTGAGCAAGGAGTGTTCCCAGGGGTTTGAAAGAGGCTATGGTAAGACCGCTGCTGAAGAAGCCGAGCTAGACCCTTCGGCTCCCTCCACCACCGGCCGGTTTCCAACTTGCCTTTTTTAGGCAAGGTAATTGAGAGGGCAGCAGCGGATCAGCTGCAGTGGTTCTTAGAAGACACAGCTGGACTTGATCCCTTCCAGTCCGGCTTCCGTATTGGGCATGGGACGGAGACCGTGCTTGTCACTATTACAGACCAACTTCGCCGCCAGCTGGACCAGGGCGGGTCAGCCCTGCTTGTTTTGTTAGATCTAACAGCAGCGTTTGATACCGTAGATCATGCAATGTTGGCCCACCGTTTAGCCATGACTGGGGTGAGGGGGACTGCCCTTAAATGGGTGGCCTCCTTCCTCCAGGATCGGGGACAACGAGTGGAGAGGCGGGAGGATGTCTCTGGGAGATTCCCATTAAGTTGTGGGGTCCCCCATGGGGCTATCCTCTCACCCTTATTATTCAACATCTACATGCGCCCCCTGGCCCACCTGGCTCGCGACTTTGGTCTGGAGTGTTATCAGTACGCTGATGACACCCAGCTTCTGCTGAGAATGGACGGCAGGCCGGACACCGTACCCGATTGTTTCCATCAATGCCTCGAAGCCGTGACTGGTTGGCTGCGTGCCAGCCGGCTGAAGGTGAATCCGTCGAAGACGGAGATCTTGTGGCCCGGTCGCCCTGGGCTGGATGAGTGCCGGTTGCCTACCCTGGATGGCGAGCGACTTAGCCCGTCATCCCTTGTTAAGAGCTTGGGTGTCCAATTGGACCCTTTGCTATCCATGGAGGCCCAGGTCTCCATGGTTAGCAAAACATCATTTTACCATCTGCGACAGGCTAGGCGACTGGCACCCTACTGTCCAGGGACGACCTGGCCACGCTGATCCAAGCGACGGTCATCTCGAGGCTGGACTACTGTAACGCCCTCTACATAGGCCTTCCCTTGTCAACGATCCGGAAACTCAAGCTGGTGCAGAATGCCGCCACTCGCTTGCTGGTGGGAGCACCAGTGAGGGAGCACATTACTCCCATCCTCCGGCAACTGCACTGGCTCCCCATCAAGTACCGGATTGCCTTCAAGGTGCTGGTTTTAACCTTTAAGGCCTTGCACGATCTAGGGCCTATGTACCTAAGGGACCACCTTACCCCGTATGTTCCCCCGAGATCACTGCGCTCGGAAGAGCAGAATTTGTTGGTTGTACCATCACCTCGCTCCTGCCATCTGTCCAGCATGAGACAACGGGCCTTTTCTGCCGCGGCTTCCGCGACTGCCCAGCCACGTTCGGGCGATCCAAGAGCTTGTCCCTTTTCGAAGGGCCTGTAAGACGGCCCTTTTTAGGCTGGCGTTTGGGTAAACCCGAGCGCGGACGTTGTGTTTCCATCTGTGCTGAGAAGTGTAATCTGCTGATGTTCTGTCATGTACTGTGTTTTATCTGATGTTTTATTGTATGTTTTATTGCAAGTTTTATTGCTCGTTGTGATCCGCCCCGAGCCTGCAGGGAGGAGCGGAATACAAAATTGAATAATAAATAAATAAATAATAAAAAGTGGCCTTAAGATAATTAAAGAAAATTAAAGAAGGATACTGTTAATACTTAGGGTGTCATTGAGACCCAGAGGGTTCTCACTAGCTAGGAGAGTAATCCATTTTCTTTCAGTTAGTAATAATGCCTCTTGCAGGCATTGATGTGGCTTAACCACAACCTTTTCCAGTCCCATAAAAGTAAACTCTGGTCACGAGTTATGTACTGTTTTGAAGTGTTTGTATGAGAAAGAAACTTCATTTCCAGTATGTATTCGTGATCTGTTCTCCCCCACTCTCACCTTTAGGGGGCGTTTTGCCTGGCCCACATAAATCATAGAGCAGGAAAAAATGAGACTATAGCCACATTCTTTTGTTCTGCACATGAAAAAACTTACTGGTTTAAATGTTCTGGATTTGTGGAGAACTGGGATCTGTTTTAACGGGGAAACTAAATCACATACTGAGCAAACGCTACATTTTCTCATGCCTGGACTTAAGTTGCTTGGTAAGGGTTTTAGCATGTGATTCGAATGAATGAGGAAGTCTCCAATGTTGGATGTTCTTTTATAAGCTGGCATCTGTGGTTTTTCCAGGCCTGCTATATCTGATATTAATGGCCAGTGTTGTCTAACAATGTTAGGGATATCCTTACTATGGGTAGTTAATTGAAGAGGCCAGATCAGCCTGTCTGGAGCCTGTCTGTTGGTTTTCTTTAAGAGCGAGTCCCAATCTAGGGCACTTACTCTGTTTTTAGCTTTAATAACGATGTCTTTGGGGTATCCTCTTACTTGATGTGTTATTATTAAGTTATTTAACCTCAGCAGACTGAAAGCCAAAATCAAGGTCACAACATCTGTTATAGAACTCCGCCTCGAGTCGCCTTCAGGCTGAGGGAGGAGGTATAGAAGCATAGCAAATAAATAAAATAAATAAATAAACTCCAGTGTGCTGATGATAATGTAGTCTGTGCGTATTCAGAAGAAGACTTACAAGCCACTCTAAATACCTTTGCAGAAGTATACAAGAAGCTTGGTCTCTCATTGAACACCAAGAAAACCAAAGTGCTCTTCCATCAGTTATCAGCCAATCCCTCTCCAATGCCTGAAATACAGTTTAATGGTGTAACATTAGAAAATGTTGACCATTTCCGCTACCTTGGCAGCCACCTCTACACAAAAGTCAACATTGGCATTGAAATACAATACCGCCTCAGCTCTGCAAGTTCAGCATTTTTCTGAATGAAGCACAAAGTGTTTGAGGATTGGGGCATCCATCGAGATAGCAATGTGGTTGTTTTAAAGCCACTGTCCTCCCAACCCTGTTATATGCCTGCGAAACATGGACTGTCTAAAGATGTCATATGCAACTCCTGGAATGATTCCATCAACGTTGCTTGCACAAAATCCTGCAAATCTCATGGGAAGACAGGCAGACAAATATCAACGTGCTGGAGAAAGCAAAGACCACCAATATTGAAGCAATGCTCCTCTGCCATCAACTCCGCTGGAATGGCCAAATTGTCTGAATGACCGATCACCATCTCCCAAAGCAGTTACTCTACTCTGAACTCAAAAATGGAAAACAAAATGCTGGTGGACAGGGAAAGAGATTTAAAGATGGGCTTAAAGCCAATCTCAAAAACTGGCATAGACACTGAGAACTGAGAAGCCCTGGCTCTTAAGTGCTCTAACTGGAGGTCAGCTGTGACCAGCAGTGCTGCAGAATTGGAAGAGGTACAAATTGAGGGCGAAAGGGAGAAACGTGACAAGAGGACAGGACTGCCTTCCATCTGGAAACCGATGTCCTCACTGCAGGAAAACATGCGGATCAAGAATAGCTCTCCACACCCACTACAGACCCATTACCAAGACACTACACTTGGAGGGCCATCATCCTCGGGCTACGAGGGATTGGCTAAGTAAGTAAGTAAGTAAGTAAGTAAGTAAATAAGTACAAGGAATTAGAAGAGTCAGCACCATTTTCCTTTTTTTCTTTGCAGTCCTGACATGTGAATCATTATTTTTTTAACTTTGCATCATTGTTTACTTAAAGGTGCTCTTTTGAGTGAGGTAACTGGTAGTGGTGAGGTGAATGCTGCATGGAGAAAGCGCCATCAAACACTTTCCTGGGAGTAAGCATCATTGCATTCATTAGGACTTATGTCTGAGTAGACCTGTATAAGCTTGCACAATATGCCATCAAACCTACACTCATTTTCCTATGAATTACATTTAAAAACTAGAAAGGGAGACACTCTGATATGTTGCCACCAACTTGATGGGAGAGGTGATGCAAATATTCACATGCACGGTGGGAGAAAACACCTGTGGTTTTGTGACTGGACATAAACTAATGCAGAGAACACATGCACAATAGTATAAATAGTACACCCCCCCCCCCCAAATAATAATGGTGTAACAACATGACTGGGATCCTGTACTACTTTCCAAACAATTTCAAAGCAGGGATAATATAATAATTTTGCATAAATTAAACCAGCCATACAGAAGCACTTGTAAATAGAACCACATTTGCCATCTCAGAAATTGTTTTCCATATCATAATGGCAATTCGTATGGCTCCTAAGAGATTTAGGTTTATATGCACAGTGTGATCTAATAGCGCAACACAACCATCAGCTCTGATGAGCTGTAATGGGATTCTCCATCAATAATATATCCAGTAGTCACTTTTTACCCATGTATTTGCTAGTAGTGCTCCTGCTCTTCTGTGCAGTCTATTTGTTTCCTCCTCTCTAAGGAACATCTAACAAACAGCTACAAGTTGTGTAGTATATAGCAACAGTATATATAAGACAGTGATCACCAATTAAAATGGCTAAATAGCTGAGATGCTTTTGTAGCAGAATAGGACAAATATGGAAAGCAGTTGCACCCATGTAATCCATCAACCCATCCCAAACATCAGTGCACCCAAAATGACCAAAAGTAACCTTATCACAAAGGGCTAAAATTGGTGGCATGCACCGATTTTAGCTCAGGTCACCCACGGAGCCAGTTGGCTCCCAGCACATGATGCGTGTGTTAAACACGAATGGGGTCCTTATCAGGTAAACTGAGAAACACAAGTAGCTAAACCTAAGATAATTGTCCTAAATAAAAAATAGTCATGTACATCAACATCCTATATCTATGTGGCCTGGATGTCAACTGTCAATACATGGAGGATACACAGCTAATGGTATCTGCCTGCTACATGCAACCTGGTCTTGCTGTTAAATACACTCAAATGATCATGCAATGGTATAAAAACCGTATGCAGTTACAGGAGTAACTTACTATGGGGCAGCACACGCACCCTATTGTATAAATACCAAACAATTATCAAAAACATAAACAGAGTCCGCCACGGCGAACTCCCCGGTCGTGTGCTTAGCAGGATTCACCTCAGACGCGATGAGTTGAGTGCCGAATAGCGATCCGAGCGGTCCAAATCCCAGGCCGTGCTAAAGTCGTGTCCCTGTTGGAAGACACTGTGGGCCCCCGGATGGAGGTCCTTCCGTAATGGAGGGAGAACTCAGACGCGATGAGTTGAGTGCCGAATAGCGATCCGAGCGGTCCAAATCCCGGGCCGTGCTAAAAGTCGTGTCCCTGTTGGAAGACTCTGTGGGCCCCCGGATGGAGGTCCTTCCGTAATGGAGGGAGAACTCAGACGCGATGAGTTGAGTGCCGAATAGCGATCCGAGCGGTCCAAATCCCGGGCCGTGCTGCAGTCATGTCCCTGTTGGAAGACACTGTGGGCCCCCGGATGGAGGTCCTTCCGTAATGGAGGGAGAACTCAGACGCGATGAGTTGAGTGCCGAATAGCGATCCGAGCGGTCCAAATCCCGGGCCGTGCTGCAGTCATGTCCCTGTTGGAAGACACTGTAGGCCCCTGGATGGAGGTCCTTCCATAATGGAGGGAGAACTCAGACGCGATGAGTTGAGTGCCGAAGAGCGAGCCGAGCGGTCCAAATCCCGGGCCGTGCTAAGTCCTGTCCCTGTTGGAAGACACTGTGGGCCCCCGGATGGAGGTCCTTCCGTAATGGAGGGAGAACTCAGACGCGATGAGTTGAGTGCCGAATAGCGATCCGAGCGGCCCAAATCCCGGGCCGTGCTGCAGTCGTGTCCCTGTTGGAAGACACTGTGGGCCCCCGGATGGAGGTCCTTCCGTAATGGAGGGAGAACTCAGACGCGATGAGTTGAGTGCCGAATAGCGATCCGAGCGGTCCAAATCCTGGGCCGTGCTGCAGTCGTGTCCCTGTTGGAAGACACTGTAGGCCCCTGGATGGAGGTCCTTCCGTAATGGAGGGAGAACTGGATGAAAGAATCACAGGGTGACGAGCAACCCGGCAGCCTCTCAAGCCGTGTTGCTTCCGCGTCCCCACTAGGCTCAATTGGAAGATCGCCGAGTGAGGGATGAGTCGCTGTCGATATGCATCACACGTCTCTGGTGGGCTGTGGTTGGCCAACGTTGTGGCGCTGCCTAGTGAGGTATGTTGTTGATCCTAGTGGTTTGGAAATGTGCGCGTCCCAAATCGCGAATGCGAATGGTGTGCAGGCCAGCGTAGGGAACGCCGAGCTGATGGATCCGTGCCGATAACCGGAGCTGGAGGTGAATCGCTCCCCAATGCCGCCAAGTATATAGATTCCTTGGGTAGCTGAGGGCAGATCCGGAGATGTATCCAGTGAATCAATCCAGGTGAACACAGAAGTATTAAAGCATTATCAAAAAAGTGTTTATTGGGTCACAAACAAATATCGTGTATCCCAGGAGGTTTGTCATAAACCTATTGTGCACCAACACAGGTTTGCCAGTCTGATCCAGATAGAAGCCCAACTGTGAGGCTGGCAGCTTTCACAATGGTCAAGTGAACGCCAACGGGTGGAGTAGATGCTAGAAAGGGTCCCTAGTCCCGTTTCGCTACTGCATATTTATGCTTTCTCAGGACGTTTAGGAATCAGAATATATACAGTATTGGTGGTGCATAGCATGATAGAAGAATCAATTAATAAAGAATCATGAGCATCACAAATGTGGATGGTTTCAACCAGGTAGAACCCCTTTGCCAGCCTCACAATTGGGCTTCTATCTGGATCAGACTGGCAACCCTGTGTTGGTGCACAATAGGTTTATGACAAACCTCCTGGGATACACGATATTTGTTTGTGACCCAATAAACACTTTTTTTGTGTTTCTCAATCTCATCACATGATGCCATGCCAGCTCCGTGAGTGAAGGAGGGTGAAGCCGGTACAGTGCGGAAGAGTTCCCATGTTGCCAGACAATCTAAGCGGGGAAGCTGCATGCACCACACACACTCAGGCTTCCCCCCAAGTGATCACACACTTGGATCTGTGCTATGTGGGTCATGGGGCACTAGATTCCCCATGCCTCTATACGAACTGGAGTGCTGTCACAAGCCACCAGCTGTCTGATAAAGTGACTTGTCATTTTCAGTTTCACATTTTGTTTGATTTTCAGATTGCTTCTTTCAGTTGCTTCCCCAGTTTTAAAGTATGGGGGAGTTTTAAAGAGCAAAACCACTCTCCTTTACCACCAGTGGCAGGCTGGGTAGTGCTAAAAAGCCAAACAGATGAGGTTCATTGCAGGAAGAATATTCGCTGAAAGATATAATGAGGGAAATGCAAGGATTATGAGAAAAACAGGATGGATACTAAGAAAAATTAACAAGCATGAAGACGGAATTTATTGACCGTGTGTACCAGATTTCAACAAATTATACAAAGAGAAATAAAACAGAAATAGATGTTGTAGTCCACTTTACCAAAAAGAGAATAAGAGACAAGGTTCTGAAACAAACAACGCATCTCCAACATATTTTAAAGGTAGAAAAGTGGCAATTCTGAAAGAAATTCCAACAATGACCCTTCTGAAAAGAAGGAAATATATGTTCCTAACAGAAGAGCTGAAGAAACATCAGATTAAATTTCACTGGGAAAGAATAGAAGTCATTATGGTGACATATAAAGAAGAACTATATTGGCTCATCTCAGAAGAAAAAGTGGGAAATTTCTATTAAAAAATGGTGAAGGATATGGAAGAACCTAAGGCCAATGAACCGAAGGACCCTAGAAAATGCCCAATACTAGACTCTCCAAAGAGCACGGACATGCCTAGTGGGAAGGCAGAAGCAAGCTTAGGTGCTGACGATGAGGAGGAAGAAGAAGACAAGGATGGAACGGACAATTAAGTGTTATTCCAATGTGGATGGTCGGAATTCACCCAATAAAAGAAACAAGATCTTCAAGCAGATTAAG
The DNA here is from genome assembly GCA_030556195.1 of Anolis apletophallus. Taxonomy (NCBI): domain Eukaryota; kingdom Metazoa; phylum Chordata; class Lepidosauria; order Squamata; family Anolidae; genus Anolis; species Anolis apletophallus. Next base: position 81,868,926 of record JARBWK010000002.1, on the reverse strand, counting down.
AATGAAAACTATGATCTGATAGCTCTACAGGAAACACATATCTCACAGAAACACGTGGCCCACTTATCACACAAGCCTTTGGGCAAAGAATTTTACTCCGCAGCATTAGAAAAAAGAGAGGAGTAGTAATATATGTAAAATACAACATTCAAACTAAATTGGTATTTAAAGACAAGGGGAAAATTGTTGGGATAGAATTGGAAATAGGGGGTCAAAAACTTTTAGTATGCAGCATATACGCTCCAAATGGCCCAAAAAGTAACTTTGTTAAAAAAAACTTAAAGAAATGTTATTAGGTCAAAATTTTGACAATTTGATGATATTGGGAGATTTTAACGGAGTGATGGACATTCAATTAGACAAATCTAACGCAGCCAAAAGAAGCAGACGCAAATCATCAGCAAAACTTCCTGTGTCGTTTTTGAATCTACAAGAAGAATTTGGACTTCAGGATAACTGGAGAATACATCATGACAAGGAACGGGACTTTACCTTTTACTCAAAGATCTCTGGTAGTGGATTCATGAATTCTGACTTTTTGAGATTTTGCCAGGCATTGCATGTTTTGTAGACACCTTTACAGATATCAAAAGCTAGAAAAGGGAAAAAATGAAAATCTTACCTAATCATCCTGTCATCCAGGATGGGTGCTATTCCATACCTGATGCTGATGATGAGATATGCCATGCAACTGAGGCCTCAGTCCCACCAACACAGAAACCTTGGCAATCCCATTCCAAGCAAAATGTAATTCATCAGTATTTAAAAGCATTTCTATAGTGACCCTGACAACAAGCTATTGGCAATGCTCTTAGGTAATCCACAGGTGGATATCTGAAAATAAAGATAAAGAGTCTCTCCTGTGAGCTTCTATTTAGAATGAAGTTGAAAACAAAATGCTTCAAAGAGTCTATTTGTGAAACCAGTATATGGAACATGTTTTAATGTTTATATTGGAAAGTGCTTGTTGTACTTTTAGAAGTTGTATATTTTATGTCATGGCCTATGGCTAGTACAATAAACAATTCATCACAGCCTATTTGTGAAACAGTTTACTCCATACAAGTTGTGTACAAGTCAATACAAAAAAGTATAAAAGAAACCTAGTGTTGATTCCACACTGGATTTTAATGTAAAAATAAATTCAAAGAATAAGAATAAGGAATTCTTTACTTCCAAAGTAGAATTATATTTTCTTTGCTGTATGTTCACAGATTTCTTGTTGTATATTTATCCATATACATTTATATAGATGTAGCACATTCTTGTACCCGATAATATTCCCCAGATAAATTTTAAAAATATTGTTTCAGTATGCTTCATCAAGGGGTTATATTAGCTTGGCTTGCATCCATATAGTTTGAATTTTAAATGTTCTTTGATTATCTAGAAGCAATTGGGGAGATTCCACAGTTAAAGTCATTGTATTTAGTAATTCTAAACATTATGTTTAAAGAATATCATATGTATCCATACATAATGATCATATTTCACAAACGTTTTTGATATTCTATGCATAGGGTATTCAAAGTTCATAAAAGAATAATATTAAATTATAATAAAAAGTATTTATCTAATTATGCTGGGGGAAAGCCATGACAGCAGCTCAAAGCTACCTGGTAGTTCAGAACATAGTGATAGCACTGTGATTCCAGTTTATCACAACAGCATTTTACTTACTTACTTACTTTATTTATTTATACCCTATCTTTCTTCCCAAGGGGCCTCAAGGGAGCTAACAATCACATATGGTACTTACAATATCATGGAATTTATAGTTTGCTGAAGAAGTAGAATGGTCCCTAAACAGCAGATTCCTGAACTCCATTGGATGCAACCATGATAATTAGTGGAATATTAGTAATGACTGTATTGTGTAAAAGGATACTCTGGGTACATCTACACTATAGAATTAATGTGGTTTGACGCCAACTGCCATGACTCAATGCTACAAAGAGAGAGAGAGATTGGTAGTTTGGTGATGCACCAACACTCTTGGGCATGCTTCCATAGAATTGAACAATGACATTAATTCTGCCATGTAGATGCACCCTCAATGTCAAGCAGTAAGAAGATGAGAAAGAAGAAATGACAGGCCCATCTGGAGAAGTAACTATCTACTGCTACCGCCAGAAATAGAGGGGGGAAAAGCATTAAAATTTCTCCATCATTTCTCCATCATTCTCCATTATTAGATCCACTGTTGATGTACTGCTTTTTCCACATGGTGTAGGATAAGATTGCACTGCCTCCTTCCGTTCCATATTCTAATTTTTTGTGTGTGTCAGGAGCGACTTGAGAAACTGCAAGTCGCTTCTGGTGTGAGAGAATTGGCCGTCTGCAAGAAAGTTGCTCAGGGGACGCCCAGATGTTTTGAAGTTTTACCATCCTTGTGGGAGACTTCTCTCATGTCCCCACATGGGGAACTGGAGCTGACAGAGGGAGCTCATCCACACTCTTCCCAGATTTGAACCTCTGACCTGTCAGTCTTCAGTTCTGCTGGCACAAGGGTTTAATCCATTGCAACACTGGGGACATTCTAAAATGATAGTTGGCTCTTACCTCAGTGTTGGTGATGGAATAGTGTCCTATAGATGAGGGCAACATACTTGCTTAGGGAATTATGGCACAGAGCTCCATTGGTGCTTCCCATTTCACAGCAACTGCTGTTCAAAGCAATCATCTTACTCTACCCAATGGTAAGGCCAGTCATTAGTCCCATTATGCTTCTGCTGTCTACCTTGACTTTATATTCTTTCCCAATGTTATGTTGCTTCAAGATAGTGACCAATAGTACACTAATCACACCTCATGCATAAAATACGTATCTTGTTCACATAGATAGTAAAACTTCACAGTAAAATATCTCGTATTTAAAAAAGTGTGGCCCACAGGGCAGTTCCTCTAGCTCCCAGTCCTCCTAATTTTTGCATCCACCTACCCCACAACACCAACAGCAATAATGGAACAGATGCCAATTTCACTATGTTTTCCCTGCCCAGGGTGATTAAGGCACAGGAATGGCATTTAATGAAATAGCCTAGAAATGGAGGGATGTTGTCAATAGGGCAGAAGCAATTTGAAAATAGAAAGTGGTGAAGTACAGGAACAGATACTTCAGGCGTTGTTCACATGGTGGTCAAATGTATCCGTTTAAAAAAACCTGTTGCATAGTGCTTTGGGAAAGACAGGAAATAATCTCAAAATTGTCTGATTGGAAAAAATGTCAGAGCCTTTTAAAAGAAAACAGGATGTTCATTAATACTGCCACACCTTCACAGAGTTGCCCCATCCGGAAGAGTCCTGTGCAATATAAAGTTTTATTCTGTTAATATTTTTGCTTTCTGTTTATATTTTAATTTTTTTGGTCACAAACCATCCTGGAACTATGAAGCAAGGGAAGTGTGAAGTATTAACACTAAAATAAGCAAATAGATAATACATCAGTAAATAAGCAAATAGTGAAATTCCCGTGTCTTGCTGGCTGAGCTTTTACACCCAACTGCTCTAGATTTTGAAAAGAAATTGCTTGAGAGGTAAAAAGTGGAATCACCACCAGGGGACATCAAAGCATAATAAGAGAAAAGCTCCAAGGGAAAAGCAGAGGGAGCAGCCCTTGAGGACGAAGGAGATGGTAGTGATGGGAAGGAAGATGCCAGGAGATCATAAATCATAGAATCCTAGAGTTGAAAGAGACCTCGTGGGCCATCCAATCCAACCCCCTGCCAAGAATCAGGAAAATCGCATTCAAAGCACCCACTAAGTATCACCTTTAAAGATGGTGCAAATATTTTGAACTTCTTCACGAACAGAACATGTGCTATCAGGAGCTTTATTTTTGTCTAATTTGCATATCAAGAGGTTCCTAAATCAGGTGAATTTGGGGGAGCGGGACAGGAAACTGTTTTCACAGATTTGCTCTAGAGAAGAAAAAAATTGGAAACAATGGGTAAAGCTGTAAATTTGTAAGGCAAAAAAACCCAACAACCACATTATAGCAGAGAAAACTGGAAGAAGACAACCTGCTTTACAGGGGAAACATCTCTTATGGATTTGGGCTGTATGTTACTAGCTTTTTGTGTTGGGAGCTATATGCTTCAGTTATTGGTTACTTGGCATCATGATGCTTTGGGGCAAGTATATTACCTTTACCTACTCCTTGTACTTCTTCATGTTTGAGGGAGGCAGGGAGAGAACAAGCTTGTGAAATGATATTTTCTCCAATAACAAATAATATGCCACCCTGACTTCTTTCTTCCATCTTGTTCTATGATGAGAAATCTTGAGAGAGAGAGAGAGAGAGAGAGAGAGAGAGAGAGAAGAGAATTAATCATAAAGCATTCTGAAAGGCAAATAGGGGAACAGACTGGCCTGTGTAATGTGACTCCCAATTGACCTGTGCTAAATGTTTTCTACTGACCCTTTTTCAAGTGAAAACGTGTGTGCGCGTGTGTGTACGCACATCCCTTCCAGTCAACTTATAAACTCAGTGCTGTCTTTCATAGGGTTTTCTTAAGCAAGGAATGCTCAAAGATATTTTTGCCAGCTCTGTCCTTTCAAAATATAGCCCACAACACCTCATATTCATTGATAGTCTTCCATTCAAATGCTAACTAGATCTGACCTTGATTAGCTTGTAAGATCAGACAGGATTTATTGCCTGAAGGGTAACTTAGTGTTTTCTTCTGACCATATTCCTGAGAGATGAGCAATTTTGGGATCATTTTCCCTGCTATGAGACACTTTATGGAGCCTTTCATAATAAACTGCTGCTTTAGAACCCAGGTCACAGTAACAGGAACATTCCACTTGAAGAAGAAATAGAAAGAGGGCAAGGAAAATGAAACTAATTTGGAAAGTAAATTAGACTTCCTTCAAGGCTACTTCCAGCAAAACTTGCAACCATTTCACTTTCATGGTCAATTTAGTTACTAAACCAAAGTCCAAAGTGTCTCTCTTTCATGTGGCAAAAATTCTGTAAGGAAAATGTGCAAATTACATTGTGAATGTAAGGCTAAAGAGTCACTATTGCTCAACAGACTTATTCTGCTGATGTGGGGGAAGTAGAGTTACAATTGCATTTGCCACCACAGTAGATTTCCCTTCATCCCACTGGTGACCCTAACTTTTTTTAGATTTGGTTTTTTAAAACCCTTTTTGTTGCATAAACCTTTTTGCCAGTCAGGTGAAAACCACAAACCCCTTCTCACAACGTAGTAGCAGAGAGTTTTATAACACTCGACATTGGCATGTGGTTGGACAGAGCTAACCTGCTATACTCAATTCTGATGGAAGACGTAGCCTCTTCACCAATAGTGATATAAGACTCAACTGGCAGACTGTCACATAGAACAGAGGAAGATGCCATTTCATATTTCATTCCATGTAGCAAAACGTTGTGCCAGCCCTTATCTCCATTAAAATGTAGTGATTCCTTGAGAAATTTGGATTGCACAAATTTATTTATTAATTGTTTATTTACTTTATTTATATTCCGCTCTTCTCACCCCGAAGGGGACTCAGAAGGGATTACAGAATACATACTTGCAGACAATCCCTGCAGTTCAACATATGGCATGTAAACATGTGACATTTATCACAGTACAGTACATCTCGACGAGGGGTTTGTGTGACTGCGGATAGGCAACAAAAATATAACAATAATCCCCCATAGGCTCAAGCATCACTCTCTGTTAGTGTGAATAATAAAACTCTCATTCAGTTCAAATGGTAAGTAAAAAACTTTGTATTGAATTGTATTTAAAAATATCTTACTGAACATATACAATATCTATCTTGGAGCTTATCATTCTATACAGCTAAGCATCAAAAAACACGACCATCAGCTACCTCTCTTAACATACGTCTAATCCTCTCAAAAATCAAATTCCAACTGTCACTTTCAACTGAAATCCCCTCAGGTTCCATTCAGCAGTCTTGAAACAGCGCCATCTGGTGTCAAGCACGCCACACCGCAGGTCATCTCAAACTGCAATAATACATCTTGTGTTGACTCATGAATTACTTTTCAAATGCAAGAATCTGACAGTACAGTACATACATTTTTACATTTATACATATATGACCAAACAGAGGCAAACTTTCTGGCCACCAGGGGGAGCTGACACACTCCTCATCTCTCTCAGAGTTTCCTTCCAGCGTCCCCTTGTTGTTTCTTCCACATTCCTCAGCAATTCTTTATGGCCTCATAAATCAGTCAAAGTTTTGCCTCCCCACTTTAATGTGGTACCTTAATATCCTACTTGACAAATGTAACTGTTTTTCAGGCTGCAAAGGTCGGCAGCAGGCTACACTTAAGGTCGAGAACCCACCTCGACCCGGGCAGGCCTCGAACTCATGACCTACTTGTCAGAGAGATCTTTTGCAGCTGACACTTAGCCACCTGTGCCACATTCCCGGTGCAGGAAACAATAATCTCAAAATAGATTATGTGGAAAGACCCTGAGGGAAGACTGGTTCAGGAATTCAGAATATGGTTAAATTAAATGTCTCATATGAAGAGCAAGTGCTTCCTTTATGTGTGGAAGAGGCTTGAAGGTGGGCAGGAATATGGGAGGAAAGCATATGGGAAGAGACAAAATAAGGAAGGGGCACTGTCATGCAACCTGCTGGAATGGGGCCCCTGGGAACTATGGACCTTGTCATATTAGCCAGGCAAAATGTCCCATTTCACCTGGAATCTGGAAGGAAAGAGGGAGGAGCAGGCCAAATCTGTCACCCTGCATGCAAGCTCTCTCTCAGCGCTGCATTCCCCATCATATGGGGAAAGCATCGCCCTCCCAGAGAGGCCCCATGCTATTGGAGCCAGCACAACACAGGAAGTCATTGTACGATGCTTTCCCTCCAGTTGGAGGAGGGGCTTCCACAGGAAGTTCCCTATGTTGTCTCATGAACAACGAGCCTATCAGTCCTCCAGCTGGAGTAGGATGCTTTCCAAGGGAAATGTGATGGGGTGGTAGGTTGACTGCATATGGTCCTTATGGTCAGCAACCTTTCTATGAGAAACACCTGCAAACTGATATTTGGTTGGCAATATAATAGGAGGTTCTTTTAGTATTGAGTAGCATACATGTGCCCACTGTGATTAGCAGTACTCCTGTCAAAGTTCAGATGCAAAGAGCACCTCCCATCTGGAATAACTGATGTGAGAATTATACCTAGGACTATGGGGGAAATGAGGTACTATTGCGAAATAAAATGGAAGCTGCTCAGCATGACCCTGGATCATGGGTGTCAATTAAGTAGTCTGATGGATCACTGGCCCAGAGTGCAGTAGACCATCACAAATGTTCTCCACAGGATGAGGATCCTGGAAATGTTGCATAGGAATGTGCATTATTTGGGCACAGTCAACATCCATAAAGTTGTAGGATGCCCCATTTGTAGCATTCGCCATTTTGCGACACCTTTACACCAGTTGCTTTACGCCTCCTCGCACCAACCGCCAGGCTCCTGACCTAAGAAGTTTTGATTACTTCATGAACCTTGGGGGATATCTTCATTTACTGCTTTGCCTACTTGGATTTATCCAGGACTTTTGTGGCATCTTTGCCCAAGGACTTTTACACTTTGGAATATCCACATACTCAAGTTTGATATCCAGAACTACTTTTTCTTGTTGGGACTCAATCGATTGCTGCCGTTTCTCCACTGGTACTGTACTATTTTGGGTATTTACCCCGTGTTTGATACAATTATATTGCATTCTATATTGTGTGAGGCTGCTCTTTGCCCTTGTTTGTTTTTAAAATGGAAGAAGTGCCACAGCACAAGCAGAGTACTGTCTGCTTCCTTTGTTCTTTCTCCTCCAATGAAAACTGAGAGCAAGCCCTTTCCAGCTACATGGATTCAATGTTTTCTTTGGGTGTCAGTCGTGCTGATCCTACTGATGAGGAGGCAAGGACACTGGGGAAAGGCACAGCAGTAGGTAGTGGCGCTTTACAAGCCTGATGGTGGGTTTCCAGTCATCCACAGATCCTCAAGCTTGTTTGATAATTTCTGGCAGGGAAATAGGGGGATCAGTCTTAGTCAGATTATCCAAAATGTCATCAGTCAACCCATCTTTATACTGATTACACAGTTCAGCATCATTCCAGGCAATGCTTTGAGCTAACAGCGGAAAGGAGGTGACATAAGTGGCAACAGACTCCTTCCTTTGGTGGAGGCAGTTTTGACTTGCACAGAATCTTCCCATACCCTTTTCATTTTCCACAGAAAGTCAGAAAAGTTGTTCAGGAGAGGGTTTGAGGTGTGGAAATAGGGTCTAGCTACCCATTGTGCAGCTGAACAAGTAAGCAAGCTAATTATGAATGTCGCCTTTACCTGGTCAATGGGAAAGTCTTCAGGATGAAACTGCATGCAGGAAAAATGTGAGCATAGGTTACAATGAGTTATGGCAGTGGTTCTCAATCTGTGGGTCCCCAGGTGTTTTGGCTTTCAACTCCCAGAAATCCCAGCCAATTTACCAGTTGTTAGGATTTCTGGGAGTTGAAGCCCAAAATATCTGGGGACCCACAGGTTGAGAACTACTGAGCTATGGGGAGGAGACAGGCAGGCCACGTTAGCTTCAGAATTCTGGGGTTTGGACTCAAACAAGCTCTAGACAGGTAAATAATAAGTACAGGGTTTATTTTAAACAGAAACATGGAGAAAAACAAGTAAATCTTTGTTCTCTGTTTAGTAAATGAGCAAACATTGTAGTGTTGAAGGCAAATGAAAGAAAAAAACCAGGAGTACCTGCAACCTAGGTAACACATCTGGAGTCTGACCACAGAACAGTCCCACATACACATGTGAAAGTATTAGCCCAACTGTCTGCCTCTTATAAAGAAGATGTAGCTACTGTAAAACCCTTGGTTTCTCTACCCATACAGTTAAACATGTGCTCTTTGTATAGGATGCTGCTGCCAAATTATTGAGGAGAATAAAAGAAAAAGAAATTATGTTTTAATCTTAGTATAGAAAATGTCACTTGCTTTTAGAGACTTTGTAGTAGAGGACAGCCCTGAATCCCAAAAATTAACTATTTGGAAGCTTAAATACTAGCTTAATAGCAGAAGCCACTGTAAAGCCTTAATTTCTGCATTTTGATATGACTCTTTGGGTCATGTTGGCACCACTGGTGATAAATGGAAAACTTCATTCTAATGACAACGAAACAACTAAGAGTAATGTGGACAACACAGCAGAAGGCAACAAAACAGGTTTTTCTGAAACCATGGTATGGGCTAGGTTTTGCAGTTCTCAGGGCAGAGGGGGGAAATTTCAAGGTAAAAGAACTGTCAGGAAAAATGTGAGTATATATAATTTTTCTTCATTCCTCATTATTTATTTTCCTCACTTGTTTTAATAGCATGAGGAGTTAATCCTCTTTTTATCTGAGGTGTCATTTGGACACCTTGGGCAAAAATCCAACAGAGTGTGCATTTTGGGCCCTGTCTGGAAGGCCCCTATGATCCTGTATTACGTGAAAAGTTAAAATAAATTAAATAAGTAAAAACCAAATATTTAGGTTTTGTGTTTTTTAAATTTTAAATCGAATGGAGTACTAGCTTGGGGTTGGAAAGAAAAAAAGAAATGGACACTTGAAAAATGGTATGAATATGTGTGGGACCAAATACAACTAGGTATTATGGACATCATAAGAAGCAAAAAGACATGGTCAGACAAACAGAAGGAAAATTAAAGAAATTTGGGCTCCATTTAAAAGATGGTTACAGGTCGTTAAACCAGATGATGAAAGCTGGAAGAAAAAAATTGAAAGAATCGAAAGAAGGCTCATGTAACGGAGAAAAAGGGACTTCATTGTCAACAGGGAAGAGGGAGGGGTGGGAGGGGGGGAGGGAGAAGGGGATGAAAAAGGACAAAAGGCATGGTAATTGTGGTTATGTATAGTTGTTTATAATAAAAACATTAAAAAAAGAAAAAAGAATGGAGTACTATCAGGTGACTGTAAATGATGCTTAATTTAGCATTCATAACATGGTCACTAGGAGGTGCCCCTTGTAACAGATCAGCCTCATAACATCACCAGAGCCAGTCTCCTTGTGGGAAGTCATTCCTGGGTATTAGGCTTTGTCTCTGAAATTTCAGGACCTGGGATAGTTCTGACTTGACAATCAAGTGGAAGCTTTCCTGACAAATGATGTGAGGTAGTTGCCAGAGGCAGATACTTTACCTTGCTTTGTGAGAGGACCATTATTTGACTGGGGTTTCCCCTCCTTTTTGTCTTGTAGGTTAAACTTTAGCCATGGCCTTGCACCAGAACCTAGGATTTATAATTTTATAATAAATCAGCTAAGTCTCTGACAACATAGGCAGCTCACTGGTACACTGTAATGCTGTTCATTGAGACATAATGCACAGTGTGTTGTTGTTCAGTGGAACACATAGCTTAATGGAACCATTCTGCAATTAGTGGACTATTAGCTCTGTCTGCATGTTGGCCTAAATGGCACAGCTACATCTCCACTCTGCTTCTGAGAAAGTGAGTATTGCAATTGAACATTTGCACAGTCATAAGAACATAAGAACATAAGAAGAGCCATGCTGAATCGGGCCTCAGCCCATCTAGTCCAGCATTCTGTGTCACACAGTGGCCCACTAGTTGTACACAGGGATCTCTAGCAGAAAGGAGGACAAAACCCTCACCTGCTCCCGACCCCCCACAACCAGTACCCGGGGAAAATCCTGCCTGCCTCCATCAACACAGAGGTGGCACTTGGATGTCCATTTCAGTAACTACTGATTCCCTTGGTATCCATGAATCTGTCTAATCCTGCCTTGAAGCTGTCCAGGCTGACAGCTGTCACAACCTCCTCTGGAAGTGAGTTCCATAACCCAATGACCCTCTGGGTGAAGAAATATTTCCCTTTATTAGTCCTAACTTTCCTACCTTGGAGCTTCAGGAGTGCCCCTAGTCCTAGTGTTGGGTGACAGAGAAAATATTTTTTCTTTATTCACCTTTTCTATCCCATGCATGATTTTATACACTTCGATCAAGTCACCTCTTAAACGCCGTCTTTCAAGGCTGAAAAGACCAAGGCGTTGCAACCTGATTTCATAAGGGGTACTTTTTTTCCAGTTCCGTTATATCCTTCTTAAGGTGCGGAGACCAGAATTGTACACAGTACTCCAAATGTGGCCTTACCATAGATTTGTAGAGAGGCAATACAACATTTGCCGACCTATTTTCGATTCCCTTCCTGATCATGCCAAGCATAGAATTTGCTTTTTTCGCTGCTGCTGCTGCACTGGGTTGACATCTTCATTGAGCTGTCCACCAAAACCCCAAGATCCCTTTCCTGGTTTGTCTCGGAAAGCTTTGACCCCATCAATTGGTAGGTGTAGTTGGGGTTCTTTGCCCCGATGTGCATGACTTTACACTTGTTTAGGTTAAAATGCATTTGCCACTTTGTTGCCCATTCACTCAATTTCGAGAGATCTTTCTGGAGCTCTTTACAATCAGATTCATTTTTAACTACCCTGAACAATTTAGTGTCGTCTGCAAACTTTGCTACCTCAGAATTCACTCCTACATCCAGGTCGTTAATGAATAAATTAAAAAGTAACGGACCCAAAACTGAACCTTGGGGTACGCCACTTCTCACCTCTTTCCACCCAGAGAAATGTCCGTTTATTACCACCCTTTGTTTCCTACAGTTTAGCCAGGTTCCAATCCAGGACAAGACCTGTCCCCTGATTCCATGGCTGAAGAGCTTATTTAGGAGCCTTTGGTGAGGGACTTTGTCAAAAGCCTTTTGAAAGTCAAGGTAAACAATATCGACTGGGTCCCCTTTATCTATGTGTTTATTTACACCCTCAAAGAATTCTATCAAGTTAGTAAGACATGATTTGCCTTTGCAGAAACCATGTTGATTTTCCTTCAGCAATGCCTGTTCTTCTATGTGCTTCGTAATTTTTCTTTAATAATGGTGTCCATCACTTTGCCTGGAACTGAGGTTAGACTGACTGGCCTATAATTTCCTGGATCACCCCTGGATCCTTTCTTGAAGATCGCAGTTACATTTGCCTCCCTTCAGTCCTCGGTACAGTGCCTGATCTTAGAGAAAGGTTATATATTTTGGCCAGAATTTCAGCAATTTCACACTTGAGTTCCTTAAGAACTCTGGGGTGGATGCCATCTGGCCCTGGTGATTTATTGACATTTAGTTTAGTAAGGCATGTGAGAACATCTTCCTTGTTTATCTCTATCTGGTTTAATTCATTTAATTCCCTCCCTGAAAAAACTGACTCAGCTACAGGCATATGTTGTCTGTCCTCCTGTGTGAAAACGGAGGCAAAGAAGTCGTTTAGCCGCTCAGCAATCTCCTTGTCTTCACTTATTGTCCCTTTCTTACCATTTTCGTCAAGTGGCCCAACTGCTTTTCTAGTTGGGTTTCTACTTCTGATGTACTTAAAGAAGTTTTTGCTATTTTTTTTAAATATTCTTAGCTATATGTGCCTCAAAATCTCTCTTGGCTTTCCTGACGGTTGCTTTGCATTTAGTTTGCCAGAGCTTGTGTTCCTTTCTGTTCTCCTCAGTAGGAAGAGCCTTCCATTTCCTAAATGAGTTTTTCTTCTTTCCAATCACATCTTTTACTTCATTTGTCATAAGTTGGTTTACAATGATGCAGCTTCCTAGTCTTTACTTTACAATAAAATGCCACTAAATAAGCCACACTCTTCAGATGGCTACCTTCAACAAAGCAGCATAACACTAAATTCTTCCTCACTGCTCCTGGACATTTCTGTTTGAAAGGAAAAGGTGAGAGCATTTTGAAATCCTCTCTATCTCCCACTTCTGCCTCAACAAAGTTCGAGTGCACAGATTATTTACTCAGCTTTCTCTGAGCAACGTATCAGAGGATTACAGGTGAATATAAGGGCTGTGAATCAATAATGACCATATGATTGACAAGGTGTTATTGAAAACCGGACCACAAAAACATGAACTCTAGAGTCCACAGCTCCATGTGGAGGCATAAGGATTCTGCATTAACTTTATCTCTAGATTAAAGCCATTTTTCATTAAACTTCATTAAATGCTGCACAACTCAGACCTCAGGGGATGACCACACATTAGTTAACACAATCCCTTCACAATGCTTTGAGAATACAGAACACATAATGTGGTTTAGGAAGAGCCAAGGGGTTTTCCTGATATTATCTGATTTTATTCCTGGGAAAATTTCCTAACCTCTATTGCTAGATCAGACCCCCTCCCTGCAGGTCTCCATTGGATTTACCAACACCCTGAGCACCCTTTTGCTTATCTGGCTGACACCCATTTTATTGACCAAAACAGAAACATCAAAATCCATTTTATCCTATTATCTCTAGCTCAGCCTCATTCCTTTCTGTTCGCACCCTTCTTCTGGGAAGACCAATAAATAGACACTAACCTTCAAATATATCAATGAAAGTTTATTAAATTTCCCTCCAACAACAGCAGATAGTGCATCTCAGGTAATCAGCTTGCAGATCCTAGTCTGCCATGATCTGGACCAATCGACAATCAACACAGCAGAAGTCCTTTGCTTCAAACTGCTGTCAAGGTCCTATACATATTTCTGTATGTTTGCATTGAGGCATGTCAGTCTTTGGAGCACAGACTCTGTTGACATCCATTTTGAACAGGGTGAATAAATGCCTCTGATTTTGCCTTCAACCCGTCTGTGTCTCTGTTGCACTCCAGACAGAAAGTATCCCCTGAGTTCACACACACATCAGACAGTCTTTGAAAAATGGTATTTTATTGAAGCAAAGTATAGTGTCCAACAAAATGTAAAAGGAGATAAAACATAAGATATATCCAAGGTAAGCACACAGTTCAAAAGCCCAAGATCCTAAAGGTATAGGTTAAAAGCTTGATATTCTAGATCAGTTCAAAGCAGCTCTAGAAACAATCCATAAAACAAGGCCAAGGCAAAGCATGAATCCTGAGGAAAGCTTGACCGTGATGCCTTTTCTAAACAAAGCCTGGAAACTGAGGCATGACCCTTTCTTACAAACTTAAGTAAGGGAAAATTAGTTTCACTTTGTATCCCTTTGCTGAAACCTGCAGCTGCGCCTAACATCCTGAGAAGCTTGTCTTCGCTCCCTAATGTTGGCCTTGCGATCAAACGGCATTCCTGTCTCCCTTTGGCCATTAAAATTTTCAGCTGCAGTGTTATCTCTATCAAGACCTTCTGAATCCTTAACGAAGGAATCTTTATCTAACAGTGCCCTGGGAACTAAACTGTTCTCGGGAGCAGGAGCCTCATCTGAAACTTCACTTTGCACATCAGTATGCTCAATGTCAATCTCATGCACACGAACACCAATCCCATCATTCCCATCATGCACATGAACACCAGGCTGGAACACCACACTCTCATTCAGTTCTACAGGAGCTTGACACTCCGGGCCATGAACCCATGTTTTTAGCAGAGTTGAAATCACTCAACAAAGGTATTTTGCATTTCTCAGCTTTGTGTCTCTTGGGATTGTTTTGTGAGTACCTTCCTCAGCAAAGGCTTTTTTGTAGAAAGCTTGTTATTTAGCTTTACTATTGTGATTCTGCAGACACAATGCAAGCTAATATATTGGCTTTTTCATACATTTAGAACATTCCAATCAGGGCTGTAGCCAGGATTTTGATTCGCGGGGGAGTTTGATGGGGGGGTGAGTCTGAGTGAGAGATGATCGTTATCGTTATCCCAATACCCCCATGCATATGGGATATATTGAGCATGGTGATCATATCATGATATGAATACACATAACAATTTAAATAATGTACCAGTAAGGCCTTCTTGTGGACCACCCTGAGAATTTGGGAGGAGGGGAGAGCCCCCCTACATGCCTAATTCCAATATATCACTGTCCACAAAAGCCAAACATCTCTATTTAATTACAGTAAATTTTCTGCTTCTCTTTAAACTAGTAATGCTGACCAGATTGCCTCATTCACATAAAACTAGGGAAGGCATTTGCCAATGGATAAGTTACCATTACACATTACACGCAACTATTTTACTTAGTACTGCTTCCATTCCAGACACTCTTTAAAGGGGAACATTTTACATTTGGGATTTTGAAGCACCGGTTCCTATCAAATGCTTTCAAAATATTAGTGTGCTTTGAATTCTATCTTCCCTTCCTGCACAAGGAGCTGTATTATTAATTATGCTCCCATAAATAAAAAAACCATCTGTCAAGTTCAAAGGAAATGAACCATGTGCTATGTGTATGTGTTGAAGGTTTGGGGTGTTCCAAATATTCCCACATTGTATTTGGTTGTGATCAAATAATATTTTTAAAGTTCCACAAAAGGGAATGATAGCCACAGTGATCATAAGAAAATAAATCCAACATTCTGGATATGTAATCCACTTACTAGGTCAACCAATAGGGCACAGACATTTCTAAAGGTTATTTCAAACACATTAAAATTTTATTAATGTAAATGTTAAGCCAAGGATTTTAAAAAAATGGCTGAAGGAGTTAGTACCAAGAAAAAGAGAACCTGCTGGAGTTTATTCATTCTGTAACTTTCATCCTGAATCCCTAGCTAAACAAATTCTGTGGAATCCTAGTTTGTTTGAAGACTTTTGTTTCATTTCAGTGGAGGAAAGATACATGAATATATTCATTTCTTTCTGCAACAAGTTTGTTGCTTGAATTGAAATGTGTAAAGTCCTCAATGGAAGTTCCTGTATATATTTTCTATGCTAGATTATGCTTTTTTGATTCAGTGGTCCTCTTCTGCTTAAACCATCTGAGATCTTGTGGCTGGGCCACCCAGAGGGGGTAGAGACCCAGTTGCTGACATTCGACTGTGTGGCCCTTTGCCCGCAACCGTCTGTAAAGAGCCTAGGGGTCCGGCTGGATGCCCAGCTATCTATGGAGGCGCAGATTGCCTGCGCCTGCAAGATAGCCTTTCACTACCTGCGTCAGGCAAGACGTCTGGCTCCTTACCTCTCCCGATGCGACCTGGCCACTGTGATCCAAGCCACGGTCATCTCGAGGCTCGACTACTGTAATGCGCTGTACATTGGCATGCCCTTGTCAGCAATCCGGAAACTCAAGCTGGTGCAGAACGCTGCAGCACACCTGCTCTCAGGAGCATCAAGATCGGACCACGTGACTCCACTCTTGCGCGAACTGCACTGGCTCCCAACTGAATTCCGGGTCGCCTTCAAGGTGTTAGTTCTAACTTTCAAGGCCTTATATGGTTTGGGGCCAGTGTACCTGAGGGAGCGGCTTACCCCTTATGTACCCAGAAGATCACTGCATTCAGAGGGGCTCAATCTTCTGGATGTGCCGGGCATTAGGGTTTGTAGACTGGCAAGCACACGGCAGAGGGTGTTTGCGGTAGCAGCTCCAACCTTGTGAAACTCTCTTCCCGAAGAGACAAGAGCTATCCGGGACTTGATGCCGTTCCGCAGAGCTGTGAAGACCTGGCTCTTCAGACAGGCTTTTGCTGTCTAGATCAGTGCTGCACTACTTACCATCTCGCTGCGCCGCTGCCAGTATGCTTCTATTGCTGCCGTAGCTCTGCTGTTACATGTTTAAATTGGGGGGTTTTAAATCTGTTTTATTGTATTTTATATGTTTTATGTGTTTTTAACCTGTGAACCGCTCTGGGCGTAGAGAGAGCGGTATATCAAATTGAACGAATAAATAAATAATAAATAAATTTCCAAGTGACAACATGATGTAATGGTTAAAATGCTGGACTAGATTCTGGAAAGAAAGGTTCAAATCCTTAGTCAGTCATCAACCTTGGAAACCTTGGATAAGAAACACACTCTCAGAGGAAGGCGAAGGCAACCCTTTTCTGAATAAATATTTTCAATAAAACTTTGAGATAAGTTTACTTCTGGATCGTCATGAGTTGCAAATGACTTGAAGGTACATCATTACATTAAAAGTCACAAAAATTAGATATCTTTTTTCCAGTTGTATTCTAAGCCTTGCTACTACTTTTTCGATATTATCAGCCTAAACTTAACCGCCTCTTCCTGTTCCTGGATGAAATGTTGTCTGAAGGCAATACAAGTCATATGGATAAATTGTGGACTATCATCAGAATGCCATTGGCCTGAAATAGTGGGAGAAGGAGTCAGGCAATATCAAAGGGGCATGCATTCTTCACCCCTGCTCTACTACTTTTTGGTGTTGCATGGTCTTTCCCAAAGTCACAGGGGTTGTACCTTCAACTGCCGCTACTGTAAAGCATCTGATGCTGAGGGTTCTGAAGTTGAATTTAGCCTAGGACTGTGGGTAAGGAGGGTCCTTCCTGGCAAGCATTACACTAACTAACAACCCAAAATTTCAGATTAAAGAATATACTAATCAGGATGAAGACAGGCAACAGAGGCTTTAATTATGATTTGGCTAGAAAAGATGCACATGTGGCTAGCAACAAAATACAAGCATAAAATATGAATACAGATCGCATTGATTTTAAGCAGTTCAGTTTCCATTCAAGCTCCCCACTCTGCCTGCTTTCCTCCCTGATTGACTGAAGAGGCAAGCCTGAAGTAGTGCCCTGATTG
This sequence comes from Anolis apletophallus, assembly GCA_030556195.1. Classification (NCBI taxonomy): domain Eukaryota; kingdom Metazoa; phylum Chordata; class Lepidosauria; order Squamata; family Anolidae; genus Anolis; species Anolis apletophallus. Next base: position 81,851,362 of record JARBWK010000002.1, on the reverse strand, counting down.
GCTGGCACTGTGGTGACGTTGCCGCCTCTGGTAAAGGAGAGGAAATGGAGGAGGACTGGCATGGGGATGGCCAATCACTGTTAAGGGGGTGGCTCTCCTGGGAAGGGACAAGCACCAGGAAGTCTATGTCCATATTTGGAGGGCTTAGGGGGCTCCTGGTTAGCGTAATAGTCCAGCTTTGTGCAATAAAGATGGGGTGACAGTCAAGTGCTTAAGACTCCTGAAAGAGAGGGTCTAGGGTTGGATGTATATTGTGAGTCCTTGGTGATGAGGAAATGTTCAGGGGGAAAGGCAGATGTGAGGGATCTTTAACAAAAGGTGATAATTTTCTGTAATCAAGCTTTAGATGTCAAATAAATGTATTCAAAGGAATGTAAATACTTTGAGTCCCTGTTTCCGTGGCTTGCAATTTCTCAACCTAGTTTAGATGATCAGTTGAGCAACTATGGCCGGCAATCTCAGATCTAGAGTGAAAACCAATTGCTGATCTGTATACATACACAATGAATCTTTGATTGTCACCTTTGTCTAAGGGTTTTACCCAATCTAAATGTCCAGGAAATTCCTCTGTGGGGTCAGCAGGAAGGTGATGAGTCCATGGCTATCTCTGGCAGAAATCATATTATTTAATGTATTTTTGGTATGCATGTATAGAAGGGCAGGATAGGGAGTAAAAGATATAATATGGGTAAAAGTTGCAAAGAAAGGATATAATGTAGGCAGAAGCTGTAAAGAAGTATACATTTGATTAAAAGGTAGGGGAGATTTTGCCTTTGCAGGAGATTAACTGATGCAGATCTGGTCTATATATCTCTATGAATCAGCACATGTCTAGGAATGTTGATTAAAAGATATAAAATGAAAACTGACCTTTTGAGGGAGGTTGGTGGCTGTTGCTCCATCTGTTGCTTTTACTGGAATTGTGGGAGTACAGCAGCAAAGAGGGAAACATCTCGTTTTAGTCTGGTGCCCTTGGAGAACTATAAATCTCTGGGGTGGGGGTTCATTGTTTGACAACGGTTCCACTGCTGTCATGAAACAAATCCCATGGGTCCCTCAGGGAAAATGTGCATGTTGAGAGCACAACCCTTGTTTTCCAGCAAAATCATCTTCCTGGCAGCTTTCTCTCAATGGGCCATATTTCCTAGAAAAATCAGCAAAAATTGTATATGGTAGTATATGGTAGTATAAAGTGGGATTCACATGTAGTCTATTAATCACATGTTGACCTCCCTTTCTTTCTGTGATGCAACAACTTCACTATCAGGAAGGGAAAAATCACATCTAACTGCAGCTAGTGATGTGGTAGCATTGCCAAAGGACAACTGAGAATGATACTAAATGATGGCATTAAATAAACAAATACAGTATTTCATTAGTGAATTAATCCTTTCCCAAACTTCCCTCCCCTGCAATATGGAAGAGGACATTCAGAATGAAGTGCAAATATTTGGCACAGTCCTTTTTAATACCTTTCTTTTTGTCAGCTGATTGATAAAAAGAATAGAAAATTAAAAGTAATACAACACACAGAAGAGAAGGTTGTGTGATATGGTGACTGTTTATTTTATTAGCAGTTTCATACAATTTTGATGTTGGTCTTTTGTATGCAAAACTGCTTGATGGAATTCATGTCATCAATACATTTCAAAGGATCTTTCATGGGATATGCTTTCAAGCGCAGTTATAAAATCTGCACTGAATAGTTTCTAGACAATTAACTATTGGACTATTTGCAGATACCATTTATTTCTTCCATATAAAATAAAAGATAGCCATAATTACAGTTCAGCAATCTGTAAATAAGAACTTTAAAAGAAAAAGATAATAATATTCTAGACTTTTCAGTGATTTTTCTGAAGGCTTTATTGTGTGATGATATTTCAACATTCTAAATTATAGGCAATGTATTCAGAAAAGATTAAATTATTCTGTGAGAAATTATGCATACTCTTTCCTTCCTTTTTTCTATTTCTTTTGCTCCCTCCTTCCTTTTCCCTTCCTTCCCTTGGTACTGATGATAGCAGATCATCAGAAAAAATACCAAACTCAAAATTGTAACTCTTTGAAAGCAAATAGAATAGCTTATTTAAACTACTAGTAAACCTAGTTGTGCAAATTGCATACTTGTGTAAACAAAAATATCAGTACAGTGAAAACCTGATCCAGGTTTTAGATTGAATAGTTGTCCAACGTTGTGAACCATATCCTCAAAAGAAGATCAGCAACTCAAATAGTTTATTTAAAATTTAGAATGGAAAACAGAGGCCAAAATGGTATAATCAGGTGGAAGAGGAAAGTATAAACAGGTCTGCAGAAATAACATAAGTAAGAACAGGAAAACAACAACAGAATACTTTAGGAAACTACATTTTGATCTCCCTTTATCTGTTTTTATCTGACCCTGCTTTTAATCTTGCAAATTTTCAGCCCTGAAATAAAGGAAATGTGCCAGTTTTTATAGACTGAAGTTAAACATTGCACAGTGAGGACTAGGTGGATCTAGAATGGCGATTGGCACTGTCAGGGAAAAAAATAAAGAGAAAGGAAGCAATGGAACAAATATCCTGCAAAGATATAAGCTGGCTGGAGCCCTGAAGTAGGACTACTTCATACTGCAACATTGTGCTGCAGATTTAACATGTGAACAACTATCACGTATAATATTGTACTTTAACCATACTTTACTTGCATATGAATTGATCAATCAGCACCTGTTTCCCAAACTAGGTTTCCAGGAGAGCAGGGCTTGAATGATTGTGCACCCATGGAAATGCATTCAATGACCTCTGGCAAGCCACACTTATAGAAGACAATGGCAAACCTCCTCTGCATAAATCTTGCCAAGAAAACCCTATGATTAGGATCACCATAAGAAATGACTTGAAGCCACCCAAAATATTAATCATCATAATGGGATGTTATAATGCCTGAGTGTTCTTACCTTTTGGCTTTGAGATATAAAAGATGGGGGATCAGAGAAAATGCCAAGCAGATAGATTGATATCATATAGGGAGGATACCTTTGAGAGTTACTTTCTTTCAGACAGCATCATTCAATTTGGGGTTTTCTATGCTTTATTTTCGATCTGTTCCCCAATTCACCTCTAGGAGGTTTCCCCAAACTTCCAGAGCAGACTTGGGGGTGCAGGAAGGGCTGTGTGGATGGGTCTCTTCCAATAGCAGTTTTCCTTCCACTGGTGGGTGGACACTCAACAATGAATTGAGTCTCTTTGCCTTCTTGAAAGGCAGAGAACAACTTCAAGATGGTCAATTTTAAGGCTTGGAGCTGGATTTTTAGAGGCCTCTAAGAATTAGAAGTCACAAGAGTGAATCTTTTCCTCATTCTAAAGTTTATAAATCTCAGAGCTGTATTGCCGTGGCACTTATTATTATTATTATCATTATGTTTATGTTTAAGGTAAAGGTAAAGGTTTTCCCCTCACATTAAGTCTAGTCGTGTCTGACTCTGGGGGTTGATGCTCATCTCAATTTCTAAGCTGAAGAGCTGATGTTGTCTGAAGACACCTCCAAGGTCATGTGGCTGGTTTTACTGCATGGAGCATCATTACCTTCCCACCAGAGCGGTACCTATTGATCTACTCACATATGCTAGGTTGGCAGAAGCTGGAGCTGACAGCAGGAGCTCACGCCGCTCCCCAAATTCGAACCTGCGACCTTTCGGTCAAGAAGTTCAGCAGGTCACCGCAGTGTTTATGCTTATGTTTATTTATACCCTGCTTTTTCTCTCCATAAGGAGATTCAAAGCCAGCTTACATTAAAAGCATTTCAATGCTATTTGAAATATACAAACACTGAAACAGAATTAAACATCAATAGCATTAAAAAAAATCAGTTAAAATCCATAATAAGCTAAAAACCCCTGACTTGATCTTTAAAACATTATCTTTAAAAACCTGCCTGAAAAAAAGGTTCTAATCTGCTGACTAAAAGCAAGAAGCTTCTTTTTTGCATTCACAATCTTTTATACATTTTCATAGTCTATATGGTGCCTTCCATTTTGGTGCCATTATTCAGTAATGGGCACAGGCTGTCCTTGCATTTCAAATGAAAGCTGAGATCCAGAATTTTCACTAGAAGTACTGTTCCCCCTGCCCTCTATATGGTCAGAGACTCATGTATAAGATGACCTCACGTATAAGTCAAGGGCCAATTTTAGGACTCAAAATTATGGATTTTGATCGGGCTCCTTGGTAAGTGGAAGTTCATTCCATGAAGTGGGGAAAGTTCTGGCATTGCCCCTGGCCTTTGGCAATTTCACCCAGGCATTTTTAAAAGACAGAAGTACCACTGCAGCAGAAAGAGTGGCAAGGTCCATGCTTTAGGTTTTCCCAGGATAAACTAAACTCTTGCATTTTACTACTCCATTTAGATAAGGGACTGTCTGAGTAAAAAATTGAGTTAAGGTTCAGCACCTTATATGGACTCTGGATAAGTTGACCAAGATTTGTGGGTTCCATTGTGTGAGGAAACATTCTAGTTTATACAGGAGTATATACAAAAATACTGATTATTTCAAAAGCTGTGCCAGAATCTATTTTTTAAAAGTACTTCTCCTGTAATAAGATTAATTTTCCCTCTCTTACTATGCTTTAAAAAAAGGATATTTAATCCCACTTGTATGAATCATCACTGCATCAATGACATGGATTTCAAAGCAGGTTTAATTATGTTGTATTTCTCAATGTTGTTTTTGCTTTGCCACATTTTGTGGGGTTATATATCCCTAATTCCTCACCACCTCATCTTTTTCCTCATGGCATGGTGTCTTCTGTGTTGGGAGTTGGAAGAAAATAATGTTACAAAACAGTTCTGTGATAAGCGGCATTTCCTTAACAGATGCTGCTTTCCCCAAGGGGGCTGCAATTACGTCCAGTTAGGCCGAAAGCCCTGGGAAAGTAGGGCAGATAATCAGCTTCAAAAGGAAATGCCTGCACTGGCACCCTGATTCAAAATCACTCTGCTTGAGCAGCCTGTCTTACTGATTTCAAATAAATTTACCTCTAAGGAAGGAAGGGCTTAGGAAAAGAACAAAAGGGAGCCTTATTTGATCTGACCAAGGAATCCAGCCTCAAACTTTGGATGGTTACTTTTGGGCTGTTATAATCTTAAAAACTAAATTTCCCAAGCTCTGCAATTACACATGTATCTGTTTACAACAGTGGTAGATCTAATCTGAAAACAGGGCATGAACATTAATAGATATCCTTGAGTTGTGTGTGTGTGTGTGTGTGTGTGTGTGTGTGTGTCTATCTATCTATCTATCTATCATCTATCTATCTATCTATCTATCTATCTATAATCTCTGAGTGGCTTCTGAACATGCTCAGACCCAAAATACTCAGAATGCCCCAGTTAGCATAGGCTCTGGTGACAGTGTGTGAAAGATACAGGGGTTAGGATCCCCTCCCCCAAAGTGTAATTTTGTGAAGTTCTGTTATTTAGCTATTGTGGGTCAGCTTCCAAACCCTGTCAGAAGCATGAATGGTGACAAAGATAGATATACATTTTCAATGCTCAAATTTTATCCCCCTTCCCTAATTGAAATCAGTGGGAGAGAGTATACATCCCTTAAATAAGAGATCTTAGGCTGGGTGGATATGTGCCCCTGCTCTTGGGGTCACTTTGGTGGAATGCAGAGACATATGACCTCCTCATATGTGGAAATTTCAGTGTCCTAGGATGTTTCTGCCCCAGATAGGAGAAACACCCTGCATTCAGCGTTCATATGTATTTTTCTGTTGACTATATATGCATTTTCTTTAATTAGATATTTGTGGGATACAACTACCTTGGCTTTTATCCAACTTGTGTATGTATGCAATGCTGCTTTTCCAAAATATGCGATGCTGCTTATTATGTGGTGCTACTTTTCCAACAATTTGTGATGCTGCTTATATGATGTTTGATTGAACATTTTCCATATGTATTTATGCGTTGCTGCTTTCATGATACATGCTATATCGCTTATGTGTATTACTCTATCAACCATTATTCTGTGTAATGTAACTGGGCTCTTTAGCCACCATAGGCATCCACGTGGAAGCCTACACTCTATATAGTTTAACCTATAATTCACTGTTGTTTATATTTGTATGATATGTGTTTTTGGATGTTATATAATATAGCATAATTGTTTATCTACCTTTGCCTGTTTCATGTGAATACTGCTCATTGCTTACTCTCTGGCCTAGTACCTTGTTTGTTCAGATTTGCATTTCCATAGCTCACCCAGTGTTTTGCTAGTCTGCCCCAGTTGAGCCATGGAGCCCCATACTGCCCATCACATGATGTAGCCTCACTTCTGACAGAACTCTGTGGCTCAACTGGGTCAGAAGTGTGCTAGGATGCTGTGCTGCCAATACGGGAGCCTCCTGTGTTCCATTTGGAACAATGTGGCCACTGCAGGGGAAAGCATTGCTGTGATGCTTCCCACGTGTGATGGGAAAGCATCAGCTGCCAGTGAGATGGGGTACCAGGATTGCTCCACTGTCCCTCGATTCACCACAGAAGTTGGCGAATTGAACTTTAGTGCCAGCAGAGTTTAAGCAGCTTCTATACTGACCCACTTCTAAACACCTACTGATGATTAACACAAAATTAGGCTCACTTATCTTTTTATAGAAATATTTATTAAGTTTTAAATAATTTTAAGGTTGATCTTAATATTAACATTCCCAGCATTACAATGAGATAACTATGTGCTACAACAATAGAAAAGCACATCAATATATAAACAAAGTCTAAGAGAGGTGAAACTGAAATGTAGTGATATTATATAAAGAAAATACTTAAAGAGGATTAAAGTCATCACTATGAGTTTATCAGTGTGATGGAGACAGATCAAAATGGATTTGCCCATAATTTGAGGTAGTCCTCTGGTACTCTATGAGGTTAAAATTTCTTGGATGCAAAAATGGTAGATGCATGCCAACTTTGTATAAAGGTGTCATTTTTCCATCCCCTGGAATGATCTGAATCTGCAAATTAATTTATCTTCCAAGATCATAGAAATCATGCGACCATCACATTGATTATCTTAGTAGAAATTTCCATTATTTAGCTGCCTCTAAGCTAATAGTGGTAAACAGTGGGATTGAAATGGCCTTCAATTATTTACACCTACTAGATGCAGATGTAAAACATTAACCTTGCAGTTACATATGTTTTGTGTATTTTTCTCAGCAATGGAGCTCTCCTTGAACCTATATCTATGATTTTCAAAATTAGGTCCCTGGATATTGAACCATGTTTCCCAACATCTTTGTAACTAAGGGAGCATCCAGACAGCCCCTTTAATGTGGGAGTTACCACAATAAAAAGGGGGGCTATCCATATGACATCCTGGACAAACCTGAATAAATTTGCTACAAACCAGGAAAACCCTGGTTTGTGGTGAATTAATTTGTTAGTGGGTTTATTCTGTGCCTTCTTGAAGATGCGGGATAAACCCACTACTTCCAGTGTCTGGACTGCAGTCCAGACACTATTCCCATGGTTTTCTGGGCTAAATTAAAGACCCCAAAATCAGTGTTAAAAAAACCAAAAGAACTTACCCGGCCTCATTTGTACACTCCAGGAGAGCTCCGGCATCTCTCTAATGGAGGCCGCATAAGTTATTTTGTGTCCTTACACTGCTTTTGGGATCTTTTGGGGAGGTGGTTAGAGTGTCTGGGGTGATCTGGAAAATCACCCCAGAAAGCACGCACTTTCTGGGGTGGGGGGGGTGGGGGGTGGATAGAGGCCCAGGAACATTCAAGTTTTTAAAATGCGAATGTTCCTGTGATAATGGGCTGCGTGGAAGTCCCCTAATATGGCCAGTTCCCAGGAATATAGAATCATAGAAAAATAGAGTTGGTAGAGACCACATGGGCCATCTAGTCCAACTCTCTGCCATGCAGAAACAGCACAAAGCATTCCTGACAGATGACCATCCAGACTCTGATTAAAATTTCCAAGGACAGAGCTTCTACTACATTCTGAGGCAGAGAGTTCAACTGTTGAACGACTCATATGGCCAGGAAGTTTTTCCTAATGTACAGGTGGAATCTCCTGCCCTGTAATTTGAACCCATTGCTCTGAGTCCTAGTTTCAAGGGCAGCAGAAAACAATTCGGTTCCCTCTTCCTTATGACACTCTTTATACATGGCTATCATGTCTCCTCTCAACCTTCTCTTCTGCAGGTTAAACATATCCAGTTATTATTTGGGGACTCAAGATGAGAAAAAGCTATTCTATAGAATCCATCTTCTGTTAAGCTGCTTTGGGGACAGGGTTGCTTCAGGCATGCACATCATCCTTGTTCAATTGTCTCAGTACCTGAACAACTTCATTACTATGATTCCCAGTATATGACCAGATGTTCTTCCTGACGTTGATTAATTAAATTTCCATGACAACACAAGCACTACCAATTAACTAAGATGTAAGGCTGCTCTCCTAAAACAATGCTGAATATACCCTGCGATAATTCATTAAGGATTTGCTTTCTGGATGAAAGGTGTTTTTTTCCCTCTGACTTTCAAGTGGAATATATTGCACTTTGTAAAACTCTGTTCTGAATATGTCAGAGAAAGAGAAATGACAGTATCAAATATTCAAAAAGGAGTTAAAGTGACCTCCAACTGAGAGTTATATATCAAGAGTCCCCCTGTCATAATATGATTAAGTTATCACAACTGTAATGAGTGGAATAGAGAGAAGGTATTTTTTAATTTCTATAAAACAGAGAATTAAGCATAATTATTGTGTGCAAACTCATCTTACTATTCACATTCTGTTCGGCCATTGTGTTTTGATTTTCTATAGTAAATGGATTTTTTCCTTCCCATCCCCACCTCTCACTGCCCCAGCAGCTTCCTGCACTTCCCAAAATGTCTCCCCAAGGAATCAAGGGGAGCTCACAAAATTTTGTGAGAGGTGATTTAGGGAGTTGAAGTGAAAGGATGAAATTATTCCAAACAGATTAGATTAATTGTATACTACTCTGCTGAATCTCTTAGGTTTAGGTGATCCATACCTCTTTCTGTTGTCTTAGAGTGTACAGATCACAGAGATCATTAAGGAACCTTGTGAAAACTTTATTGAAGAGGCTTTGGAGAGAATATAGATCTTTTGCATGTACCATGGGACTGGTATCCGTGGTTTCATTTATTGACATCCAACAAAATACAGACTCTCTAAGCATTTTTAGGTCTTACAGGACATCTCTATGATATTTTGGGCCACCTGTACTTCATTTCAATAGGTTTAACTTCTACAGATGGTTTGGTGTATTCATGTGAAGTATGGGAACATACTGTATCCTCCAAGTATATGGGGTCATATTGTACCTGCCTTGCATTTGTACAATATTGTTGGTTGTCATGCATTGCAGAGTGACATAGGATAAAACAATCAAAGTTACTGGGATCATATAGTGAATAGTACATTTGTCATATCTGAAGAAACTGGTATAGAATTAAATTGAAAATTATGTGGTTTCATATTACCTACTTCCAAGATCAGATTTAAGCTCTTTAAAATTCTATCTCTCTATCTATCTATCTGTTATCAGGCCACAGCACCCCTCTCCTCAAAAGTTTAAGAACAAGAAGATGACTTCATTTTCCATGGTTCAAAGTTGCAAAATGTTGACACCACTAGAGGCTCCAGAAGGACCTTGCAGCAGCTGTACCCTGAATTCTATCAAGTCTAAACCCTTTAATCCAGGGCTGTCCATTGTGGATTGCGTATTCTCGCGATACTCTTCGGCTACTCTACTACTGGATTGCTGAGGCCCACAGACACGATTAGGACCTTCTTCGACTCAGTCGGTCGTCGCCTCTCTCGTCGTCCGGGTACTCCTGGATCCTGCGCGTTTGGAAAAGGTAGGCCGAAGCAGGGGGCTCCTCAGGGGGCTCCTCATTCCCTCCCCCCATCTCCCCTCATGTATTAAATATAAAATTAAATAAATTTAAAGATGAAATAAGGGGAGATGTGATACATTAAGGGGGGAGGGGAGCATGGAATTAAATATATTTAATATTAAATTAAAATAAGGGGAGAGGGGAGGATGGAATTAAATATATTTAATATTAAATTAAAATAATTTAATATCTTATCCCTGCATTTTATCTCAGTAAAAGATTATATTTGACTGTATGGATGCCCCTTTTGAATGCCCACCCTGCATTTTATCTCAGTAAAAGATTATATTTGACTGTATGGATGCCCCTTTTGAATGCCCACCCTGCATTTAATGTTAGTAAAAGATTATATTTGACTGTATGGATGTCCCTTTTGAATGCCCACCCTGCATTTAATGTTAGTAAAAGATTATATTTGACTGTATGCATGCAGGGGCAGGGGCGGGGTGGGGGCGGAGCCGGGAGAGGGCGGAGCCGGGGGCAGGGAGGGGGCAGAGCCGGGGGAGGGGGTAGACCCTACGGCCCCCCAGGTCATCAGTGACCGGAATTCAGGCCCCTGGGCCGGTAGAAGTTGGACAGCCCTGCTTTAGTCTCTCTCTCTCTCTCTCTCTCTCTCTCTCTCTCCTTGCAAGGAGGACGGGTGCAGTGGCGCCGAGCACGGGTGCGGCAGGGCCGGGAAAGCGACTAGGGAGGTGGAGGACCAGATTGAGGAGGTGGCCACGGTGCCACCCGTATGGCCCAGGTACACAAACGTCCCCGGGTCCACAAACGGAATGCGGCAGAGGAAGCTAAGGAGGCCCAACCAGAGCACCAGTCTCCACCGCAGCCCTCCTCCTTGCGAAAGTCCCCCTTCGGCCCACCCTGTGGCAGGGAAGTGGTGAAGGGGGAGCGATGGCGGGCGCCATGGGCGCCTCTTCCGCCCCTTCTCACTCTCTCTTCGTCGCCTCTCTTCCGCTCCCAGAAGAGGAGGGTGAAGGGAGAGAGATCGCCAGGCCCCCCTCGCCTCCTCTTCAGACAGCAACACGGAGGCGGCAAAGGAGAGCGAGAAGGGGGCGGAAGAGGCGGCCATACGCCGCCACCATCGCTCCCCCTTCGCCACTTCCCTGCCACAGTGTGGGCCGAAGGGGGACCTTCCAAAGAAAGACGGCTGCGGTGGAGACCGGTGCTCTGGTCGGCCCCACTTCCTCCTGCGAAAGGGGCCCGCGCAATCTCTCTCCCTTCCCCTCCTCTTCTGGGAGCAGAAGAGAGACACCGGAGGACAGCGTGAAGGCAGCGAATGAGACCCTCCACCTACCAAACGTCCCCCTTCGCCCCCCCTTCAACATGGAGGTGGCGAGGAAGGGCCACCAGGGAGCAGAACAGACGGACAAGGAAGAGACAGGCAAGGTTACCCAAAAGAAACCCATAATAATAATGAAAACAACAAACTCCTGCACAACAGAACACAAACCCACACATACACACACATATACGCATATATACTGTAGAAACACACACATATATATACATAAACATAAATACTCATACATACACACACACAAACGTAAACACACATACATATATATATACACACACATACAAATACATACACACACACAAAAACACCAATATACGCACATACACATATATACACACATATATACACATACACATACATACACAAACACATATATTAACACACACACACATACCCCCAAATATAAACAGACACAAATACATACACACACACAAATATAAACAGACATACACGCATACATACACACAAGCATACACATATATACCCACACACAACATATGCTCACATCATTTCAAAAAATTACATACTAAGACTTCCCCTCCTCTCCTACATAGGGCACAGCAACGCGTGCCGGGTTCAGCTAGTACTTTATATGTGCAGCAGATTATCCTTTTTTTGTCACCAAGATGATTTTAAGATGTTTCCTGTTTAGACAAGGCTAGATGGTCGTCATTCCCATGGAAGAGAAGGCTAAACAAATATGCATATATTAGCCTTCCAAATAGGCAGCTGAGCCCCTGGTCATTTGGGATTGTCGCTCTTTGTCTCTTGTTTCTTGCACCTTTGTTTCTGCATAACTGGACACTTAAGTTAATCAAGGAATCATCTGCATACCCATGTCATCACATCTCCCAGTTTTGTACCCTCTCAAGGGGCATCTCTGCAACAGACTGGACTTTTAAACTGACAAATCATCAGCTGTTCTTCCTGCTATGGGGATCTCCTCCTTCTTTCAGTAATGGCAGAGAAACCTCTGGCCCAGGTGTGGGCAATTACTGGCCCTCCAGGTGTTTTGGACATCAACTCCCAGAAATCCTAGCCAGTTTACCAGCTCTTAGGATTTCTGGGAGTTGAAGTCCAAAACACCTGGAGGGCCGGTAATTGCCCACCCCTGCTCTGGCCAATCCCTTTGTGGATCCTAGCTGTTATGGTTTCTCAGTAAATCAGGAGGAGGTACAAGAAGTCTGAATAGTGTGTTTTAATGTGAATTTATGCTTGTACACTTTGAAGTGCTTTGCTGGTACTTGCATTCCTTTTGGCCAAACTGAATAAACCTTTGTAGCTTTATCTTCATTTTGGAGTGCTTCTTCTCTGTCCTGGCTGATCTGGTTTAGCAAAAGCTCACCGGGCATGGATCTCCTTATCTGCAGTCCTAGCTGAAGTCACTACATAGCTATTGATCTATGTTATGTCCACATGCAATGCAAAACAACACAATGCAACACAACACAACATGACATTTGAAAGGCATGGCCCTCCACCAATTCCTGAAATTCAAATATGTCCTCTTTCCAACATAGTTGCCCCAGCTTAAACAATCGCTCTCTGAGTGCATAAAAAAAGGGGGGGGGGATAATTCAAGTAAAAAGACAAAGTCATTTTAAGTCAACATAAGATTAAGCCTGAGATGATTGTATCCAACATTTCAGCTGAAATCCCCTGCAACAATGCAGCTGACCATGAACATGCCATGCTGTTATTGTTCCACTAGAACGATTGCATAGGCTTTCGATAAGGCTGTGTTCAAATGAAATCTAAATGAAAATAATTGGAACAGAAGAGCTGAGTGAAAACAGAACTATCAGGAGTGATGGTGATGCTTATGGACAGAATGAGAGGCGTGGTGAGGAAAATTACCATTCCATAGCTTATCAAGGCTGGGAAAATAAGAATTTGATGACATGCCACTGTCGGGCTTAACAAAAGTCTAGAAGAGCAATCAAACCTGAACAAATTGTTCCCAGGACCGTCGGGCAAATAATATCTCTTTCTGTAGTATGAAGAGCAGAATAATGAGAGTAAAATGCCTTACGATAGATTAGGGGAAAATGTTTTGGTAGCAAGAATATTATGAAGGCTGAATGACCAAATTACCTATTAGCTAGAAGAATGATAGGATGTCTGTTGCCATAGAAACAAATAATACGATTATTAATTTTTTTCTTGCCCAACAAGATGTATTTCTTGAACACATGCCCATGGATACAGAGAGAACATGTGTCTACAGATTATAGTCAGAAAAGAAAGCTGTATAGCAGTTTGGATATTTGTCCTGGGGGCAGCTTTTTCATCTTTCTGTATTTCTATTAGAAATCTTTGGTGTTCTGATGAAATATGCCGATGAAACTCAGTTGTATTTCTCTGCTCCTGGACTCCCTTCAAATATCAAACATCTTATTGCAGCATGTCTCTCAGTTATTTCAGCACCTAAAACATAACAGGGCAAAGGCAAAACTATTTATTTTTCCTCCAAAGCCTTCTTTATGATCAAACCACCACGATTAATATTTTTCCCATTTATCTTGTGAAGGAATCCTGTAGTCTTGGCTTTATTTTCGACTCTCATTGAGAATGTAGTTAAGCCATGTTGATTTTTTCTTCTTTTTTTCTTCTTTTTTTTAAAAATAATAAATTTTTATTGAAAGTTTTGAATACATACAGATGAAAAAAAGGGGATGGTTTTGGGGTAGGACGGATTGAGGGTTTTGGGAGGGTTGGGGGGTAGGAAGGGGTAAGGGTTAGGGGTGGTGAGGGAGGTTGTTTGGTCCGGGATCTGGGAAGGATAGTAATGGGTAAGGGTGATGAGAAAAGATAGAGATAGGGGTAACTTGTTTTCTTCTAAGTTCCTTGTTCATGGGTGCTTCTTGTTTTCCTCGTACAGTCTCTCTCCTTGTTAAGCTGGACATTTCTTTTTTACAAGTCTTCTTTTTAGGCTCTTTTTCCTTCTTTTTCCAGAGACGGGTCTTCATCACCCTCTTGGTATAAAAGCAATCTGTTGTTTTTAGTTTTTGTCCTTTTTTAAAAAACTATTTTCCCTTAGCCTACAAAATCTTTCCAGTGTTTGGTGTCCATTGTCCATTCCTTGTCTTTTAGTGTAGCTGGATCTGTACCTTTTCGTTTTCCTCGGCTTCCTTTCTAACCATTCTCTTTAGGAGATTCGAGGTCTTTTATATCCATCCCCAGGATGCCACATCTCGTAGGCCTAAAATACGCCTCTAGAGAGTAGGGGCAATTTTTCTTTAGGTTTTTCTTTCTTCCTTGCTGGGTTGTTCTCCTCCAGCTTCTCTTCCTATTGGGCTGCGTCCCAGTCTTTTGTTTTCGTTCTTATCTGTATCCAGGATAGGGCTTTTGGGTGTTGCAGCGGCCTCTTGGTTTTCCCCTCTTCTCTTATTTGGGGGCAGAAGTTTTAGGGCCCTTCAAGTCATTCTTGCAACTTCCAGTGAAACTTCCTCCCTATTATTGGAGCGAGGTCCTCTTTCTTCTGATATTTCTTGCGGTTTTGTATTCTCCTTCCCTCTCTTCTCTCTGCCTTCATGTATTGTTGCGTTTTCCCCCTTGACCTGGGGTGCGTCCTTTCCATCATCATAGAGGGTCAGCAGCTCTGGCATTGTGGGGAACGCCTCTTCGGTTTCTGTTCTTGCACGTTGGGAGTGCTCCCGGATCGTTCCCATTTGTTTTTCTTGCCGAGACATTATGGCATCCATCTTCCGTAGGCATCCGTCTTGAGCTTCCCTATTTTTCGTAGTTCTGCAAGGATGTCTCTCAAAGTTATTCCTTCCTCCTCTGGTCCCTCTTCTTGCATTATCCTCCGCTCTTTTGCTCTTGAGGTCCGTTCATGCAGTGCCGACATAGTTCTATTGTCAGTTGTGCTGTTCCCTGTTTTACTATTGGAAAATGTCTTTTTCTCTCTCCCAAGATGGCGCTCCCGCCAAAAAGCTCCTCTTCTTCCCTGCTCCTAGGACTGTGAGAGCTCATCCGCCATTTTGGCTCCCTTTAGCTCTTTTCCTCCCGTTCCCTCTGCCTTTGCCAGGGATGGTTGACTGCCCCTCTGTGTGGCCTGCTTGCTGGGCCTTTGTGTCTCTTTTGTTGGGGGCCCGATCCCCTGAGTGTGGGGGCTTCCATGGGGCTGTTGGGGTCCCTGCTGCTCATCCTCGCTCTACCCCTCTGTCTCTCTTATATCGGGGTTCATGTGATCATGGGAGGGACAGGCCTTCCTTTTGGCGCGATCTCCACCGCCCCCTTAATATGTGTGCTGACTTCCCCAGCACTCACATTTGTTCATGCCCGTCTCCTCCTCCTCTTTTGGCCTCGATCTTGGTGGGCTGGGCTGGGCTGGCAGTTGCTGCGGGTCGTCCCCCGCTTCCCGTCCCTCGACCCGCTTGCCGCCTTGGCTGAAGGCCGGACTCACTCGATCTCCCCTCTTGAGGAGAGGGCGATCCCTGAGTCAGCGGCACCTTCCCTACGGCCGCGATCCCTTTAGACGTGGCTTCGTCTCTGGGAGGGGCACAAATCGCCCTCCGGTCGAGGAGACAGTTGGCACTCTGAGGAGCCTCAGAGTGTCCGTCC
Organism: Anolis apletophallus; assembly: GCA_030556195.1. Taxonomy (NCBI): domain Eukaryota; kingdom Metazoa; phylum Chordata; class Lepidosauria; order Squamata; family Anolidae; genus Anolis; species Anolis apletophallus. The sequence goes on along the minus strand of JARBWK010000002.1, from coordinate 81,835,570 downwards.
TGCCGCCATCTTTGCCCGCCGGGTCTCCGATTTTTTCTTTATAACACTGGCAAAAAGAGACGTTTTCTTTCTGCTTCTTTTGCTCAAACCTTTGTTCATAGCTTGGTAATGTCTTGCCTTGATTTTTGCAATCTAGCTTTGCATTATGTCATCTTATTCCATTGGTTTTCATTCAACATTTTGCTATAAGATTATCTTTTTGGTCATGCTAACCCACTTTTGATAGCTCTTCATTAGGTACCAATTCTTAACTAAATTAAGTATAAGCTTCTTCTTTTAACAATCAAAGCTCAACACAACCTAACTCCACTCTGTCTTTCAACACTTATTTCTTTTTACTGCTCAAAAATGATATTCTAGGAATTTTAGGCTCATTTTTTTCACTTGCTGCTGCATTCTCTTAAATTATTTCTGTGAGCATTTGCTGACTGTTCTTTCCCTCATTATTTTAAAACCTAATTAAAATTTATCTTGTTTTCCAAATTTTATATATGTTTTATATTTACATCACATTTTTTATTTTATTGGGATTATTTACTTTACAATTTTATTATATAGCCTTGGGGAGAGACTAATGATGTTGAGCCAAGACACCCCCCCCCCGGGGCCCCACAGAAGTCTTCATTTGGACCATGGTTGGATATTCAAATCTCGCCAACTGGAGCCCTGAGTCCCGGTGCCTTGTCAGAGGCCGCAGCAGCTTCCAGAGGAAACATTGTCTCCAGAACCCCCTTTATGAATTACGAACTAACCCTTTTAATAAACAGACAGCCCAGGGGTCCTTTTGCCCTCATACTTGTTTCACTGTAGCATTCATTGTCTCCATTTTGCTTTCCTTTCTATTTTCACAGCCTGCCTCAGTTACCATGCGGCCTTTCCGTCCCAAACTTATCTTCCTACTCTTGTCCTGCTTTCCATTGCCCTTTTCCATTTCCCAACCCTGGGTCAACTTCCATAACCCAAAGACCCCAGTATCCATTGATTAGGTGATACGGGACCCCTTATGTGTGTGTGCTGTAATATTATGTGTTTTATACCTTCATAAAATATATTTGGAGCCATGAAGCCACTGTCATGACCTTGGTGACCTTTCACCAGCACTCTTTGACCTGGGATTCCTCTTGTGTCTTCACCTCAACAAAGGACTCAAGCACCCGTCATCTTGGGAATCAATCCATCTCTATTGATTCCTGGTTGGACCGGACCCTGAATTGGGCTAACCTTCTCTTGTGTGGCCATATGGACATAAAGTACTCACAATCACCTGGCACCCTTCCAGGATTTTGGAAGATCCTGACACTGTTTTTCCTGTATGCCATTTCTCCTTTCCCAAGAACAGATTCCTTAATCCCATCATTCTGGACAACATGATCCAGAATCACTCACTGGACAATCACCAAGACAATATTCCTCAGGGACCTGATGGGCCCACTTTGTTTGTCTCAAGGTTGAGACACTTTAACCCATTCATAAAACTATATTCTGCTTTATCTTTCGTGACCATCCTGCCCTCTGCCATTGGAGGGCCAGGATCTGCATTGGAAGCGGGGGAAACTCTCTGATTGGCTGCCAAGTGCCGCAGCTCCTCCATGTGGAGGGAATCCTTCCAGCGTCTTGTGACATCAGAGCCAGCTCCACCAATCAGCACAAAACTAGCCCCAGCTGGACATGCATGCAAAAAAACTAAAGGCTGAACTGTATAAAATATGTTTCTTCTTCGAGGGCAGCTCTGTGAATGCACACTTATGAAGTTTGCGCGCCAGCGCGGGCTTCCAACGGAAACTTCCCAGTTTGAAAAGTTTTGGCGGTAGCTCCGCCCAGCCAGCCCGAGGGCATAAAAGCGCCTCCATGCGCGCCCACCCCATTCCTTTGTTTTCCGCCACTTGGGCAACATCGAATACGGCTGGTTGTGTGAGCATAGCATGTCCACAACCAGTTTCAAAAAAATGTTCATCCTGCGGTAGCAAGATCCCAGATTGCGACGGTCACTCGAAGTGCCTTCGGTGTCTCGGAGAGGGGCACGTTGTTCCTGTCTGCCGACACTGCCAGGCCTTCTTGTCGCACACCAGAAGAGCGAGAGCCCGCAGGCTTCAGGCCTACCTGACGGAGCGTGCTCTCTACCCTCCAGAGATGGAGACGGCTGTCCCATCTACCTCCTTGGGGCCCGGGCGGCTGCTCCCCCTACCGTATCGACCGCTCACCCGGCTGGGAAGAAGCGTCTGGAAGGAGAAGAACACGAAGTCTGTCTCCTCGAAGACTTCGGTTTCGAAGAGGCCCTGCACCGTGATGACAGAGACGGTTCAGCTGCCTCCACCTCGCCGGTTGTCGACGAGCTTGATGGCGTCAGGCCTCTCCCAGAGGTCAGCCATCTCGAGGACTCCCTCCAATAGAGCTATGGAAATAGCGTTCCGGAGGTTGAGCGAGGAAGCCTGTAGAGCCCAGACCAGAGGCCTGGTTCCTGTGACTCCGGGCAAGTCTCTGGAGGCCGGAGCCTCGAGACCCCCGTCTCCGAAGAGGCGCAGGACTCTGACGCCATCTTCATCGGCGTCGTGCCCTGATTCTCCGCCTGTCCCTGTTCTCGCTGTGGAGACAGGGGCAGAGCAACACATCTCGCCAGGAGACTCGGTCCAGACGGTCGTCAGAGTCCCCTTGGCTCAGCCCTCGGTCCGACAACTCTTCGTGACGTCGCCTGAAAAAGGCAGGCAGACCACGAGGCTCGCCATGGCCCTGGCAACACGAAGTCCTCTCCCTGCATCGACGGTGGTGACCGCGGTCCCATCTACATTGAGGGCGCCGCCACCGTCGCAACTTCCGGTGGCACCGGAAGTGGTTCGACTGTGGTCGGGAGACGAGGCCGGAAGGCGAGGCCCCGATCGTCCGGAGGTCGGGGTCCATCTTGTCCCTCAACATGGACCGAACACCCTCCCACAGAGGCTGTGAGATGGAGCCTTCCTTGTCGCCGACAGACTCCGAGAGCCGGCGAGCAAGTGGGCCAGATGGCAAGGGCTCTGAGCATGCAGACGTATGTCCCAACAAGATCCAGCGCCTGCCCCGTCTTCAGCAGGGTGCAGGTAGAGGACGCGGCCCAGCCACATCTTCCCATGCTGGAACCCCTGGAAGAGGTGGTGGCGTCGTGGAAGACCCCGTCGACCATCCCACCCACGTCAGGGCGTATCGAGGCGTGGTATAAGATCGACGAGAGGGAGAAGGAATGGCTGCACGATCATCCGACACCCAACTCGATGATCGTCACCTCCTCCCAGTCTTCAGGCAGAGAGTCCTCAGCCCCCTCTGACCAGGAAGGGAAGAGGTTCGACACGGTCGGTAGGAAGATCTACCGAGCCGGACTCCTGCTGACTAAGATGGCAAACTATGGGTCGTGCATGGGAGCCTATCATCAGATCCTGTGGGAAAGGGCCCAACCCTTTTTCCAGGATCTCTCCCAAGAGCAACAGACTGCACTGGCCTCCATCTCGCAGGAGGCGGAGGCGCTGGCACACCACCAAATCCTGATGGCCCGCCACACCGGGGACACATCGGGAAAGCTGCTGGCCCACGGTGTCGCCATCCGCAGGCACGCGTGGCTGAAGTCGTCGGGGTTGTCCTCCAACTCCAAGAAAACCATCGAGGACTTGCCGTTCGATGCCCAGGGACTTTTCTTTGCGGGCACGGACGACAAGTTGTCATGATGCACGGACTTGGCCGGCCCCTTAATCACACACACAGAGACAGAGTAAAGGCTAACTGCTTTATTGAATATAAAAACAGTTCCAAAGAATATAGTCCAATAGAATATGATATAATCCAAAAGGCTTGAAGTATCAATGTCCAAGATAACGTAGCAAAGAGGCAAAAAGCTTGGCAAGGCTCCGCAAACCAATGCGGATCAGGAGCCAGGGCAAGGCTCCGCAACCGATGCTGATCAGGAAACAAGGCAAGGCAAGGCTAACTTAGCTTGTGGTCCCACTCCGCTTCACACCTATTCAGATGAGACGTGGCCGGAGCACTGAGGATTCGTTCCCACGGATCCTATACTTAATCCTTCGGCCGAGGTCCCTGACGCTCTAGGCTTCTGCGTCTCCAATCGCTGCTCACGGACCTCGGCCGGTCTATGCTCTTTGACCATTCCTTTCTGCTAGACTCTATGTTCCGTCTCCTATCAAAGGTTCGGCCTTGTCTTTCCCCAGCTGTGTTGCTATCTCTCTGAGAGCTCTCCTCCCTGGCCGTTTCCCATGCGCCTTCTTCCATATCTTCCTCAGGAGGCTCCTGGGAAGATCTTCCTCCCGGATGTTCATAACTCCACGAATCGCTATCTAACTGCACCTGGTTATCTGAATCATCCCTAGGACCAAAACACATTTCTTCCCAGGCCAAGCTCTCTGTGGGCGAAAGAGGCCCTTGCGGGGAAAGCTGCCCTTCACCCCAGTCATCTAGCTCATCCTCTGAATCATGTTCTAGCACAGCTGGTTCTAATGCTAATGGGACCCCAGGTCCTGTCCCCTGCCCTCCAGGCACAAACGAGAACTGCTGTGCTACACAAGTTGAAGGCCACTCATGACTTCAGAGTCTTGACGGCCAAGTTGGATCGACCACCGGCGCAACCCAGGACCCGGTACTACCAGCGGGCAAAGTTCCAGCCCAGGTCTCAGTACCGCCAATCCCCAAGGCCATACTCGGCTCCGCAGCAACACCAACAGCAGCAGCCGAGACAACAGCAGCAGCAACAGACCAACCGACCTCGCCATGCCAATAAGTCGAGGCCACGCCAAAACAACGGCAATGGACAATCAAATCGCCGTGTTTGACGGGGCGACGGACAACACCGCCTCCTCGCTAGGTACCGCTGCCACCACCATGCCTCCCCCCAGCCCTCGACCTCCACCATCTCACCCGCCGTTCGGAGACCGCCTGGCCCGCTACATCGGTGCTTGGCGACGCATCACCTCAGATGCATGGGTGCTCCGGATTGTCGAAGACGGCTATGCCTTGGAATTCGACGAGCTCCCGCCAGCGGGGTTCATCGTCGAGACGTAGCCGTCCGAGGTGATCTTGGAAGAGGTGACAGCTTGCTTCAAAAGGGAGCGATATCACAGCTCCGCACAGCAAGGAAAGAGGCATTCTTCTCACGGTACTTCACCGTACCGAAGCCAGACGGTTCCCTGCGACCCATCCTGGACCTCAGAGACTTAAACACGTACGTTTCGCCGAGGAAATTCAGGATGGTGTCACTGTCGTCCATTCTCCCGCTTCTCCGGTCAGGCGACCCCTTCGCCTCGATCGACCTCCGAGATGCATACTTCCACGTCTCGATCAGACCTGCTCATCGACGCTTCCTGAGCTTCAAGGTGGCGGGAAGGGCGTACCAGTTCAACGTCCTTCCCTTCGGCCTCGGGACGGCTCCCCAAACATTCTCCAAGTGCATGTCGGTCGTGGCTGCGCACTTGAGAAGGGAGAAAATCCGGATTTTCCCTTACCTGGACGACTGGCTGCTGGCGGCTCAGTCTCCGGAACTGTTACAACAACAGGTCGCGGCGACACTGCGATTGCTCTCTTCGTTAGGCCTACGTCTCAATGAGGAGAAGTCCCAACTTGTCCCATCCAGGACCATAAAGTTCATTGGGACAATGTTCGACTCCGTCGATCAGCTCGCCTATCTGCCAGAGGTCAGATTTCAGGCACTTCGACGCGAGGTAAACAGCTGCACCGGCCTTGCATCACGGCGAAGCAGATCCAAGTCACGCTGGGCCACATGGCATCCACGGTGGCCGTCACTCCGCTGGCGAGGCTACGCTTCAGACCGCTGCAGCGTTGGTTTCTCGACCACTTCGACCCCGTCAGAGAACACCACGCAATGAAGCTCTCCCTCCAGGTAGAGGTCAAGAACTTCCTCCGGTGGTGGACTGCCAGGGCCAACGTGTGCAAGGGAGTACCGTTCCACACGGTGACCCCGTCCATCACGGTGACGACCGATGCATTGCTGCTCGCCTGGGGAGGTCACGCAAACAACCTGTCGATCAACGGCCAATGGTCAGCGGTGGAGAGGCTCCATCACATCAACTACCTCGAGCTCCTGGCCATAGCCAAGACTCTCGGGCCTTCGCCCCCCCTTGTCAGGGGACAAGTAGTACTGGTCAGGACAGACAACATAGTGGCCATGTACTACGTCAACAAGCAGGGCGGAACGGGCTCGAGGAAACTCCTGGCCCTAACCCAGAGCCTGTGGGAGTGGTGCATCTGTCACCAGGTGACCCCCAGAGCCGTTCATCTCCTGGGAGCCGAAAACTTTGAGGCGGACTCGCTCAGCAGAACGAGCTGGTCGTCCCATGAATGGATGCTGCATCCGGAGGAGCTCCACCGTGTCTTCCAGCGGTGGGGATTCCCAGACGCAGATCTATTCGCATCGCCGAAAAATAGCCAGCTGCCAGTTTTCGGTGCCCGGCTTGCCCCGGATGCTCACCGGGGATGCCTCGGGGAGGCACTCCTGCTCGATTGGACGACGGGGTTCTTCTACCTCTTCCCGCCGTTCCCGCTTCTTCTCCGCATCATCGAGAAGATCCAGCTATCGGGGACTGACTGCATCCTCATCGCTCCCTACTGGCCGAGGCAGGTCTGGTTCCCGACCCTGCTCCACTTGGCCGCGTCAATTACATGTCTCTCCCTCACCGACCAGATCTTCTGATTCGGGAGAAGGGGTTGCTCCTGCATCCGGACCTGCCGTCCCTGCACTTGACTGGATGGAGGATCTCCCGGTGCCGGACGTCTCACCGGCCGTAGCAGCGATCCTAGCGGCAGCCCACAAACCGGCGACGTCGAAGGCGTATTCGGCTTGCATCGCCCGCTTCACCAGGTTCCAGGCCACCCGTTCCAGCACCGTCTTCCCCCTCTCGATTCCGGCGGTCCTTGACTTCCTGGCCGGTTTGGTCGACAGGGGGCTGTCCACGTCCTCGGTAAAGACCCACCTGGCGGCCCTCACCTGGCAGAATCAGCAAAGGGGTGGCCCTTCGCTGTTCCAGTACCCGATGGTCAAGAGATTCCTGAGAGGGGTCAACAACACCCGTCCCGGTGTGTACCACCGGCGCCGGGTTGGAGCCTCGACCTGGTGCTGTCCTGCCTGGCGGCCCCACCGTTCGAGCCGTTGTCGTCCATCGACCTACGTCTCCTCTCCTGGAAGGTGGCGTTCCTGGTCGCCATTGCTTCGGTGCGTCGGCCCTCCGAGCTGGTGCCGCTCCGTGTGGACGAGCCCTACCTGCTGTTCCTAGCGGACAGGGCCATCTTGCGAACGGACATCACCTTCCTGCCGAAGGTGGTATCCCCTTTCATGTCAACACTGACATCGTACTCCCAGACCTGGAGTCCTCTCCGTCCGGGGACGGTGAGTCGACACTCAGAGCCCTCGATGCCAAAGAGCCCTTTGGGTCTACAAGGGCAGGTCGGCAGACTACTGACGGTCGACTAGACTGTTCGTCTCCTACGCCACCGACAAGCTGGGCTTGCCGGTGTCGTCCCAGAGACTGTCTAATTGGGTGGCATCCCTGGTTGAGCTGTGCTATCAGATAGCCCGTCAACCGTGTCCCCCTAGGGTCAGGAGCCGCTCAACTAGAGCGGTGGCCACGTCGACGGCTTTCCTCCAGGGGATCCCCTTGGACTTGATTTGTAGGGTGGCCATCTGGGCCAACCCCTCCACCTTCACATCCCATTACCGTGTAGACACCCTGTTTGGGAGGGAGGCGGCTTTTGGTTGAGCGAGTCTCACTCCCAAGGGCCTCCAGGGCTAGTGTCTAACAGGCTACCCTGTTCTCTCCTCTTTACACTGTTCGATCGACAGCCTTTTAAGTCGATCAAAGCCTCACTACCTTGTAGGAGGAATAAGTGTTTGCCGTGCCCCGAGTCTCGGGGCACAGTCTACCGGTTAAAGCGCGCTTATTTAGAATCCTATGGTTCTATGTCGCACCTGTTGTGCACTTACTGTTGTGAGGTCTGCGTGCCTGACATGAATGGTGCTTGTTGCACTTTACACTGCGAGGCCTGCGTGCCTGACATGCATGGTACTTGTTGCACTATGTTTACAAGTGGGAGCATGTCTTCCACTCTTATTTATTACATTGTTGATTATGTTATTTATACATATTGCTGGTTGCAATAAACCTGTTCGGTTTTTATATTAAAAAATTGGCTGGTTTGTTCCCACCTCCTTTACCTCAGCTCGGTAAGTCTTCATAAGTGTGCATTCACAGAGCCCTCGAAGAAGAATGGTAGGTTACATACCTGTGACCATCTTTCTTCGAGTGGAGCTCTGTGAATCCACACCAGGCCCGCCCGGCCGTCCCCTCTATCTCAAACCACCCTTTCCTAGTTGCATTTTGTGGCGTAGGAATGGGGTGGGCGCGCATGGAGGCGCCTTTTATGCCCTCCGGGCCGGCTGGGCAGAGCTACCGCCAAAACTTTTCAAACTGGGAAGTTTTCGTTGAAAGCCCGCGCTGGCGCGCAAACTTCATAAGTGTGGATTCACAGAGCTCCACTCGAAGAAAGATGGTCACAGGTATGTAACCTACCAGTTTTATCTGTACCATGGCATGTCAGCTTCTTTGAGGAGATTATTTATTTATTTATTTATTTACTAGCTGTACCCGGCACGCATTGCTGTGCCCTATTTAGGAGATGCGAGAAAGTCTGAGTATGTAAGGGTTGGAATTGTTGTTAGTGAATTGGGTGTTTTATGTTTGTGACTCAGCTCTTTGCCTGCAGTCCTTCGGGTTTGACTTGTACCATGGCCAGGACGGATCAGCTTGGGGAGGTCTTGTCCTGTCAGGGGATCTCTATCTTCACAGGTGCGTCCAGTGTCTGTTGGGGGACTGTTAAAAATCCTTTCCGTATCCTTTTTAGCCACCTTTCTCAAGATCTTCATGTCTAGCTTACTTTCTGCTCCTCTCTTTTTCAAGATGTCCTGCTCTGTGTCTTTTGCACCCATTGGTCGATGTCCGATGAGGCTTTCCTCATGGACAGGCCATCTGAGGGAGCTCTTCCAGCACTGGGCATCAGAAGGTACTTGGTGATGACCTCCATCCCTTGGAGCCAGCATATAGAGGGTCTGGAGCACCCTCCTTGGCAAACCCCATTGTTGCTGGATGGTCCTCTTATTAATGTGGAATTCCAAGCCACTGGAGATCTTTTGGGAAAGGAAGAAGAGCTCCCCTTGAATGGTGTTGATCTCCATCATGGGCTTCTGATTTGAAAGTGTTGGAGGAGGCTCTGGCTGACAGTTTGTTATGGGTCGGAATGTTCATGTTGGCTGGCCAGTACAGCAGTTATGCAAATCCGCCCTTATTGGCAGCCAATCATGTTGTCAGAATGTAGAGGCTGGGGGAGTCTTTGGCAGCCCCGGAGGATGCTGGGAAATGTAGTTTTAAAACTCGTTGTTTTGGGGGCCTTTTAGGTTTGGGTGAGGGGGAGTTTCTTTGCTACAAACGTACCTTGCTTGAGGCCTATTTCTGTTGGCAAGTTTTGTGTTTCTGCGTTGTAAGGTTTCTCTGTTTCAGGTAGTCTTCACATGACTACTGTTCCTTTATATATATAGATTTATTGGTTCAACTTAATATAGTAAGCAAGCAAGTACTGTAAATATTTATTCTGTTTTGAGCACCTTCTGAGGTCAGTGTGTATGTGTGTGTGAAAAATATAGACACACTAGGTAAGGACTAATCAACACATAAAACAATCATCACTTGTAATATTCAATTGTCCAATATTTTTAGTTAATGTATGTTTCATCAATCCATAATACCATATTTTGCTTTCATATCAAATATTTGCTATACATAAGTAGCCTTACAACACACGCAATAATTAACAATCGACTGGAAAGAGGAGAAGATATGCAGGGATATATACATACAGACCGGGATACAGGGAAGGAGTGATGGGAAGAGCAATCCACAAATCATGCGGTGTTCCTTTAAGATGCCAAAAGAGTTCCAAAGCAGATTGTATCGAAGTTTATGTGATTGGCATCAGTAGGACTGAAGCATCCAGAGTCTCAATAGTTCCCTGATGTCTGTATTGTAATCCAAATGGTCAGCGTGGTTGTAAGAAACCATAACATTAACATAACATTAACTGCAGCAGACGCTGGGAGGGCTGCGATGGTCAAACTGCAGGGCCCGATCCATTTCGCCCTATGGGCTTTCTCAAGACATCAGGGAACTATTGAGACTGGATGCTTCAATCCTACTGATGCCAATCACATAAATTTAGATACAATCTGCTTTGGAACTCTTTTGGCATCCAGGAACTCTTAAAGGAACACCGCATGATTTGTGGATTGCTCGTCCCATTACTCCTTCCCTGTATCCCGGTCTGTATGTATATATCCCTGCATATCTTCTCCTCTTTCCATTCGATTGTTAACTATTGCATGTATTGTAAGGCTACTTATGGATTAGTCCTTACCTAGTGTGTTTGTATTGATTTTCTATGCTATTATTGGTTGTGTACTACTGTGTGGAAAAAAAAGCATGCCAAGTATTTGTGGAACTGGAAGTTGCTTCACAGCTTTATGTATAGCTCACTTTTATGAGAGAGGGTAAGAGACTGGTTTAGTTCTTGACTGACTGGCTGCCCCCTTATAGTGTAGTCACACTGAGATTTGTATGTAATTGAAGTAAAAATACATAGGCTTGTTTTTAGTTTTTAATAAAAAGTAAAATGTAAGAAAATTGCATTATATTGTCAAATGGCTTCATTTGCTTCTCTGTCTTCTTTCGTCTCTGTCATGGCTATAATGTAGAAAAATAATATCACTTTGCGTTGATTATTCTAATTAAATGATAGTGGCTCTTATCCCTGAGATCTCTGACATGCTAAATTTAGATCAAGGCTAGTTGGGTTGCAATGACAGCTGCTGAAGAAGAATGGAGAACATATAACTAACAACCTGTGCAGCTAGGTATTGCTGAATCCATCATAATAAGGAGTTCATCAAGTTGCCCAATCAATTAATTACAGTCACATATTGTTTTCCAGCCAATACATAGTGATGACTATTCAAATTGCTAATGTTATACAATAATATGGCATAGAAAAGTTATTGTTGTTGAAATGACACACCAGAATTACAATTCTTTTGGATTGCAAAATGTAGCTGTGTCAATTTTTTTTGAAAGAAACAATGATATTTCATCAGGCTAGGCAACTACGATTGGGCTTCATGTACAGTTTCCTGCTTGTTATAACAGTTTAAGAATGCTGGGAATGTTTCATGTGGGACGTGTCAGTAGATTCCCTTGTCACAAAAATACAATAAATATTATTCCATTTGATTTTCTACAATATGTTCAATGTTCCAATCACCTACCTTTAGTTCTTACCCTTTGTACTTGGTGTGCCAATCCATTTCTATAAATATGTATTGCTTTTCTCATTCTGCTTCATCAATCCAATCAATATGTTCTCTATAAATACTTAGATATCAAACTAGATCTTATTGGGAGTGTGAATATAGTATCATTAGTGTATTTTCCTTTCTGTGTGTACATGTGTCTTCAATTCACCTGTTGACTTATGGTGAACACATGTATTTCATTGAGTTCCTTAGGGAAACAATACTCAGAAATGGTTTTGCCAACTTGTTTCTCTGAAATATCATCTCAGCACCAGATGTTCAGGAGCCAGCATGTATGTGTGTGCATGTGCGAGTGAGGAGTGACTTGAGAATCTGCAAGTCGATTCTGGTGTGAGAGAATTGGCTAGCCAGCATAGTGTAGTGCTTCAAACACTGGACTACAACTGTAGAGTCCTGAGTTCAAATCCCTGCTTGGCTGTGCAACTCACTGGATGACCTTGGACAAGTCACACTCTCTCAGCCTCAGCAGAAAGCAAAGGCAAGCCCCCTTCCAAAAGAAAAATCATACCATGAAATCCCCACTTAGAATTACCATTGGGCATAAATTATTTGAAGACACACAAAAATCTATTTCCCACTTCTAGCTACAGCTTTTGAAACTCCATGTGTTCTCTATCTTTATTTATGTTAAGAAAGAGGTATCTTCATTTTCTTATAATTAACAAAGTTATAAGAAGGATGTAACTTTTTATCATGCCTAGCAAAATGAGTACAAAATCTGTCTCCTTACTTTTCTTTGGTTTTTGTTGCTTAATAGTCAGCAGAGTTGTCAAGATCTTATCAGGACAATGCTTTATCTCAGGAATGACCACAGAAAGAGAATCAGCAGAGGTTGTTGTAGTGTCAGTCGGTTGCAGCAGCCAGGGGTGGACAAAAACAACCCCCCCCCCCCCATGATAAATACTTTAGCGATTAGGAAGGACAGTGTAGAGCAGGGATTAGCAGGCTAGTCTGGTCTTGGTTCTGATTTACTCATGTCATGAAACTGACTGATCTACCTCATAGTTTTTTTTGCCAAAAGTACAACTAGAAGCTTCCAAGTCAGTGAGGCAAACCAGTGTTTTGGTCAGAATTATCCAGAACTTGTTTTAAGACTAGGCTTTAGTACACTGAGTAGCATTTTAAAAGCTCTAAACTGAGTGGATTCCTTGCTGGAAGCCACACTGTCTTTTCTAACTTTTAAGAAGCACATGATTAGATATTGAAACATGGTTAATACATATTGAACATTACAAGAATTTGGTAGTGCATGAAGAACATGAATGCTTGGATAATGAAACAGTGTTAATGCATATTCAAATTTACAGGAATATCTCCTCCCCCCTCCCCCCCTCCATTGCCCTATGTGGAGTTGATGTCATAAAAGATAAACAAGTCTTTTATTAATTAGCAACTATCCTTCCATGATCTTTTGCAGCAGAGACTGACTTCTATAGACTTTTCAGATCTGATTTTCATTTCACACAGATATAAATGAAAATTAGCCAAATGAATTTGATGTGCTCTAGTTTCAGACAGCTCCATTATGCATCTAGTTTCTTTTTGCGTTTCAATTTAAACACATAGAACAGGGAAATTACATAACAAAGAGGAAAACTTTTCAAATATGGCAAACTTAAATGATTTTGTATATTTATCATCTAGTCTGAGGCCAATCCAAAAATAAAAAGAGGGAGTGAAAACCAACAGTATCCATGTTCTTAATTTCTTTTGGGGAGTCATAGCTGAAAATGTTTGATTTTAAAACCACTGGTTGGGGTTCCCCATCAAGCATATACTCACAGTGTCATAGGTACACTTTAACTCCCCATCTGATCATTGAAGTCCACCTTAAAAGCCAGTCAGCCATTGGAATCAATGGAGGGCTGTACTGTTAATGACCAAAGTGCTGCAGGATAGCTTCACCAGCCCCTTCTGGCCAGGAAACAATGCTGTGATGACAAATTATGACAGGATTCCATAGGATTTCACCATCATCTGCAGTCGTTTTTAAAGTAAATAATACTGAATGATAACGTGAAGCAATTATGATCTCCTAACATTTTCCATCAGATGGGCAGCTATTATTTTTAACAAATGTGCTATCGAAATGTGAATGCCAGTATGGTTTTGCTGTCATTCAACTAGTATGGCATGTATACTGAACTCTCATTTGAGCTGATGTTAAGTCCATCTGTAAACAATTTCCAGTCCTTGTCTTTCTCTGTCTCACACACATACATGTTTTATTGGCAAAGTTTGTTTTCTCTCCCTCCCCCTGCACCCACGTGCCCCGGTTCCAGCATATGATTTTGAAGAATCACAGTCTATAGGAAATTCTTGATGGCTAATATAATGTCAAAAGAGTGGTAAAAATATCTTTTGCATAAGAGCAGCGATTTCTAGTAAAAGGATCTAAATGCCAAGTAGGTCAAGTTCTTATTTTAGATTCCCTCTAAAGATAGTGCATGATCAGCTTAAGAAATTGTATCTAATTCCCCCCTTTTAAACAGAGTTTACAAGAAAGGTGTTCCAAAAAATGTCTGTGAGGAGAAAATCTATGAATGGAAACATAATAATATGCATTGTAATCCTGTCTTCATGCATTGCCTGAACATGGATGAGATACTGAGTCATTGTGATGGTAGAAACCAAAGTTTAGGGTTGCCACGAGTTCTGTTTTACAAAGCTTAAACTTTGGTTTGAAGCTACTACTGTATCTGAAGTGCTCATTTTCCAAACTTGATTTAAAGATTATGGGCCACAAGAAGGACAACAGTAGTCTCAAATAGGCATTGCTGTGATCACCACCGGGTCAGCAGATTGTCTGGTCAGTCTTGAGTCTTCCCCATATGATAAGACATAATATTTCTATTACAAATATATTGATTAGTTATAAATGTCTGTTTCATTGTACAAACTCATCTCTCCTGGCAGGCCTTCCCAGAGAGTTTTAATGACGAATTTTAAGCTTCCACTCTATGTCTAACTTTTGTTTTGTGTATTTTAATATATATTTTATGTACATATGTTTTAATAGCTGTATTTTATGGAGTGTTTTTAAATGATTATGTGTTTGACTATACTTTCTAGCAGTGTTGTAACCTGCCTCGAGCTGTGAGGAGAGGCAGGTAAGAAATAATAATAATAGAACCAGCTTTCTTATTCATCCTAAAATAATAATCATCATTGTCATCATTATTTTATGCAGCTCTTTGAAGTGATGCGTATTTTCATTCCTTCACCATGCATAAGTGGATACCTTGCTGAAGATATGCCCTACTGTGCAACATCATAAGAAATATTATGGTAAAATAGCCACTAATCTGACTAAGCATACATCTACACTGTAGTATTAATGCAGTTTGATACCATTTTAACTGCCATGGCTCAATGCTATGGAATCACAGAGTTGTAAGAGATTGCTGGTGCTTTACTAAAATCCCTGAATTCCAAAGTATCATGCCATGGCAGTCAAAGAGGAATTAAACCCCACATGTATACTCAATCAGGTAAATTTAGGAATACAGTGTGAGGAAATTTCCTAAGCCACAGTTCTGTAATGCCAGGTCTCCAAAGACCTGCTCAAAGCCTGACATTGAACTGAAAAACACCTCTATATACAACTGGTCTTTGTTAAGAAGTACTGCATATACTAGGCTCTCCCTACAGTTATAAAGCATTGAGTGCCACCAAATCTCAGTCACTTTCTTCCTGATGTAGTACTGAAGCACAAAACTGGAATGATAAGAGACAGCCTTAAATAGAGTGAATGGTTGTGCATAAAAGGGATACGCCCACCCCAAAGTCCTTTATTTCAGATGTATCCATGCAAGTTCACCTAAAAATCATCAAAAGCCTCCATATGACTGCAACACCTGTTTTATGTGGATTCTGAATCATGCAGAAATTTCTACATGGATCCAAACCAGCACAAGTAGAAGCCTTCACTTCTCTCAAGATGCTTGAATGTTCCAGGGGACGTGTTGAGGCCTGTGAAGCCTCTGAGGATGAGAATAATAAATGTTGAATAAATGTTGGCAAGAAAACCTGTCATAGTGAAGGGGACAAGGGCAGATAGACCTCTTTAAAAGGTTTGCCTCAGGGCCACCTAATGATTTGGAGGCACATAACAATAACAACTGCTGCTCTTCTAGCTGAGCTAAGGCATTGCACAACATCTCTTCCTTCTTGTCTGGAGTTAAGTTCATCATGACTACATTATTGTCTCCTGTCCAAAGGTGACTCAATTTTGTTACAGTTCGGGCCCACTTTTACGATTGTTTCAGGCTGAAGAGCCCTTTTTTCTAGTCCAAAGTTGAATTAGCATAATCTCGAAGTGCTATGAAGAAAAAAGAGAGGTGACAGTACCATGTACCTGTGAATATTTTCTAGGAAATATGAGGGATAAATGCAATATGACAAAATTATACACATATGTTTATAACATTGAAAAGCCGCTCTTCATATAAACTTGAAAGGATCTTGAAATATGTGGATTATGACTACAGTAAACTGAACACATATCTCTACTAAAAATGCACAGAGATGAAAAGACCAATAAACAAGTTGAAAGCCAAGGGATTAACTGCACCAGCTGTATAAAAATTACAGATGAGCTGCCTGATCTCTCAAATCCTCCAGGACTACATCTGATCATACAATGTTCAGAGCCATATGTTGTGTGTGTGTTCAGTACTGGGAGGAAACACATTTGATGTGTTGTTAATCATGCAAAGCTCAATATGAAGCTGCATGTCTAAAAAGCACAAAAATAGGAAGTAACATTATTTTATTCTTTTTTAAAGGTGTGGTCAAGGAAGATATTATGAATATAAATCCATATTATGGAAAAGATTGCATTCCTAATTCACTATGAGTAATCATCTGGAAATATTTTTGCATCACTTTGACCCAGTATTAAGCAAAACGGAAGCAGAGATGGTTTGCTGTTCAGTTTTTTCTCGAGACACCTCTCCCTTGAAGACAGCATAAAAAGAACGTAGCAGCACTGCTGTTGCTTCTCTGCTTATTCTGGCATTAAGTACTTCCTAGACTAGGGTGAGATACAGTGTGTCCCTCCAGATCTGGTTGAATTGCAACTCCAAGTCGACCTAGAAAGCAAAGTCAAAACTGAGGAATTAATTTGAGCAGTGGTACAGTTCTACAAGATCTACAATATTGTGGAATACCAGGCCATTCCACAATATTGTGCCTGAAATACCAGAGTCTTCAAATATCCATACCTCACCCCGGCATTTAGAGATGGTGCACGTGTGAGTGTCCCAGCTTCAGCACACAGTTCCTTGTTCCTAATGCTGCCTGGGGATTGCAGCTGTTCTGGCAGTGACAGCAGGACACAGCCTGCACATGAGAGAGGAAGGAAAGATTCCACATGGATAAATTTAGAAAATGCAGAGGTTAGAAATAATATACATTTTGATTCTGCATCCTTTGTGGGTTGTCTGCCAATTGAATGAAAGAGGATATAAATGAATCACTGTGGCAGATAGACTGGAGTACTTAATTTCTACCTAGATTTGGGAAAAGGTGAGGAATCAAATCCTCATTTTCATTGCAAACTCCCAGGGTGGTCAAACTATATCTTAAGATGAAAATGTATCCCCTGAGACTAACATGTTTTCCACCCAACAGCAGGAAATGTGTCTCTCAGAATTCAGAATTGCAAATATAGCCCATATTTACTGTCCCATAACAACCCATGATATAAACAAGAGGGGGAAAAAACCAAGTGCTATGGCAAGCCCTCACATTACAGCACTTTAGGAAAGAGCTAAAAACTTGGTATTTTCAGCAAGCTTTTGACAACGCTTAAGATAGTTGCTACACTAATTGCCAATTACTTTAGCGTCTTACGTCTATTTTTCAGAGCATTATAGCTGGGATGCTAAATTGTTGTATGGATCTTTTAATCATGGCTATAACCATATTTTACTGGCTCTATTTAACAGAGGTTGCTTTGTTAATTTTATATATCTGGTTTTATGTAATGTGTTATTGATTTTATATGTTGTTGGATTGCATTTTATGTGTTGTATGCCACTCTGAGTCCCCATGGGAGATGGTGGCAGCATATAAATAAAGTTTCTATTATTATTCTTATCACAAAATCACAAGTCGAACACTTCTCAAGCGTTTAGGACTGTGAGATGTATTTTCAAATGATGTGCGCAGATCCAAGTAAGGTGGTGTTTTGCAGTTGACAGATCATGATTTTATCAATGTTTATTGTTTCCAAATGCCGGCTGAGGTCTTTTGGCACAGCACCCAGTGTGCTGATGACCACTGGGACCACCTGCACTGGTTTATGCCAGAGCCTTTGCAGTTCGATTTTGAGGTCTTGATAACAGCTGGGTTTTTCCTGTTATTTTTTGTCAATTCGGCTGTCACCTGGTATGGCAACATCAATAATCCAAACTTTTTTCTTTTCCATAATCGTGATGTCTGGTGTATTGTGTTCCAAAACTTTGCCAATCTGGATTCGAAAGTCCCACAGTATTTTTGCATGTTCATTTTCCACTACCTTTGCAGGTTTATGATCCTACCAATTCTTTACTGCTGGCAGGTGGTACTTGTGATATAAGTTCCAGTGAATCATTTGGGCCACAGAGTTGTGCCTTTGTTTGTAGTCTGTCTGTGCAATTTTCTTGCAACAGCTGAGGATATGGTCCATGTTTTCATCAGCTTACTTGCACAGTCTGCATTTTGGGTCATCAGCTGATTTTTCGATCCTGACTTTCATTGCATTTCTTCTTCTTCTTCTTCATCTGTCACCTCCATTTCTCCTTCTCTCTCACACACATGCAATTTCACATAGAAACTTTCATTAGGATACATTAGGAAGTTGATACATCTGATGGGGTGGGTGGGTAGGTTTCCAGGCAGAACCCATGGTAACTGAGGATGTTTATGAGGAAAGGTGGCCCACTAGGGTTCTACTTCTCTTCCTCTGTTACTTCCATGTGGTCAAGATGTTTCATAATCCCAAGGGTGCCAATTTTCAATTGACCCAAAGAAGGACAGAGACCTCCATAAAATGTGCATTTGTCCATATAAATGTAGAAGTAATGCATATTACCACTTAGCTTATAACCTTTAAGGGGGAATATAGTCCAATAATTTATTTATTTCATGCCCCACCTATACTGACCATTTAATGCAGTTTCAAACGAGACCTGAAGAAAGTAGTTTTGCTGTGCAGATGATTACATAGGAAATTCTGGAACTAGTTTGAGGTTCGGATAGTGATTACACAAACTGCAGAGCACTCATGCACATTAAGTGCTTTCTTTTGCATAGTTTCATGGGAGTTTGTTGTCTGGGTACCACAGTTCAAATCTAGCTTTGAACAGCATTAAATGGTCTATGTAGACGCGGGCCTTAGAGACCACATTTTTTGCTGAAATTGTTCTTTCAGTTTTTTGGAATTAGAATACTATGTTTATATAATTTCAAACATCATTCAAAACTTATTTTGTGGTAGATGATGTCCATGTGAATACCTGCTGTCAAAAAAGCTGTGGAGAAATAAGTCTTTGCTCTATCCAATTCTTTTTTTAAAACTTCACCTGCCCACTTACATATGTTGATGACATAACTAAAGATAGAGGCACTTGAGGTGGAACTGTTGACCTCATTTTACATCATGATCCTCTGAGGCAGTTTCAGGTATTGTCATTCAGCCATCTTATTCAGCCTTTTTACCCCAAAGCATATGCTTTGTAGCATTACTTAGTCACATGATAAGCAAAGTCATCTTCAAACTGCTAAATATGTGTGCCCCGTTCCCCACAAAGCATCATTTCTAATGTCAGCTTCTTCCCGTTTTCATTTTCTACTGTTTACACCTGTGGCGATTCTCTTCTGAATGGTGCACCTTTTCAGATGATGTGAAGTTCATATTTTCTTCTGATGAAAAGATGCAGTTCTAGATGCTTGTTCGCTATTCATTTTTTTCCATTGGTCTTCTATTTGAAACAGATATATTTATGCTATAATGTACATTTCTTACCAGGTAATCAGGACCCCCCCCCCCCCAGTGGTGCAATGGTGTGCCGGAGAGCAGGTTGAACTCCCTCTGTCAGTCCCAGCTCCCCATGCAAAGATATGAGAGAAGCCTACCACAATGTCGCCCCCCTGGGCCCTTGGGACCTGACCTTCCTGGAAAGACCACACAGTAGCTATGGTACAACAGGTTTTATTTAGAATAGGTAGGTATAGGAAAGAGCCCGAGGCAGTATAAGGCCTCCAGGTAGCAGCAATCAACAGGAACGGTGGCAAGTATATAATCCGCATCAAAGGATCCCAAGCAGAGGGAAAACAGGAACAAGCCGGATGCAATGGAAAGTCTCTTAAAGGATCCCCGCCGAATACAGAGGCAGGGAACAGCTCTTCAATAGCAATAAAGTTCTGTAGTAATAAAGTCTTTGCAGGAACAGCACTGGATCAACACGTAGCCGTGGCAGTGAACAAGGAACAAGGCACAATGCAGAATCAAGTCAGCCCGGTGTTAGCTGGCTGGCACAAGCTTGCTGGAAGGCCCGATGCGGTCTTTCTTCCAGTAGTCTCTCCTTAGCGCGGCGTTGGTACGAGATGCCCGCAATGGGCATCCTTTGGCAATTATAGTGTTCACTGGCTTTGATCTAGGTACGTCGAGTGTCACAGTTCCATGATTGATGGTCATCTATATGTTATGATACCTCAGTCTTTCGTTAGCAGCTCACATCTGGTCAGAAGGGAGGCAGACTCTCGGCTCCTTCGGAGCGCTTCGCTATCAGGGAGGCTGGTTGGTACAACCTTGAGCTGCCTATGTTATGCATTCATCCCATTCTTCTAACGGGAAAGGCCGGAGGCCCAGGGCAAGGTTTGAGAGTGTAACAAGCTGGCTTGGATAGCTCCCTGATGCCATCACGGGCCGGCTGAAGTCCTGCTCAAGCAAAAGTGATGCCTGAGGCCCTTGAGGTGTGACACACAAGGATGGTAAAACGTTAAAACATCTGGGCATCCCTTGGGCAACGTTCTTGCAGACAGCCAATTGTCTCACACGCGAAGCAACTTGCAGTTTCTCAAGTCACTCCTGACATGAACCCCCTCGCCCTAAAAAATCCCAGGAAAGCAGAACATCATATATGCTACTATTTGTGACAAAATGTGTTTAATAAGTAATATGAAAACTTCTTTTTATAAATTTCAACATTCATGTGCAGTTAAGAACCCTATAACTTGAAAATGTATACTTAGATACCAGAACATACACTGCTTGATGTGTTTTGTAAGGCAAAAAATTTAACATCCATGATTTTCAAAGATATCCTGTAGAAAATTTGTTTGAGACTAAGGTGATGTCTATCTGGAACACTAGTAGTGACATTATTTATAAATAAATAAATAAATTACATGGAAGTACAATTGTGGGGCTATGAGTTTCCAGCAGAACTGCATGATTGAAGAGAGATGTGATATTGAACGTGCTCAACCACATATTTCTTCACTATCAGTGACAGTTCAACTGCAGCAGAATAGCAATTTTTTGGAGATAGTGTTCTCAAGCTGTTAGTGCTTCTGAAAATCCTTTAATTTTAGAAATGCTTAAGGAGGCTGCTTGAGGCAACAATCTATACATACATATTTATTTATTATTATCCATAAAAATAGAATACACAAGATTTACAGCAGAAATAGAATGGGGAATGGGAGTTCTCCATTTCGACCAATCAATGTTTAATATATCAAACATCTAAATAAAATATGACTATTGATCTCCAATAAAGTTTTATGCAAAAAAACCCCAGCTGTCCTGAATATAATGGTCTTCACACATTATTATGCTTATCTAAATTGGTTATCTATTGGTGGTGTACTACTACTGCTGCTGCTGCTGCTCCTTTAATCCACCTATCTTGAAAATGCTCTATTGTTGTCTCATTCTGAGGCCCCTTCCACACAGCTGAATAAAATTCCACATTATCTGCTTTGAACTGGAATATATGGCAGTGTGGCCTCAGATAACCAAGTTCCAAGCAGATAGTGGTATTTTCTGCCTTATATTCTAGGTTATATGGTTGTGTGGAAGGGCCTCGGAGGGAAGTAATTATAGGTATATGTTTGGTCTTAGAAAATTTCTGATATTTACTGATGCAATTGACAGATGGCAGATATTCAGTCTGCTTTTACTGCAGTAAATGAGAACTGGTTTCCTTTTTATTTTTTCCCCTGATTGCTGTAACGTGAGAACATCATGATATGTAACTGAGATCCTAAGAAAGTAATTTACTTTGCATCATTATCATCATACACCACATCACATACATGTCCTTTTGCTGTAATACATGCACATCAGAACGGATCAGAGAAGTATCTAAAATTGAGGGCTCCACTACCTTCTCATTTTTATATAAAATTGTTGCGACTAGGGCTTGAACCGGACCCTGAATAACAACACACAGTTTCTGCGGTTAAATGCTTTATTAAAAATAAATGAAAGAAGCAAAAGGCAAAAATAGAAGTCAGAAAGGTTGCGCCCAATCCTGGATACAGGCACACCAAAAGCTTGAGAAGTTCCAAACTTAAGCAAAGTAGAAATGCCGCAAATGGCTAGTCCTTAATGTTCTGGGGTCAAAGCTTAGCAAAGTAAAGTTCCAACTAGAAGGCCTCCGTGGCCCAACACAGTTCCAAAGACAAGGCAAGGAAATCAAAGGTTGACTCGAGATGCGGAGCTCTCTCCGGACCCAGCTTTTAAGGGCCCCGATGACTCCGTTCCTGAATACTCTGACTGCGTCGGACAACTTTCCCAGGATCTGCTGGGAAGGTTTCGGTTCCCACTGCTTCTTGGCCAGATCGGAATGTTCCCTCATTAGAGCAAACACCTGGAGGTTGGAGAGTATCGCTAGTCTCATGAATCTTAGCTGGCTTATCGGCGCGGGAACCAGTAGGGATGCGCCTGGCCTTGGAGGCTTGGAGTTCACTTGGAGTTGGCTGCAGAGGCCTGTTTTCAGGCCTTGTTGAAGCCGGGGCTGTAACATGGCGTTGCTCTGGTTTGGACTTGGAAAGTGTCTGGGGCATGACAAAAATTCATAGAAAATGCCCAAAAATGATTCCAACCACACAGAGAGTGTATAAATCATTCTGGAAGATTTCATCCTGTAGTTCTACTGCTAATTCCATATTTCACTTTTCAACAGCAGATTCTCCACCTCAGTTTATATTGCAAACCTGTGTCCTAAGCCAGGACGGTTTACTGCTTTTTCCATTTATGTATTCATAAACAGCTGCACCTTTGCTTATCTTTTTTCCTTTCCCTACCATAATTTTAACTGGTCCTATTAAGAAGTGAGATGAGGGCATGTGGGCACCCTGCTGAAGCTCCAACTTTTCTAAAATAAATAAATAAACAAACAAACCCAACATAGTGTTCTACACATCTAAACCCTTCTGCTGATGAAATCAGTGACCTTAAGACTAAAACTCTCAAATCACCTGTATTTTTGTCCCTGAGCTGATGAAGCACACAATGGAATGTTATTAGTTTGACTGCCATTTTATCAGACTGTCAGGGAATACTTGATATTGCTGTACTGTCTTGGAAAAAAAATGTTACTTCTGCTGCTGAAACAGAAATTCAAACCTCAGAATCCCTAGAGGGTTTCTTTTTTAGGTCACTAGCAATTTTGTGCTCTATTGGAAGCTCAGCAAAATTAAAAACAAAAATAGTTGCTGGCTGATTTCCACTCTGAGTCCCTTCAGGGAGATAGGGGAGGTTACAAATAAAGATTATTATTATTATTATTATTATTCTGTCTTCAAAGGCTAAATAAGCTTTATAAACCTATTGAAACTTTGTTTTGATTGTTAAAAAGTACAGGGAGCAGTTATTATTCTGGTTAAAAAGTGGGGGAGGCATGTGATATGAGGGGGAAACATGAAATATTGTAGTAAATAGATCTGATAATAAGCACTATTAGAGAAAGCATGCAAAAGGAAGAAGGGTAATGCCAGTGTTTTTCTGTTTTCACAAAGAAAGGGATTGTGGCACGAAGGACCTCTTCACATGACCCAGGGAGGCTGTGCAGTTGCACCAGTAGTCACCAGTGAAAGGGAAGGGGTACAGGGTGTCTCATGGCACCCTGCATGCTCTCTCTCCTTCCCCCATCATATGTTGGGGACAGGGCAGGGTGTGTTGGCACCCTGACCCCATCATATGGGGAAAAGGGCAACAATGTGTGACAAAACGCATTGCCCTGCCACCCTTTCTCCCATCACTTTCCTCCCCATGGTGGAGAAGGAAGCACCTCCTGGCACTTCCTCTCCACTTTGGGAGGAATGTGGGCAGGACGTGCCGAACATTGTCTGATGACGCTTGGTAGTCCTCGTCCAGGCTCTGGCCGAAAGCAACAAAATGGTTCTATTTATGAGATACCAATAGACAATTGTGCAATAACATTCTAATTATGTAGCGTGAAAGGAGCCCAGGAAAGCTGGAATTGAGTCCAAGTCCTCAGACCCTGCTTTACTATCTGTGGTGGCAATAAAAATACAAAATGGCAATACAAAAATTCATCACAATATCCTCAAAATATCCTCAGCTCTGATTTTTTTTAAGGGGGCAGCTAAATATGGGTAGCTGTTTGTTTCATACTCTGTGTATGTTCTTTTGTCATGGTTGATCTTCCAAGCACTAATATTTAGTAAGAGTAAACTAAGAGTACAAGTATTTAACCACCAGTGGGACCCCTTTACTAAGGGTTTGTCTACACTACAGAATTAATGCAGTTTGGAACCACTTTAACTGTTATGGCTCAAAGCTATGGAATATAAGAGCTGTAGCTTTACAAGGTCCTTAGCCTTCTCTGCCAAATAGTGCTTGTGCCTCATGCAACTACAGCTTCCAGGATTCCATAGTACTAAGCAAATGCAAATGTGATAGAGTGATTTTGAGTTTTCTTAATTGCAAACTGAAATTTGTAATGGAACATTTACTGCCAGTGGAATAGTGAAGTAAAAATATAGTTTTAGGACTTTGTTTAGAACAGGTGCAATAACATATGTTGGAGCAAAAGGGTAACCGATGGACCGTAGCAACAAGGAGGATTAAAGACAACTGTAGAGCCAAAAACACAGAGAAAAAGCTCTGCCTCCATATTGTTCACACATTTTGACATTCTCCTCTGCTTATTTTTCTCATTCTTTGAATCTAATGAAGTAGACTGGAGCCAAAAAGAACTTATACTAGAAATTTCATTTTCTCAGGTTGAAAGGTGCCACAATATTTCTTTATATCTTTCCCTTTCTTTGTTTTAATCTCCCCATATCTGCGAGAAACAGGAGTCTAACTTGAAAATTGTATTTTCTTCGTCATTTGGTTTAAAAAATTCCAGCTACCTCATTTTGTTTGAGCAAGGAAGATCTCTGTTTTTAGAAAGTTTTAGACTGGTTTTATTGGTTTTAAGGTAGTTTTAGAAGTTAGAGATTTTTTCCTTGATAAAAAGGGACACATCTTAAAATGTCTTAAGGTCCACACATTGTCTTCCCCAACTTCACCTCATAATTGAAGAAGCCATCTTTTTCTCAGAAGTGAATAAGATGATAATTAGCTTTAAATGTTATTCTATTTTTGAGGCAGCTTCACATCAAGACTGCCAGGTAATTCAGAAAATGATCAAACAGAACCTGGGTATTTCCTTGGGAAGAATGTGAAATCCATGTTAGCGTTTAAAATGGTAACAGTTCTTTGCCACACTGTTTGCATTTCTAATTACAAGTGAAGGATTGCATTTTTGTGGGCTGAAGAGCTCAATGTGTTTTGCAAGTTGACTGTAATTATTTATTTATATTTATTATTCACACTTGTCAGTGTGGCTCGGGGCGACCTACAAAAGTGAAATCACAGTACAATAAAAACACAATTAAAACATGGCAAAATACACAATAAACAGGTGGTAACAGATAAAAATACAATTCATCAGAAGTTATATACAACAGGAGGGCGTAGTTTATGCTGTCAGAAGAAAGCACCATAGATTTCAATAATACTTTCTCCCAAGTAATTATGAATATGACAGTAGAAATGGCCCATAAATTTAATAATGACATCTTATTAGTGGACCGGGGTGGATCAGCCCTGCTCGTCCTGTTAGATCTGACAGCAGCGTTTGATACGGTAGACCACGCACTGTTGACCCACCGTTTAGCCAGGAGGGGGCGGGGTAGTGGTTTGTTTGTTAGCTCTGGATATCTTTTTATGATAGAATTTTTAAGGAAAGTGATCTTACCTGAATACAAATTGCACTCTTCCCCCACTATCATGTGTTTCTCATATGTTTCTCTTCTGCAGATTTGCTTATTCACAGGTTAACCCACCTATTTTAAAAATGCTCCATTGTTGCCTCATTCTGAGACCCCATACACAGCTGAATAAAATCCTACATTTTCTGCTTTGAACTGGAATACTGTATATGGTAGTGCGGATTCAGATAACCCAGCTCAAAGCAGATATTGTGGGATTTTCTGCCTGATATTCTGGGTTATGTGGCTGTGTGGAAGGGCCCTTAGTGTCAGAGTAGATGGGCATAAGTACATTACTTGCAACTTAATTTCGACTACTGCTTTTGAGAGAGGAGAAATCGGGGATGATGTTATAATATAAAATCAATAAAAATTTTAACTGGGCTGGTTCTGCTGCTCTTTTTATGTGCGTCCAATAAATGGGTGGACAAGATCTATGCATTTTAATGTTTGTGGCTTCCTGAGTTGCACTGAATCCTTACTTTTCAAAAGTAAACCATCATCTATGTTAAAGTGCAGCTAGATATCCAATTTGAATAAAAGGTTAGCACTTTAGAAATACCATATATGTCTGCCTTCCACATGACATTTAAATTCTTCCAATTAGCAAACTCTGGTAGTTGAGCTGTCAAAGTCTCTATCACAATAGCACAACCTGCGCACGTTTTGCAAGGCCTGAGCATCTCTTTCCTTTTCTATGATGTTTACAAGACATTTTGGCTAACAACCATCTGTCTTTGTAAAATAGGAGGATGCCAGTTACAGTGTTGTTTGGATGAAAGTCAAAATGAAGTGTTCTTTATCTGCTTCAAAATTCTAGCAGAATTTTGCAGCAGATATATGAAGACTCATACTTGCATCTTGGTGGACATTTTGACCTCACAAGATGTATCCCAAGGAAAACCAGCTACCAATACTCTGTAGCCAATTTGCCCTTTCCGGGTGCCTTCCTTGCCCTGTTTTGAACTATAATACTCATGTAACCTGACTATTATCCATTAGGCTCATGTACACATGAGCACTTGGGTTGGAATATGTGTTATTGGGGTTATTTTGTAAGCTGCTCTAGAAACTGCCTGCAAAGATCCTATCCTAGTGTCTGATTTGTGTGAGTTTGTTTAAATGAAATCATTGGGGACTTTTCTTGTTTTCCGAGGACAACTCAAAATATAGTGGTGGTACATACACTAGCCTCATCAATACAATGAGAAACCAAAAGGAGCTTTGCATAAGTAGACATCGTGTATCAGAATTAACACAAAATATATATTCTTAGCACAATTATATTCGGCTATAATATTTATCGTTCAACACAATTTAAGCTACAAGGTCAGCACATATATATTCGTTCAGCACAAAATTGACGGCGTTCAACACAAGATTATACATTAAGTAGTGTAAATCACTCACGCCTTGATGTTCCAAGTGGTATCAGGATTATTCCCAAAGACTGTTTGTAATAGGTGGTCCCTTTAGAGCTATCCAACGTCCAGATAAACACAAATACTTATATTGTGCGGTTAATAACCCAGTCCATATATAGTCCACAAACAGTCCATAAACAAATCAAACACAGTTCTTGTGTAATCCGTGTGGTGCTCTGCACGGCCGACGATTGTGTGAATTCCCGCGCCAAATCGTTTCACTCTTTCGAGCTTCTTCAAAGACCGGGGCCTCTCCTTTTCTGCTCGGCGTTAATGCAATACACAGATGCGCTGTATACATATAATGCGTGCTGTAATCTGTGCAATACATATAATGAATATAATATTATAATATTGACAAGCAAAAGGCTCAAAAGAGGAACCACAAAGGGGAATAGCATTGAAAATAACATACCTTATAGTATATAAACAATCATAATGTAGAGGCTCAAAGCCTTCTTGGTCAAATCATGGACAAAGAAAGAGGAACAGTTAGACCTCATAAATAGCAGAATGATACACGACGTATACTTATGCAAAGCTCCTTTTGGTTTCTTATTGTATTGATGAGGCAAGTGTATGTACCACCACTATCTTTTGAGTTGTCCTCGGAAAACAAGAAAAGTCCCAATGATTTCATTTAAACAAACTCACACAAATCAGACACTAGGATAGGATCTTTACAGGCAGTTTCTAGAGCAGCTTACAAAATACATGAGGGGTTGGAAGTTAAGTGTTGAACTGCATAACAAAGAGTTTTTGATATGTCAACCAAATCACAAGGATTTGTATGTGTGTGTGTGTGTGTGTGTATAGGCATGATGAGGATGATTGGAGAAACATTTCAATTTTTGCTTTGTAACTAAGGGATGGCCAACCTACAACACACCTGCAATATATGTTGCAGGCCCACACATTCATTTCAGAAGCAGATTCATGGTATTAGGTGGCAGAAACTGCTTTGTAAAGTTTTCTTGAATGCACATTCAGAAACTTTAAGATGCTGGTTCCCTAGTATGATTTTATCTGGATGTGTATAGTCTCTACTTCATATTATATTGGCATTTTCTTACAAACTATTTGACAGTTTCACACAATCCATTGTTCAGTATCTGCATTTAGGAAAGGGATTATAATAGTTATGGACCATTAAATGTGCCTTTTGGAAGTAATCAAAAATTCAAGAAGATGGTTCTTTTTGAATATCATAGATGTTTGTTCATATCTCATTTCTGTGTTATTGTACAGTTGGAAAACTTTATTTGCCTTTCAGTTTTTTGGGGTGGTGGTGCGGGGAAGCATACTATCTCATGTTAGAGCTCAGCAAGAACAGACAGCTCTATTTCAAAGGCAGAAAAAGAGGGTTAAAATTGTACAGAAAATGCACTAATGGAACAGGCATCTGTTATCTGTCACTGGGTTCATTGGAAAGATATAAAATAGCTAACTAAAGCTGCCATCTTATATCTACTAGACTTGGTGGAAACCCCTTTAAAGTTAGTGAGACTTTATTGTGTGGAAACAAATATAGGATACTTTGGAATAGGGTGAATTAATAGCTATATCAGATGGGGATGAACAATTTACTCAGTTACAACTGTTGAAAGCATGTTTCATGACTTCGAGCATGATTTATATTTTAAACTAATTTAAAAGAATATGATCCCATCAAGTGACATTGTTATTATTAGGTAATCAGACTTGTAGCCAAGCAGTGAACTGAAGGTGAAGAAATTATTAGTGTTGCTTCTACACCTTGTGAATGGAAAAGGGGGCACAGAAACTAAATGAGGTCAGCTAAGCCAGTATCATGAGGAAGAAGGAGGAGGATACATGTTTCTCTTGAATTGCTGTACTTCTCAGTACCATTTTGGTAAGCTGCAATGTTGAATATGCTTACTAAGGAGTAAGACTCATTGGAGAGAGTAGCTGAGATCCTATTTTCATATTTTAATTCCAGTGCCCTTGGTGAACTATAGATCTTCAGGGGGTGGCTGTTATCATGGCTTAACAGCATAATGATGCAGGGCTACTTTTGCCAGGGCACAGTTGGGCTCTGTGCTACTAATGCATAGAGATGGAGCCCCAAGGAGATTATCTGACATCTCATAGAAGAAACCAAGGATAGCACAGAAGGAAGCTGGGGACAGCGGGGAAACATCATGGGATGGTGGCCCATGACCCACCATGGTAAGGGGACAAAGCAGAACTCACATTTTCCTCTGCTGTTCCCTGATTTCTGGACCTACATGTGATGAAGTCCTTAGTTTAGGTGCAGGGGCACAACTGTGCCTAGGTATCTCCTGGCTGCTGCTGCACAACTGGAAGGAAAGTCTGGGTAAGAAGATACCTGATACTACCTTTTTTGACATCCAATACTATACTTATGTTGATACAACCCTCATAAGCAGCCTCTTCATTTTTACAATTAATAGGCATAATGATATTCAGTCAATATTACCATTTTTTCTTCCATATGATAAGAACATAAGAACATAAGAAGAGCCATGCTGAATCGGACCTCAGCCCATCTAGTCCAGCATTCTGTATCACACAGTGGCCCACCAGTTGTACACGGGGATCTCGAGCAGAAGGGAGGGCAAAACCCTGACCTGCTCCCGACCCCCCACAACCAGTACCCAGGGAAATCCTGCCTACCTCAACCAACTCCGAGGTGGCACTTGAATGTCCTTTTCAGTAACTACCGATACACTTGGTATCCATGAATCTGTCTAATCCTGCCTTGAAGTTGTTCAGGCTGACAGCTGTCACAACCTCTTCTGGAAGTGAGTTCCATAACCCAATGACCCTCTGGGTGAAGAAATATTTCCCTTTATTAGTCCTAATTTTCCTACCTTGGAGCTTCAGGGAGTGCCCTCTAGTCCTAGTGTTTTGTGACAAAGAAAATAATTTTTCTTTATTCACCTTTTCTATCCCATGCATGATTTTATACACTTGATCAAGTCACCTCTTAAACGCCGTCTTTCAAGGCTGAAAAGACCAAGGCATTGCAACCTGGTTTCATAAGGGAGCCGCTCCATCCCTTGGATCATTTTTGTTGCCCTTTTCTGTACCTTTTCCAGTTCCGTTATATCCTTCTTAAGGTGCGGAGACCAGAATTGTACACAGTACTCCAAATGTGGCCTTACCATAGATTTGTAGAGAGGTAATACAACATTTGCTGACCTATTTTCGATTCCCTTTCTGATCATGCCTAGCATAGAATTTGCTTTTTTCACTGCTGCAGCGCACTGGGTTGACATCTTCATTGAGCTGTCCACCAAGACCCCAAGATCCCTTTCCTGGTTTGTCTCGGAAAGCTTTGACCCCATCAGTTGATAAGTGATCACATTTTAACTGTTCCAATTATTTGTTCTGTTTCATGCCATAGATATAGCTCAACTACCATTGCCATCTACCAAGGGAGAAGAGAAGAAAAGGCAGGCACAACACCATCATGCTTTGGGCTGGAATCTGGTAAAAGTTCCTCCTTATATTCCAACTGCCATAGCCCTGGCCTCTGAGAGACAGAAGAATTGGCCAACACAGTTCCACCACACCTAGGCCCAGAAGCAGATAAAGGACCACCCATCCATCCCTGCTACCTTGGCCTTGGAGGGAGAGAAGAAAAGGCAGGGACAGCTCCACCATGCCTAGGGACAGAAGCAGATGAAAGATTCCAACTGCCTCTGAGGGAGAGAAGAAGAGGCAGATACAACTCCATTTTGCCAAGGCCTAGAAGCAGATGAAAGACCCTTCCTCTATTCCAACTGCCTCTATCTTTGCCTCTGTGGGAGAGAAGAATCTGCTTACATCCTTCCCTTAATGTCATCCCCTTCGCCTTTTGTTTCATGTCTGATGACCTCATCACATGGTCTGTTGCATCAAATGCATCCTGTTACTGGAACAACCTTTGCTTATTATTAGACAGTATAGTTTATGTTTCAATTTCACTTCTGGGAGCTTATTTGCCTTTAGGGTGTTAGCACTTTCCGCTTACAGAAGAATGTATAGGGCTTCCAGTTCCCCACTATTTTGTGATTCTAGTTAAGTCTACTTGTGTTCCAGGAGATGCATTCATAAGTCCACCTCAACTGTTGCTTCCTGTGTCCTTCAAACTAATAGGACTCAGCCAGTCCACTGAAGTTTTCAATAATTCTGTTCTGAATAAATTTGGCAATAATGAGAAGCCCTGTTTTTAGCTTTATCAGTTCTGTCCTAAATGATTTCACAAAACAGATTGTCGGTTTCCTGGCTATAATTTTACAGCAGGTGAAAATGACTCATTTTTGTGTTTCTGCTCATTACATAATTAAGCAATATGTAGAAAATCACACAGATGCAGTTGAGTGAGTTCAGAATCTCAGTGTTTTGGAAATATTAACAGCATGCCAGGGATAATTACATACATACTGCATTTTAGTTAAATGTTGTCAGTTTCTAAATGTGAAGAGTGCAGTCTTCTCATGTTTGCAGTCTCCATTTGTTTGAAGGAAAATACTGATGTGGTTCAATTACATTTAGCCTTTGGAGCTAAAATTCAGGACCTTATAACTGGGGAGGTTGTCAGCATTTGAAATGACACAGGCTTACTGGAGCTTATATCTTAGCTAGGGAAACAAATGTTCATTGTAGTTGTAGGTGGAGCACCCAATTTCTTTAACTATTGGATATACAGTACAGTTGAAGTTATGTTAACATAAAGCTGCAATGATAGGAAGAGCTCTGAATGGGTATTTTGTGCTATCCACAGTGCTGTTCCCCTTGCAGAGCATCTACATAACACCTAACTCTCTACTTTTTCTTGTAAACAGCAGGGCTGGTGTCTAGGGACTAGAAATCATATTTGAGCTTGTGGCATTTAAGGCTCTGGGTCAAACCTTCCTGGCTTAATGTAGGATAAGGATGGATCTACCATCAAGGACTTTAAGATCTTCCAGAGAGGCCCTGCTCTCAGTCCCACCACCTTTACAGTCACGCTTGGTGGCCCCCCGGCTATGGAACTCTCTCCCCAATGAGGCTAGGTCTCCCTCCTGACCTTCAGGAAGAAACTGACATCCTGGCTTTGGAATCAGGCATTCACAGATTGATGGATTGAACCGGTAAAGACTAAGAGTTATTGGACCACAATGTTTGGATTGAGTTGGATGATATTTTTAACTCTGTGGACTGTCTTTTTATATGTATTTTATAACTTATTTATTATGTATGTTGTTTTTAAAATGCTATTTATTGTGTAGCATTGAATTTTTGCTGTTATTAGCAGTTCTGAGTCCCTCCACGGAGGTAGAGAAGAACGGGATATAAAAGTTCTAAATAAATAAATAAAATCTAGACAGCCTCTTTATTGCGGAAACTTCTGCAATAAAAAGGGGGCTATCCAGACAATGTACCACCCAAACTGGAATTAATTCAGCACTAACCAGGAAAACCCTGGTTTGTGGTGAATTAATTTGATAATGGGTTTATTCTGTGCCTTCTTGGAAAGCGTGGGATAAACCCACTACTTCTGGTGTACTGCAGGCCAGACAGTATTCCCTAATTTAGCCCAGAAAACTGTGAGAATACCAACCCCCTCCCCAGAAGCCCCCCTAAGCACAGTAAAAAGGAAAAGAACTCACCCGGCTCCATAACATGGCTGCCGGAGTTCTCCTGGCACCAGGAGAAAGAAGGGAGGGGGAGAATATCACTCCTGCCCCCCCCCCTTTCTCCTGGCACATCATTTGTATGTGCCAGGAGAACTCCAGTAGCCATCTTATGGAGGCAGGGTGAATTCTTTTCCTTTTTTCCTGTGTTAGGGGGGCTTCTGTGGAGAGGGTTAAGTGTCCCTGTGTTCTGCTGGGAAGTCCCAATGGAACATCTGGACACCCACCCCAGAAAGCACACACTTTCTGGGGTGAGTGTAGATAGGCCCCCAGGAACATCCATGTTTTTTAAACGCGGGTTCTCCTGGGATAATGGCCTGTCTGGAAAGGCCCTCAGTCACATTGTTTATTGGGAAGACAGCAGCATTGATATGTATGTCTCTTGATTGTTATATAAGTGGAAGCCCTTCTTGCTAACTATTTTCATTAGTAAAACTGGAACAGATTTATAATCCATCTTCAATAGGTCTATCATATTTGAAACTATGCAGTTTTGTTGTGCAAACACTGGGAAAAGATAACATGTTATTGTTGTTGTATGCTTTCAAGTTGTTGCCAGCTTATGGCAACCTTACAATGAAACTTCTATTAGATTTTGCGCAGAAGAGATTTACCACTACCTTTCTCTGAGGCTGAGAAAGTGTGACTTGCCCATAGTCCTCTTTGGTCAGGAAAGCAATGCCATGTGATAAGTCAAAGCCATAGAAGCTAGTGTCTTGCTGCAATTGAGATTTGTCTACTAGTGTGATAAATTCCTGTATTGAGCTGTCTCCTAATTCCTGGTTATACTATTGTGATTAAGAAGTAACGTTATCAGGGCCTCCCCCCCCCCCATTCTTGTTCTTATACATTTAATATCTTGAAATAAAAGGAAGTAAGTGAAGGGAACATTACGAAATCATATTCTTGTTACCTTAAAATAAATTTAACTATAACTTCCAGAACCTTCCAGTTAGTATGACCATTAGGACTGGCTAAATTTTCAGGGCTTGCTAATTCCCCCCTAAAACTCTGGTGGATGTTTTCATTACCTATTGTTCATATAAATAGTGGCAGCATGCAGAGATACAAATATTGTGGCCACACTATGCCGAGATAGGTATAAATGCTTTTAGAGCATAGATTCAGGCTCACCTCACTTGTAACAACCATGTGATTAGCTCCAGCAATTACAACCAAATATTCTGCTCTAATCTCTATTTTTTCCTATGTATCTAATAATTGTGCTGTAGGGGCTATATTAAAAACCAATATAGATATATGTAGTACCAGAGCACTAAATGAACAACAACGTACCTTTTTGTATGCATAATTTCACATGATTCTCAGCAGTAAAAAAAAAAAAAAAAAAAAAAAGAAAAATGGGTCAGATGCACTTAATGCATGCTAGAAACAGCAAAATAAATTAGAGCTGCCATATGGTTTAGTTTTACCTGCCTGACCTTCTGATTTTTTTATTATTCTTATTCCTGCCGTGGACTTCTGCTTTTATTATCCCAGCCTGCATGGGAAATGTTAACTTTGCATAATTGAAGCAATGAGGACCAAGTCTCAAACAAATATCTGTGAGAATCCCTTGAATAGTTAATTGTCCATATTGGTCCTATTAGCAATAACTGGATTACAGATGAGAGTAAGCAGAAAGGAAGAGAAAAGGCATGAGTGATGACCTGGTAGGAGAGACTAGGGGAGCTTTCAGATAGCGTCATAATCTGGGTCAAAGAAGTGGGGCAAAAAATTACAGGACCTAAGTAAGTCCAAACATGAAGCTGTCAGTCCCGGTAAATGACACTTCCTGATACCTTCCTTCGTAGCTGCTTTTAGAAATCTGCAAGATTGACTAGGGACATCCAGCAGAAGTTTACTTTTACTTTTTAAAAATTGACTCTCCGAGATGCACTGGACCTCATATACGCTAATTTCAGGTATCTAAATGTGCACACAAGCAGATTTCTTATTTCTCCTCACCCTCCTGTAAAGTCAAGCTCTATTTAATTCCATAAACTTCAGAAGAAATGAATGGTTGCAGAGAGTTATCATTGTGGTTGCTTTCCAATTGTGCTTCAATTGAGCGCCCTGTGTATCCGTAGCTCAATTTGTTTACAGCCCTCATCAGCTGTTTTGGGATTTTAAAGAGCACACATGTACTGGAACACTACACATCGGCTTATAGGAATGCAATAATGTGTTTTCTTTGATGGCAGGAATATACAGTCATGCAAATATGCACATTTTGTGGGCAAAATCGAGTTTTAAGCACACCTTTTAAATACTGAGGGCGGTGACAAGCTGGCTCAGAGCACACAGGCTAAAAATCAATCCGGCAAAAACGGAGATCCTCTGGCCTGGCCGACCCGACCCTCACTCACCACTACCATTCTTTGAAGGCGAGCCCCTGTCCTCGGTTCCGGCGGTGAAGAGCCTGGGAGTGATTCTGGACGAGAGACTGACGATGGAAGCCCAGATCCAGGCTGCAGCCAAGGGCGCCTTCTTTCATCTTCGCAGGGCCCGACGGCTGGCCCCCTACCTACCATCAGAGGCGTTGAAGACTGTGATACATGCCACCGTGGTCTCTCGACTCGACTATTGCAATGCCCTGTATGCGGGTCTACCGCTGTCTACGACTCGGAGGTTGAGACTTGCTCAGAATGCAGCGGCCAGACTCATTTCCGGGGCATCGGCTAGGAACCATATCTCACCAATCCTAAAAGTTCTTCATTGGCTGCCTACAGAGTTCAGAGTGATCTATAAACTCATGGCGCTAACCTTCAAAGCACGGCAAAGAACCGGACCAGCCTATCTGGGCGATCGGCTGACAGACCAACGCAGTGAAAGACCAGCGCGTGCAATAAATGGTGACCGTATAGCTATCCCAGGGGTGAGAGAGGCCCAGCTGACAAAGACCCGACGGAGAGCCTTCTCTGTGGTGGCCCCTGTGATCTGGAATACACTTCCGCCTGCTCTCAGGGCCACATCGGCCCCAGCCAGATTCCTGTCCAACTTGAAAACTTGGCTCTTCTGCCAGGCGTTTGGGGATTGACTAGATAACCTGGAGGCTGGGCCCTTTATGGTTCTCTGTACCTGTGTTTTTAATTGATGTACCTGTGTTGTTTTTTTTTTAAATGATGTAAGTCGCCCGGAGCACCAACGGTGGAGGGCGACTCACAAGAAATAAAGTTATTATTATTATTATTATTATTATACATGTTTTCAGCTGTTAATGTTGACTCAAATTTTGTTAAGCGTCATTTAGCCACCCCACCCCCTTTATCCTGGTTTCTTCCACATTTTAGAGCCTGTGTTTAAGAACCCTACGTTTTTTTCTAATCTAGGCCAGGTTGGGTACATTTATATACAGGTATTCCTCAGTTAATGAAATAGAGGTGTTCCTGAGATTTACTTCTTCACTTCTTCTTTTCATGCCAGAGCTAGAACTAGTATGGAAATAACAGGGATAGCTTCCTACAGCACGGAAATAGGAACAACCTTCAGCAAAGTTTTTGCATGAAACTAACTTTATGCACATGCGATATGTAACAATCAAGTCAGGTAAGCCTTGCAACCAACTAGAAAGCTTCTTCTAAGCTACTTTCCTGGTTTTTTCCCTAACTGTCTCTACTTCTCATGTCCACTTTGGTGGGAAACCTATGCCTTTCAACAGTTAATAAGGTTGCTGATGAAGCAGACTAAGCTACTTTCTTCTTTTCTTTCTGTTTTGCTTTTTACACATACTCAGTAAGTGATTTTGGAGGCAGCTTTTTACCTTTGCTTGCTATATATAAGCAGACACAGCCACAATAGGATCACTTACAGGAGAATCCCATTCTTTCCCAGGTCAAACATTTTGCCTTGTTTATTGCAGACATGCTGCTGCAACCCAAAACAGAATGTCTTTCTCCAGACCTCCTTTATTTATTTATTTATTTAAAACGTTTATTTCCCGATCTTCTCACTTTAAAGAGGAACTCAGACCGGCCTTACAGCAAAATTCAATGCAAAGCATACACACTAAAATACATGAATAAAATACATGGATAAAACATTAAAATACAATTAAAACCAACTCACCAGATAAAATCAACTTCAACTCAATCTAATATGTGGTCATTAACTCAATCTCGGTCTTTATTCTGGGAATGCTTCCTTCCAAAGCCAGGATTTTACTAGCCTCCTGAAGGACAGGATGGAGAGAGCAGATCTGATCTCGCTCGAGAGAGTGATCCATAGTTGAGGGGCCACCACAGAGAAGGCTCTGTCTCTCGTCCCCACCAGATGCGCTTGCGAAGGTGGCCGGAATCGTATAGGGATTTATAGGTTAAAACCAGCACTATTACCTACTCTATTCTTTCTATCTATCTCTTTACTAACTTTTAAACTTTTGATTTTATGTATATATTTGAAAAAATCTGCTTAATAAAGTTTTTTTTAAAAAAAAACCCAGCACTTTGAATTGTGCTCGGAAGCTAATTGGCAGCCAGTGGAGCTGGTGTAACAAGGGAGTTGTGCACTCCCTGTACCCCGCTCCCGTTAGTAACCTGGCCGCCAAGTGTTGGACTAATTACAGCTTCCGAACAGTCTTCAAAGGCAACCCCATGTAGACAAAATTTTGTACAATTATCTTGTATATGTTATAAGGAACATATGGGATTATCTTCCTCAGGCCAAAACATCCTTATGCCTGCTAGGCAGAAATTATGTGTAAAGTAGAGCCGAAAAGCCTCCCAAACAGACAAAGGCATCTGCTAGACTCGTCTTTACAAAGCAGTTATCTTTGCAGTTGACATTTGCCTCCTATTATGTTGGATATTGTGTCCCTTGGTAACTGCTTTTCTTCGGTTTGTTCAGATATTTCATTTCTAGTGCAAGTGCTCTCCAAAACATCATGGGAACACCTATGTGCTGTGTACAGGAAAGTCATTTATCTTTCGGATGGGAGGTCATTACAAACACTTATCCAAGTACTGCTTACAGAAAACCTGGCTGCTTTAGTATTGCCAGGGGACATTTTAGAAACAATGCAGAATTTTGAGAGAATGAGCTGTAGTTTGTAAGCATAATTTATAGGCTTGTTTTGCTTAGAAGTATGTGACTTATTCCCAGGTAAACAAGGTTATGATTAAGCTGCATGTCACTGAGTTGTGATGCAGCCCCCAAAACAGCATACTTTTTTGTTGTTATTTATTTGTTCAATCGCTTCCAACCTTTTGTGATCTCATGACCAGCCCACACGAGTGCACCCTGTCGGCAGTCACCACCCCAGCTCCTTCAGAGTTAAGTCAGTCACTTCAAGTCACTACTTATAGGCAAACTCATAACCAAGTTTGCTTTGCCAGCTATTGAACAGGGGCTGTACCAAAAGCTGGGCTGTAGACATATATAGACAAGTGTTGACTGTAGACCAAAGCTATTGTGCTCAGGTCAAAAAAATCTTTTGTGAAACAGCAGGAACAATGCAGACTCTCTGATATCACTGGACTGAAGCTCTGATCTCATATCATTTGCTATTGCTGTTGGGATGTGCCTTCAAGCACTGAGTTCATGTAAGAACTGGACACCCTGATTTGAGTTATAACAGGCCACAACTTTATATAAAACATTACATGATAAATAGGAGAAAGGGTGGCATTTTCCAGAGATATATATGTGAATTTCAAGGGCAGTAGGTCGAATCTCCTTGAGCTGGTTCAAGTAATCTTTTCTAATGGAAAGACGGGGAGCCTCCAGTAGACCACTGCTGGCATTTTTTGGCAGCAGGGTATTTGCAGCAGTTTAGTCCTGGAATTGCCCTGGAAGTACTTTTCCAGGGTGTGATGGGAGCCATTGGACTCCATGGCCGAACTACGGAACACCCGTCGCCAACGCTGAAAAATAGGCAGTGAGAAGAGGTCCCTAGGGAATAGGTTTAATCCAATGCTAGTAGATCCCAGCATGGATTTTGCTAAGATTCACAACATGGAGAGTCTCAGTATGATTTCCTCTCTGAGCAAACCGGAAAGGAACTCAAAATCACTCAAATACTATATACAGTATCTACAGTAGGACATCAATGCAGTGGTCTCTATATATGTTTGATTACATATACTGCATCACCTTTTGATGTCAATGATCCTTTGTAGAAGGTTAACACAAGCAATCAAGAACACCATTTGGTAAAGGAGATTATCTTGCACACTGAATTAAGAAATGTTTGAATGTCTGGGTGTGGACTGGCATTGATGAGGACATGAATATTTCTTCTCATTCAGAAAAGCAGGCTCAGAATTCAATAAGATCCTTGTGTTGTGACAGAAAAGCAGGCACACTGGGCAAAAGGTCTGCAGAAAGTATTAAAGAATGAAGCAACAATGAAACATTTTCTAAAGAAAACCTTCCAAAGAAAGCTTTAACTAATTAGGACAAAGACAGGCAGGTGTGATGAGGGACAAACATAGTCATATTTTTGGACTGCCAAAACTGACCCAAAAACTGCTACAAAATCCACAATTGGCCAGTCCTTCATATTTTCTGACTTTGAAAAAAAAGGTATTTTCAGACACTAAAAGTGCCGGGGGAAGGTTGCAACTGATATAAAAGATGAATCTATGGAGGCTTCCATGAGAAAAAGTTCAGCCTTCAAGGGAGGTCTGAGAAGGAAATCAGAAGCATCATGGTCTGCAAAAACATATTTGAGATCTGGCTTCAAAGGACTGTGCTATAATGTAGACAGGAGCACATTATTTAAGCACTATAACTGAGAACCTTTGTGTTTTGCTATTTCCACCACCCCTTCGCTTCACTTCATTTTCAGACTGATGGAAGAGCAAAATGTTCAAGCAATGATCAGGGCATGGATTTTCTTTTCCACTGCATAGATGAATGGTGTAATGGAAAAATAAAGTTCTTAGCTGAAGAATCTGACATGTATGACAAAGCAAAGATCAAAACAAATGTTTCTCTACACCCCCAAATTGGGTCATATTTCTGAGAAGTGCTCCTCCATTTAAAGAAGCCCAACAGATATTGTTTCCCATATAAAACTTAAGCTAACTTCCTTGAAAACATCAACCAACCCAATTTCAGGAGATTTCTCCCATTCCTAATCATTAAATGCAATGTACAGGATCAGCACACAAACAGCTAAATTAATTAATTCAGGAAAACACTTCACTGAGTTCACAAAAAGATAGCAGCTTGCGCGCGCGCACACACACACACACATTATAGTGTTGAAAATGAAAAGTGTTTGAAAGCCATCCTGCAAATTAATTGTGTTTCTTGACACTCAAGGATATTGCTGATGTCTCCTTGGTAACAGCCTTTAATTTATTTATTTCTTAATTGCCTTTGCATCTCATTTGGTTAATATTTTGGCATATTAAAATGTGGCACATAGCAGCTTTGTTGTTTTGATGTATAGCTTTTTACAGTCTACTAACACTTGTCATTTACCATATTTTCAGGGCAGTGGTATCTGACTGTTCTTTTTGTTAAGAATAGAAGAGTGCATGTTGTTCATACAGCAACAAGGTAAAGAGAGCCTGATTCCATATGGTTGCTTTGAAGTTTAAGAGGCAAGTAGCATGTAAGAAGAATCTAACCTAGCCCCAAACCTCTGTCTGTCTGAGGCAAAGGGAAAAATGATATTAGTAGCAATAATAATAACATTATATTTTTTACCCTGCCACCATTTCTCCAGGAGACTTGGGGCGGCTTACAAGGGACAAGCCCAAAAATACAAATTACAACATACACAAAATACATAAAAAGGCATCAGAAAAACATTACAATCACAATACACATTTTAAAAACAGTATAATGACTGAGAGACTAAGTGCTGAGTGCGGAGGGATCGGAGAACGTGCATTCTTCTTCCATTCCATGTACAGCAGCCAGTGGAGGTCAAGGACCTCAATATATGTGTTTTTAATGTATTTTAATTGTATTTTTAAATGAATTTTATGTGCTTGCTTCTCTTCTGTAAACCGCTCTGGGCACCAGAGAGAGCGGTATAGCAAATCGAATTTAATAAATAAATAAATAAATAAAATAAATATGGGCAAAATTGCCTGTCCTAGAACACTTGTATTTCAGTTGAGGCACGGAGCCCACCAGTTCCCATCACACAGATCAACTTCTGGCGGGGCTCCATGCCTCAAATGAAGTCAGTCGTTACAAGAGGCAGCAGAAGCAACGTGGGGGCCTTGTGCTTTCACCAGAAAAAAGGGGGAAGCCAGGTGGCAATGCTTCCCACCATGGGATGGGGTGAATTGCAAGGCAGATGATGTGGGGCGCAGGGCGATGAGTTCCCCACACACCCTTGCAATGCCCTGCCAGATTTATCACAATCTGTGGTGAATCAGGGGGTGAATGTGATGAAGCCGTATGGTTCCTTGACCCAGCTAAGATCAGAAAGAGACAGTAGGGATGGGCAACTGAGGGAGGCTACATTAGCCCCCTGGAAATCCATTGATAGCTGCACTGCAATCCCCTGCAAAAAAAAATCCAGATTTTTTTGCCCTCAAATGCCCCCCCCCCCCAATGTATATATTTTTTATCAAGTTTTCAACTCTCCATAGGTCATTTTGGGGCCAAAAGAGGGTGTTTTTAACAAGAGGCAGTTATCAAGCTTTTACTTTCCGTGTGCCCCTAAAAGGCTTGTGTGCCCTCAAAGCATGACAATGATAGCCATACACTTCCTAAAGGGTCATTTAGAGTCATAAATATTTTTTTCTGGGGAAAAATGGCCCCGGAATTACTCATTATTAGCACTTTACCCATCCCTAGTTAAGAGCATGTAGGATGGGTTGCATGGCAGTCTTTTAAGAAAGGAAATTGGTCAGTGTTTAACAAGTGAGGTGGTATCTCTCTGTATGTAATAACTCCGGGTCATGCCATGCATCTTCATTTATTAGAAACTGTTGAGAAAACATAGGGAAGAAATAGGTGACATCTGAATGGGATGTTTTTAGATATTAAACAGAGAAAACACCCAGTCTGTTCAGTGGGGATCTGCAACCTTTCTGGGTTTCCTGATGAATATAAATGTAAAAAAAAAGCCAGCCATATGGATAAATTTGTTGCTGTCACATTTAAAATATTTAGATTTACACTTTAAAAAGCTCAGGTATTTACTTTTCAAATTTAATTTATGGACTGTTGAACTGGCCAGCACTAACTAACTGAACTAACTGCCCGAGACAACAGCTTAAAGCAGCCAATATTCTCCTCTGTTGAAGAGCAAAGTGGTATATACCATATGGTCTCTTCTGAGCCTCGTAAAACTTCCTTATTGCTTCAGGTGTGATAGTATTTATTTTATTTTTTATTTATCGTGTCAGGAGCAAACAAAACTGTTGTATTGTATTTTTTAAAATTAAAAACACACAAAAGTTTGCAAACTTGGCATTCTGTTAAATGTCCTTTGACCAGTTAACTGGCCACTTGGAGTGCCTCTGGTATTGCTATAAGAAGGCCCTACATTGTGCATGCGGTAAGGCTCAGGTTTCATTGTAGTAGGTGGTCTGTGGTTTGTTCTTTTCCACACTCGCATGTTGTGGAAGTGACCAGAAGTGGGTGTGGTAGTAACAGAAGACAACATCTGTTATGAAAAGCAGCTTGTTTGTGACAGATAGCAAAATGCCTTGGACTGGGCCAGTTGTTAAAGCCTGCTACTCTTGGTTGGAGAGAACACTGAGAGATGATGCTATTCATATTTCATGTAGGAGATGGAGCAAGCTATTTTTGTGGCTGCTCCAGAGACTACATCATGAACTTTGCATTCAAAACACAAGGATATTATTTCCAAATGTTTTGGTGGAACATCTTGACAGCAAAAGCTGTTCAAGATTGGAACAGATTGTTTCAGGGGATGGTAGAGTCAACTTCTTTGGAAGTTTTTAGAGACTTGGTGACCATTGTTGTGTAGTCCAATTTGCCAGAGGGTTGGGCTAGATCATCCTTGCAATCTACCATTACTCTATGAGTTGATAAGCTATTGGTCAGAAAGGAGGCCCCTAGTAGTAACTTCTTTCTTCTTCCAGTATCGCAAGGGTCTATCTCCAGCTCAAGTGACAGGGCAAAAGCGGAAGTTGATGCTGATTTTAAGATATTCACATCTCATTCAGGTCTTCTTGCAGAGACTTTTTAGGTGGAGAGAGGGCAGAAGAAAATATTGTGGCTGGCTGGTTGCATTAGATCGTGTGGGTGCTATGAATGCTGGCAAGGGGATTCTGGGCTTTATAGTCAAAAATAATAAGATTTCTGAGGTCTGCCTCTAAACTGCCTATTCACTCTTGAATCAAGAGCAACAGCAAAAGGTACATGCTGATAACCTAGTGCTCTGGAGATTGTGACGTCACTGGCCCATTTGCCGACTGTAGGAAGAAGCCTTAATGTAATAAATAATGTAGTCATGTTAATAGGGTATAATCCCCTTTTGTTGCCATTTCATTGTATTTCTAATGATTTTTTTTTGGCAGAGATGGAAGCTCCTGGGGGGAAAGGGAAGAAATCTTTTTTTTAAAAAAAACCCCAGTGTAATTGCTCAAAAAAGCAGAATGTCCTTAAAAAAGATTATGTGATCATGCTGGCTTAATGCATTGTGCTGGATGAAAAGTGCAGCATGTTTACAAGATGGGTTTATGGTAATGACGCACATCAGCATTAATGGAGATGTTTAAAATTTTTGCACTATTGTGTTAGTCTGGTCTGTGGTTTTTAATGTTGCCCCTATTACAGCGGCTTGCAACTCTACTGGAATATAGATGCAGATATGTTAAAGGGCAATATTGACGCATTAAACTTGGGTTCAAATGAACTTTAGCCCTCAATAATATGTAGTTGGCCCTCAATTGGATTTTTTAAAATGAAAAATCAACAAGTATCGAGGCTGCAGTCTTAATCCCAGTTCCCCACAGGGGGCAATCTGTTGTTTTGTGTGTGTGTGTGTTTGGGGGGGGGGGGGGGTTGAAAATGAGTTATTAACAGTGTTTTTTTTGCTTTTCTTATGGTTCTAGGAGTCTCATATACAGTATATAAATATATATATATTGGTATACACATTTTAAAAATTAAAATCAGAATGTACATCGTGGTCAGCAGGTGACAATGGAGAGGGAGAAAGCCCACTAATAGAAGGAGTGGTGACAGCATAGAGTTAAGAAGAGAGCGTATGAGCACAGAAAAGTCAGGCAACGTTCATTCCAAACGCCCCCCACTCCTCTCAGGGTTCTTTTAACATCATACAAAATATGAATGTAGTAAGAAATCTATTTAAAAAATCACACACAATTATTGATAGGTAAGTCAATATTTTTTGTGTGAATTTTTAAAATAACGTTTGTCAGTCGCAAGAAAATTAATGTCAGATGACAGAATATCCTTGCATCTTCTCACCAAATATACGTAATGAAATTGGACACTTAAGTTACCCTGAATTTGATGCAGATTAC
The DNA here is from genome assembly GCA_030556195.1 of Anolis apletophallus. NCBI lineage: Eukaryota > Metazoa > Chordata > Lepidosauria > Squamata > Anolidae > Anolis > Anolis apletophallus. The sequence continues at coordinate 81,791,394 of JARBWK010000002.1, read as the reverse complement.
TCAAATCAGTTGTGCCTCGAATATTACTACTGTCCACATGATAGTTGTATTTCATTACTTAACTTTATCAAGCGCAAAAATCAGAATTTGTCAGGTTCGAGCATAGAAATCTCGCTTTTTCCATTCCTAAAAATCTTTCCTGACATCTTGTTGGTTACATAAAAAAACTTGTTATTTTTTAGGGAAAAGAATATTTTGAAAGATAATGAGCATAGAAAGAAAGTGCATTGACACAAATTAACCATCAACAAATGATGTCAACCTAAAACTCTAAAACTCTAAAATTATAACAGCAAATAAAGAACAACACTCAAACACAGGTGAACTCCAGACAAGAAAAAATCAGGGGACAACTAATCAGCTCTCAACAGAGGATTCCCCCAGACACTAACAAGCCACAGCTAAAAACTGTCAGGCCATCAAATGCTAATCAAGGTGGCCAATTGAGACATTCACACCCAGCTCCAACAGATAAGAGTTCTTTCTCCCAACCTGGACATTCCACAGATATACATATAAACCCAATTTTCCTAGTTTCCAACAGACCTCACAACCTCTGAGGATGCCTGCTATAGATACAGGTGAAAAGTCAGGAAAGAATGCTTCTAGAACATGGCCATATTGCCTGAAAAACCTTCAACAACCCATTGATTCTGGCCATGAAAGCCTTTAACAATACATAGAGGTCAACCTAAATGCTGAAGCTTTGAACCTGTGTCCCTTTATGACAAAAGAATACCAAATATGTCATTGAATTGCTAACAAAAAGGTTTCTTCCATATGAGTCAGGATTTTCTTTCTTTCTTTATTTACAATAAAACACGCAATTAAATACCTTAAAACATCTAAACAATTTGAGCAATCTAACCAGTTTCTCAGCCGAACGCCCTCCCAAACAGCCAAGTTTTACAAGCTGAGCGAAAATCGCGAGTGGCTCTGATATAGGGAGGAAGGGATGCTTAGGTGGGGCATGGCCAAAAAAGGTTGGGAATCACTCATCTAAATCCAGACCTGGTTTCTCTGATTTCTTTTGGTGAAAGGCAGCTCATTAAGGTGAACCAGCCTATGTATTTGTGCATACTTGCACAAAATACTACTTTCACTCCCTTCCTCCCTCTCTCTGCCTCTCTTTGTGTGGGGATGTGAGTCCAGATATTTAATTTAGTTTATATTGTCCCCTTCTCTCAATAAGGAGTCCAAGGTGGCTTACAATAAAGTAATATATTGCTAAAACCAATACAATACAAACCATGAAAATTAAACATTACATTAAAAACAGAAACATTCAAATCAGTAAAAATACGTTCAGTACATAGCAAAAAGACAGTGTATCCCATTAAAAGATGTTTCTGTCATCAATTAAAGGGTGAAGGTTCATTTCAAGAAAAATATATTTGTCTGCCAGCTAATAGAGAGCACAGAAAGGGTAACATGAGCCTCTGTTGGAGGGAGTCAATAGCTGGGGAGCAACTACTGAGAAGGTTTGCTTCTGTGTTCTCCCTAGAAAGCCTGTGAGTTACTGAGACTGAGAGAAAGCCCTTCACAAAGATCAATAAGATTTGACAGACTTTCAAGAAGTTCAAGACTCATACATATTAACATGTTTCTTACTCATATACTTTGAGACATGGTGATCCATACTCCAAACAAGGGAAGGATACTTCCTCTATTCTTCTTCTGCCATGGGTGCCATATATGAGATCCAATGGTTTTCACACACTGAAACAATATCTGTGTTGTGTGTCATTTTTCAGTTGTGGCAATGCTAAGGCAAACCAATCATGAGGTTTTCTGAGGCTAAGAGTGTACTCAATGGATTTAATGGCTGAGGTTTTTATGCCTCCAGAGTCATAGCTGAAACTACTTTGCCTCCATTTGTAGAAATATCATGTTGCTTGTGCTGTCTTGTGGTGTTGACCATAGTGCTCTTTTTCCCCCACCACAGGTTTCCAAAATCATCAGGCAATTTCCTACATCATTGCCCTTTATTCTAACATGCTCTTATTTCTTTCTCTCCCTCTCTCTCTCTCCCTCCCCCCCCCCTCTCTCTTTTTTTAAAAAAACAACTTTCCAGGGCATTATTTCTGACTCAGCACCACTGCTTGGTATAGTCTTCTCTCTCTGCATGAAACTTCCTAGTTATCTGTCCCACTTCCAAGCAAGAACATTTATACTAAGCCATAGCTTTAGCCTCCAAGGGAGGCTATTTTGGATTATCCCTAGCACAAGTGTCCAGAGGATTGATTCTTCTGATACACCTATTCAGAATAAAAACAGCCTGTACTATTGTAGATAAAAGGGAGAGCTGAAAAGAGTCAAGAACATAACAGTTCATCATGTAGACAAAGATTAGGGCATTTGTAGAACAACTACATTTAAAACAGTTCCCAAGTTAGTAAGGCCTGTTCAGAGGTCTCAAAGAGAAAGAGAAAACACCAAAGACGCCATGCATTTCTTGAATAATTCAGAAAATCATTAGCCCATTTAAGCTCTAGTCATAAGTGCGGATCCAAATTTACTATTACAATGTGACTAAGTCATGATTAACTATATCCCATTGGCTTCAGCAAGCCTACTTTTCACATTACTTAATTGGGGCCCAGCCCACAGGGTTGAGTGGATCTGCTCCATCCCTCCTGACCTTTTGGAAGTAAGTGAAATCCTGGCTATGGGATCAGGCCTTTGCAGACTAGGCTGACCTACTGGGAAAGCGATGACTTTAATGGACTTGACAGACTGCTTTTAGGACGATGACTTAAATCAGCGACTGTTTGACTGTTTGAATGTTTTTATATTGTTTTTATATTGTTTTATAGTGTTTTTATTTAAATTGTATATTTATGCTTTTGGTTGTAGGCACCATGGTGTGCCGGTTGTTAGCCACCCTGAGTCCCTATGCGGAGGTCGAGATAGGACGGGATACAAATGTCCGAAATAAATAAATAAACTTGTGTACATCAGAGTGTAATGGTCATATTTCAGGATATTCAATAATTGTATAAATGCCTAGCAATGAAGGCAAACATGCCTTGAAATCAAAGTGAGTCTTCTGGTTTCTGCATGGGGGAAACATCCACAAGTGACTCAAGATATTTTGTTGCCTAAGATGACTGACATGATGGTACCACACTCCATGGTTAGACTCACGAGGCAGGTATAATGGCATTGAAGCTGGACTGTTACTTGTCACATTATACTGTGCACATCCCATTCCCAGCCTTCCTCCTGCCCATGATTTTTCATCACTTGCTATTTATGGATAACATTCATCAATAGTTCCCAATCCTACAATGTTCTTGTCACCTGGTGTCATGACGACCAGTTTGGTGGGTTTGGTTCAGCTCCTGCTCAGTGCTTGGAAGTAGGGTTGCCACCTGTCCTGTATTATATGTGAAGTCCCATATTTTGGGTCAGAATTTCATGTCCCGTATTTTCTGTTCCTGTCCCGTATTCACAGGACAGGCGGTAGCAGGTGGGACGAGCTCCCTGGGTAAACACAGAGTAGGAACAGGCCATGCTGCGAAGATGCTGACACCAAGGCTGTCCTTCCCGCTGCCCAGCAATGCTGGGGGCCTCTTCCTCAGGAATATGTGTGTGTGTGTGTGTGTGTGTGTGTGTGTGTGTGGCACATATAGCTGTAGAAGGAAATGGTTGCAGGGTCTGGTAGAAACTGCTTTGGGGATAGCTATGCTATCTCAGCAATTGGTTTCTTTTAGCAACAATTGTCTCAGTTTGTCTGTTGGTAGGAATTGTAGGTTGGATTCACCCATTTGTGTTTCTTTTAAGTGGAATTACCAAATTTCAGAAGACAGCAAGGGAAATTTGCCTGCTTACAGGATGTCTGTAAATCTATGCACCACTTTCCTCGATACTGAAATCTCTTTGGAATAAACAAGACATTTATGAGTATGAAGAGCCCTAAAGCCACCAGTTCCCATTTGAGTTAGGAAATTAACCAGTGCAAACCCTGGTTGATACTTGGGTGGGAGACTTCCAGTGAATGATACATGTTGTAGGCTATACTTCTATAGATGGAACTGCCGAAACATCATTTGAGTATTCCTTGCCTTAAAACACCCTGTGAAATTCATGGGGTCACACTAGTTGACAAATGACTTACAGGCAACGTATGCACACACAAAAATATTCAGGGCCTGTTTTTTTAACCAGTGGGAAGACTTATAGTAAAACTAGCTGTCCCCTGCCACACATTGCTGTGACCCAGTCTGGTGATCTTGAAAATAAATTAATGAGAAAGTGTTGGTTACGAATATATGTAATTTCTTTATGCTGGTGGGTAGACAGTACTTCTTGTTGTTTCTTTTTCAGTGTTGATGTAGAGATTGTCTGGTGTGCCTACTCGGGGACATGCAACATATCATTGTCCTTCTTTAGGGTCCCTTTCAAATCTATGATATTATATATGTCATATACGCGTGTGTGTGTGAATCATATCTATGTATATCTATGGCTGGATGGCTCTTTGTCAGGAGGGCTTTGATTATGTTGTCTTGCCCTGGTGAAGGGAGTTGGACTGGATGGCTTTAAGGCAGCATTTCTCAACCCGGAGGTCAGAAGGGTCACCAAAGGCCACCAGAAAACACAGTGTGGGTGTTCTGTGTGGGAAGTTTGGCCCAATTCTATTGTTGGTTGGTTTCAGAATGCTCTTTGATTGTAGTGGAACTATAAATCCCAGTAACTACAACTCTCAAATGTCAAGGTCTTTCCTCAGACACTCCATCTGTGTTCACATTTGGACATATGGAGCACTTGTGTCAAGTTTTGTCCAAATCAATCATTGTGTGAGTCCACAGTGCTCTCTGGATGTAGGTGAATTACAACTCCAAAACTCAAGGTCAATGCCCACCAAACCCTTCTAGTGTTTTCTGTTGGTCATGGCAGTCCTATGTGCCAAGTTTGGTTCAATTCCATCATTGGTGGGGTTCAGAATGTTCTTTGTTTGTAGGTGAACTATAAATCCCAGCAACTACAACTCCCAAATGACAAAATCCATTTTTGAATGACGGTCACTCCTTGGGTTAGTAGGTGGATTGTGTTTAAATTTGGTGTCAATTCGTCCAGTGGTTTTTGAGTTATGTTAATCCCACAAACGAGTATTACATTTTTATTTATATAGATGACATTTCAAAACTGATTTCCAAATGTTCCTCTTGCCTTGCTGGTTACTGTGCAGGGTCCCAATATTCAGAATAGCTGCCACTTGCTAGGTTCAGATCTCATTTAAAGGCAATACAAATTGCCCATTATTTCTTCTGTTACAGAAGCAAATTAGACTAATCAAAATTCAAAGAGGTATTTTCTGTGGGTCATCCATTAGCCAACAAGAAGGTAACTGAGTCTTTACATACACATTCTAGTCTGAATAAGACAATACTGTATTGTGAAGAAATGAGAATCATAATTGTAGGGCAATCATGCCATAAGTGCTGTCCGGGTATCTATAGTTCCTAAATCACGCTTAGAAATGCATGAAAAGGCCCAAGGGATTAAAGTCAATTTGGTATTTATTCACACTGGCTTTTCCTGACTTGATGGACTTAGGCAGTAATGGAGTAATGTAAATGCTGAGTAATTAAAAATGTGAGGAAGCAGGAAGTTCTCCTGGCTTGTTCACCAGAAATTGGACAGAAATTATTATTAGTTTCTCATTGCTGATGCTCATGCACTTTGTTTGGATTTGTGCATGTTTATAAGAGCTGTGAAGATATCCATTCACAGAGAATAGATGGATAGAATTCTATACAATCAATATAACGCCATTTGTTACTATGAGAAATTTTTAATTTTTTGTTTTTCAGAGCATTATAAGGCCATGTTTTCTATTTCTTTCTGGCAAATAATTGTCATTTTATCTTCTGTACAACATGGAAATAGTACTGCATCTACATGTACTTCTATTGGTTTACATGCTCCATGGGACATTTTGTTTCCTCAGAGTCACATTTTGTTGATGAATCCAAATAATTTTTTTGTTGAAGAATCCAACTAAAACTGTAATATAGGCAGATTTAGACAGGCAAAATATGTGGAATATGCTGGGACAGATTATTCTGCATGGCCACTTATTGTGCTGCCTCCACATAGGGTCAAAAATCTCTCTCTTCTTTCCAGTACTGCTTGGAACAGAAGCAAGGAGAGTTCACCCTAACCTGTTACAAGGGTGTTGTTACTATAAAATTAATGCAGTTTGCCACCACTTTTACTGGAATCCTGGGAGGTTTTGTTTGGTTAGGAACCAACACTCTTTGGCAAAGGAGATGGAAGGTTTTGTTCAACTACAGTTCCCGTGATTACTAACCACCGAGTTATGGCAGTTAATGTGCCAAACATCATTAATTCTACAGTGGAGATGCATCTACAGGAAAAGCAACAAGACTATTGTGATGGGAACAAAAAAGTGCAATTTCTTCCATTTACAGGCCTGTTTTATTTTTGCTGGGGGGGGGGCGGACCCCAAAGGGTGAAATGCACCCCAATTGTTCTACTGCTTTTTGCCATTGAGGTACTTTTTTGTTCCAACCAAACAAAAGAATTAAAAGGGGAAAAATGACCCATACTGTTCTCAGTGAACCAAGATGACCAGGAGTAGGAGAGATATCCCTATAGAGTAATCCTATTTGTGGGATTCTCAATAGGGTCAAAATATACCAAAATGTACATTAACCTCTACTATCAATCCTAAACCTAATCTACCGCTATGGACAACAGTCAGTACATTGGTATTGCCACTAAATTCTTTAGCATTTTAACCTGAAGCCAATCCTCATTTTGCTATATTTCCTTCTACACCTTGAAGTGCAAAACAATTTACAAAAACATTGTTCCTTACTAACAAACCCTATAGTTTATTGATTGAGAGCCATATATTTTAACACGTCTCAATAGTCAGGCCAGATTTATCTTAATCCTTAGGAGTTATTGCTTCCTTTTGGTAAATATCTCATTTATTGGATATATGAGATATTTCATAGAATCAAGTTTTAATTCCTCTTAAGGGTTTGTGAAACATTTGTTTTATGAGTACATTAAAAAAAACCCTCCAAAATCCCAGGGGAAGTGAAGTGGAGAAATCATTTGCGTGCGATGTGCACTCTGCATTGATGATAAAACGTTTTAATGAGTCACTGTGGGACTATATTAATGCTTTTATCTTTCATGCTATAAGAAAAGCCATGAACTGTATCCTTCAAATTCCCCAATGCATAGGAATGTAGCACATGTCTGGCAGAGATTATACACTGCTGTTGGTAAGAAAACAGCAATTTGCCCCACCCCACCTCCAAAGTCAATGAGAGTTAAAATATAAGATGGAGGCACAAGAGCTAGAACAATGCAGCATGTACCCAGAGTTAATGTTGGAGATCACAATGGTTGTCAAATGAAGATGGGTTATCATGTATGTGTGCTCAACAAATGATAACAGTTTGTAGTGCCTTGGGATTCTGAAGTTCTCTGTTGCAGATGAAGTGAAACATCATTAGTTGGATCTGTTACGGGTTTGTGAAAAAAACAAAAAAACAAAATGCGTGCAGTCCTGTCCAGAAGTTATACCCAGGGCTAGACGAGAGTAATTTTAAATGGTAAGCGAATGATATTTTGGCGACCCCCCCCCCAAACTGGAATTAATATATTATTGTACATAATTCTTGCTGTTTCTAGACTTATAGAGTTGGGAGGGACCTCCAAGGGACATCTAGTCCAGCCTCATTTCCAAGTAGGAATTAATATATTACTATACTTTATTATTGTTATTATTACTGCTATCATTATTATTGCTATTATTAGACTCCTAGAGTTGGAAGGGGCTGCATGGGCCATTCAGTCTCACCTCCTAAGGCCAAGAAGGAATTATTATTATTATTATTATTATTATTATAATATTTGGAATTAATATATTATTGTACATTATTCTTATTATTGTTGTTGCTAAACTTCTAGAGTTGGGAGGGGCCCCAGGGGCCATCCAGCCTAGCCCGTTTCTGCCTCCCCAGCAGGCACAGCGTGACCACTCCCGGCAGAGGCCCACCCGGATATCACCAACCTTCTTCCTCCCAGCGTGTCCTCTCTTCTGGGGGGCTCCTGGCGGCGCTGCCAAAGAAGGTGGGTGGGACAGACTGCATGGGGCCACGGGGAAGCCTTGCCCGGCTCTGCTCTTCCTGGTGGTAAGCCTGGACACGGTACGTGACGGGGGTGCATGCAAGAGGAGGGGCGTGTGCATGCGCTCATGTTTGGGAGAGGAAGAGGGCTGCGTGTGCACACGCGCTGTCTGGCAGGCTCTCGTGCCTGACGCGGGGGTGCATAGCCAGCGCGTCTTGTTCTTCTTCAGCAGCACGCTCTTCTAGTTCTCCCTGAGTGCTAGAGGAAAAGGACAATGGAATGGGTGAGGGCGCGCCGAAGACAGTCGCATGTTGGCGCCCCTGAATACGTGGTGCCTTACATGGGCGCATAATCGGCATAACGGCTTAACCCTCCTCTGGTTATATCGCATGCAGGGAGCGGTTCAATCTTGTTATCCTTGATTGTCCTATTTACCCAATTATGAATTGTAATTGACCAGGTGTTTTTTCTTAACACACACACACACACACGCACACACACAAGTGGTGACCCCACAGAAAGTTAGTCAAATACATACACATGTAGCAATAGGATCTTGTGTAATTAATGTTGGAACAAATGTTGAAGTCCAGTGTTTACTGCATTTCAGTAACACTGAAATCCAAGCTGAATTTCATATTCTGAGCAATCAATGCAATCATACAGTACCCATGGCATAGGAAAAATGGTGGCGGTATCCTTCTCTTGCTTGGGTATGGATCACCACAGATATACTGATGTCTCAGAGTAAATTAGTAAGAAGCATGTTAATACGTATGAGTCTTGAACTTCATGTCTGTGTGTCTGTAGTGGGATGGGGCTCCATTAGATCACTCTAGTAGTGGGCAGCTACAAGGCAGCAGGGCCTTTTCAGTGACAATGACCAGATTTTGGGATGTTGTCCCCAGTGAAGCTGGGTTTTTTTAAACACCAGATGCAGCCCTTTTGTTTTATAATATTTTTATTAAGAGTTTTTTTTCAATAAAATATTTTTTAAAAAATTAGGAAAAGAAAAAAGGAAAGACACAGGAACATCTAGGGAGGGTGAGGAAGGGGGAATTATTATTATTATTTTAAAAGGAGGATACGTCCAGAATAGAAAAATTAGGGGGAAATCTGTGGACCTCCAATCTTCTTCATCGCGATTTATTGTCTATGGTCCTCCTTTCTATCCTAATGCTTATCCTCCTCTTGCTTGATAAGTTTCCTGGCGTAAATGAATTCATCTTCTGGACTTCTTCATTTGTTCTAGTTTCATATAGTTTAACACTAGTGTCCAGTCCGTTTCCTTTTTGGGTTTGTTTTGACTTTTTGCTATCAATTGTGTCAGTCTTTCCATGCTCACTATTTCTACGATTTTAGTCATCTATTCATTCAACATGGGGGTTTCATTTAATGGTCATTAAATAGTTAAAAAGGAATTTATTTATTTATTTCTAAATTTATTTCAATAATTCCCAATAGGAAGTACTTGGGTTTCATTTGTAATTTTAACTAGAATCTTCTGAATTATTCCATGTATTTCTCACCAAAAGTTCTTTGCCCTGTTACCACATGTTTGCCACCACATGTGCAAGAGGGTACCTATTTCTCTTTCGCATTTCCAGAATTTTGCATTCATGTTTTTGTTACTTTTTGCTAGTTTGCTTGGGGTGATGTTATTTGGGTCATTTAACCCAATTTCCTCTAATGTCCGCCCCAGGAGACTGATGGATCCAGATGGATTTCTGAGGAATGTTGGGAATCTTCCTGTCATGGAGGCTGGTGATCCTATCAAGGCCCTGGTCGATTGCTATAACAGCGAGATGTCCAGGGTGTTAGACATGATTGCTCCTGAACATCCCCTCTCATTGCGCAGAGTCATGCCGTCTCCTTGGTTCTCTGAGGAACTGGTGGAGATGAAGCGGGTGAGAAGGAGACTGGAGTGCTTCTGGAGGAAATCTTGATGTGTTGTCGACCGGACACGGGCTAGAGCCTCAATTAGGGCCTATACCGTGGCTATACGAACAGCCAAGGAGTCATTCTTGACTGCCCGCATAGCGTCCGCATCCAATAGACCATCTGAGCTGTTTCGGGCCATCGGGGAACTCCTTCACCCTCCGGGGGAGGGGGAGATCACCGATGACCCGAAGGTTTGGTGCTGCAATTTCGTGCACCATTTTGCGGATAAAGTCTCTCGGATACGCCTCGAGTTGGATTCCATCTTCAATACATTTTCAGGGGAGGTGTCTGTCCAATTTTGTGGCATTCCTTTCAGCTTGTTTATTCTGAAGATGTGGAGGGGGTCCTTGGGGCTGTGAGAGCGACCACATCGGTTCTGGACCCTTGCCCTTCCTGGTTACTTAAATCGGCCAGAGGTGGGTTGATCGATTGGTTTGAATCATTAATGCTTCCCTGGAGCAAGGGACATTTCCATCGGGGCTGAAACAGGCGGTGGTTAGATCACTCCTGAAAAAGCATCCCTTGACTCCACGGTCCTGAACAACTACAGGCCAGTCTCCAACCTCCCTTTCTTGGGTAAGGTGCTGGAGCAGGTGGTCGCTTCACAGCTCCAAGGTTTCCTAGAGGACATCGAGTCCCTGGATCAGTCACAGTCTGGCTTTAGACCTGGTCGCCTTGGTGGATGACCTCTGTAGAGAGTTGGACAGGGGGAGTGTCACCCTGCTGGTTCTCTTGGACATCTCAGCAGCTTTCGATACCATCGATCGTGGTATCCTTCTGGGAAGGCTTTCCGGGATGGGTCTTGGAGGCATGGTTTTGTCATGACCCCGGTCCTTCTTGGTGGATCGTTGTTGGGCTTGTGACTCCTTTGGCTACCAGAATTGTGGAACCTGAAGTGCAAACAGATACAAGGGATGGGAATTTTCATGAGCTAAGATTCTCTGGGAACTTGTCTGTGTAAATTAGAGTGAGATAAGCAACACCTGCATTGATAGTGCAGTCAGCAGAGAAGGAATTGTAATTGGCAAAATTCAAGGCCTATGTTGAAATTTGAGCAGTGTTTCCCAACCACTGTTCCGTGGCACACTAGTGTGCCGTGAGCGATCACCTGGTGTGCCACGAGAAAACCGCTCTTCCCCCCTTTCTTCCCCCTCCTGCTGAACTCCTGCTGCTGCTGCTTGGGGGAGGAGGAGGAAGAGGAAGGGCCAGGCGGCGGCAGCGAAGAAGAGGCCGGGGCGCAGCCTCCTTTGGCTGTTTCCCCAGCCAGCCTCCAATCGAAGAAGGGCGGGGAACGGAAGTGGAAGTGGGGAGCTCAGTCCGAGGCAGGCCTACTGGCTTCTTCTTTTGAACCACAGAAAAGAAGGAAGGAAGGCAGGCAATCGCGGACCGAGTGAGTGCCTTCCCTTCTGGTGTGGAAGAGGGAGAGAGCCATTCAGGAAGGGAGCCACCTGGGGGTTCTGTGTGGGAAGTTTGGCCCAGTTCTGTCATTGGTGGGGTTCAGAATGCTCTTTGATTGTAGGGGAACTATAAATCCCAGCAACTATAACTCCCAAATGGCAAGGTCTATTTCCCCTGAACTCCATCTGCATTCATATTTTGGCATATTGAGTATTCATTTCAAGTGTGGTCCAGATCCATCATTATTTGAGTCCACAGTGCTCTCTGGGTGGAGGTGAACTACAACTTCCAAACTCAAGGTCAATTCCCAAGCAAACCCTTTCAGTACTTTCGGTTGGTAATGAGACTTCAATATGCCAAGTTTGTTTCAATTCCATTGTTGCAAGAGTTCAGGATGCTCTTTGTTTGTGTGTTAACTATAAATCCCAGAAACTGTAACTCCCAAATGTCAAGGTCTATTTTCCCCAAACTCCATCTGTGTTCGCATTTGGGCATATTGAGTACTCATGCCAAGTTTGGTCCTGATCCAACATTGTTTGAGTCCACAGTGCTCTCTGAATATAGGTGAACTACAACTCCAAAACTCAAGGTCAATGCCCACCAAACTCTTATAGCATTTTCTCTTGGTTATGGGAGTTCTGTGTGGGAAGTTTGTGTCTTTCTGCCATTCCTGACAGAATATCTATGTTGTATTCATCGAAACAGGTCCAAGTTTCACACTGAGTGTATAAATACATTTAAAAACATATTAACTATTTGTATTACTGTGTTAGAGTGTAATTTTGTGTCATTTTGGTGGTGGTGTGCCCCAGGATTTTGTAAATGTAAAAAGTGTGCCGCGGCTCAAAAAAGGTTGGGAAACACTGAATTAGAGAATCGAAAGTGGTTTGGTTGACTATTTTACTGCTGCTTGCTGTAGAGCCCCCCAGTTTTCTGGCAATGCCAATGCAGGAAGATTCTCTTGCTTTGGGACTCAAGTTTCATGCTTTGCCTATGGAAGTTTCTAGTTTAAGTTTTTAGGACTCTATTGATTCTCTTGGACTCTGTTGAACTCATTGGGATTCTATTGGATTTATTTCACCTGTACTGCTTTGGCTCCTGAAACCTTCCTGCTTGAATTATAGATGTGTTTTCTTTTTACCTTTTTATTCTTCTATATATTGCTGATATTACCTGCTTCCAAGTGCTGGTGTTGTGTGATTACATCTAGAGGGTCCAGGTCCCCTGGAGTGTGACAGTCATTTCCAGATGGTGGAGTTCGGGGACACCTGTTCGGACCCCTGGCCTTTGACATGTGGGGTCCCGCAAGGTTCCATTCTGTCTCCTATGCTCTTTAACATCTACATGAAACCACTCGGAGAAGTCATTCGGGGTTTTGGAGTGGGGTGCCATCTCTATGCAGATGACACCCAACTCTACTACTCCTTTCCACCTAATTCTAAGGAAGCCCCTCGGGTGCTGGATGAGTGCCTGGCTGCTGTGACTGACTGGATGAGAATGAGTAAGTTGAAGATTAATCCTGACAAGACAGAGGTCCTCTTGGTCGATCGTAAGCCAGATCGGGGTATAGGGTGGCAACCTGTGCTTGATGGGGTTGCACTCCCCCTGAAGTCACAGGTCCGCAGATTGGGTGTCCTTCTAGACTCGTCACTGACGTTTGAGGCACAGGTGTCGACGCTGGCTGGGAGGGCCTTCGCACAATTAAAACTTGTGCACCAGCTGCGACCGTACCTCATGAAGTCAGATCTGGCCACGGTGGTCCATGCCTTAGTCACCTCCAGATTGGATTACTGTAATGCACTCTATGTGGGGCTGCCCTTGAAGATGGCCCGGAAGTTTCAATTGGTCCAACGTGCGGCAGCCAGGTTACTAACTGGAGCATCCTACAGGGAGCAGTCACCCCCCCTGTTCAAGGAGCTCCATTGGCTGCCATTCATCTTCCAGTTCCAATTCAAGGTGCAAGTTCTGACCTACAAAGCCCTGAACGGTTTGGGACCCGCCTACCTACGTGACCGCATCTCTGCGTACGAACCCAGGCGATCTTTGCGATCATCTGGAGGGACCTTACTCTCGCTCCCACCGGCCTCGCAGGCACGGTTGGTGGGGACAAGGGAGAGGGCCTTCTCTGTATTGGCGCCCCGACTCTGGAATGCACTCCCCAAGGATATTAGACAAGCCCCCACTTTGACAGTCTTCAGGAGGAGCCTGAAGACGTGGCTGTTCCAATGTGCCTTCCCTGAATGAAGTAAATGATGCCCTGCCATGTTCATTCTCTGCAGTCCACAGCACTTTAATTATCTGTTGTGTGTCTGCTCCATATCGTCCTCCCTACTATATGCAAACTACCTCTATCTACACCCAGTGTTTATTTATTTTAAAATTTTAACAATCACATGTGGCCCGCCTGAAATGGTTTAAAATTTTCTGTTACTGCTGGTGTCTGAGTTTTCTTGATTGTATTGTTTTTATAATTGCTATTGTTTTGTTATTGTGTGTTATTGGGCTTGGCCCCATGTAAGCCGCCCCGAGTACCCTTGGGGAGATGGATGCGGGGTAAAAATGAAGTTAAATAATAATAATAATAATATGCATATGTATAATTTCAATTTTACATTCCAAATCTTTCCCCATTCCTCCATTCCAATTGTATGTCCCACATTTGCTGCCCACTTCGTCATACATTCCATGATGCATTTCATTTCTGTTGCCCATTCCAGCAATATATTATAGATCTTCATAATTAATTTACTTTTTGTCTTATCTTATCCCGATAGGTATTATTTTAAAGAAATTCTTTCTTGTTGTCTTTGTTATAGTATTCCCTTATTTGCATGTATTGGAACCACGAGATAGTAAGTTCAATTCTTCCTGTGATTTCATCATAAAATTTCTATTTTGTCTTCTTAATATTTCTTTGTATGCGAGACATTTTTCTTCTCCTATTTCTCATCTTTGACATGCTTCCAATGATGCAATCCGTAGAGGAACCTTTGAATAAAATCTATCTTCATATCTTTCCCAAATTTTGATTAGTGCAGCTCTTATGCACTTATGCCCCCCATTTTTTTTCTTTTATCATACCATTGGTATGTGTGTCAACAGTGTTTTAAATCATGTCCCTCTAATGCCAATAATTGTGTTTTTTAAAGGCTATCAATTATTTAATGCAAATTAGACCACTTTCTTCATAGTATAATTTGATCCCTTTTTATTTCCTTAAAAATGTATTGTGTTAAATCTTCACACTATTGTACTCGTCCTGTGGTTTTTGCCTTTGATTTTTATGTATTGCTGCTGCATAATCACCTTTTATCTCGTTTGAGACATAAGGCAGCTTACACAGATTTTTAAAATATTTAAACATTTACAAAATGCAAAAGTCAAAAGTGACTAAACTACCCCAAAAATGTAAAACCAGTTAAAAGTGTGAAGTATTAAAGACAATTAGAGCATTAAAAAGTAACAGAGAACGTATTATATAAGGCCAATTATGGCTAAACGAGTAGTTCTCCAAGGGCACATCTACAAGGACCACTTAGTGCACAATGGGTCTGGATCGGATCTATGGTCCAAACACTTTACAAAGCTGACCTGAGGTAATTCAGGGCAAGGCCAACTTAATATGACTTTGCTGCATGTTAATCTATGTTGGGGGCGAGTCCAAATTCTGGCCCAGCATTTAGGGTATCCCCTATCTATGGATTCCTCTGAGTAGCTGGGCCAGTTCTGGAACAGAACCAGATGTAAATGTTCTCACTATCACCCTTCTGTGTTTCCCGAGCTCGGGTAGTCCAGTAACATGGTCTGGCACTTACCGCTCCCTCCCATCTTACATGTCACACTGGTCTCTGGCCATAACAAGGCTCTTACCTGTTGACCATCTCCTGCAGCAAAATCAGCAAAGGTGAAGGGACAAGCAGGGATGCAAGGGGGAGAGGAGGGGTTGATTCCTTTACCTTCTTCCCCTCCCCTCATTCTCCCATTAACCTGACAGATGTCACTCCTGGTAAGACCCACATTGTGGCCAGAAACCACCGCAAGATGAGAGAAGGAGGTAAGGTTGGCTGACCAGCAGCATTCAGCACTGCTGTGTGGTCAGGACTCCCTCTCACCTCTGCAGTGACCAGGATAATGCCTCTGATCCATCACAAGGCCAATCTGGCATAAGTTACATTAGATCGGTCTTTGTATAGTGGATCAGTATAGGTCATAAGGAGAATATCGTTCTTTCAATAACCTGAATTTGAGCTTTTTCAAACCATATATGTTTTCCAACCATTTTTGGATTTCCCCCCCCCTTTCTGGATAGATTGCCTATGTATATAATGGCTTTTGATTGATAGTGCTAGCAGCTATGCTCTGGAAGCATTTGTAAACTATATAAAACATTTTATTAATATCATCTGAACCTGCAAAATTGTTGAATGAAGTAGATTAAAGAGTGATTGCATTGCCTGCAAGCACCTTTTATTATATTTGTTTTATTATTTTCTTGCTAGTTTGCATGCTGTGTTTTTAATTTCTACACTTTCTAGAGATCTGTTTAAATCCCTAATCTGTGAAAAGCCCAATATTCTGAAGGGCTGAAATGCTATACACAAGAAGAGTGGGATCTGAAGCATGTCAATCCAAAAATAAATGTCATCCATTTCAGGTGATTCTCAGTTAAAATTGCAGTCTTAGGACCTCAACACACAAGGACTGGGCTCCATCCTAGGATGCTTTTGGGATGGAGCCTGCCAGAGCCCATCACATGACACAGAGCTGCACTAATCAGTGTATGGGAAAGATATAAAGAAAGATTGTATCTTAAAACGCCCCTCTGGTTCTCACCGAACGAAGCGAGCCATAAAAGGGAAATACCAAGTGAAAAATGGCTAACTTACAGAAGTCTATTGAAAATTAAAGGTCAAGAAACAGAACTGAAAAGGCTAGAAGAAATTCAAGTATCAGACCCTGGAGTGTCTTGGTTTCAATACTGGCAAATTAAGGAAAACTACAAAATTGACATGAAGAAAGGATTTGAACTAAAAGAAACTTTTTGGGACAAGGTTATTAAAACGGAAACAAAATTGATTAAAAATATATCAACAATTACTGATGTGGGCAACGGAAGAAGATTTGATAAAGGAAGTGATGGTAAAATGGGCGAAACTGGTAGGCCACACAATCGACTTGAGTAAGTGGGAAGAAGTTTGGTATAAGAAACTCAAATACACCTATGCCACTGAGTTAAAGGAGAATTGGCTCAAGGTATTTTATATGTGGTACCTGACCCCAGAAAAACTCTCAAAATACAGCAAAGGAAGTTTAAACAAGAAATGTTGGAAATGTGGGGAAAGTACAGGCACGTACTTTCACGTATGGTGGGAATGCAAGGTAGTTAAAAAATATTGGTGGGAGGTCTTTAAGAAAACAAAAGATATTCTACAAAAAACATTTGATTTCAAGCCAGAATACTTTTTATTGGGAATTTTTGATTTTGAGATAGACAAGAATGATGATAAAATTTTCTTCTATCTTGCATCGGCGGCAAGGATAAATCTGGCTAGGGTATGGAAGCAAAAAGAACCTCCGTCAACCCAGGATTGGCTGAAAAAAATATATGATATTATGAACATGGATTTGCTAACACAGAGGATTGCACAAAATAGATCACACATAAATAGAACTAACTGGAGTAAATTCACCGATTTTCTTAAAAGAATTAATTGTAATTACATATAAGAAAGGATTTTTATAGGTACGAAATTAAGGGACCAAAAAGGCAGATTTGGTAGAAAAGGAGACATAGTCTTCTTCTCTCATAATAAATGAACAAATAACAGAGCTACGGCTAACTGACAAGGAAGTTAGTAAAAGAAACTTAATGTGGGGGGGGGGGGTGAGTGTTGGTGAGGGGAGGGTGGGTCAGTTTAGCTGACAGGTGGCTTTTTTGTTTTTTGTTAGGTTATTAGGAATGTGTGCCCTTATTGGGATTGTATGTTTTGTATGACGATGTTTGTCTTATTGTCTTTGACTTATCTGTGAATAAAAATCAATTAAAAAAATGACACAGGGCAACTTCTGGCGGGGCTTCATCTTGGAAGCATCCCAGTATGAAGCCCAAACCTCATGTGGAGCCCTGAGAGCATGGGAGGCTTCCCGTGTTCTCATAAGGTAAGCCAAGGAAAGTGTGCAGGGAAGCTGGGCAGCAACATTTCACTCTGTGGAATGGAGAAGGGGATGATGTGGAGCATGGGGCCATGGCTTTCACTGCCTTTATTTGATAAGCTAAATCTCCACACTGCATTTATCATTTTAATTAATTAATTAATTTATTATTCAAATTTATATGCTGCCACTCCTCAAAGGCTCGAAGCGGCTTAAAAAATATTGACGAATACATTAAAAGACTGATAAAACCAAATAAGAGTAGATTAACAAGATTCGAACACCTGTCGAAACGAGTGTGTCTTGCATGCTCTGCGGAAAGCTGGCAAATTCCGCAGGGCACAAACTTCCGACGGAAGAGCGTTCCAAAGGGATGGCGCCACAATTTCAAGGTAGTAAATTTCATAGTGAATAAAGTTTATTGCTTTTGGCCAAAGGCCATTGCAAGTCCAAAATAACAAAATAGCGCACATACAAACAATACATATGAAATTTACATAGTGCATCAAAGCTGATAATTCAGAATACCACTCTTAATAAATGTTTTAGTCAGTTTTTATTATGTCATTAAAGGGGAACACCAACTTCAATAGAAGGTTTTTTTGTGTGTCAGGGTGACTTGAGAAACTGCAAGTGGTGCAGTGGATTAAACCCTTGTGCCGGCAGGACTGATGACCGACAGGTCACAGGTTCAAATCCGGGGAGAAAAAACAAAACCTCAGATGAATTATACAGTTTTAAAGTGGTTAGTGAAGACATCAGAATCATCAAAGACTTTGTAGATCTTTATTCAGTCATAGATCAAAAGGGAGATGCTAGTAAAAAAAAATCATAAGACTTAGGATCTCAAAACAAAGACCAAATCTGTGGGTCCTGGCAGGGACTGTGGGAAACCCATTGCTCCATACATCACCCAACTTACCTCTGCCCCTATCCCATGGGGGAAACGTTGCTGCCCAGCTTTCCTCATTGCTCTAAAAGCAACAAGGGAAGCCTCCCATGTTGCTGAGGCAGCGGCATACGCAGCTTTCTTTCCCCTTTTGCAATGGAGCCTGGCTGGAAGTCCCTTGCATGGTGTAATGGACTCCATAGCAAAGGGGGAGAGCAAGCGGTGTATGACAGACAAATTGATAAGGTCTTAGGACTTACCAGGGAACCTATGAAGAAAATAGAAAGGATATTCAAATGTAAAGGTTAAATATCAAAGTCATATCAAACCTGGAGAATTACCAGAAGGCAAATCTACCAAACTGAGGCTGTTGTACTTTGTCCATATAATGAGACGACATAATTCATTAAGAATACCTGATAAAGTGGCTGGTAGTTGGAATAGAAAAGGATTACATTACAGGTGGATGAACTCAATGTCCTGAGTTTGCAGGACCAGAGTAGGGATACTGCTGACAAGATGTTATTCATGCCATCAGTCAAATCAACTTGATGGCAATTAACAACAACAGAAGCAAATATTAGCCATAGTTTTGTTGAAATGCTGTTTAAGGGAGACTTTGTGGAAGGGAGATCAGAAAGTATTACCACAAGTAATTGCCAGGGCTACAAAAGTGATGCAAGAAAGATTACACAGAAGGAAGTTGAGGGAATTCAAAGTGTCAGTTCCCGTTTTGGAAGCCTACTTCTCATTAATGTCAACCACTGCCAATCCATGGCTTGTTCCTTGATGTTCGCAATTGCATCACCTAACACTTTATTAGTGTTAGATAACAGTTAATTTGTTGTAACAAGTGGAGTAATATTGCTAGCCAGCAATACTGATAAAACCTGAGTCATTTTCAGCCATGTTAGGAATTTGTCCCTCACTTCAGGGCTGAGGAGGCATGCCACAACTTCCATGTTTCTCTAATTTCCTTACCTCATTTCTCCACTATATTCTATGCCAGTGTTTTTCAACCTTCTTTGAGCCGTGGCACATATTTTACATTTACAAAATCCTGGGGCACACCACCAATCAAAATGACACAAAATGACACTCTAACACAGTAATACATATAGTTAATATGTTTTTAAATGTATTTATATACTCAGTGTGAAACCTGGGCCTGTTTCGATGAACACAACATAAATATCCTGGCAGGAATGGCAGAAAGACACACACAAAGGTCTTGCTCAACAGCTGGGAGTTATAGTACACCCGCAATCAAAGAGCATTCTGAACTCCACCAGTGATGGAATTGAATCAAACTTCCCACACAGAACTACCATAACCAAGAGAAAATACTATAAGATTTTGGTGGGCATTGATCTTGAGTTTTGGAGTTGTAGTTCACCTATATCCATAGAGCACTGTGGAGGGGAGGGAGGAAGATGTGGGGCGAGTTTGCACAGTAGCGCTCGCACGGGTCACGTTTTCCTCCCTCTCCCCTCCCACAGAAGCAGCAGCATGAGCAAAGCGAGGCAAAGCAAGCAGAGCGAGGCTGGGAAGAAGGGAGCCCGAGTGGAGAAGAAAAAGTGTTCGGCAGGAGGGGGAAGAAAGGGTATTGGAGGTTCCAATTTCCCACGGCACACCTGATGATCGCTCATGGCACACTGGTTGGGAAACACTGTTCTATGCTGTTCATGGTGGCAACTTCTTCATGTTTTTGGACTTCTGAGCTTCTGAGTTCAGCATCAGTTATCGGATATCGTTTTGGACTAATTGATTTCAGACTTTGGCCTTGGTCATAGGCATTGGCGTTGAGGCTTTCCTGCCAATAATGGTGGCTGCTTCTTTTAAGACGTGCCTGGACTGTCAAGGACAATATCCCTAATAATGACAGGCACTTGAGATGCCTACTTTTCCTTGGCAAGATCCTCATCGTATTGCCATGCAAACATTGCCAAGCGTTCACTCCAGCAATCCATAAAAACAAAGAGCTTCATCCGAAAGTGCTTCTTTAGGAGACAATGTTGTATACATCAGGCCATGCTAAAAATTGCTGCCCTCCATCTCAGCAGCCTCTAAGCCTCCAACAACTCCAATGGCTTTGTCAGGTCCATCCTCTTTACACCCTTCCAAAAGGCTGCAAAGCTAACTTTGGTCTAGGCTCCTTCAGCTTCAATATTAGACCTACCGAACTTGCTTGCACTCTTTGCATTTGGTGACAGAAATGACACAAGTCGAATAACTCAAAAACCCGCAAAAAGGGAAAGGCTTGTAATTTAAAAAATCTGAAGACTAGGGCCCCTTCTACACTGCCCCATATAATAATAATACACTTTATTTATATCCCGCTTTATCTCCCCAGAGGGACTCAGAACAGATAACAGGACACATATAAGACAAGCATTCAATGCCTTTTACATGACGAACAATGATATACAACACTATATCCCAGGATCTGATCCCAGATTATCTGCTTTAAAGTAGATCAGGGGTGCTTATTAGGTAGATTGCGATCTACTGGTAGATAGCGTAGGGTGTCCTGGTAGATCGCAGGCAGGGCGGGAGGAAGGTTCAGTCCCGCCCTGCAGGCTCTTGACGCCGCCCAAGTGCTGCCGGCCTTGGATTATCTGAGGTCCTTTCTACACAGTTGAATAAAATCCCATGTTATCTGCTTTGAATCAGATTATATGGCAGTGTGGATTCAGAAAACCCAGTTCAAAGCAGATATTGTGTTATATGTTTCACATTTTTGTAGTGGATAGGTAGATCATTTTGACTTAGTTGTTTTATAAGTAGCTTGCATGCTGAAAAAGTGTGAGCACCCCTGAACTAGATGATAGGAGTCTCTACTGCCAGATAATCTGGGAGAAGAAGATAATTTGGGATCTGATCCTGGGATATAGAAGCAGCGTTTAAGGGGCCTAGGACTTATAAGGGAACCTGTGAAGGAATTAGAAAAGATTGTCAAGTATAAATACTGGATATCAAAATCAGGGACGTAGATTGCCATAGTATTTCCCATTTCTATGTACATTTGCAAAATATGAACAGTGAAAAAAATTGCCAGTTTGTCCAGGAATTCATCTTCAAGGCCTTCCTGGAACTGGTCCACCAGAGCTGCCTTGTTCCATTGCAGATCCCAACTCAAGCAACAGAAAGCATGGGCATAGGTTACCACTTTCTCTGTGTACTGCTACATTTTCTTCATATTGGTCATATGTATATGTATGAAGGTCAACAGGAAGTGCAGGGATACTCCAGTGGCTTCAAAATATAATGGAGAAGTTTATATGGATTGTGTCCCTCCCAGTAATTTCAGCCTTGGCACTGAGTAGAGAATGGAATATTCAGATCTTTTGCCATATATGTGACAAAGTGACAGGTGGTTGGAATCTAGAATAGATGGTTTTCTTTCCTTGTGGAGAGAAAAAGTGGAGTATAAATAAACATAATAATAATATAATAACAAACATAATAATAGGAGGGGGCATTTTTCATTGTTCCATTAGCAGCTAGTGGGTTCCATGTCAGGATGGTTATCCTGTGACTGGAAACCCCATGCTGGGAAGGCAATTGTTGTGTATTGTCCAAGCAGTGACAAAGGGGGAGGGTGGACTATCCGGCTCCTGTTATCCCCAGGGTCACATGTTTGTTTGGGTTCCATTGAGGTAGCTGATAGATCCAATCAAATACAAATGAAGCCTGGCAAGATGTTGACTAATCTTCCTAGGACAAGGAAGTGCAGGTAAAAGTCATTGCAAGACTTCAGCTGGTGACTTCTCAAATAATTTTATAAAGTAATAGACAAGCACAGACAAGATTATACATATACATACATGAGGGGATGTGGTTGCAGGGGTACACAATACTGGAGGCATGGGCCCCACAGATTGGGGGGTACACATACAGATAGGGTTCATAAGGCTTCCAAGGGGCTCCTATTGCCCTGGGTCCTCTTATGGGGAAGAAAAATATGAAATTAAGGATAGTGAGACGTTCTCATGAGGGTCTTAGAAAAGCAATGACATTAGACCCTAGATGAGCTGACTCCCCTTTGGGAAGGAAAAAACACACAGAAATAACATGTGGGTGCAGAAGGGAGATCCTCTAGATCTCCATATCCACAGGGGGTTTGGGCTGAAACACATGATGGGACAAGGAATCTGGCACAAGGGGGGATTATGGATTTTAGTTATAGGTAGTTATAGGATGGGAGAGAGAGTGAAAAGGAATGGCAAAGGAAAAAAGAAGCAAAATGAGGCTTGGGATGGTTTTTTTTTTGAAAGACTATTTGTGTATTTTGGTAGGATATGATTTAGTCCAGTATCAGTAAAGGTGAGTCAAAGATTATACAGAAAAGCAAGAATGGGCAGGAAAGATACATTTTGAGATTTGAGAAATAAGGGCAAGATTATAAAATATATTATTTACTTGGTGTTTCCCTTTTTGCTAGCCTTAGCCGGGTGTCCTTAGCAAAACTATGTATTATTGGGAGGGGGGGGGGGTCACCCTTGACTACAAGATGGTTCTTGTAATGGAGCAATTGGAGGAAACTGTGCAACACAATCTTTTCAATGTTTGCTTATTGTCCAAAGGAGTCTCCTCCTGTCTAAGACTGTTCTCCTGTACACACTTACTTAGATATACGCCACACTGAAGACAATGCATCCATCTCACAGCACAGCTACATTGGCTGTGGTTGTAATTATCCCTTGTTCTTTGCTCTTATTTTAAAAATGGCATTGTTTGGAATTTAATTTAGGACATTGTTGGTTTTTGTTGTTGTTGCATGTATACTACTTCCAAACATTTGCTGCAATATGTGAGTATTAGCCAGTATTGGAATTTTCCAGTATCTTCTGAGATGCCAAGGAACAACAGAAAAACAAACCAGTCTTTATCTGGACTGAGTATACAGACCACCTCTATCCAAACCTGACACCCTTCAGTACAATTCCCATCAGCCTCGGCCATCGGGGTCTACAGAAACCTTTGATCCTCCACGTGGTTGCTAAGCAATAGTATTTCCAGTACACAATTCTCACAGGTCCAGAGGTTTCTGGAACAAAATTAGATGACCCTGCCAATCTCATTTAATATTATGAATTAAATGCCAACTAGAGCTGCATACAACTTGGCAACCAAATATTTATTGTTGTGTGCCTATCATGGGTTTTCTGAGCCTGAGAGAGTGATTTGCCCAGAATCACCTAGTGAGTTTCTATGACCAAGTAGTGATTCAAACCCTGACCTCTAGAACAGAAGTATTCCAGGCTAAACACACATACACGTTTGCCTGTTTGGCAGCTATGACATAAATGTTAAACAAAAGGTAACAGAAGGGGTGATTTTTTAAATCTACTTGGGGAGATGGGATAAGAGGTATTTTATCTAGCAGACTTGGTCCTAGCTAGGTAGATGCAGAGCAGAGTGGAAGGTGAGCCCTGTCACCTCGACAACTGAGTGGGAAGGAGGAATTAATTAAATAAAAACACAGACCCTGTAGGACTTGCAAACTGTAGCAAGCTTGTGTTTTAATAGCCGAGCTGAAGATTTGCTCACAGACCTTTCTGGTCATCTGGAACTAAGTTCACCAAAAGGAGAAAAGATGCACCCTTCATGACCCATAACACTTGGAGATAAGGCCAGGGCCGGAGATCGTGTAACCCTCATTAAATGTATCAGTGTGGAAAAGATTTCTTAAAGCTAAAATAAAGATGACCTAATAAAAAACCTGATATTGACTGTGAATGAACTTACTAGCTTGGTTTGTAGTTTTACTGGAGGCCAATGGTAGCATATTAAGGAAGAACACATAAGTTAAGAGATGCAGCAGCTTACTTTTCTCTGAGTCCTCAGGGAAGAGTGAGATTGTTCTCTCCCTTCCCTTGACTGAGCTAATTGAATGCAAACATTTGCACGTTGAAGTTATTTTGCAGTAATTGAAATAAGCTGAAGACAAAAAGTAAAAGTGGCAGGAGAGGTGAAAAATTTGGACAGCAGTTGTGAAAAAAGAATAGCTGCAACACAAAATCCAAGGGAGTATACGGTCTGAAGGATAACTGTTTTGATTTAGATTTTTACATTACTGTGTAATGTGCTTTCAAGCTGTCTGGCAACCTATTTTGAACCTATTGTATAATTTTCCTGACAAGATTTGTTCAGGGAGATTCATCACTGCCTTCCTCTGAGGCTGAGAGTTTGACTGGCACAATTTCATCCAGCAAGTTTCTGTGGCCACGTGAGATTTTGAACCCTAGTCTCCCAGAGTCTCAGACCAGCACTGAAACTACTATTGGCCATCAAGGCACTTCTCTTTAAAATGCCTGGCCAAGTGACATTTCCTCCATCTTTACCCTCAGCTCATATTGCAGTAGAGTCTTGCTTATCCAACCTTCGTTAATCCAGTGTTCTGAATTATCCAATGCAGTCTTCCTTCCACCTGGATTCACAGCTGTGAATACATTGTGAAGTTTTGGTGCTAAATTCGTAAATACAATCCGTGTCTTCTCGAAAGAGGCCGCAGCATTGTGGATAGTGCTTCTCCATGCCTCCCGATGTGAGGCCAGGGTGGACCATTGTTGGTGATCAAATCTGGCCAAGCCTGAGATGTTGTTTCAGGGAGTCCTTATATCTCTTTTTGGGCGCCTCTCTTGCGCTGACCCGTGGCGAGTTCACCGTAGAGTAGTATCTTTGGGAGGCGGTGGTCCTCCATCCTAGAGACGTGTCCTGCCCAGCGCAGCTGTGTTCTCAATAGCATGGCCTCAATGCTGGTGATCCCTGCTTGCTTCTGCAGGGACCTTTTGTATGAGGTGGCGTAGGTCATAGTTGGGGCATATATACTGAAGAGAACAGCATGTGGGAGGCGTAAGGAGATAATGCGATCAGAGTGACCTGTCGGCAACGTCTCGAGTTTAGAGGCGATGGAATTTTTAATCATAAAGCCTACTCCTGAAAGATGTTTCTCAGTTTTGGGTTTGCCAGACCAGTAGAGTGTGTAGCCGGCACCGTGTTCTTTAAGGCTGCCTTCCTCATGGAGACGAACTTCACTAAGAGCAGCGATGTCAATGTTAAGCCGTGATAGTTCATGGGCTATTAGAGCAGAACGACGCTCAGGACGTCCACTATCTGCAGAATCTTGCATGGTTCTGATGTTCCAGCATGCAAGTGTCAGTCTATTTGCACCTTTGCAGGCAGGTGTTGGCCTTTGTTTCTTTGTCTTTGTTCGACCGCATCGGAAGATGCCCGTTGGCCGCGGCTAGCCAACCAGGTAAACGGGAATGAGCTTTCGTTAGGCCACCTTTTCTAGGCCCCTCTCCATACGGAGCAAGCAGTGCTCTCCTTAAAAAAGGCTGCTTGGTCGTTCAGGATGCTGCCGAACAAGACTGTCATCTCCCGGGTCAGTCTCGAGCGACCAAAGTCCTGAACCGCCTGCATGCAGGGTTGGGTCTGCGGCTTCCAGTGCATCTTTACACCTACCGTTTCGTCCCTCGCCTATTGCTACAGGGCTTTTTCGGAAGTTGGATGTGTCCTTCGAGCCTGTGCAATGGATTTTTCTGGTGGAGCGCAGCGTGCACAGAACTGGCCTCACCCTTTAAACCAAAGGTTCATCTGCTAGGGCCTAGCAAGCTTGGACGGTGGCAGCGAGGTCCTCAGGTCGTAGGTTTGGTTCGAGTTTCCTTCTCTTAGATGGTTGACCTTACAGGGTTAGACGAGCACCATCTGCCCGGGTTTGAAATCAGAGTTTTCCTTCTCTTAGGATGGATGCCAAAAGGCTAGAGAGCCCATCCTGCCTTTGACGCTCTTTGTCAGACCCTTCGGTTGTGACCTGTCTGGTATGGGAGGCCCTACCGCCGGCTATTATGCCACCGCCAGCATAGCTCACAACTTCACTAGGGTACGCAAGCCTCTCCCCCACTGCAAGGGGGCGCCAATGGTCAAAATAGTCCCTGGTCAAAGTGGTCCCTGGTCAAAGTGATCCCTGGTGAAGTGATCCTTGGTCAAAATAGTCCCTGGTCAAAGTGGTGCCTAGTCAAATAGTCCCTGGTCAAAATAGTCCCTGGTCAAAATAGTCCCTGGTCAAAGTGGTCCCTGGTCAAAGTGATCCCTGGTGAAGTGATCCCTGGTCAAAATAGTCCCTGGTCAAAGTGGTGCCTAGTCAAATGGTCCCTGGTCAAAATAGTCCCTGGTCAAAGTGATCCCTGGTGAAGTGATCCCTGGTCAAAATAGTCCCTGGTCAAAGTGGTGCCTAGTCAAATGGTCCCTGGTCAAAATAGTCCCTGGTCAAAATAGTCCCTGGTCAAAGTGATCCCTGGTGAAGTGATCCCTGGTCAAAATAGTCCCTGGTCAAAGTGGTGCCTAGTCAAATGGTCCCTGGTCAAAATATTCCCTGGTCAAAATAGTCCCTGGTCAAAGTGGTCCCTGGTCAAAGTGGTCCCTGGTCAAAACGGTCCCTGGTCAAAGTGGTGCCTAGTCAAGTGGTCTCCAGTCAAAAAAAAGTTGGGATCCATTGCTTTAAACTTCTGGTGAATGCCCTTTTTTAGGATATATCTGCAATGGGCCTGGTGGATAGATCCTGTTTAATGGGGATTCAACAGGGGTCTAAGTTGTTGTTGGTCTTCAAATCATATACAACATATGCCTATTATTACCCACCACAGGACTCCATATATTATATCATCATAATTGTATCTGGGCAGGATTTTTTCAGAGAAGGTTTGCCTTAAGATTCCTTTGACACTGAGAAGGCCACCCAATAGATTATGAGCTGGCATTCAATCCCAGGTCTTCAAAGAGCCTGGTTTTAGTTTAGTTGAGAATAGAGAATTTGGGACAATGGGATTTTGGCCTGCATAAACAGGAATTTAGTGCCTAGATCCAGAAAAATAAATACAATAATTACTACATAACATTATCGTGTACTGAACATGACGTTTGGGTGCTTAATTTGTAAAATCATAACATTATTTGACATTTTAATAGGCTTTTCCTTAATCCCTCCTCATTATCCAACATTTTTGCTTATACCCCACCACCATCTCCCCACTGGGGACTCGGGGCGGCTCACATGGGGCAAGCCCAAACAACAAATTACAAAAAAACAAAAAATCAAAACATCAACAATAACACAATGTAAATGCAAACATATGAATAAAAGAACAATATACAAATAGATATCTAAAATCACAAATGACAAGGCGGGCCACATGTACGAATATAAAATGCTAAAAACTCAGGGTGAGATAAGCGGAGTAGCTTCTTTGCGAGGGAGAGCAACATCCAGATGGAAGTATGAATACTTCTCCAGAAATGTGCTGACATGCAGGATGATAGCTGTGAACATGTTTAAGATTACAGTTTATAGTATCACACTAGTTTGAGAATGAGCGGCTCTCTAGATGTTGAACTACACTAACCCCTATCCATCACCATTCTGGCTAGTATTGATGGACATTGCAGACCAGCAACACCTGGATTATCTGGGATCCCATCTCTATGATAAGTCTATAGGGATCTGCAGGGATGGAAATGGGGCATGTTATTCAAGGTGAGAAATGAAATACATGTGTCTGAACTACTGTGTGGAACCAGTCACACATGGAAAACATTTCACCCTCAGCAACCACTTTGTTCTCATAATGATTAAATTGAACCTAAACCTCTTGGAGTTGTTAAGAGTAACACTCATGAGAGGACTGTGCTGCTTTGGCACATTCCAGTATGATGGAAAGCACTCCAATCCTCATTTCTGTCGCAGAAATGTACTTACCTTAATATACGCAATAAGCTCAATAATTTCACTTAAAAGCCATCTGAAAACAAGCTTCTGGTGGCTTTAGGAATTACTGACTCATAGAAACATTTCCCAGCCTGCAAAAAGGATTAGAGGGCTAATGATTTAATTGATGGTTGAGTGTGCCAGCAAAATCGACGTACAAATCATTTCCCTAATTATATCTTTTCAGGGTGCTGCAAGCTCTTATTAATTGAGTTTCAGGCAGCAATTACAAGCCAGCTGTAACTTAAGGCAAAGTGCAAAATGGGCCCATGCTGGTTGTCTTGGAGGGAGCAAAACATCAAAACAAACATAAATACATTGTTAGAGGCTGAAGCAAAGTAGGGCACTTGAGGCAAGAAAGAATTAAGGAAATGTGACATTACAGAGCACTAGGGGCATTCTGGCTGGCTTTGTGATCGCTTAATACAAATTCTTATCACAATCAAAAGAAAAAAGTATTTAAATGCCGCTGGTTTCAATGGAAAGGATGGTTCTGGAAGTTAAAATTGGCTTATCTACTCAGAATGTAAATCCCACGGAACTCAAGAAAATATACTCCTAGATAAATGTGTGCAGGGGATTGAAGGCTCAGCCTAGATTCTTACTGAGAACCAGCATTGTGTAGTGCTGTGTTAGTCTTTGGAAACTTTGGGGTTCCAAAAGAAGCATCCTGAATGGTGTGGGGGTGATGGGTAGCTGTGCCCACATGTCTTTATTATAGTGCCACCGACTGATGCACAGCCTGGGAAAACACTTGCACAAGGATATCTCAGACCCCGTTCAGAAACCAATAAAAAGGCAATCTTATTTAACCAGCAAAATTGGTTTGGGTTTTATCATATGCATTTCAGAGAATGATAGAGTTGGAAAGGACACAGGAGTTGTATTGTACCTCACCCGGCAACACAATCTCTTTAGAATTAAGATTACAGTAGACTCTCACATATTTCCTCTAGCAATTTTAATAATGGATTAGATAAGAAGTGATGAAGGCCATATAAGCTCTGGTGGTCGCAAGCAAAACACAAATGGCATGTTCTCAGACAGATACTGCATCTCTCTGCAAAGTCCTGTATATCACAATGGGCACCTGTATACACAGTGCCAACACTGGAGTAGTGTTTTGACTCTTGAGACCAGGTTTTGAATCATAGTTTGGGCATGGGATTCGGTCAGTCTTAGAGAAAGGCAAGGGGAAACCTTGTCTGAAAAAATCTTGGCAAGAAAACCCTGTGAAAGGGTTGCCCAAGGGTCACCCAAAGCCAGAAAAGACTTGAAGGGACCCAGCCACAACAACTATCAGTATACATAGACCACACTCAGACAATACTGAGGATAGTCTGCTTCCTATGCTTGGTACATTTCTGCCCTGAGTCATTACCTAGATAGCTGTACAAAAAAAAGGATATTTTACTTACAATATTTCATTGTATCTTTCTCTCACACAGAAAATTGTTTCAGTACTACATATATTAATGAATGCCACTAAATGTAGTGACATATATACTTTACTATAACTTATTTGGGTAGTATACTGGGATAGAATAAATAATTTAAATATTAATACCCATATGTTGGCTGTTTAAAAAGCACTGCTGAACTGTTTAAAAGTTCATTTACAGCTTCCAGTTGAAGTGACCTCTTTTTTTGGAGGAATCATACATACTATAGAACTATAAACTGTAGTCATAGTAGTTTGGAGAAGAGAACATAAATAAAGCAATCTGTACCTCCAAAATGTTAAAAAGTGTCCAAGTTTTATGACGTAAATTAAAATCTGTGACCTTCCGAGTGACTCCATGAATGAAACTGAGGCTTGTGGTTTAATTAAATTGGAAATGGCAAACACTGCTATATATAGCCTGTAGATTATTGATCACAGTGTTAAAAGGGCAAATCAGCACAAAGACAGAGACAAAGGAGATTCTAAATGGTTACTGAAATGTACTTTTTTCTCATTAAGGAACAGGCAAAGTAGTCTTGCACACAACTTGCCTGGCACAATTTGAAACATAGAAGTCAAACATGGCTGTAATTTCTGGCTTCCTAAACAGAATCCATGCATGGCTGATGTTCTGAGTTTATTTTGGAGGATCATCTCCACTCAACAGCATTATCAGTGTTGCCGCTAATGTTGGCAAAATGGCAAATGTGTTCTGAATTTTAATCTAAACATATTGTTACTGTTACTGTTTTTGATATTGTTATATCCATTTCCTTTATACAATCATGAAACTCAAGGCAGCATACAATGTATTAAAACAACAAAGATTGAAACTTATACAAAAACAGCAATGGAGAGTACAGATATTAGAGGTGTGCACGACACCAAACCTCTATCATGCACACCTGAAAAATTTAGCTCAAAGGTTAAGGAAGGCCAAATTTGTTAATTTTAGTCTGTTATCTCCCATGATTGGGTGGTTTTTGTATATTATTTAGGAACTTTAAAGAATACTGGCATGAAAATGGATGCACACATTTGTACTTTCTTCTGATGTGCACAATTTTGTATACAAGTTTGTCTAACACAGAGCAGTAAAAACATGGCTATTCAGGCACGTCTTCGGCCCATAGCGTACTGCCACTCTACTGCACCTACTGTACCTGCTGTCAGCATGCCACTACTATTGTAGCAGGCTTGCAATATGTGTTAATTGGAGTTTTTAGATTGTTCTTAATGCATCCCATGTTTTAATTGGGGGTTTTATATTGCTTTTAATGTATTCCTATGTTTTTATGTGTTTTATTGTGCCACTCCTGTGAACCGCTCTGGGTGCCAGAGAGAGCGGTATATTAAGTCGAACTTAATAAATAAATAAATAATAATAACACAAGTTTTTCCTAATATAATATTGGAATTCTCACAACTACATTTTATGCTGTGTGGTGCTGTTGTTTGGTCACTCAACCTTCATATTCTGAACCATATTCCAATGCCTAGTTTTGGTAAATTCTGTCAAAATGAAAACTGATC
This sequence comes from Anolis apletophallus, assembly GCA_030556195.1. Taxonomy (NCBI): domain Eukaryota; kingdom Metazoa; phylum Chordata; class Lepidosauria; order Squamata; family Anolidae; genus Anolis; species Anolis apletophallus. The sequence continues at coordinate 81,760,149 of JARBWK010000002.1, read as the reverse complement.
TCTGAAATAATTTTTCTGGTGTGTGCTCTACTAAGGATCAAAATAGGTATAAATTACAATGGAACAAAATTGATCTCAAATATTCCAGCACTTTTTTTATTATGGATCTGATATAATCAGGGTTAATGCATGAAAACTTTGGCACTTGGTGTGATAATCTTGGGGAATTACGCTAAAAAACCCTGCTTAAACCTTTACAATTTCTCCTAGTGTATGTATGTGTGCACGCAGAGTGTGTGTTTCAAAAAGCTGAGAACAGAAGAACCATAGACATTTTATGCAGAATATGTTGCTCAAAATGTCAGCACAGTTTCTAATATACATGACAATAAAATGACATTTCACAGAAGTCCACAACCTTTGCTGTTTGTTTCGCTTTTGTGAGTATGTAATCTCTTGTTTTTTCTTCTCCCCCCTCCCCCCACTCTTTTCTTTTTTCCCCTTTTTCTCTTATAATAGAAAGAAAGTAGGCATGCAGAAATGGATCAGGGCAAATGGAAAAAGCGTGAAGTAATTTTATCTGTTTAGACAAAGAAAAACAAGCATTTGCTTATGTTTTACTTCACCATCAAATGGATTATGGATTTTTGTATTCATGAAATCAGAAACTATATTTATATATACTTGTGGAAGACCAAAGCAGCTGACCCTAAAAAGGCTTGCCATTTCATATTGGTACCATAAGTGATTAAAAATGAATTGGAAGTTAGGATGACAGTGAAAAGGTTTCGTCAGGAATAATATAAACAGAGAATTATCTAAAAGAGTGATGGAGCTGAAGCTGTGATCCTAAGAAAACTGATATTAGAATTACATTCCACTGGAATCAATATTATTAAATTATAAACCCAAGATTGAGTTGTCAGCAGTACAAAAGTGCATGTACAAAATCCAGATTCTTCAACAGTTGCTTATGGCTGTCGAAAGAATATCGTCTGCAATAACTGGCATTGAGATTCTTTGATGGTGACAAAGTCTTCCAGTATAATAAGAGCTCAGAAAAGTTAATATTTGGCACTATGTTCTATTCACAAGCATAGCACATGTTAGTAAGGATATACATTCAGTTGTACCTTTGGTGGTACAGCTTCCGATCTGGATCCAAGAAGGATAATATTTATATTCTCCCTAACATGGAGTAAGTCTGTGACAACCAGATGTAGGACCCCTGTTGCAAGTCAATGTCATAGCCTTGCTTGCTGGTGGGAGAGGGTGGCAATGCCATCCCCTGTGCCTGCCAGATTGAAAAGTGTACAGACCTTTTTCATGATCACAGTTGGTTTTTAAGGTGGGTTGGTGGTAGGCCTGGAAAAATTATGTAGTTAGTAGTTACACAGATATACAATAGGATTCTAGAGTATGCCTTATTACTTGGCCTAGTTTTAGGCATGTTTATTCAAAAGTAAGTCTGCATATAATCTCAGCATTAGTCTCACTGTGTTTAATGCAGTAAACTCTGGTGAGCAAAACAAATGTGTATGAATTTACTCAGAATTTGTTTTAGTTAATTCCTCTTTTATGTGTGACAATAATCTACCTAAGCAGCACCTAACAATTTTGCTGAATAGCATGTCAAACACAGCAGTTAGAAAGTCAGTCTTACTCATTTAAACAGGAAAAATTATACCCTTGTCATTCTGAAAAATTACATTAACATGTGGAAGGTGGTGGGTGGGTAAGCTAGATCATAATACTCCCCTTAAATTGCTCAGTGGTGCTCAAGGAAGTAATGTTTAACTTTATAGAAACAGGATTTTTTTTGATCCTGCAGATTTTCATCCCAATAGGTAACCCAAATAATGGATTTGAGACATTGTCCTCTCTCGGTCTGCATAAAGCAGTTGCTTATTATCCTTCCAGCATTAATTTATGCCTTTGCACCAGAGAAAATTGCCTCACAGGTTGTATTTGGGGGAGGGTGGAATTAAAACAGTTTTAAAGCACTGAATGTGAGCTCCAAAACATTAACTTTAATGTATAAATACAAAATAGGCATAAATTACAATGGCACAATTTCTTACACATTTTATTAAGAACAAAGTTGTTCATACTGACAAGATCTATATAAATAAAACCACAGTACATTTTGATTTATTTATAAGAATATTATACTTTTATAAAATTAGGAAATGTTAAATTTGTTTCATCCCTCAAACTGTTAACCGCAAATGAATCATGCATTACCTCTATTGAACAAAGCGGGCGGGGGAGTCCACCAGATGAACAAAATCCTGACGAAGATGTGGCTTTACATTACAAAATTTGACATTGAACATAGATGTACAAGGACTACTTATTGATCAACACATGTTAAAGTATAATACAATGTTTTTGTGTTTGAAAAACAAAGTCTTATATTACTCAAATAACACAAGTCTTTTTTACATAACTTTTGTGATGAACACTAACTAAATAAAGAGGGGGGGGGATGAAGGGGATGGCTGTCCAGCATGCAATGGAAAAAAACCTTCCAGTTTGAGAGATGGTTATTCATGGATACAGATTACCACTGATCAAGTTACATCCATTTATGTCCATGGTGTACTTACTTATAGCCACTTGCTAAACTAGTTGTGCTGTCATCCACCCAGATTTTTACCACTCCATGGATCCTTTCACACATAATAGTTACCAAGCTATGATGCCACTAGCTGGCATGACAACATCCTATGGATTCCTGGGATATGCAGTTTAAGAAGAAGCTATATAGAATTCTCAGTCTGATGAGTGCCTCAACCAACTACTAATCCCAGCATTCTGCTGAATGCACCATGCAGTTAAAATTGAATTGTGTTGCTATAATTGTGTTGTGTGAACAGATCTCTTGTCTCCTCAGATTTCTGAGGTGTGGAAGTGTAGTACTATTCTCCGAGAGAACTTTCACTTGAACTACCATGGCAGCATTCTATGAAATCCTGGATTTTGTAGTTTGGTGAGACCCTCTAGATGATAATTCTAAATACGACTTCCTCAACTGTAAATCTCAGGGTCCCATAGAATGGAACTCTGCTGGTTAAAGTCAAATCATATCGTTTGATAGTTATGTGAAAATGTCCCGAGTTCCTTGGCAAGATGGTAAAAAAGATCAATTTGATAAATGGGAACATTCAAGCTTGTTTCCACTTAATAAACTGTAATCTGCATTTACTATGTTTTAGCTGAAGCAGAACGAAAACAACTAAACAACCAAACAAGGCAACTCCAAAACAGCCCATCTTCAATACATGCAGTATCAGCTGAGGTGTGCATCTGTAGTGTTTTCCTTCCTGAGTGTAGTCCCATCACAGTCATTTGGATTAATGGGCCCTTTGAGGGAACTGCAGGACCCTGGCATGCTTCCAGGTGTAGTTCGTTGCCCAACCCACTGCATTAGAAATCACTTTTTAATGCAGTGCTTAAAGATATGCAACTCATGTAATGAACAGTTCCACTTACATCACATGTCATTTGGACACATCTTTTTTATCATTAATGGGGCTACTCTGAAGCACAATTATGAGGAAGACAACAGTCATTAATGACAGTAGGAACCAAAGCAAGACAGGCATTAGTAACTCATGTTGACAGAAATAATGATTGCTGTGATTTTTTTAAAAGAATGAACTATTTTATAAAAATGGGTCACTAATATAATTTTCTCCATCAGTATCATTCTTTTTCCATTTTACTTTGAGGTACAGTTCTGCTGACAGAATGAGAGAATGCTGTGATAATTTAGAACATACCAGCCTGATTGGGCCAAATTTAAATTATACTTACTTTTAACTTTTATCCCTTTTCTAGTTTATTAGCTGTAATATATACATTTTAAGAATCTTACTTTTAAGTTGTCTTGAACAGGAACCTTACTAAAAAAATGAATTCTCCAGAGATTTCTTTAACCGATTTTTGGTTTCCTCCAACTCTGGCTGATTTGTTTTCCTGGCATGACTCACTATTTCCCAAGAACTACTATGAGTCTTCAGAATCTTTTAATAGATTATCAACAATGGCGAGATTCCACTTTTAAATGAATTATAAAGTTATCATTTAAGACTATCCCTCACAAATTAAAAAGACTTGTGTATAACCTGAATTCATGCTTTTTGGTCAGTGTAACTGCTCATCTTGGGGTGGAATGTGAAACATCATGGAAGTAGATAGAAGTGCAGTTCTTTTTTTTTTAATTTTTGGAGGGGTATGAACACAATATCAAGAATTATGAAAGCCTCCTGTTATCAAGGCTTTCACTAAACCAACCTTTGTGTAAGGCAGACTTAAGTTAATGTGGTGCAGCTGGCTGGGAGTCAGCTGCATTAAGATCACTACTGACCGAAAGGTCATGAGTTCGAAAACAGCCCCGGTTGGAGTGAGCTTCTGACCAATTTGTATAGCTTGCTGTCAACCTTTGCAGCCCAAAAGACAGTTGCATTTGTCAAGTAGGAAATTTAGATACTGCTTATGCGGGGAGGCTAATTTACGATGCCATTAAAAAAATCTTCAGCAAGCATGCAAAGAATTAGGAAGTACTTCATCAGTGTCACAAATGGATGATGAAGCGACAGCTCCCCTGGTGGCCAGAATACCCTCATGAAAAGTTGGAATGTTAAATAGCCTCTGTGTGTCTGTCTATATATGTTGTGTGTCTATGGCATTGAATGTTTGCCAAGTATATGTACATTGTAATCTGCCCTGAGTCCCCTGCAAGGTGAGAAGGGCAGAATATAAATACTGCAAATAAATAAATAAATAAAGTCAGCTCTAGCTTAGAACAGCATTCGATTGGGCCAGTTGATTATTACAGTTGTGGTAATATAGGGCAATTGAGCAGTAAAGTTGCTTTTCATATGCTCCTTTGTGAATAACAGGCAAATCTGTGATTTAACCTGAGTTTGCATGATGCTTAATGAACCTGGAGAAATGCTATGGGTTATATTATACCTGAGACAAAGACATATGGTGGAGCTAGCCAATCTTCTCCTAAAGGACCTCTTGATCACATTATATCCCCTTTCTTTATACACTGATACATTCCTACATTTTCCACCTTGGGCAAATGGTCATTTGCACAGATGGCCTAAATAAACAAATTATGTACATTCCTATTGATGATTCTTGCACTTCCTGGTTTACACAAACCACTTTTGAAATGAAAACCTAGCTGAAACTTTGGAGTCCAGTTCTGGCTTGGAGACAAACAAAGGCTTACACTTGCTGGATATGTTTGAGAAGATGGAAGTCCAAGTCAGCATTTATTTGAATGAGAAAAATTTCCTGCAGGTACATTAAAACTCATATTGGCTAAAAATGTAGGTTTCTAGCCTGATCTTAGTTGTGGTATCCAAGATAAAAAAATGTGTCAGTTTTCTAATGAGTGTGTAATGCTGACAACTTCATTGACTTGATAGGGGATCTAAATGAAGTCACGGGGACTTGCTTTCTGATAAGATCCATGAAACATAACTTTCCCATATAGAAATGGGAACAAGGGAAGGATAGAAAGCCAGAAACCTGCATCTCATCTGCTCATGTGTGAAGGTGGCATATAGAAACTAATGTCCAAACAGTATTCATGGCCCACTTTTACTCCCTTCAAAATATTCTCTCACACACTCAATAATCCAAATATAAAACTTCTCATTTTAATATCTTACAATTCTTTCCTATTTGCAATCATTTTACTTTTTCAATGGAGAAAATTGTCAGGAAAAACGTAAAAGTATTCCAGTGTTTCCAATAAGGTCATCTTTCTTGTTAAGTTTACTCTCATCTTTTTCTGTTATGATTGCCTCAAATGCCATAAGATATTCCTCATGTACATCTGAAAATACATTACCATGGATCGGGTGTGGCGGCTCCCAAAAATAGTACAAAAGGTGGCAATAGGGGCATTGTGTATATGTGTGTGTGGCTGTGTACAGGGTGGAAATTGGCAACAACCATGTTTCTTCAATGCAAAATTGTTGAGTTAATGGTCTGGGAACCTCCATGGATGCAATTCACCTATACAACGGAAGGCATTCCATATGTGGAACCACAGTTCTGAATCTAACCCACTGGCCATGGCTACACAACACCTTAAATCCAGGAACCATGGACACATTGGCTTACCATATGTGACCAGCTGTAGCCCCAGGTAACCTGACTGCTTGCAGTCCGATTGAGAGTAACTAAACACTAAACCAAAGCATTGTAAAATCTGACAAGAAATTTGATAAGGAGTAGCAAAATCTAAAGGATTAATTGGAACTATCAAAAGGGGCACCTGAGAGAGATGATGGTGCTACATGATGCTTGGTTAGTATTTTCTTGTATGTTTATGAAGGCTACTTAAAGTTGCTTATGGTCCTAAATATTCAATTTGAATAAGATGTAACAAAAATAGCACTTCCAGTTTGCTTTTAATTGCATGGTATTTTAGTACAGCCTACCATAACTTTGGTATGTTATATGGCCTATTATAAAGAGAACCACCTGCATAGAAATTTAGTTGTAGGTATCATGCTAGAAAACTAAAGTTTTCTACATATACTCTTATTTTATTATCTGGTCAAAATATGGTTGGATGAAAAACTGATTATAAACATTATTTGTAAGCCTTCCTCCTGTATGATTTTGTTTTAGAACTAGGTTGGTTAAAATTAACTTGGGCTATGTCTGCTGCATGATGCCATTCAAAGGTGATGGCACCAAGACCTTCCTTCTCTGGGTTTTTCTTGCAGCTCTTGCCACTTTTACCAAGTGAAAAAAAAAATTTCTGAGCATAACATGAAAGGTTTGTTGCAGGTATAGAATCTCAGGATTCATCAGGCCTGGATTAACTATAAATATACGTGGCAGCATCCGGATCCACAATAAGCATTAAAAATGTGATACCTGAGCTTTCAAACATCCCACTTACAGAAGAGTTCGGTCCAATTTGAAATGGGGCAGAGACGTCGAACCCACTCCCACACATTTTGAATGCTACCACATAACTATGGGAGTTGGATAAATACTTGACATTGCAGTTGGAAATTATATATGCACAACATGACAAGAAAGTTTTCACAAAACTTGAAGCTTTGAAAATGTAATATAGAATCCCATACAGAATAAAAAAAATAGTCACTAACACTCTACTGATTGGACAATCTTCTCAATGGCAGAATTACTAGACATTTTGAAGTTACTTTGTTTTCCCCTGTCCATACATAGTAGTGCCTCTCAGACATACTCAACACTGGATTTAACAATGATTAACAAAACACTTAGCTCCTTATCCTCAAATATTTAACAAAGATGGACTGCTCTTCAGATTTTCTACTAACAGTCATTTTACATTTTGGTTCATTATCTTTACATGTCATATAATAAGGGTTTAAATGATTTATTTTTTTCTCCCAGATGCGCTGTGGTTGCAGTGTTGGAAGTCTCTCTCCAAAGTTTGCTAAATGAACTACAGTTTATTCAGCCTTTTCCAAAGGAAGAAGACCGGGGGTTCAAGTTTTTCAAACACTTTAGGAACGGTGCTGCAAAGTAAATAAAACAAATTTGAATTAGGCCAAACAAATTGTTCTCTAAATAACAAAACCCGCTGAAAGACTACCATATAATAACACCAAGAAGTCTGGCCATAACACAAACCTGTTTTTACTTTGCTTTTGTACAGAACAGATAAAGAAATAAGATTCACAAGTTTTCTAAAATAAGTTTTTTTAACCATGATGATGTTTAAGTTTAATAAGACACATCATTATTTTAAACTATTTATTTTAAACTGTGCTTCGTTCCAGTTGCATAACTCAGTACAATCCACAAAACTCAAGTGCTCAGAATGCTATTGTGGGTAAAGTGTGTAGCTGTGCTGTATGCTACTGGTCCCTACACAGTTTTTTATTATATGCTGTGTGAAAAATCATACAGTCACCTACTAGTCAAAAACAAATTTGCTTTGTGAAGACCATATGTAGTTGCCATTGATGGTTGAAAAGGATAAGAAACACAACTTCCCACATCCATATTATTACATCTAATTCATGCACTATGAACATGGAGAAATGTCTATTGATGGTATGATTGCAGGACTAGTTGACAATGGAGCAAGTACTGTAAAACAGTGCAAGGTGATATTTTCCATGTATAATACTACTAATAATGATAAAAAGAAACATTTCCCCATGATTCTTTTTTAAAAGTATATGAACATGGATAATCACCTAGATGAAGATAACGATGTTAATGCAATTGATTTGGTAGGAATAGATGACAAAATGGGTGGTTACTAATAAAACATGGGTATCTATATTAAAATTAAACTACAGAAATTGAAGTACATTTGTTTCTTTAAAAAATGAAGTTTTGCACCTTCTGATTTAGGATTAATATATTCTGGTGCTGGAAAAGGGGTGAGGGTCAAATAATGGAATTGAAGGGATGTCTTTACCCCTTTGGACTCTCTGCGGAATGGCCCCTGAGAAAATGGCTAAGAAAAGGTTCAACAGGAATGCCAAATTTCTGCTGAATAGGTTAAAAGAGTGAGGAAGCCTCTTCGGCAGCCATCCATGCGCAGAAGGCCCGCATAACATTTCTGCTCAATAGGGCCCTAAATAAAGACAAAAGAAACAGAGGAATCTAATTGTAACTTGAGGAGAAATTTTGAGTTCATGTCCAAAACTATGAGGACACTAATTTCAACATTAATTTGATGTCCCTCTGGACACCATAGTGGAGTTACATTATTACACAATGTTAAGCCATACTCCTCTTCTGTACATAAGCATAACAACAAACTCTTTTCATACTTATTCTATATATGCAAATTAATGAATAAGAGAGGAAATGTAGTACACTAGAATGCTGGTTACTCAAACTTGTGAAAGAATGTAGACAACATAGTTATCTACTCAAAATTTTCCATACTGAAGCAAAAAACCAAAAGAAAACTTATATACATAATATTTCGATTTTACTTTAATTGGGATGTATTTTACCTTGACATTCAAAAGAAAATATTGGTGGATTGGTTTTTACTTGCACTCCAAATCCATCTTACTTTAAGCCTCTGGATTCTAATGTGTTTTAACAAGATTTAATCTATGTAAATGAATTTGTGGTGGGATGGGGTATTTTCTCCAGTGTTAGTGGGTTCTTTTAAAATGTAAAAGGCAGACTGTGAGATAGATGAGACTTACCTCTACTAGCAGATGCCAATGAGCAATGGGCTTTCGAGGGTACGAGAGCATTTCGTTCCAGTGGTCTCGCCCAAGGCTGTCTGCATCGTTGCCTACTTGACAAACTCCAATGACCTCATTGTGACCTACACTGTGAAAAGGTTCAATAATATTTATTTCTTAAAATTTTACATTCAAGAAACATATAATCCAAAAATTCTCCAAGGGAAGCAAAAAATGTAGGGGATACATGGACTGGGATACATGGCAGTGAGGACTCAGATAACCCAGTTGAAAGCATTTATTGTGCATTATTCTGCCTTGATATTCTGGGTTATGTATTTGGCTGTGTGGAAGGGTCCTAGGTTACTAGTTCCACAGAGAGAGGGGGGGGGGGGAGTCGACAATAGCTCAAAGCTGAGGCCTTGCTTGCTTCTTTTTGGAGGTGGGTGCATGGCACACCTTTTGCCTTTCCTCCCCCCTCCCCCCAGCATTTTAACAGTATCTCTTCTAGGAACTACAAGCCTATTTTGTTTGTGTTGCTTGCTACAACCAACACAACATTTTTAGGCAGGTACAATTCTTTTTTATTTCATTATGAGGATATCACAATCTTCTAGGGCTACTACCTGTGCCTATTTTGTGCGGGTTAGTTGCTACAACCCACACAAACAGTTGTTTCAGCCAGGAACAACAAACTACTGTCGTGCTATCTGTGTGCTTTTAGCCAGTTGTTTTACCCAGGTCAAAGCACTGAGTCCAAAATCCTTTTGAGGGGAGACAAACTATAAAGATTCCATGTGTTTTGGGAGAACTTGATGTTAATTATGCTTATTAATATTATTATTATTATGTTCAAACTTACTATACCGCCACTCCCCGAGGGCTCAGAGCGGTTTACAGTTTGACATGAAAATACATAGCATACAAACAGAACAAACAACATCAACAGGGGAATGACTACATCTAACAGGGAAGGGGAAGCCAGGCTCGTGACCACATGGGTCACGAGTGTTTAAAGAAAATAACAGTGTTTAAAGAAAAGACATCAGTTCTGTCCATTTTTGCATCTGATATTTGTGGTTTGAAAAAACCATTTAACACCACTTTAACTGCCATGACTCAAAAATGCTATGGATTTCTGGGAGTTCTAGTTTTACAGGCTCTTCTGTATCAATCTTGTGAAGTGGCCGTGGAATCCCAGGAATCACATGATATTATATAGTACTGTTGTGCTGCCTCAAGTCTTAGGTGGAGAAAAGGGGTTATGGCCCTAATTCTGTAGTAGACCTGTAGATTCCTAGGAAATACCTCTCTAGGAATCTCTTTCACCATAAATAACTCTGTGGACCACATTTGTTGTTCTCAGATAAAAAATTATTTACTTTCCCACTTTCACAGGGGTTCTATGGGGAGACTTTTGGGTTTCTTTCAAATGAGATTTTGTTTCAAGAAACATTAAGAATTTATTAAAAATCTGTAGATGGCCCAAACATTCTGAGACTTCATGGGCTTGCTTGCAGTGGAAAATGTGTCTTATCCTCCAAGTGTGGACCCAATCCGACCTCACTCAATTCCAGGCAGCCATAGCAGTTAAAAAAGATTTAAGCTGTTTTGATTTTTTTAAAAATTACCCATTATGCATGTTTTTTGAAAACTACAGTTTCTTCATCTAATTTTTAAAACTTGTGCAAGGGAAACTGTGGGGTGGGTGAAGGCACCATACAGAGTATGTTATGGTCTCACAGTCATCATGCTGCCCTCAGCAATTAAGAGAGGGTATACAGACTATCTAATTTCATATAAATTATCTCAATCAAATCAGTTCAAATACAGGGTACCAAAGTATTACATCCATGTTGAATATATACGTTGAGATTCCCTTATCTGAAATTCCAAACCCCAAAATACTCTATAGCATGTACATGTAACCAAAGTAAATTTCACATTTAAATCTGGGCCCCTTCTCCAAGATATCTCATTATGTATGAACATGAACATACAGGTATTCCAAAACCTGGAAAAAATCCAAAATACTTCAGCTCTCAAACATTTTAGATATGGGATAATCAAATGAATATTCTAATTTGTTCAAAAGCCGGCACTGACTTTGTTGTGGCTTTTGGTCGGTCTAATGAAGGTCTTGCTTCAACATGGACTTTGATGTTAATGTTGCTTACTCCCTAGCAGTGAATGCTTTCAGTATTTTCTCTCCTGTCCAAGGCTGATTGTGGCAGTGTGAAACGCAGCGAAATTGTTTCAACTTAGTCAAGTCAGTGGTGTGTATGTTTGTTTGGGATTCATTATTCCTCCTCCTCTTTGGCAATCCTCTTTGCCAAACAACTCTGGAAGTCTAGGCATGAGCTGGCTAACAGAGCTGGTTGACAAAGGGGCTCACTGCTGGTCTCCTTCCTCCCATGGCTTTAGGAAAGGTAGAGGAACAGCAAGACTTGCCAACAACTGCCCTCTCTCTCATGTATCTTTCTCCTTTCCTTTTTTGTATCCCCTTTGCGGACTAACAGTAGGTAGCAAACCCATGAGTAAGCAAATTCTCAAATTCCAAACCCGCAAATGCTGAGGGTTAATTGTATTATCACTCGATTAAAATATTATCTCTTCATCTTTAATAGATCTCCAGATATCTCACCGGTCATAATCCATAACAGCTATAGACAGGCTAGTTTGATCAATATTTTCTGGAGGGACATCAAAGACTATGGCTTCATTGTAAACAGGATTGAGGGTATTCCTCTTGGTGGAAGTCTTCCTCTTCTTCAGTCGCCTCCCTTCACACATTAGTGAGACCTTCACATAGGGATCTGTATGAAGAGTAAACAAACAAGCACAACATAGCTTCTATCAAAATATCTAGGCAAAAAAAGACAGACATTCCCATCGATCTTTGCTTGTCTACATTTTATTTTAAATTTTCCTCATCTGTATCACCACTAGTGGTGATACATTACAGAATAATGCTTAACTTTTCTGCTCTCCTGCCACCATCCATGATAGATACCATAATTACAGCTTTCCCTATTTCTGTATATTTAGCTATTTGTTTTATTTTATCCTGCTCTATATAATTCAATCGAAGGCCTGTGTATAATCGCATCTCTTTATAGACAGTAAAATGATTTAAGTAGGCTATACGCTTATTAAACAATTGAACAAGCCAAAACAGGTCAAGACCAGTTTGAATAAAATCATTTAAAAATAAAAACTAATGTTTTTGCTTGGCACTGGAAGGATGTCAGTGTTGGTCCCAAATGGGACACCTGGGAGAGGGCATTCCAGAATTAAGGAGCCACAGATGCTCTCACATAATAAATTATCACCTATGGGGAAACACAGATGAGAGTTCCTCCTGCAGACCTCATGCTATATATACCTGGGAATTCAAAATACTCCAAAAATTGAAATGTTTTGTTACTGGCTGTCTACTTCTGCCTCTGATGAAAGTGGAGTGTAGGCACACACCCAGTGCCTGCTGAACCTTGATGAGGGAGGGAAAGGGGGATGTGGGGGGAGGACTCACACAAGGTCCTGTATAGAGCAGCCATCTGCACCCACCTTCTATGTAGTCAATGATAGCATGTGGCTGGATGGGCGTTCTTCAAAAACCATGATGGTGAACCTAGAATGAGCCCATTGGCCACTTTCTGATTCCAGCTGAGTGGGAATGAGAAAGCCCTGAGGGAGGGTCTTCCCAGCTACTTTGCTAATGGGGTAATGGAGTAGAAAATGTGTAGACAGGCAGGAGCACTGTGGCAGCTACTTTTTACAGGGTTCTTGTATAAAGAGTGACTTTCTCTCTTCCCTTTGTTCTCTTTCCTGCATCAAGGCTTCTAAAGGAAAACTCAAATGTGACTAGCCCTCTTACGCCTGATCCCTCATTCAATATGTAAACGCAAAGATGGATATCCCAAAATCTGAAAAGAATACGAAACATGAAAAGCTTTTAGTCCTGTGCATTTTAGATAAAGGAGAAACATTCCTTCACACAATACTAATATTTGGGGCCCATCGAATTCCAAAGAGACAGTGATGCCTAGAATGTGACTGTATCTCCAAGGTATATCAGAAGCATTTCTGTTTGTGCCAATCTAGGTCAAGCCACTAGTTGCCCTCTGTGATTGATTTCTTCTCTTCTTGGGGAAAGAAAAAGAGATTTGACCCACTTGAAGCAGATATTCTAGGAGAAAAACATGTTAAATATTCAAGCTTTACACATGCAAGATATCTTTGGAACATTTTTTCTATTGTGACTCAATGTACTTATTACTTCTTTACAGACACTTAACACCCTTTTCAGTACCTTGAAAGAAGCAGTGAAAATAAGCTGCATTTTTGTAACTAGAAACCCAGCGTGATGTAGTGTGAAAAGAATTTTGCCCTAATACACAGTCCTAATTCCCTGTTCAGCCATCTTTTTTCTCAGTCTTAACTACTCCATATGGTTGATACAACGATCACAAGGGGCTGAGAACTACTTATGCTACTCAGAGTACTTTTGCAGAATATAAATGAAGCGAAAATAAGTAACAGTGTCCCCTCATGTCTTGTGATCACAAGGCTCCTTTGTTTATTTATTTAAAGTGTTTTTTCACACTTCAGCATGCCAGGACATTGAGGCTATAATACACAAATATAAATGTAGTAAAACAACTCAAGCAGTCACCATCTTTCACGATCACTTCAGTTTGAAAGTAACACTGAAATTAAGCACTGATTCCCCCTGGATATTTCTCAAATTACCAATAACCCCGTTATAGGTTTGCCTTTAGGTTGCCATAAATCAGAAATGAATTGAAGGCATGCAAAAACAAAAGATTTATAAAAGGAGGATATATTGAAAACAGAAATAAGAATCCCTACCTGATGCTCCTGTTATATCCATGGCCTTTAAATTTCTTGCTTTTATAATAGTAATGGTTAGTCTACCAGCAGTTGGAAGATAGCAAAGTGAAAACATCAACTCGCCGAGATCTACTTTGTCCTACAAAACAAAATACATTTTAGATAATATTAAAAATGATTTTCTCCAGAGGTCCAAATATCCCTACTTTCTGCCTTTATAGGACATAAAAGTATTATAAACACATTAAAAAGACAATTGTAAGGGTGACATGACACAAGTAAGTACGAAACCAAAGATTAACATAATCTGCTGTAGTCATAAACTGTTGATAAAGTTATATCAAAGTATCTCACTTGTCTTAGCTGTTTCGTGCTACTTCTCTGGGTATAATTAAATTGTCATGGCATAAACAATCAAAATAATTGGTTTTGTTGGTTTTAAAAAATAAATATACTAAAGCAGAACTCTATTTGGGGCTATTATTCTATGACAAAAGAAACCTGAAACAAAACAGTGAACTGAAACATGCATGTTTTCTGGAATCCAATCTCCCATGCTATTTTTGAATTAAATGAATCAAGTTAATTAATAATATATTGTGCAATTCATTCAAGACAGTAATGAGACATGACATGTTAATTATTTTAACCCTGGAGTTCTGTTCGGGTGTACTGTACACTTGTTATGTTCGGGTCAATTTGACCCGAACCTATTAAAATGTTATTTTGAGCCACTGAAAAGTTCTTTTTAATACCTGTTGCATTATTATACTGTGTGTGATCATAGTTGTTCATTATGTAAAAAAAATGGATAAAAAAACTTAATTTTTAAATTTTTGTGATTTATTAATGCAAAACAGCCGTATTGCATTTTACACCAAAGTAAGATACTTGTGCTTTAATAATCAGCTATATCTTTTACAACAACATCAACAACAACTTCAGGTAACTATTAGTACAACTAACTTAAAACCCCTGCTGTTCTGTTAGGAAAAACTTACACTTGTTATGTTCGGGTCATTTTTGACCCGGATGTTATTTTGATGTTATTTTGAGCCACTGAAAAGTTCTTTTGAATACCTGTTGCATTATTATACTGTGTCTGATCATAGTTGTTCATTATCAAAGAAAAATTGAATAAAAAACTTTTTAAATTTTTTTATGTTGATTTATAAAACAGCCTAATTTGCATATTACACCAAAGTAACAAACTTGTGCGTGAATAATCAGCTATATCTTTTACAACAACATCAACAACAACTTCAGGTAACTATTAGTACAACTAACTTAAAACTAAAATAAATTTTAACAGTATAAAAGCATTTTGAAAGAATAATCAGAAAAAATAATCAGAAAAAAATAAAAAAAATCAGTTTTTCCCCCAAAAGGTTTCTGCTAATCTATTTATTCAAAGGCAAAGAAAGAAAAGCACTTTTTCCACACCCCTTTTCCCATCTACATCTTTCCCCTTCTCCAGTTTCCCCCCTTCCCACTGTCTTTCTTCTCCAGAAACCTCCTTTCCACCTCATAGCTGCCTCATTTCCCACCCTCAGCCTATACTCAAGTCAGTAAGTTTTCCCAATTTTTGTCCTAAAATTAGGTGCCTTATATTATATAGGTGTCAGCTTATACTAAAGTATATACTCAAGTTTATATGATATGTGCTTTCTCCCCTGTGTGCGTCCTTTGATGTATATGCAGACTCTCACTCTGACTGAATCTCTTTCCACATTCCATATCAGATATAATAACAGGCATATGAAAACACACAACAGTAAACAATAATGCAGCCAGGATAAGAAAAAAATTGGTACTGGAAGAAAATGCATATGGTTTGTTCTGAAATCATTTGCATAAATGTATCCATCCATTTATGTCCACCTAAAGCAAGTAGATAACTTGATAAACAATAGTAGATGCAATAAGTAGTCTCAAAATAAACTAAAAATCCTTTGTTTTACTCAAAATATGGTATTAGATTAGTATAAAGGCTACCGGGTCATTTTGACCTGAACATAACAAGTGTGTAAAAACTGTAGCGCAAAAAGTAAAGCACCGAAACAAAAAAATTAAGTACCCTTAGTATGAACCCTGTAAATTAGGAAAATAGAAGGAACCACAAGTTTCAAAATCAAAAAAATGAATGAATAAAAAAATATCTAATTTCCAAAACGGGTCAAATTGACCCGAACAGAACACCAGGGTTTTAATACATGATAAAAAAGGAACAAAAATAAAGATACTGAATGAACCTTATTGTACATAAATAGTATCAAAATCACAGTGTGTGGATAAAGACACACAACACTATTCAGAAGAGCCAGAAGGAACATCAGCAGGGAGCTTGGCAGGAAAAGGCAGCGTTTGCTTGCTGTGGGCTGCCTCTGACTTCATTTCCGGGTGCAGAAGACCGGCTCTTTGCAGATTGAGACCCTGACTGAAGGAAAAGTCTGGACTCCCAGCAGAAAGACCTATTTGCCTCCAGAGGCTGGGGACAAAAGGAAGACACCTGCAAGGGTGGGGGTGGCACAAGGGCAAGGGTCTGTCCCTTTGCTTGACTGACCTCAAGTCTGACCATCTGTCTAGTTATTTTTATAAAAGGTTTTTATTTGTCATCTGCTGGCCTGCCCCATATAGGAAGGATGTGTTTTAAGAAGAGGCAGTGAGTTCCCAGATTTGTGGGGCAGCAATTGGGAGTTATACAGGGCAGGGGGAGATGCAGGAGAAGGAGACGGTCTCAGTACCAACAGAATGGGGAGTGAAACAGAGTGCGTATTGCCTCCAAACTGTCTCCTATATCAAATAGCCTTGATAACAAGTGTGACAGCCCCCCTAGGTTGAAAATGCTGCTACCGAATGCCAGGTCAGTAAATGGAAAAACAATTGCCACCCAGGACTTGATTCTGGATAAGCATGCTGACTTGGTTTGTATCACAGAGACCTGGCTGGATGTATCTGGGGCAGGATTAATCTCTCTCAGCTCTGTCCACAAGTATTCTCTGTGCAGCTGCAGGCAAGGCCTGAGGGGTGGGAGGTGGAGTTGCAGTGGTCTATCATGATTCCATCCCCTTGACCAGGTTTCCCACCCCACAGTCAACACCATTTGAGTGCATTTACCTAAATGTGAATAGCCAGGACAGAATAGATATTCTGTTGGTGTACCACCCTTCATCCATTGACTCCTCGATAGAGTCTTGAGGCAGAGAGTGACACAGTACATGCCCACTCTGCTGCTCAACAGTGTCCCTTCCTGAGCTGGCCAGGGTGGTCTCAGGATTGGCTTTGGAGTCTCAGAGGCTAATAGTGCTAGGAGACTTCAGCATTCATGCTGAGACTGCCCTGTCGGGAGTGGCTCAGGACTTCATGGCCTCCATGACAACCATGGGTTTGTCCCAAGTGGTGTCTGGTCCTACCCATGTTGCTGGGCACAATTTGAATCTTGATTTCTGTGCAGGATGGGATGATGGTGATTGTGGTGTGGAGGAACTTGTCACAGTTCTGTTGTCATAGACTGATCATTACCTGATCAGGTTTAGACTTGCTGGGACTTCAAACCTCCGCAAGGAAGGGGGACCTATTAAGATGGTCTACCCCAGGAGGCTTATGGATCCAGGTGGATTCTTCATGGCTCTTGGGGATTTTCCTGTCACCTTGACTGGTGATTCTGTCAAAGTTCTGGCTGATCTCTGGAATGGGGAAATGGCAGGGCAATGGACACAATCATTCCTGAATGTCCCCTCTCATTGAGCAGAGTCAAACGAGCCCTTGTTGGTGGCGATGAAGCAAGTGAGGTAGAGTCTAGAACAGTGGTTCTCAACCTGTGGGTCCCTGGGTGTTTTGGCCTACAACTCGCAGAAATCCCAGCCAGTTTACCAGCTGTTAGGATTTTTGGGAGTTGAACGTCAAAACATCTGGAGACCCACAGGTTGAGAGCCACTGGTCTAGAATGAAATTAGCAGGAGAATTTGAAGCGAATCTGACCAAGGGATAAAGCATATTTGAAGGCAATGGAAGCAACAGAGAAATCATTTTTGCTGCCACTATTGCATCTGTAAGGAACCGTCTAGCTGAACTGTTTTGAGTGGTCAGAGGGCTATTACATACTGGTGCTGAAGGAGAGATTTGCGACCATTCAAAAGCTCACTGTGAAGAATGGCACTTTGCAGATAAAGTCACTCAGCTTCGATCCAACTTGGATGTTGTTATTGATACAGTTCCAATGGATGTAACTCTGGTGCCTGCTTGTCCAGTGTTGCTGAATCTCTTTGCAGCTTTCAATACCATTGACCATGGTATCCTCCTGGGCTATCTTGCTGAGATGGGACTGAGATGCACTGTTTTACAGTGGCTCTGTTCCTTCCCAGAGGGCCATACACAGAAGGTGGTACTTGGCGGCTCCTGTTCGAACCCCTGGCCATTGTCCTGTGAGGTTCCTCAGAGTTCTGATTTGTCCCCATGCTGATTAGCATATACAAGAAACCACTGGGAGATGTCATCCGAGTTTTGGAGTGTAGTGCCACCTATATGCAGATGGCACCCAACTCTACTACTCCTTCCCATTTAAAGCCAAGGAAGCTGTCCTGATCCTAAACCAGTGTCTGACATCAGTAATTGACTGGATGAGAGCAAACAAACTTAAACTTAATCCAGACAAAACAGGTGTTCCTGGTTAGTTGGAAGGTAGATCACGGAATAGGGATCCAGCCAGTGTTGGATGGAGTTACACTCCCTCTGAAGACAGGGGTCTGCAGTTTGGGGGTCCTCCTGGGCTCAGCACTGAATCTGGAGGTCAAGGTATCTGCAGTGGCCAGGAGAACCATTGCACGATTAAAACTTGTGTGCTAACTGCACTTGTTCCTTGAGAAGCCAGATCTGTCCATGGTGGTACATACCTTAGTTACATCCTGTCTGGATAACTGGAATTTGTTCTATATGGGGCTCTGAAGAGTGCATTTGAAGAGTGCTCTGAAACTTGAAATGGTCCAAAGAGCTGTAACCAAGTTGCTGACTGGGGCTGGCTGCAGGGAGCAAACATTCCCCTCTTGCACAGCTCTATTGGCTACCAGTTTGGTTTCTGGGCACAATTCAATGTGCTGGTTATGGCCTTTAAAGCCCTAGCTAGATGGTCCAGGTCCAGGCTATTTGGCTGACTGCATCTCCTTGAACAAACCTGCCCAGGCCCTGAAATCTTCAGGAAAGGCCCTTCTTTCAGTACTGGGTAGGTTTGTTCAAAAGATTTGTATATTTTATATTGTATTGTAAAGCATTTAATGTTAGCTGCTTTTTCTTGTAGAGAAAAAAAGGTGGGATATATATAAACACAACAACAACATTTGAGAGCATGCAGTTTAGCCAGGATGACAATAAATCTAAAGGAAATTATTATAGCAGCTTTGTGAACCAATTTTTCCAACTGTTTGGGGGGTTGGGAAGCCCCAGGAATTTCATAGAGTTTTTCTAGGAAATAAATGGTTCATAGGTGGTTGCCACTGCTTTCCTCTGAAATATATTCTCCAGCCCCTGATATTAATTGGTGGCCACCCATTCAAATGCTAATAAGAGCTACCTTTGTTCAACTTTCAAGCTCAGATGGGATTGGGTGTCTTTAGAGTATTTAGGTGAATGAACTGCTAAAGAAAAGGAAATGTCCATGACACCTTGCCTCTAATTGAAATAATGAGTTGTAGTAAGACAGAGTTGCTATTAATGCTTCAAGCAAATTTACCTGAAAAAAAATTAATTACTGACGAAAGCCTGCCTTATGTAATCAGTTTCAAGTTAATATTCTGGGCTTTACATAATTTGCATCTACAGATTTTGGGTTTTATATTGCAAAAATGAAAACAAGGTAAGGACATAAAATATACTACAAAAAGAACTGGTACACTTAATAATGCAACCATCTATTTCTGAAATCCCTGCAATCCCTGGGAATAATTATAATTCATAGATATTGTAAACATGTAGCATTTTGCTAGAATTGCCTCAGCAAATATGAACTTGTAAATGGGCCAGTTTGGTAATGCCAATGAGAGCCAGCATGTTGGACTGAGTTATCTGAGTGTTGGGCTAGGACTGGAGACCACGATTCAAATCCCTACTTAGAAATCGAAACCATTGTCTTGTCCCCAGATAAAGGAACCACAGTGCTTGCATCGCAGAATAGAATCACTGAGTTGGGAGAGACCTTGTGGGCCATCCAGTCTAACCCCCTGCCAAGAAGCAGGAAAATCACATTCAAAGCATCCCTGACAGATGGCCATCCAGCCTCTGTTTAAAAGCATTCAAAGAAGGAGCCTCCACCACACTCTGGGGCAGTGAGTTCCACTGCTGAAAAGCTTTCAGACACTATAACTTGGATGCTACAGTGTCTGCCTCAATTACAACAGTTTAATGAATCCAGGAAAAACTGAATGGCTCATGCCCTGGGAAAGCCTAGGTATGTAATGATTGAAAATTAAACACACAAATACAAACATTCTAGATAAATACATTTAAAAACTGCTAAAGTGAAAAACATAAATTCAAGACTTATGCATTCACTTAAAAATCTTGAAAATCCATAAAGCTTCATCCATTTGTGATACACACAGGAACTCAGAACTATTTCTGATGTACAGTACAATATAAATTATGCCGTAGGCAATATGTTGTCAGCTCAAAAAACATGTGGTGCACCTATGCTCAAAAGCCAGTTTTACAAATCAATCAGAAGCTGCATCCGTGTCTTTAGAGACTTACCCACTGGTTTTGGTATACACAACTTAAGTCTATGATTACTCCTAGCATACTTTAATAAAACTGATAGACAAAGGAATTACTTGTTTGAGAGCATCAGCAAATCTCATAAGACATACTGAGAATTTTTCATATGGCCTACAGCTACTCTACTGCACAGAATTTGAAGGAGCTTACAACATGTGGTGAGTTCTTTGGAAGCACTGAAAAACAACTGAAATATAGTTAAGTGGGCCAAACTGTTAATGATTTGCAGTAGTGTTAATAAAATAAGAATGGCATCTCAATAATTTAGTGTGTGCGCACGCACACATGCACACATCTCCAATTAGATTCTTAAAAGCCCATTTTCACAATGGGTGCAATCAAGTCAGAGTACCCTTTCAAATCCAGCTACCAGCCTACATACATTAAATAAGCCACCATTGTACATGTACGCTGTGCACAATCAAAGTGTCTTTGCCTGTGTGCTATCTTACAATCACACAAAAAATGGAAGGTGCCAGGGAGAGCAGGGTCAGACCAATATTTCATACCTGGAGATTATGGGTTTACATGGGAGAATGTAACAATTTTCTGGTGGTAGAGTGCTGGGTTTAAAGGAACTGTCCCAATTTAGCAGAGACAGTGCAAATTAACCTTTTGTCATCCCACTTTTTCAGCTGTTTTAAAATTTTCACTTTTGTCTTCAGTTTATCTCAGTTACTGGAAACTGAGTTCAAAGTGCAAAAGCAGTTTGAACTCAATTAACTCATAAGCAGGGCGGGCATGTACCCAGGGGGGAGGGCCTTGGGGGCTGAAGCCCCCCCCCCCCCAAATTATCAGGGTGGTCCGTGAGAAGGCCTTACTGGTACATTATTTAAACTGTTATGTGTATTCATATCATGATCTGATCACCATGCTCAATATATCCCATATGCATGAGGGGGGGGGGATTGGGATAACAATACAAAAGGTTTGCTCTCTCACCCAGGCTCAGCCCCCCCCAAATCAAAATCCTGGTTACGTCCCTGCAGCAGGGAGTGGAAACATGGGAGTTGAGTGAGGCCCGCCTCGACACCATGAGACAGAGAGCCTTTTCCATTGCGGCCCCTGTTCTTTGGAACTTGATGCCGGCGGATCAGAGAGCTATCCGGGACATGCCCCAGTTCCTGACCGCATTGAAGACCTGGCTCTTCCGAAAGGCTTACGGCTAAGGACACCCTCCAGACTTAGCCTGAGTTACTGGAACTATTTTAATTAATTTTCCTATTCTTTTAGCTTTTAACTATTGAACTCTTTTTATGTGTTTTATGTGTAAGTCGCCTGGAGCACTGACGTGGAGGGCGACTCATAAATAATAAAATCAATCAACCAACCAATCAATCCTTCCCAGTAAGCTCAGGACAAAGCAAACTGCTGATAAATATGTACCATAGATTAGAAATGACACATAAGAGATAGAGGATTCTATTTGTCTCCAGTTTAGTTGTGTCAATGAAAGCATTAAAGAGCACTAGATTTTATTTTAAGACAGTCACAGATAGATGTCTTTGGATGACAGCACCTATCAATCCTATCTTATGGAGATTGTGGTGAAGGTTGGTGGGGGTTGCAGTCCACCTACATTTGGAGAGCTGCAAATTGCCCATACCACCTTTAGAAAAGTCTTGTTTAAATGATATATTTTTAAAAGGCTGCAAGCACCAGCAAAACATGATAAGGGATGGAAAACAAGGGAGATAAAGCAAGGCATTAAGAGAACTTCCGAAGTCCCTGTACTGTCCACACATTCCCCAACGAAAAACTTCAGTCATGGACCGTAGTCTATTCACAAATGCAACTCTGAATCCAACATTTTACCAACAGATGAGAGATAATGGGTCTTTTGGAAGTGAAAAATGATTTGACGGAGGGAGGAAGATTGCAGAACTGTTAAATAGATTCTTTGTCTCAGCTTTCATGATGGAAGCCACTTACGTCTTCCATACTCTCCAGCTGTCCCAATTTGGCAGGGACAGTCCTGATTAATCCTGCAGTAGGATCAGGCAAAAGGAAATTGCTACAGCTTCTAGTATATAATAATAATAATAATCCTATAACAGTCCTAAACACTTGGGAAGTGTTTGAATTGTGATTTTGTGATATGAAATCCAGCATATCTATCTCGTTTGCTGTGCCATACTGTGTTTTTGAGTCAGTAAAATAATAATAATAGCTCTGCAATTTAAAACTGTGTCACAGAGAGAGTTATGATGCTTACGCAACTTACACAAAAGTACTGGATAAGAGTTTTGATTCTTAAATTTCTGGTGTTGGCGCTGCCCACATTTCTTAATATCAAGTCATATGCATGAATCTTATGAAATAGATCCAACATACAACACTGATACAACTTTTTGCACATCCCTACTATTCACCAACTATCCATCCAGTTAAAGATAGATAATGGATACTTGTCTTCAAATATTTTCCGTTCCCCTCAAAACACAATCTGTTTTTGTAACTTCCTATTTGTCGGAATCTTACTTCAAAGACATTTATGGCAGAAATCTCCTTGGCAGCAGATTTAATATGCTTCCTTGTGCTCATGTCTTTAAAAGGACAGTGAGTGAAGCCCATTTTCATATCTCTCCTTGCAGACTTGAAGTTAACACTGTGTTTCAGAAGTTTTTACAACCTGAGACAATGTGTCAGTTGCCTTTGAAATGCTAAATAGGATATTCTCTTGCAGAAATGATGTTTTTAGGATGGTTGTATTTTTGAGAAATAAATTTAAATTGGACCATACAAGACTTTGTACAGTAGTTAAAGTGAGTGGCAAAACGAAAGAGGGAAACAATAAGCGAAATTTCAGGCAGATAATAGCAGGTTTCAATAACAGTTATGCAATCTCTTGGAACAAAGAATCTCTCCTTACTTTCATGAATAATAAAACCTTTGAAATTTTAGGCAATAATATGGGTAAAAATGCAAAGTCTCTATTATGGCTAGGTGCTTGTTATCTGGATCCATGGCTGCATACTATATGTTTCTTGGTCACACCAGGACCATACTATGCTGCAAAGTAAAGAGATGAATATCTGTAGGAGGATCACATGGTGTGTCAACTCTATGAACAGTCACTCGAAAGCTTCTCTAGCTATCTATTTCACACACACACCACAATTATGATTTTTTTGGGAGGGGGAGGGGAGAATCTAATGAACACTTTTAACTATACAGATGTTAACAGAAAAATGAACACTAAAATTAACCATGGTTTAATTTTTCTTATATATGACTTCATTAACATAAATGGTTGAATATTAGGATTTTTTAAAATAAAAAAGACAGAACTATTCAGACTGATCGGACTATTCAGACAGGTTATCTTAACAAATAGAATGAAACTGACCATAAAGAAGCAGATAAGTAAGATGTGGAGAAAAATGTTGAAAAGGCTTATACATTCCTGTTCAAGAACTCAATTCTAAAAGGTTTGTGAAGAAACGAATAAGATGTGAAGAGAAATGTTGAAAATGTGTATACATTTCTGTTCAGAAAGGACTAAGTTAACCAAACAAAAGAGGGGAAATGCCTTTTCAGTCAGAAGAGAGTGATATTTGTTCTGGCTGTTTGGTTATTAAATTGTAACTATCAGTGAGAATAAAATTAGAAAGGTTGGTTGCAGGTACTTCTCTTGAAAGGAGGAGTCCACATTGATTAAACTTGATTAGTTATTTTTCCTCTCTCCAAAACTCTGAGGAAATATATTGATGTGAAAAGTCTAAAATGGAGTGGTGGAATACTAGGCGTAATTAATGTGGTTGGTTAAGAGTCTGGCTGAAGATTTGATAAAAGACAACCCAATAGGCAGTTTCATCTGGAAGATGGGAGTCAGTTATTCAGTAAAGACTACAAAGGACTGAAGGATTTGAGGTCTGGAAAAGGCAGTAATGACATAGCAGCCACATGAAGATTGAGAAAGCTGAAGAATATCTGCAGATGAAAATTCAGCCTTGTGAAGAGTGGAAACTCCTGTAGCACTTCTGAGGAAGCTACTAGACTGGAGCAAAGACCTCAAAGAGAAGAACTGCTGTGAGGTTCCACTTAAACAACAGTTTGTCTGAAGAAAAATGGTATAGGGGAAGCCACAGTATGCACCTCGATCTTGAATGACATCTTTGCTTTATGGAAGACCTACTTCTGGTAGAGAAGAAAACCGCAACAAATATATTTTGATCAACACAGACGCCAACACATTTTGGATTTTCATTCATTATGTTTTTGTAATGACTGTCATGATAAGGCCTTGCAATTCAAATGTTTATTACATCATTAGCGAAGTCTTTTTGAGTGCAGCACTTTCTCTTTCCCCTTTCAATATGGGAGTAGTGTGATAAGTATTAAAATCCTACCAGCATCTCAGATGCCAAATTATTTGTGAAAGTTTTACCGTCCAGTGCATACTTATTAACCACATCTGCAAAATGGATATGATGGCGAAAAATAAAATGATGGCCAAGATCAGCAGACACAGCTATGAAAAATGTAGCTGTTGTTAATAATATATATAGAAGATCCAACCAGTCAATGCTTCAGGAAATAAAG
The DNA here is from genome assembly GCA_030556195.1 of Anolis apletophallus. Classification (NCBI taxonomy): domain Eukaryota; kingdom Metazoa; phylum Chordata; class Lepidosauria; order Squamata; family Anolidae; genus Anolis; species Anolis apletophallus. The sequence goes on along the minus strand of JARBWK010000002.1, from coordinate 81,734,851 downwards.
CCCGACTGCTCATTGGAGAGAAGGATAGTAGAGGCAAATGTGAAGTACTTTGGCCACATCATGAGAATAAAGGAAAACTAGGAGAAGACAATGATGCTGGGGAAAATGGAAGGAAAAAGGAAGAGGGGCCCACCAAGGGTAAGATAGATGGTATTGTTGGAAATCAGCCTGTGTTTGTGTTCCAGGATCATGATGCTTCTGATGTGGGAAATGATTGCACTGAGGTGCAAGATGGAGATGGTTTGGTCAATGATTTTCATACAGAGAGGCACCAGTTCAAAGGGTAGTTTCTCATGAGAATGTTCTTGCAGGGAAGATGGCTCTGTGAGCTCTCAAGATTTGGGGTTTGAAAACAATCTGACCCCTGGAAGATTTAATGAGAAGGCTGATAGCAAGCCCGGGGACAGGCGGCTGGAGTTCAGCCTGGATCGGCAATTAACTCAAGAGTTACGTCGCTCCTCCAGGCTTCAAGAGATAAGGGCCAAGGGTGATAGCCGGGGTAAAACAAATCAGTTTCTGAGTGTTGGGATATAAGGTTTAAAGAACACAATAGAACTGAATGGAAATAATCACTGAACAGTTAATTATCACAAACGTGTAGACTTTATATATCGAGTAAATATCATAATGACATCAATGTGAGATGTAGCATACATACAAATAAACATAAGAGTCATAACACGGCCAACACATTCTCAGGAGGAGAGAAAGAATAGTCTCTGAAACCCTAAAGTTGAGATTCAGTCCCTGAAAAAGGACAAGTAAATAAGGGAGCGTCCCCAAATGATAATGTCCACAGGGGCAGAAACAACTCAGTGGTAATGCTCACTGTAGGGTTGTAACTCACACGTGGAGGCCTCCGAGCAGTGAGAGTGGTTGGGGAAGCCGGAGCAGTCCAGTATGCCGTGCCTGTAGTAGTGAACAAACACGGAGCCGGCTGTTCGGGCAGAAAAAGCCGCTGTAGAATCCAGGCAGGCAGGGAACAGTCGCGTATGTAAACAAACCACAAAATGCGGGCCCACTGTACAGTGATTATTTCCATTCAGTTCTATTGTGTTCTTTAGGCTTTGTTTAAACACGGTCCCCACCTGTTATATAGAGGGATATAAGGTTTGCCTTAAGGGCAAACTTGTTAGATCAAGCATCGTTTTAGAAACCTAGGTCTTTTCCATGGAAGTCCTGCCTATAAGATTCCTGTTACGGGGTTTTGTTCATGTTTGGACATTCTGGTGTTGACTGCTGAAATCTGGATATTGTCTTGCATCTTGCTGACTCCTGTTTTGGCTTGAATCTGCCTTTGGATTGCCTTTGCAAACTCTTTGGACATTGTTTTGGATTACTTGGCTTTTGCTGAACTGTTTACCTTTTTGAAACTTCTCTCTAGAAGGAGAAGGAGAGGCGAGTGGCGGGGGAGAGGCGATTGGGGTGACTACTGCTGGCCTCCTGGGTGGGCCGCGTTCGAGCTCGCCGGGCCCTCCAGACTCTGGGGAGCGAATGGAGAAGAGGCGCGCATAGGCCCAGGGGAGCGCCCTGCGGGAGGCGCCGCACCTGGGAGACGACCGGCTGTCTGTCGAGGGAGACCTTCCCCCCGAGAAGGGACCCCCGTTCGGGCGCGAGGCCACAGCTGGAGCTGCAGCAGTGTCATGGTGGAGCCCGCGGAGGGCATTGGGGCACTGGGCTTCCTTGGATCCAATGGAGAGGGCGTTGGCTGGTGGTTTCAAGATGGCGCCGAGCCCACTTCGCTCGGCGTCTCTAGCCCCGCCCCCTGTTCATCCCAGGGGCCCCGGCCACGCCCCCCACTGACTGTACGCTGGAACAGCCGCTACAGCCAGAGTCCCCGCTGGAGGCCCTAGTCATTTCCAGGCTGCTGCTGCCGGGTCCCCCGATGGAGGTGCTTGATGTTTCTGGGGTTCTGGCGAGGGCTCCCGGGGAGAGGCCCCGGCGACGAGCCTGTCGACTGCCAGCGGTCCCCAAAGTTGCGCCTGGACCACAGTCTGTTCCGCCACCCTCTGGTGGTCAGAGGGAGAGTTGCAGTCCAGGTCAGGGCGAAACAAGATTGGGGGCGGCTAATACAGGGAGGGAGCGCCTGCTCTTAGGGGACCCAAACCCTGGAGGCGCCTTGCAGCAGAAGCCACACAGCCATCGGAGGAAGCGGCGCCGGAAGCCAAGGAACAGCAGATCCCCTCCCCCTGGGTCTACCAGGGACCAGCAACGTGGATCGCCCCCCCTCCCCCGTCGAGGCCGCCGACCCCCTGGACCCATCACATTTTTTGCTAACTACTTGCGAGAGAGGAGGCGCACCTCACTCGAGCCCAGGTTCAGGAGATCGTTTCATCCCAGAACTTTTTGGAGCTCGAGTTCTAAGCGGCGTGAGCTCCACCGGACATGTCCGAGGTCGGAGAAAGACACTCCTTTAGCAGGTCTGATTCCTCCTGTCAGACCTTTGGACAAAGGAAGCCATGCCACCCGACTCTCCTGTGGCCAGTTACGAGAGATCTCCTTGAGACCTCCCATGCTTCCTTCTTTTGATGGCAAAGTGGTGTCTGCTAGGTCCATCTGAGCACCCCTTGCCACATTCGAGCTCTACCTCTGTCCTTCTCTCTTCCTCCCCCTTCCTCTCCCTTCCTTTCTCCCTTCTTTCTTTCTTTGATGTTGTAGTGTTTGTTTGTTGCCTATTGTTTTGTTATCCAGACTTGTGAACCGCTCCGAGCCCTCGGGGAGTGGCGGTGATAGAAGTTTGAATAAATAATAATATTAATAATATTTTCTTAAAACATTTATTTTAACTGGCTATTTTATTAAATTTCAATAAAAAAAGGATTGTTTCCTGCTCAATGTGTGGGTTGATTAAAGTCAGAGGGCTTTTCCTGTCCTGGAGTGAAGCAAGTATCCTTGAAGTGACTGGCTTGACTCTGAAGGAGCTGGGGGAGGTGACGGCTGACAGGGAGCTCTGGTGTGGGATGGTCCATGAGGTCATGAAGAGTCGAAAGTGATTGAACGAATGAACAACAACTTTCTCTCTCTCCCTCTCCCTCTCCCCCCTCTCTAATTTATTACCCACCTTTCCTTTCAGCTTGTGGCAGGACACAACATAGTCAAATAAATTTATAAAAACATATATTAAAAATACTTAAAGTATAATCATAAAATTATTGACAATGGACAGGCCTCGGACTGGGACTCTGGATGCTGAAATGGATTTGGATGTAGTTGTACTGTTGTTTATAATGTTTTAATGGATATTCTATAATTTAATGTTTTAACTAATGTTTAACTTGTGATTATATTGCTCTTGTCTGTTTTGGTGGTGGCAATGAATGGCTGTAGGTTGTAAGCCGCCCTGAGTCGTTTTCTCCCCCCCCCCCCCCAGGGGGGAGGGTTTTTTTAAAAAAAAGAAGGACAGGATATACATATTTGAGATATATACATGTACATACACATACTAAAATACATGAAACAAGAGTTAAAATGCAATAAAAAGATTATGATTTTAAAATTCATACTTTAAATTGACTGGATAGGCCTGCTGGAAGAGATAGGCCTTCTGTTGATTCAACAGCTCATTTAGCTGTCCAATCAACTGGCAGGTCATTCCACTATCTTGGGGTGGCAGAAGATGAAAAGGACCTCTGGGCGTCAGTCGCCTGTCAGGTTCTGGCAGGATGGAGTAGATGCCACCCAGAGTACCTAACTGTGAAGGGCAGATTGTATGGGATAAGGTGATCCTGGAGGTAAGCTGCATCCAAACCATGTAGGGTGTTAAAGGTCAAAATCAACATTTTGTACTTTGCCTGGAAACTAACTGGCAACCAGTGGAGTGATTTTAATATGGGCATAATATGCTCACGCCTAGATATTTCTGTAACTAGTCCAAATGTTTTGTTTTGAGCTAAATTGAGTTTTTGCACTTGGTACTGAGGTAGGCCGAGGTAAGGCACACTGCAGAAGTCCAACCCTGAAGTTACCAGCACCTGCTTTATGTACTTCTGCCAATGCTACCTGCTAAAACCTACCTCTTGAGCAGGGTAACAATGAAAGGGGTCTGAAGGCTCTGCATATTGGGGAGGTGGGAAATGAGGACTGCAGCACTTTCTGAGCTATGAGCTATATTGAAATGGGCAGCAGGAGAGGAAAACTTAGTCTTCATAGAATCATAGAATAATAGAGTTGGAAGAGGCCACATGGGTTATCTAGTCCAATCCCTTGCTAAGCAGGAAAAGCACAATCAGAGTACCCTTTGTAGGGAAAAGGGCGGGGTAGAAATGAATGAAATAAATAAATACCCCTGACAGGTGGCCATCCAGCCTCTGTTTAAAAGCTTCCAAGGAAGGTAAAACTACATCTCTCAACTGTCTGATGACAAGGAGAGTGAGGTAATCATCTTCTCTCAAGATCCTGATCTGCAGCACATTGGAGACCCTTCAGCTGAAGTACTACTGCCTTAGGAAAAAGGTTTTTGGGTTCACATTTAGTCATTAACAACTGTAAACATGAAACCCAATAGTTACAAGAACATAAGCCCCAACTTAGAATCTTATAAATACTGAGCAGGGTGCCTGCCATTATGACCAATGCCATTATTACCTTTATTCATATATTGCCTTCCCTCAAAACCCAAGATGCAAGGCAAGAAAAAACATAAAAGTTATATTAAGTGTTGATAAATAAGTGCTCAAGATTGACTCTATATCCAAATATTCCACCTCAAATGTTATAACTCTATATTTCAATAAATTCATTTGAAAACGGATGACCTGGGGAACAGATTTATTCCACAAATCTTTAAGGCGGGGTGTGGGGGTGTGGTGGGGTGAAGGAGAGAACAGTCAGTCTTGATTAAATCCCATCAAAGGAAGTTACATTGACACAGTAACATTGTTATACTTGGGTGAAATATAGGCTGTAGATTCTGCTCTTGACTGTTGTTCATCTTTCCTAAGCTATTTTCCCGAAGAACTCCTTCTGGTGCTATCTTACCAGCTATGATGAATAGGCCTGCCCACTGCTTTCATGCACCATCTATGAGCGTCTACTTCTAATTAGATCATTTTGAAAAAGAAAGAACTGAAACACTTTAGCAACACTATGGACAACGGCGATGACAGCAGTGAATGTTAGAGATGTCCTTTCCAAGCTGCACAATAATCTTTTGTAAAGTGCAGAATGATGTATAATTGGGATTACATAACGTATGCTCCACTGATTCTCTTATTAACCCATCTAGTAAAAGCTTTAAAGAGCTCAAGAAGTAAGGTGCTTTGTAACTGGTCATATTGCTATGTTCTGCTAAAGAGAATAAAAAAAATTAATATGTTTCTTAAAAGGAAATCTTAATAATATGTCACACCATACCCTGCATAGTCCTAGAAATACCAAACATGTGATTGCAATGAAATTCAGGACCCCCATGTCAAGCATCATATTGGCAAACTACCATTCTAAATTAAGACTGTAGCCTTACGGTCTTTTCACAATATCCAGCCCCATTAAAATAAATAGGTTGCTCCTAAGTATGATGTTTCAGACCATATACCTAATCAACTGAAATTCAAGTGCAAAAAAGCAGCAAGCATTGCCATCAAAGCAAAAATATATGAAGCAGTTTTCTAGGAAAGAAGAATTCATAAGACTTTAAGCATAATGAAGTGTCACATTCATTTGATCCACAGAATTAGCCTTGTAAAATAACACACTTTTAATCACAGTCAAGCAATTTCCACCAGGATTTCGTTTCCTTTTAAGCAATAAGCTTCAATGGTCTATAGAGGAAAGAGTTCACTATTTTAAAACAGAGCAGCTAAAATTAAAGAGACTATTAAATTACTAAAGATAACTCAGTGGATAGTTTGGGTTACTGGGTTAAAAGCTGTGAATTTAACTGTAAAAGTTGTACTAAAATATAATCAAGAGAACAAAATATCTCATAAAATAGAAGGTTAAAAATTTATAAAGTAAATGGAGTAAACGTAAGAGTAATTTATTTCCATACAGGAAAGTGGTGGTGTTTTATTGGTCTGAGTAACTGAGTGACAGAGATGGATTTCACAACTTTCTTGTTAGTGAATCCTTGGAATGTAGAGTACTATAGCCACCATTTCTTAACTTCTTATCATTTGAATTGCCTGTAAACCAGCATTGCCATGCCACTGAGGCATTAGCTCCAGTATAGAGATATTCCATTTGATAAAATGCTTGGAAGTAGAGACTGAAGCTCCACAATAATGGGCAAGTACTTATGCAAATGACTATTGTAACATCTTTAATTCAGAGGAAGATGCTGGTAGCACTAGTTTTCATAGAATAAGTGAACTTCATCAGATACCCCAGTAGCGCAGTGGGTTAAACCCTTGTGCTGGCAGGACTGCTGACCAACAGTGGGTTGAGCTCCCTCTGTCAGCTCCAGCTCCCCATGTGGGGCATGAGAGAAACCTCTCACAAGGATGGTCAAACATCAAACATCCGGACGTTCCCTGGGCAACGTCCTTGCAGACAGCCAATTTTCTCACAGTTGCAGTTTCTCATGTCGCTATTGACATGGGGGGGGATCAGATACATAAAGTGAAGTGCTCAGGAAAAAATATTTATACCTGTGAATTAGCAGGTTAAGTATGTGAACAGCAATAGGAATACAAACCATGTGGGTATGGTAATGGGATGTTGATACTTGGGAGAAAAAGTTGGGAGAAAAAATATTGCCTAAAGCCAAAGTGAATAGATCACCACATGATCTATTGTGATGTAATGTGGTGCTGGCTGGCAACTAGAAAGATTTGATTGTACTAAACATTATGAGAAAGAGCTCCATGAAGCTTCCTGCCCTTTTCTGGAATTGTTGCAAGAAGACTGGAAAATCCCACCTCTGTTTTATATAAGCACTGGCGAGTATGGTGTCCAAATCCCAAAATTGTGATTTTTATTTTTTAAAATTTGTCTAAGAAAGGCCAGTCTTCCAAATATGGCTTAAAATTATTTTGTTTTGAAAATGTTGCATGAACACCCCCCATGGGCAAATTTGTTAATTGTTCCTTTTGTGTCGGCAGCAGAGAGTTCCAAAGGCTGCAGATACTTAAAGTGTACTTGTTTGGCTCTGCACATATTCAGACAATCAGGAAACCAACTGCAGACTGCTTATGATCCCTTAATCAATTGGTTACCCTGAACTCTGTGCTTCTCTTACCCTTTCATTGCTGTAATGTACCTTTCCCAGCCATCATGTATCTTTCCTCTTTTCTTCTCTTTCCGGATAGCTGGTTCTCCCATTAGAAAGCCTCTGATCGTTTAAGCTCGCTCTGCTCATTATATTTCTCTCCTGTCACCCTCCCTGTCTCCGAGCAAACTCTCTGGCCTCTTCTGGGGCCTGACTCAACCCAGGGATTCTGAATACTATCTTGCCTACCATGTCATGTGAATTAATTTTAGTAGATGACCAGATGAGAAACAGTTGGATGGTTGGATGCAGAAATAGTATCATCCAGTTTTATATGGGACAGAACTCCTATACCTTTAATCCTAAATAATAATAATAACCTGGTTATGGCTCATGAATGGAACACTGACGAAGGAGACAGAAGGCCTGATTCTTGCAGCCCAGGAGCAAGCCATAAGAACAAGTGCAATTAAGACCGGGATCGAAAAATCAGCTGATGACCCAAAATGCAGACTGTGCAAGGAAGCTGATGCAACCATTGACCATATCCTCAGCTGTTGCAAGAAAATCGTACAGATGGACTACAAACAAAGGCACAAATCTGTGGCCCAAATGATTCACTGGAACTTATGTCACAAGTACCACCTGCCAGCAGTAAAGAATTGGTGGGATCATAAACTTGCGAAGGTAGTGGAAAATGAACATGCAAAAATACTGTGGGACTTTCTAATCCAGACTGGCAAAGTTTTGGAACACAATACCCCAGACATCACGATTGTGGAAAAGAAAAAAAAAGGATTATTGATGTTGCCATACCAGGTGACAGTCACATTGAGGAAAAACTCAGCTGTTATTAGGACCTCAAAATCGATCTGCAAAAGCTCTGGCATAAACCAGCCCAGGTGGTTCCAGCGGTAATCGGCACACTGGGTGCTGTGCCAAAAGATCTCAGCTGGCATTTGGAAACAATAAACATTGACAAAATCACGATCTGTCAAATGCAAAAGACCACCTTACTTGGATCTGCATGCATCATTCAAAAATACATCACACAGTTCTAGAAGCTTGGGAAGTGTTCGACTTGTGATTTTGTGATACGAAGTCCAGCATATATATCTTGTTTGCTGTGACATACTGTTTTTGTGTCAATAATAATAATAATAATAATACTTTATTTATAGTTTGCCCTCTTTCCCTGAGAAACGGGTAATGAAGTAGGACGAGGTACCATAAAACTTTGTCAAGAAGGACAATATTAGTTCTCTCTTACTTTCCAAAGTCTAATTTTCAGCCACAGCTGTCCTCTCCTACTAAAGTGGCAAAAAATATGAAGAAAAAAAGTTCATATGAATATAAACATTTTATCCATTTTCATAATTCCTCAGTTTGTGTACTGAAACCTATGCCTCACCAAAAACAGAACTGCTAAAGTTAACCTTTGCCAAGTTGTATATGGGATTAGAAATACAAAGGAAAAAGAACACATTGAAACTTCGCTGTATAAAACTGCAACTGAGGGCATCACAAAGCACACTTTTAGTGTCTCACAAAAAAGGTAAGAGCTCACTGTGTAATATGTGATGCAAGATCTATTTCTATAAAGATTTAATATGCTAACATCTATTTCCAGCATTTTCTTGTCCTTTCCATCAGTGACTGGTTTAACTCTTACTTACAGATCAAAATGAAGCTAAAACAGGACATATAACTACAGTTAGGTTTGGGTAGGTTTACATTGATATGGCATTTGAGGAACAAAATAAGATGTTGTTTTAGCAATATGTAAATGCACTGTTCAGTCCTGTTCATGGCATATATTGCAATTTTCCCTATACCATCACAAACCTGTATTTTTATACATTTTCAGAAGCTGAGTAAAAGTCAGTCAGTGACCATGGTAGTCCACAGCAACTGATACACTCATACCAGTGACAACAAAGTAGATCTATTATATGAGGCTCTAATGCAAGAGCCAGTGGGTGACATGGGACAGGATGTCCTACCATCTGTTCTCAGGCAGTACTAGAACCACTCCATTTTCCTTTCCCTGTCCCACTTTTAGAACCCCAAATCTACAGCACACATGGTATTTAGGGACTGCTGCTTTATTTAAGTGGGTTGTGACAGGATCTCAGAAAGTCACCATTCCCCAGATAGTTCTTTTTAAAACTCAAATGCCTAGGGAGAAATCTCATGTGAAGACTCGAGGTTATTTCTGGATGATCACTCACCTGAGCATCTTAGGGGAATCAATGCTAAGAGATGGCACACAATGCTTTGGGACTTGGAATGCTATATACTCTTTTGTATAAGCTGCCCTTATATATGAGGGCAGGCTCTGGGACCAAACTTATGAATGTTGCTATGACCTGTGGCTAAGTCGAGGGTGAACTTAGGGAGTGTGTAACAAAATTTCAAAAAAGCATAGAGGGAACATACTTAGGAAGACCTAAAGAGAAGAGGATCTGTTTATTTGAAAAGTTATAGTGTGTGTGTGTGTAAATTGTATTGCCTCCTTCCTCACCATTTCCCCCCATCTGAGCAATGTTTAGTAACAACATGGGGGAGCCTCAAGGATGAACCATTTTGGGTGCTTGAGACGGAGTGGAATTGAGATGGCCACTTTTAATAAGGGCTTGCTGCATAAGCCTCCTGGAGACCATGTTATTAGTGGGAGCTGGTTCCAGGGAGCAGTCAGCCCCCGTTTAAACACCTCCACTGGCTGCCAATAAGTTTCCGGTCCCAATTCAAGGTGCAGGTGATCACCTACAAAGCTCAAAATGGTTCAGGACCTGCCTATCTTCGAGATCACATCTTCCTCTATGAACCAGTATGGATCCTAATATTATCTGGGGAGGCTCTGCTCTCACGCGCTGTCTTAAGCGCGGCTGGTGGGAATGAGGGAAAGGTCAGTCTCTATGGTGGCCCCTCGGCTCTGGAACTCCTTCCCTAAGGAGATCAGATTGGCACCCAGTCTATCCATTTTCCATAAGGACCTTAAAACCTGGATGTTCCGTTGTGCATTTGATTAGGCAGCTCACCAGAAATTGGATCAATCTTGCCATAACTCTTTGCACTTTAGTTGGCCCTCCCACCTGTAATCCTTTTACTGTAAATGCCTAAGGATGTTACCCTCCCAGCTGTGACCTTTAATTGAATTTAAAGCGAATCATGCACTTTCTCTGGCTCTACCTAGGAATGATTGCATAGTCCCTGATCCCCCTGTACTCAGCCACTTAATCTTTCAGTGAGGATACCGTTTTTAATTTGTGTATTATGATCATTATGTTTTTTTTGATGTTGTTGTCATTTTGCTTTTATTGTGTGGGCTTTAATCTGTATTTTCGGGCTTGTCCCTTGTAAGTCGCCCTGAGTCCCTTCGGGGAGATGGTGGCGGGATATAGGAATAAAATTATTATTAATGTGAGAAATTTTAATATGGGCAGACAAGATTTTTCAATTTATTCACAAGCATATATGTTAATTGCTTGGAACTTGCAAAAAAGAACAAAATCAACAACATGATGCAGCTGCAGCAGCAACATTACCGACCCAGAGCTCTTCACTCTCTTTGTGTGAAAGCCATTTATATCACAAAGAAAAGACAATGGAAATATGGTGATATTATAGATCCCATCTACATTGCCATATAATCCAGTTTCTGAATCCAGATTATCTGATTTGAACTGGATTATATGACAGTGTAGATTCATATAATCCAGTTCAAAACAGATAATCTGGATTCGGAAACTGGATTATAAGGCAGTACAGATCCAGCCACAGTCACACATTTCTTGGTGAATGAATAACAAGTGCCTCTGGACCTTGAAAAGGTACTGTCCTTGATGATCTCATGTTTTAAAATGATGCAGTCACAGATTTTCCTCTCCCAGTCCTTCTGTTTCCTCTGCTGTCAAGACCTTCATCTCAACACCCTTTCTGGCTCATCATGTAGCCAGAAAAATCCCCCCCCCAAATAGAACTAATAAATTCAATGTCAAAAAGATATATGAGACAGCTGATTTTAGACTCTTACATTAAACAAGAAATAAATAAAATAAAACAAAACCTAGCTAGTATTCTTGTGTGGTTGCTCTGGTCATGTCTAGCTTGGCCTTGAGCAAAACAGCTGGAGAAAGAACATATGTGGTGATTTTAGCATTATTTTAATGGTTCACTTAACATGTGGCAGGAGAAAGAAAGAAGTGTGTGCACACTTTCTTATTATTTCTTGATACTGCTGCCATTCATAACAAGAATTAAGTAGGTCAATATTTATTACTTTATGGAGTTTCCTGGATTACTTTTGGTATGCTTCATATCATCACTGGACAAAGTATTTCTGCCAATGCATTTCACCACATTTCTGAACTACTAAGATGTCAACTACAGAAGGGAAAGAAGAATTAAGAACTGAAACATATCAAAAGGTAGAATGCTTTGACCACAGGTAAGACAGTGCTCTTTGAGAAAAGAACATCTGCTTGTAATAACTACCAGAGCTCCTCACTTTCCTTTGTTCCAACAGACTGCTTTGTTCTTTTTTTGTAAACCAAAACCCTGTAATTTCTCTTAACACCAACTTGATTGAAGAGGTATTACACATGCCACAGGAGTCTGGTTGGCTAGCGGTTATAGAATTGAACTATGACTTTGCATATCATGATTCAAATTCAAAATTCAGCTTCAGCCACAGAAACTCCCTGGGTGACCCTGGCCATGCCACACACTCTAAGCCTCGGAAAACACTGTTACAGAATCTCCTTAGAGTTGCCAAATGATGGAAACGATCTGAAGGCAAAATCAACATATGTCTCTTAGATGTCTATGTGTCCTGATGGCACTAGATCATATCTGATCTTAGAAACCAAGCATCATCAAACCTGGTTCATACATGGATATGGAACCTCTAAGGAATATTAGGTTTTGTAGGCTATATGAAAATTGTGGGTGAAAAATGCTTGTAACAAAGCAGAATGGAAAAATTCCTTGAAGCTCTATCCTTGAGGAATTGACAAGGAGTTGAGAGTTGTAATGCCTGGAGTGCCACAGTATTACTAACTTTGGTCTCAAGGAAAGACTGTCTAAAAAGAACGGCAAGGGCTATAACCTATCTCAAACAGTACAACGATCCAAATACTTTGATCAAGAAACAAAAATATATGTAGCCCAGAAGCAAGAGATATGCGTCACTCTAATAATAATAATAATAATAGAAAATATTGACAAAAGCTATTACATAAAAACTAGTTTTCTTCCTTAAAAAGAATACTTTGAATTATAATTTTGAGTTATAATTCTCCCTTAGGGTTCTTAAAAAAAATTTTATTACAAAATCAGCCTAACACAAGAGCAGTAAAGCAGCTTCTGATCCAAGTGCTCACTCTATGCTGCTAGAACGGCATAGAAAATCCACATAGCATGTGAACCAACGTGTTAAAGGAGAAACAGGAGTCACTTTTTAGTAGCATTATTAATGATAATATAGTGGACATTGGTATCTTCTGGAAATTGTTTCCAAGATTCCTATAGATACCAAAATCCATGGATGCTCAACTCCCCTTTGTCTACAATAGTACAGTAAAATGGCATTCCTTTACAAAAGGAAAAATTCAAGGTTTGCTTAGATTTTAAAAAATATTTTCAAGCTGTGGACAGTTGGATCCATAGATGCAGAATCTGAAGATATGGAAGGCTGATGATATGCACTCCAATTCTGTATAAGCCCTTATATAGGAAGAGGGAAAGGAGCAGATGACAACTTTTTTTCTAATGAACACACACAGCTTCACAAACATGATGAAAAATGCAATCACATGGAAGATTATGGATTTTCCCCACAGACTCAGGAGGTAAACGTGTGTTCTAGTTCACAAAGGGCAGAACTCATAGAACTGGAAGGGGCCTCATAGGCCATAGAATCCAATCCTTACATGGGTCTAGAGAAGACATGTCATTAGTGGAAGGGAAATTGAAGTTTTAAGAACTGACTTTTAAGGAGATCAAACAGGAAAGGAGATTCCCCCTGAACATTAGGAAGAACTTTCTGACTGTAAAAGCTATTTAGCAGTGGAACTCTCTGCCTTGGAGTGTGGTGGAAGCACCTTCCTTGGAAGTTTTTAAACAGAGGGTGGATAGCTGTTTGTCAGAGATACTTTGTGCTTTTCCTGCATGAGGGGAGTTGGACTTTATGGTCCATGTGGTCTCTTCCAACTCTATTATTCTATAATTCCATAAAGGTAGGACGAATATGAAGGTGCATAGCTATTGTAAATTTGGAATAAGCATCCTACATTACAAGTTGAATATGTAACCAAGTCAAACATGAACCAGAACCAAAAAATAACCCAAACCTCCAACACTGCCCAAGCTCTCTTCTACATCCGAATATGATCTGTAGGTCATTTCCAAGAGCTTCTGCTGCAGTGTGTGTAAGCTTTCCTGATGATTACTCTGTGATTATTAAAAAACCCCAAACATGACCCTGGCAAAATTTACTTATCTAAAAATAGCTTCTCTTCACCATGCTGGCACTTTGCTGAATGTGCAAGAGGAAAGTAATATGCATTAGAAAAAAAATGTGATGCTCCTATTCCCTTTATTTCCCATGGCCCAAAATTCCTGGGGAATTGATCTGGGACTGTATGCAACACTACATTATGTGGATGTGGAGGGAGGGAGGAAGAGGGCAATTTGCAAGGAGGAAATCTTCTAAAATAAGGAACAAAACAAGAAACTTAGTAAAGTGCTGATGATACACGAGAGAGATGTGAAATTCTACAAACTAAAAAGAAAGGACAGTCTAACAGAGGACAATGACTGATGGTTCTGATACGTTGTAGGGATTACTGGATCTAAATAGGTTGAAGCATTTTGAGTAAGTACAGTCTGTGCAATTCAGGGGAACAAAGATGATCTAGACTCTGTGGACTGAACAGGGATCTCGAGATTTTTAGATGAGTCTTCAGGGCTAATAATGAACTTCCTCCACAGCTTCATATGCAAAGAAGCAAAGGGTTTACAAATTAAATGTGTTTGAAGTGTACAAAAGTCATGTACACCTCTGTCCATATAGATAAAATACACATTTGGATTCTTGAATCATACTATAATATATCAAATTGTTTTACAGAAAAGCTTCTATGCCGGGAGTGGCAGCATAGAAGCCTGAATAATAAATAAATAAATAAATAAAGCTGAAGCTCAAAGCCAAAAGCTGTAGATAACAACTAAATTTACACTTTCTGCTCATATCAAGGTTAGGATATGGGTTAAAGCTAACTGGTTTGCTATGAAGTGTCTACACAGGAACCCCACAAATCAATTCCAAGCTGGGACAGTGGCTACAAAGATCCACTGATTATGGATCTATCCAATGCAAGGAATATTTTTCTACCTCATCAAATAAGATGAATTGATGGGAAGCAGAGCTGGATGCAACTCTCTGGCAGGAGGTATTTGTTTACCTTCCAGTTGAGCTTTGAATTAAATGAAAACATGTGCTCTGCCACTGATCATCTAAAGATCACACTTCATGATAGAAAGTGGGGAAACTACTCATCCACAAGTTTTATAAGGGCTGGTCCAGCCACTTTTTTGAGAGATTCTTTGGATTGTGTTTTTGACTTATGTCAAGTTGTTTAAGTGCATGTGAGGGCAATCTGGCTGCAACATCTGTCACCCCATTGATTGCCAGGGTTGAGTCGACATGAGAATATATAGTTAGTTTGTTATTTAAAATGTTAATTTTGTAGAATACTGGTGTATTTATGGAAAGTGATATGGACTTTTCACACCAAGGGATATGTTTTATAACAGGCAACTTCAAAAGTGCTCTTTTTGTCACTTTAGAGTTGCCTTTCCTCAACTCTTTCCCACTAGGAATTCCCACAGGACAATCGGCTGCAGATGGCATGTGTCTGTCAGGAAATATTCACCAATCTGCATCTGTCTTCTCTTCCTTCTATCCTCTCCTATCCTTTGTACACTTTTCATTAGCCCTAAAAATATATTGTTTAAACAAGGTTTATAACGGGTGATGTGTAAATTTAAGATTTAAGACACTGAATCTCTAGAAGTGGAACAGTAAATCACTGCTTGCAAAGGTCAGTCGGTTAATCAAGGATGGAGAGTTCTCAATTAGATAGGTTTTGAGTGCCTCTGGGCATATGCAAAACAGTTTTTATTACAAATGAATCACTGCATACTTTCTGTTTCCCCACTTTCTATCTAGGACAGACTAAATAATCACCTTTTACCTCATCCACAAATTTTATAAGGGCTGCTCCCTTATAAAAAAAAGCAACTAGACACTTCTTTGAGAGGTGAAAGGGGAATATTTAGTCTGTCCTAGAAAAAAACCCAGTCATTAAACTGGTTCACAGAGCAATGGAGCAACCATCCATTGCTCTTTTCATGAAATGTTCTATCTCTATATAATATAGCAGTTGCCTGCAAAGGCAGGGGTGCTTAAATAAATTTTTTCAGCATGCTGTAATTTTGCTACTTGTAAAACAACTCAGCATGCGTCAAAAACAACCAAGTCAAAATGATCTACCTACCCCACTACAAAAATGTGAAACATATAACACAATATCTGCTTTGAACTGGGTTTTCTGAGTCCACACTGCCATATAATCTGATTCAAAGCAGATAACATGGGATTTACAAACAAACACACAAACCGATTTCTTACTACTGGACAAATTGACTGAGCCTTCCTCCCGCCCTGCCTGTGATCTACCAGGACGCCCTATGCCATCTACCTAATGAGCACCCCTGCTCTAAGGGCTCTTTCACACTCTGCAAATATAACACTTCGATTGCTATGGCAACATTCTATGGAATCCTGGGATTTGCAGTTTAGTGATGGTGTTTTGAACTCTTATTCAGAAAGCTCTAAGACCTCACCATAGTGAAGTGTGTGTATGTGCTGTTCAGTTTCCTGTCCACTTACAGAACCCCCCCCCTCCCAAATTCCATAGGGTTTCTTAAATCAAAGAATGCTCAGAGGTGGTTTGGTCACTTTCTTCCTCTGAAATATGGCCTACAGCATCCAAGTACTGACCAGAGCCAACCCTCCTTGGCTTCCAAGATCAGATGTTGTAAATACCCATGGGCATTTACACCAGACTATTTCTATGAAAGTTGAAAATGGCAGGCACAGAAGTACTTATTCCCATTGTTGACACATACACACATAGCTTTTTGAAGCACTGTACAAACAATACAACAAATTCTGCCCATAAGTTGAGTGTACTTATCCAAGAGAAATACCTCTCTCATCATACCTGCAACTCTCTGAAAAAAAGTACAGTAGGGTCTTGCTTATCCAACCTTCACTCATCCAACATTCTGCATTATCCAACGCAGTCTACCTCCTGCCCGGATCCACAGCTGTTTCAATACATTACAATATTTTGGTGCTAAATTCATAAATACAGTAATTACTGCCTAACATTACTGTATACTGAATTTCTTTTTCTGTCAATTTGTTGCAAAACATGATGTTTTGGTGCTCAATTTGTAAAATGATAATGTAATTTGAGGTTTAATAGGCTTTGTCTTAATCCCTCCTTATTGTCTAACATTTTCACTTATCCTACGTTCTGCCGGCCCATTTATGTTGGATAAGTGAGACTCCACTGTAGGTGCCATCTCCTGCCTTAAATAAGCAAATTCTAAGCGAACAGGGGTTTGTGCAATGCATTTTAAAAGCCTGATAATTTAAAATAAAAAATAAGGCAATTCAGTCCTTGAAAAGTGACACAAAAATGGCAATTATCACACCATGTCAAATTGTTATATTGCTAAAAAAGAAAAGAAAAACCTATGGTGAAATACAGCAGAAAATGTGCTACAGAAAGTGTTTCTTCTATGCCAAGTGTGAAGAACAATTTGCCTCCTCTCAACAGTGAAGCCTCTTCCTTATTTACATCTTTTGCTATTCAAAATTTGTACTTGCACGAATAAACACCAACATGAGACCTTTTTTAAACTCTGCATATCTAATCAAACAAAGAAAGCCAGAATTAGATGTTGCTTGCAAAGACTGTGGTTGTAGGTTTTTCTCCCTACTCTGTGTCACATAATGTATCCCTTCTGTTACAAACAAGATGAATTGCTTGTCTTGAAAGTCTCTAGAAGTGGTGATTTCTCCTGAATAGATTGCAGGGCTCATCTGTACTTGTCAATATTTAAGAATTGTTTACTTCAGGATGCTTAGGGGCTTTATTGCATAGCCAGGCTTTGCATCAGGCCATACTGCAAGTTTATTTATTTACTTACTTTATTTATATTCCGCTCTTCTCACCCCGAAGGGGACTCAGAGCAGATTACAGTACACATACTTGCAGACAATCCCTGCAGTTCAACATATGACATATAAACATGTGACATTATCACAGTACAGTACATACATACATTTTGACATATTACACATATAGACATATTACATATAGACAACAGAGGCAAACTTTCTGGCCACCAGGGGGAGCTGACTCACTCCTCATCTCAGCATTTTTCCCAGCGTCCCTTTGTTGTTCCTTCCGCTTTCCTCAGCGATTCCTGTGTTCTTTTTTAATGGCCTCATAAATCAGTCAAAGTTTTGTCTCCCCACTTTAATGTGGTACCTTTATCTCCTACTTGACAAATGTAACTGTCTTTCAGGCTGCAAAGGTCGGCAGCAGGCTACACTTAAGGTTGAGAACCCACCTCGACCTGGGCAGACCTTGAACTCATGACCTACTGGTCAGAGAGATCTTTTGCAGCTGACACTTAGCCAGCTGCACCACATTCTCGGTCCATGGAATATGTATCCATTGAGTCAACCACTTTTTTCTTATAAATCCATAAAAACACTTTTTAATAAATCCATAAAGCAAATTTTGATTTTGCCACATTATAGGAATACCATTTTATTACGCCATTGTATATAATCCACATAGTTAAAGCAATGGTATTCCCCGTAGTAACCTACGGATGCGAGAGTTGGACCATAAGGAAGGTTTAGTGAAGGAAGATAGACACTTTTGAACTGTTGTGCTGGAGGAAAATTCCGAGAGTGCCTTGGACAGCAAGAAGATCAAACCAGTCCATAGTCTAGGAAATACTGCTCGACTGCTCACTGGAGGGAAGGATATTAGAGGCAAAGATGAATGAGAAGACAGGAAAGCTTGGAGAAGATAATGATGCTGGGGAAAACAGAAGGAAAAAGGAAGAGGGGTCGACCAAGGGCAAGATGAATGGATGTTATTCTTGAAGTGACTGGCTTGATCTTGAAAGGAGCTGGGCGTCACGAAGAGTCAGGAACGACTGAATGAATAAACAACAACATATAATGGAAACTGAGTCCAGTGTAATGTGTTTTAAAATTTCAATGACGCTACTTATCCAGAACATATTTCCTGCAGCTAAAATGAACATAGTTTTCAGAAGCTGTTCTGTCCAAGAACAGAAAATCCTTTTTCTTTTATAAAAGAAAAGGAGGAGAAAAGAAGGAAAAAAGTGGAAGAAAGAGACAGAGACAGAGGCTGCCTACTATCTTTCTTCATTAGAAGAAATGCTGGAAAATGACAGATTCTTGTTCAAGGTATAACCTTTGCAACAAGCAACAACATTATGATATCATCTTGAATTAGAGCAATTTTATAAATGATATAAGAAATTGCAGTAGCAGATGTAAGAACATATCATACTGATCAGAAAAGAGGCACTGAGTATAACGCAAAGGGAAAAGAAGCTATTAATTTAAAAACCAGCAGGAACTCCTTCGTACAATACATAAAAAAGCAAATCAGTCACATTGTTGTTTTTTTTATTAAAAAAAAGAAGCCTAAATCTATATTTCTGTAATGCATTAGCCAGGCCAACTCGAAGATGACAAAACACTGCAAATTTTCAAGTTCTTAAGTTCTTCATCGGATTAAAGGACAAACAAAATAAGGTGGGGAATAATGAGGGGGAAATGAAGTTCCGGCTCAGCTTACCTGTCCTAATGTATCTGCCTCTATGAACCATCTCAGAGGTTAAGATTGTCCGAGGAGGGCCTGCTCTTGATCCCACCTCCCTTGCGAGTGCTACTGGTTGGGATGAGAGACAAGGCCTTCTCGGCTGTGGAACTCCCCAGGGAAATTAGATCAACCCCATTCCCTCCTGACCTTCAGGAAGAAAGTTAAATCCTGGTTGTGGGACCCAGCATTGGCACAGTGATTCCTAGTGCAGCAATCGAAGTTTCAGTGCAATAATGAACAATACAAATGACAAGGCTATTCAATGCTAATTGAAGGTGGCCAATTGCAACATTCATACCTGCCACCAACAGACAACTGTTCTTTCTCCTACCCTGGACATTCCACAGACATAAAAAAATTCACTTGCCTAGTTTCCAACAGACCTCACAACCTCTGAGGATACTTGCTATAGATGTGAGAGAAACATCAGGGCAGAACGTTTCTGGAACATGGCCATAGAGCCCAGAAAAGTCACAGCAACCCAGTGATTCTGGCCATGTAAGCCTTCAACAACAACTTAGCAGTTCAAAAACATGCAAATATGAGTAGATCAATAGGTACCACTTCTGCGGGAAGGTAACGGCACTTCATGCAGTCATGCTGGCCACAGGAAAACACTGGCTCTTTGGCTTAGAAATGGAGATGAGCACCACCCACCAGAGTCAGACACAATTAGAATGAAATTATATTTATAATGGTTAAAAGCTATTTGTCACCCATGGATTTGTTCAAGATATCTGTGTTGGTGACAATCACTACAACTTGTGAGAACAAATCTAGTGAGGACTGGATTTATTTTCAAATGGAAGCTGGAAGGTCTAGTAGTAAAGAGCAGTAAAATTAATGATAAATATTTTAGGGCGAAACTAAAATTAAAAAAGGAAAGATACATAAACATAGATCTCTCTTTGGAGTATGAAAAAACTAATATATGGAACTGAGTGCTGTGAAAACATGTGCATTTTCTGTTCTGCACTGTATCTCAGTTCTGTTTTTCTCTCTCTTAGTTCTCTCAAAAAAATTAATGAACCCTGGCAAAAATCCCAATACATGAATGAGTTTTATACTGCTCAGATATGTGCTATATAGGAATCAAAACTGAATTGACTGTGTTTGAAAGACAAACAGAAAGAAAGAGAGGGGAAAAATACAAAATATTGAAATTATATTGTTGGTTCAAGAAATAGAAAATGGAAAATATTCATTTCTAAGCAGCATGTTGAAAAACTTCATTTTGCTGAATTTCTTAAAAATGTCATTTTTCTGAATTTCTTATCTATAAACCAACACGTTGTCTAATTAGTTTAAGGTACCTACTGAGAATCACTTTCACATTTAAAAAAAAATCCCATAGCCAAAGGAGAACGCAGGATTTCTTGTCCAATTTGAATGAACTAAATTCAACATAATACATCAAAGGCACTATCAAAGTCAAAGCACTTTCAACCAATTTCTGTCTGAAAAAAAAATAACCATGAAAATATTTGGAACCTGCAGGTATGCTGCTCAGTGTGTAATTTAATGTGTTCACCCCACTGTTAGCCTTAAAAGGTGTTTGGATAAAAATCTGTGGATTCAACAAGATTACAGTGGCTTGAAGCAAATTCTTTCTTGTTTTATGAACCCAAGAGATGAACACAGTAATATCCAAGACTATAATTTTCACAAGCAACAAACTTCTTTTGCTTTATTGGTACAGCTGATGAGCTATTCATCTCTTCAAAGTTCTCAAAGTCTGCCTCTTAAGGATATTAATGTGTATGGAAGAGGTGAGTATCGTGTGGCCCCAAAAGCATTACTAGATCCCAATCCCCAGTAGCTGCAATCAAGCATGACCAATGGCCAGGAATGATTGGAGCTATAAAAAATGCCAAAATTGTCCACATGTGTGGTTGAGATTTTCTATTTTTCATATCATGATTGACTTGAGAAACTGCAAGTTGCTTTTGGTGTGAGAGAATTAGCCGTCTGCAAGGATGTTGCCCAGGAGGACACCCGGGTGTTTTGATGTTTGACCATCCTTGTGGGAGGCCTCTCTCATGCCCCTGCATAGGGAGCTGGACCTAACAGAGGAAACTTACCCACGCTCTCTCCAAATTCAAACCTCTGACCTGTCAGTCCTGCCGGCACAAGGGTTTAACCCATTGGCCACCGGGGGCTCTTGTGATTGAGATAATACGTTAAGCCATCAGAAAGCAAAGAAAGATGTTACTACCTGTGCTTGAGTTTACATGTCCGAACATATTCTCACCTATGAACAATCAAGGCTGTTAAGATCTTCTGGAGGGGCCCTGCTCTCTGTCCCGCCACATTTGCAATCGCATCTGGTGGGAACAAGAGACAGGGCCTTTTCTGTGGTGGCCCCTCAGCTATGGAACTCTCTCCCAATTGAGATTAGATCTGCCCCCTCCCTCCTGACCTTCAGGAAGCAAGTGAAATCCTGGCTATGGAATGAAGCATTCCCAGAATAATGGCCGAGACCGGCAATAGACTAAAGGTATTGACCACATATGCGGACTGAACTGGACATGATTTTACCTTGGCGACTTGGCTTATATGTATTTTTACTCTATATGCATTTTAATCTTGTATGATGTTTTAGACTGTTTTATTGGCATTGAATCTTCGCTGTTAGTCGGTCTGAGTCCCTCTATGGAGGTAGAGAAGATCGGGATACAAAAGTTTTAAATAAATAAATAAATAAATATACTTTCTGATGGCTCAACATATACAAACTTTGTGTCATGCATGAAGTTATGAAAAATACTGTGCATAAAATTACTTTCATGTTATATGCATAAGATATGTATATAAAACAGAAAAGACTTTTGTGTTAAGACTTGGGTCCCATCTCCAAGACATCTCATGATGTATATGTAAATATTCCAATAAATAAATAAATAAATAAATAAATTTTAAAGTCCCAAATGGTTCTGGCTTCAAGCATTTTGAAGAAGGGATACTCTGTATTTCATATGAAAAATGGGATAGAAGTTTAAAGGTTCTCAAGCAAACTATGCTTGCAAAACTTCTCAGTGAACAAAACCTGTGACCTCTCTCTTTCAGTTAAACCAATCTAGAAATACAGTAACATGTTCTTCATGAGCCAAAGATCCCATGTTGGCCAAGTCTGAAGATTATGGTGATGAACCAAAAGAACTGAAATTATAGTCTCAAGAATGAATTCCAGAAAATATGGGGTATTGATAGATCTCTGGGAGAAAAAATGGTGCACCCTGATAATTTTCAGAGTAGTAGGTAATTATCTGGGATGGTTACTATAGATCACAGGAATATATGGGTAGAATGAAAGGATTGTATCACATTGATATAGGGGAAAAAAATTAAAAATGGTAAATACTATATTATGAATGTTTTCAATGTTAATTGTTTTTTTAGGACAATCTCACTAAGGAGGACAATTTCTTCATTACCGCTTTGGTAGCTGCTAAAGTGGTGGACTACGTGAGAAAGAAAGGTTAGAAAACAAAATCTCAAAATAAAAAGGAGCCATACTTACATTGGTGACATATTCAATATCCTTCCACATATTGCACTCCCTGGGAAAGTCCGATAACTCTAAAAAATTATCCACTATAACCTGGCCAATCAAGTCATGCCTGGAGAATCGGTCGAAGTCATATACAGAGAAATGGAGTTTTCTTGTACTCAAGTCATTGTAAGGAACAGGAAATAAAAAAACTTCATCAAACACGGGGTTCAGGGTCTTTCTATGTACTTTAGTCTGGTGTTTTGTTTTCCTATCTGGAAGTAAGTACATCTTAACATATGGATCTGACGTCCCAGAAAAGTCCTTTGCTGGCAGGTTCACAGCTTTGTGAATCTTCACCATTAGTTGTTCCAAATCACAATCATATTTCACAATAAAGTTGAGCTTCCCACAAGACTTGCTGTTACTTCTCCGCCCATCGTCCGTGTCGACTGATCTTTGTTTATATAACTCTGGCTTGATCCGCCCAAGCCCTGCCAGCTGGTCCTGTTTTTGGATCTGCTGAATGTTAAAATCTGGGTTTGAAAGATTGAGCTGCCTTCGAAATGAATTGTGCCTTAAATAAAAACAACAAAGTGTATTTATTAATGATATTTTAGAAACCCATAACAAAACAAGCTGCAAGCTAAAAATAAAAGCAAAAACAATGTACATAAATCAATAGACTTGATTATGCTAGTAGAAATAACAAATTCTTCTATTGTTTTAAAGATGTTGTCGTCATTTTGATTCTGACATACGGTGAACCACACAAAGAGTTTTGTTGACAAGATTAAAAGGCGCTTTGCAGTTGCCTTAGGCCAGTGGTTTTCAACCTCTGGGTCCCCAGGTGTTTTGGCCTACAATTCCCAGAAATCCCAGCCAGTTTACCAGCTGTTAGGATTTCTGGGAGTTGAAGGCCAAAACATATGGGGACCCACAGGTTGAGAACCACTGCCTTAGGCTAAGACAATATGTAGGCTCTCATGACTATGCACATACTATTTCAGAGTTCATACTCCACACTCAAACAACTATACAACACTGATGCACAAAATATAAACCTCTAGGAAATAAACCTGGGGCTTAATTAATGCAGACCTTTTGTCCTATCATTGAACAATCAACCCAACTGTCTTAAGACTTAGAAATGTGGATAATTATTTTTAAATATATTTTTCAGTTTTACCATAAATATACAGCAGATATTTCATGTTGAAGGCGGCAGGTATTGGAAGATGTTTGAATCACTTATTAAAAAGGACTGGAGCTAGCAGCACAATTGTTAGCTCTGTTTTCTTCCCCAACCTCACTCCATGGTTGGCAAAGAGGAGAGAGAGGCAAAGCTGGATGATCTCAGCTGGTACTTGCAGATATTAACTGTGTACTACTAAGATAGGGAAAAAGCAGGCACCTGCAAACATCAGCTGAGAGCACTTTGCTCCCTTGCACTCTTCTTCATGCGAAGAAAGGAAACGGCAGGCTATTGTTTAAGGCTCTCTCAGTGTTGTACCTTAACTCAGACTTCCCTCTCACAACTTCTTATTTATTTGAAGTGGCTACTTGAATACTACTGTTCTAGTAATAATCTGTTTCGATAGACAAAAACCACAAAACAGAGAACAGGTTGGTGGCCTTGAATAACTTATTTTCATTATCTAAGACACTTCTGTTCTGCCCTGGCATTGCTGTGTTCTCTTCCCAGCCCTATCTATATGTGGCATTCACCAAATCATCTGGCAGGGATTTCAGCTCTTAAATCTTGTTCTAAAGCAGTGGTTCTTTGTGGGCCATGGACCACCAGTGGGCTGTAAGGCTGAAAATCTGGTCTATGAGCCTCCTTCCTCTTTATTTTATTTCCGCTCCTTTCACGCCGCCTGCCACTCCTTCCCTGTCGCTGATCGTGGCATATGTTCTGCATCAAAAACTAGAGCTGATGTGGTCTATCCAATGCAATTTTCTGAATCAGCACCCCAAATTGAATCTAAAGTTGACCAAAAACTGATGTATAACCCTTTTTATACTAATGTTGGAGAGTAGTCCCTGGTCAAAGTGATCCCTGGTCAAAAAATGGTTGAGAACCACTGTTCTAAAGTTTCTTCCTATTCACTAAGGCTCAAAATAATATAGTTCTCCATGTAGTATTGTAGCTGTGATGGAAGTGGGTGTGTTCTTGTACAGAAAATGAAACTCCACCAGGCTTAACTGACTCATGATGTAATACTGCTATTAGATCGGAAAAGGTTGAGACAAAAATTTGGTGGGTTAAATCTAGAAACAATTGCTTGTTTTTTTAGTTTTAAAAAAGGACACGTTATATTTGTATAGGTGGTATACTTTTTTTGTTAAAAGATGCTGGGGTGAACAACAGGGTACAATTATCTTTCCTTTGTCTTGCTTGTGACATGGTTGGCCACTGTCAGCAAAAATGCACTGGACTAGATTAATTTAACGATCTAATAAAGCGAAGCACTTTTTACCATAGCATCACTTTTTATACGCTCCTCTTTATGTAATTTTGTTCAGCTGGTTCTATTCCTGCAATTTCACATGCCACCCACCCAATCAAAGCTGTGGCTAAAAGCTAGCACTTCCTTCTTCTGTCTTTCGTAAGTGTTTTATTAGCATGCTCTATTTTTTCTAAATTCTTTGCAGGGATATATAAGCACCCACTGAAGCACAGAGAAGTGCAAATTAACATACTTTGCAAGATTAAATTGCTGTTACTTACTATGGAGCTTTAACAACCTGGTAATTTTGTCTAGCTCAGAAAACAGCAAAAAACACGTGGGACTCCTATATATATATACACACACTCATATATGTCTTCTACCTACATGAAGCTGCTACTGAAACCTGAAATACCAGTTTCATTCTTCAATTTTACTTCTAGCACATCATTAATTTCTGCAGTCAAATTATCTTATATGTAAGGAAATTTGCTCTCTCTCAATACATACCATTAACAAAAAAGAAGTCATATAAATTCTGGTTTTTTGCCCAGGCTGACATTCTTTAGTATTGCAATAAACATATACATTTATGTATGCGTTCCCACATTTTATTCTTAAGCGGAACTTCTTCTTAACAGACACGGTTTCCTTATTATTTGTAAACATCAGCTGGCAGTGTTATTTTAAAAACACCTTCTATAAGATAAGGTTTTCTCCATGTGAGTAAGAATGATAAAGAAGACCTATGTACAGGAAGCCTGTATAGATTTCCCAAAGCGAGCATCTGTCTGTAAGAAATTTACATCAATTTACAGCCTAAACTGTATACGAAACAAAGAGTGAACAACATAGTACCTAATTTTTCTGGTTTTACCCGAAACCTAGCATGCAGCTAAACGTGGGGTAATGTGCATTTCTTGATTATGGAAATTTGTATTTCCCTTGCTTTTTGAAGTATATGTGTTCCCTCCCTTTAGTCCAAAATGATCAATTATCACAATAGGACAAACTGCAAAAACTGTTAAACAATACGTAATTAAATGGTGCTGGAACTCAATGAGAGAGAGGCCAGCATACTGAGCCAAGAACTCTCCTTTCACCAGTTGTGCTCCCAATCTAAAGAAAGAGATGCCATCCTGCTTTTTTCCATTTGTGTTGTTTTCCGCCATCCCTGCTATTTCTTCCCTGGGCTGAATTATGAACAGGGCTCAAAGTATTCCTTACCTAGGAATATCCTTTGAATTCATGGGATTGCCATAAGCACACACACACAATCCGCAGCTATTATTCATAGTAGTATTTTTATTTATTTATTTGCTATATTTATACCCCACCTTTCTCTAGCAGGGGAACTCAAGGCGCCTTACAATGGCACATACACAGTGCCATTGTGTTTTAATCAGACTTTAGTATCAGACTTAAGAAAAACGACTAATGGAAGGAAAAGCATTGTATCAATTGCTTCTTGTTTCCATGTCCAGTTTGCTATTCCCTTCACTAATTCTGTTCTGCTTTTTTGTTTGTTTTTCCTCTATTTTAAGGACTCTTTTTATATTTAGTAAAGCAATGGGTCCCCAAAGCTTCACCTATGCATTTCTTTATTACCACAGAGCCTGTTGAAGGGTTAAAAACCCCCTCTTCCTTATTATTAGACATCAGAACTACTGACCGAGCAGAGGGAGTTGGTTCTGTGATTTGTCGATGCATCCGAACATTGTGTGCACAGTTCTCCTTGGTCCCTGCCTTGGCGTCCAATGGAATGTCAGGGGAAGTGTGGCTAATCTTCATGGAAGAGTCAGGGTAGGTAGCCGGTTGCGCCAGGTAATCCTCACTGTACTCGTTGTCATTGGTCTCTGTATCTGTATAGTTCATGGACTCCAGCTTGATTCCAGACAGGCCACGTTCTCGCCAAGGAACCCAACAAAGTTTCCAGGAGACAAACAGAGATACCCCAAACAAAGCAAGTCCGCATGCTGTGACAACTAAGGACAATAAACTCACTGTGATATCTGAAAAGAAGACAAACACACGTTAACACTAAAAGAACAGATCACAATTAAAACAAACAGTTCCTAGGTATTGTTGGAGAGTGATCACTGTAATTTGTAATCCTTAACTTTAAGAAATTCTTTTTAAAATTTAAGAAACAGATTTTCAAGAAGCAATCATTTACGTTTAGCTATTTTAAATAACAGTATAGACGGGTACAAGAGGAACTGGATCTTTGTAAATTCTAACATAACCAATTCTGATATCCACAGTTTCCAGATAAATGCATAGATCAATGTTATATTTCTCTGGATGTTGCAACATCAAAAATTATCAAAACCCATTGGAAAATATACATCTTAATAGAACATGTGATCAGAATTCAGTGAACGGATTGCTTGGACTACCTTTTACAAAATCCTTATAGTTCTTATCTTGTATTCATGTTGACATATCTAGGTTACTGAGAACAACAACAGAGACTGAAGGGAATAGCAGTTCAAGCATTTGGAAAACTTTCCTTAATATGTTTGCTCTAAATAAAAAAAACATTCAAAAACAGTGAACTTGAGTGGAGGTAGAAAGAAACCTTTATGGTATTTCCTACTTTTTAATTATTTTTAAAGCACTAGGGGAGTGCTTATAAATTATCAATAGTAAAGCTGAAAAATTGGACCCCCCTCTATATCAGGCTCACACAACCTGCAGCCTTCCAGGTGTTTGGGCTCCTAACTTCCAGGAGCCCAAGCTATCTTATCTAATATTTGGGAATTCTGTGAGCTGAAGTCCCGGAGGGCTAAAGTTTGCTCATGCCTGAACCAGATCCTCCTTTTTTTTAAAAAAAAAAATCCAGACTTATTTTGTACTTCTCAAATCTCTCAAATCCACCTAAAAGGCAGCAGTTTACTTCTCTAGTGCCCTTTGATTTTCAAAGCTCCTCAAAAAAACCAAAAAGAATGCCCACTAATTGGAAAAAATGGTGGTCAGAAGTGACGTGATATCATGAAATGTGCTGTCATGGCCCACTTAGCAGAGTTAAGAAGAGAGAAAAAAATCCTGATTGCAGTTTCCCAATCCTGTTTTAGGGGAAGGCAAACTGATGAATCAAATAAGGTAGCTTATATTTCCAAAGTATACAGGTAAATGTTATTGCCACCAAAACCATGCTTTCCAAGCCACCCCTTTGCATACCCCATACTTGATTAACACCAGGTAAGGTCAAACCCCGAATAGATTCATGGACAGAAACCCAGGTACATATTTAAAGTACTGCTCTTTCCATTATTAACAGACTGGTATCTGATGAAGATGTCCTATCAATGGTACTGTACTTGGAATTTCACAATAGAATTCATCCATTTATCTCATGTATTTTCACTTTCCTGAACTTACTTATTTAGACATTCATACAGTCATGTTTACTGTTATTTCTCCACCTGGATTCTTGTACTGCTCATATACACAGACAATACCCAGAGGAACAAAGCAGTTTTTAAGCCTGTGTCAATACTCAAGATACAATCTGCCCATCTTTTTAACGTGCTTCATTTTCAAAGAATTACAGGAGGGTATGAACA
Source organism: Anolis apletophallus (assembly GCA_030556195.1). Lineage (NCBI taxonomy): Eukaryota > Metazoa > Chordata > Lepidosauria > Squamata > Anolidae > Anolis > Anolis apletophallus. The sequence goes on along the minus strand of JARBWK010000002.1, from coordinate 81,706,184 downwards.
CCTCAATAACTGGAAAAGCTATTGTTCAGCTTTTAAGATAACATGCAGCCATGTCATTTAAGTGGAGTCACAGATCTGTAATTGTTCAGGGCCCCTGCTGTGCGGGTTTTGTGCACCACTGCTGAATGACCCTGCTTCAGGTGAAAGGGGTGTTCCTTTGAGCTCTTGTTCCAACAAGGTCTTTGACAGAAGTGGGACTTGAGAACAACACTGAGCCTTCTGCTTATTTAAAGTTAAAGGAAATATATTTTCTTAAGGCAATAGGCAAGTGAGGTCTTTTTGATCAACCAGCAGTCTACCAGTGCATAAACTGGTGTATTTAGTAGTAATCCCACGGTTTGCTTTAATTCCGAGAGTTGGTACCACTAGGTTGCTTACATGCTTAAAGAGCCTTTGCATTTTCTCCCACGTATCAGGAAACAACATTACAACATCACACCTTGTACCCTACAAGTCATCTAAGATGGTGAATGAGACTTCCTATCAACTATAGTTTTTCCTTCTGATCTCAATAAAGTTCCATTGAAGTCAGCACAACTGTAGTGAATACTAATGGCTCAAATCAACAACCATAACTTTACTTTGAGGTTCTTGAGAGATGTTTGCAGAGGTTTCAGTGGTGCCTAATCATATGGCCATTACTTAAAGAAAACATTTTTAATCTGCTGAGAATTTCTTTTAAATCATCATTTCAAAACTGAGTGGAACTCAAAAACTTTCTCTCTCTTTCATTTTAAGGTCTGGCAGTGTTGGAGTCCTGAGAGGTTAAAAATGAATATAGAGCAGAAAGCTCTTTGTCCCCATCCTAAAAGGGATGGTTTAAAGGCTGCTAAGTTTCCAGAAACTACATTTTAGAAACATGGTCTCTTGTCATTCTCTTTGTTGTTCCCAAAGGAAGAAATGCAAAAGAGAAGGAAAGGGAGCGATGAAGAGTCACAAATGAAAGAGATGTTCAAAAACATATTTAAAGGTTGAGAGAACTTAGAAATCTAAAGCACTGCAACACAACAAAGGGGAGAAGAGGAAAAGCTGAAATGCAAAGATTCTTTATCTTAAATAGTGATATTCTCAAAATTATGCCTCTCACATACAAATGTTATAGTGTCATAGAGGGACAGCATAAAATCTAAGAGATATTTTGAGAAGTGGGTAGGCTTGGTTTCTCTTTGTTAAATGAGACAATTTCATTGTTTTTCACTCTTTAAAAAACGGGCATCAGTTCTAAAAGTTATCCTGCAGTGTCAGGCTGCTCCAGGTTCAAAGAAGCATCATTCAGACAGCTGCCGGTAAACACCACTTTTATTGGAGGTCACAAAACATTTGAAGCCAAGAGTGCTCCCCACCACCCGACACCCTATATTTATACCCCTCCCACCTGGTGTCATATTGCAGGCCCCTTGCATCACCCTGTGGGCCCCTTGCATCATCCTAGGGAGCCTTGGGTCAGTAACGTTCCCTGCTGTCAGCTGTGCTTTGTTTAGTCTAGGTCTGAATCCGGATCCCGCCGGCCTTGTCCAAGGCCGCAGGCATCGCCTTCTACTGTGATACACATGGCGGAGTCTCCAAGGCCAGAGCTCCGGATTGCTCTGGCCTTTGACTTTGACACTGCAGTATTTCCTTGAAATAACCATGATAATTCCCTGGCACCCAGAAAACACAACTGTCTTCTAAAATACTCCAGAGCTTAAATAATTATTGAATGTTCTTCCATCAATTCATTTTCAGGGTGATGTATTTCTTTGTTGCATCAGTACTGATCGCTGACAAAATCTAAATCAATACTGCATACCTTAAAACCTTTCATACATGTGAAATAGCAATGTAACACTGTGATCACAATGGCAAAAGAGGCGAACATACAATCTAGGAGAAGCTGCAACCATTTGCTTTTGCCCGACTCTACTATGAAGAGCAATACTCTATACCCCCTTTCCTCTTCCCCTGGTAAGTTTACTAAGTACAAACTAGCATATTTCCCCTTTTGTATCAATTGAACTAAGCTAAACTAAGAGAACGGGATAATGCGGGTGGAATAGGGAGAAATGTAAAATTTTAAAAGAAGCTGCGAAAATGGGACATAGAGGATTAATTGGGACTGCCATGCCAAACTAGGGGTGCATCCAGACAGGGCGCAAAATGCATAACCTCCCAGATATTTGTAGGGGGCATCCAAATGACACACCATGAAATCACGAATTATATCAGCGCAAAGCAGGAAAACCCTGCTTTGTGCTGAGATAATTTGTTAGTGAGTTTGTGGGTCAAACCTACTATGGCCGCTGTTTGGACTGACCCCTCAGAAGTCCTGGTCTTCTGAGGGGGCAGTCCAGACAGCAGTCTCATGTTTTTCTGGGCTAAATCAGTCTGGAAAACTGTGAGGGCACCAAACCCCTCCCCACCGTTTAAAAAAGAAAATAACTTTGGAAGCTGGCATTTCCCTGATGCTGGCCCTCTCCTGGCACTTTGGAATGATGTGCCAGGAGAACAGGTCGGCAGCAGGGAATGCCAGCCCCGTAAGTTATTTTCTTTTTTAACAGGGTTTTTAAGGGGTTTTGAGCAAGGGGTCTGAGTGTCTGAGTGTTCTCCCAGAAGGTTCTGGGAGTGCACCTGGACACCCAGTGCTGAAAACGTGGGCTTTCATGCCAGTGTGGTGACAGAAGGCTGCCCTGATCTGGGTTTTTTAAAACTCGGGTTGGCACAGACTTCTTTCCTGTCTGGAACCACCCTAGGACATCTATCCAGCTCCAACCTCACTACCTTTTTTGCAATACATGAAAAATGGCCTGCACACACACTTAACAATTCTTAATCATACCATTTGCCTACTTATGGAAATCTGATACATCTTCTTGGCCTTCCTCCACTCTTTCCTTCCACTTTCAATATGCAAGAAATGAGAGGATTGTGATATTTTTAAAATTCTCATGTTAGGACATTTTTTCTTCACTCATCATTGGCCTCTTAGGTCAATATCCATTTAGAACGTGTGCTTCTTGCCACAGGGAAAATGCTCCATCTTTACAAGAAACTACAAGACAACATCGTGTAATCATCAAAAGTCAAAGGGTGGAGTTGGAGAACTCAATAATGCAATAGATCCCTTTTGTTCTAGAAATATTTCTATGCACAGATTAAAAGAAAATGATATGGATCCATATTACACCCAAGTTACTTCTGATGTACTACTATCATTAAGCTACAATCTGAAAATAGAGTGTTAAATAATTTTCATTCTTTTAAAAATATGTTGGTAAGGTAACATATTTAAGTAGAAAATTGAGAAATGATGCCAGTTCATTTTCTTTCAACTGCTCTGATGGTAGAGGTTTAAATGAGTGACTAATCCCCTATTTTCTGTCTCTTACAGACAAAATTAAGAAATGCCTAGCTGTTGGAGAATGTCTGATATGATTGCTTTAGGTATTTGCGTCAGCAACACAGCCCACTTCTCCCCAGGAAGTCTTCCCTATGATGTGGGGACATAGGGACCCACATGACTGGTACAAATATGCTAACCTGGCGCCTCTATATTTATCACTCATCCAAAGTTATGCCTGGTTTTGAATAAGGGTATACTGTGTGAGTGAGAAAGACACTTTTTCTAATTCACTAATGGTGTGACAGCATTAATTTTGCTGTGTCAATACACAGATTGTAAGAGATAACAGCTTCATTTGGCATTGTCTATAAATGCAAGCACTCTACACCAGGGATGGGCAATTATTTTTTCCAAGGGGCCACATGAGAGCCAAAAAATATTATGGAGGGCTGCACCTAAAGGCGGAACTACATGCTAATCTACATTATTTATTTATTTATTTATTCACTTACTATATTTACTATATATTACACATAATTAATATTAACATATTAATATATCAAGAAATATTCATATATTATTAGTATTAATATCATAATTATTATATTATAGTATATATATAGACATTATAATATATTGAAATTATAATATAATAAAACATTATATTATTTATTATATTATTATAATAAAATTATTATACAATAATAATAAAAATCACTAAAATAAAATAATGCTTCCTTGTAGTCCCCTTCTCTGGAGAGTTTTATGCAGAGGCTTGATGGCCATCAGTCGGGGGTGCTTTGATTGTGTATCCCTGGGGATTGGGCTGGATGGCCCTGGGGTCCCTTCCCTCTCGATGACTTCCTGTTCCCACCTTTCTATAAAACTCCTGACAGCGAGCCTTTGAGATTCCTGATGGAATAGGAAGAGATCAAACCCCATTGAAAGGATTGGAAACTCGGGACCAAACTTGGCACGAATCCTCAATACGTCCAAATGTGAACACTGGGGAAATTTGTGGAAAATAGACATTTGGGAGTTGGAGTTGCTGGGATGTATAGTTCGCTTATTAAGGATGTTCGGCGGCGGCAGCAGCGCTTGCTCCCTCCCTCCCTGGCCTCCTCCTCCTCCTCTTCTCCCCCCTCCCTCCCTCTCCGTCGGTCGCTCTGCTTGCCTGCCTGCCTCGCCCTCTCGCCCACCTTGCCCTGCCCGCCGCTCGCCTCGCCCCGCCTGCTCGCCTCGCAAGCTCCCCTGCCTGGCCTTGCTGTTGCTGGTGCTGGGAGAGCCGGAGTGGGCGAGAAGACGCGCGGGCGAGACACGCGGGTGAGGCGAGCGGCGAGCAAGCCTGCCTTACTGCCTGCCGGGGGCCCTTTGGAGGGCTGGATAGAATCGGCCAAAGGGCCGCATCTGGCCCCCGGGCCGTAGTTTCCCACCCCTGCTCTACACAAATATAAAGAAAAACTTTACAGATTTAGCTTCAAAACACAGTGAGAAACAATGGCACTGCTGAACTTGACTTTAAATATATTGAGACCATGTTTTTAAGGGGGGTGGGTTGAGATATAATCATAATTATTAATAATTTTAATTATAAGAACAACAGAATATGAAACATTGACAGTCCAAAATTCTAGTTCGTAGCACATGGCTGAATTGTGAAATTCCCTACTTCCTATGAAGTACTCACAGACAGAACTGTCTTCTATATTAACAATGAAATGTACTATGTTATACCTATATAAGCATATTACATTCAAAACACCTCATTCCAAGTACTTACGACATGAGACACAAAAATTAGCAAGTTTTGCAGGAAATAGCTCTTATGAGAAATTGTGAGTTAGGAATGGTAGAAAAATGAACAAAAAAGCCTTGTTAATTTCTGAGACTGGCAAATTATATGTGATACCTGACAAAGAAATCAGCACACCCAACTCAGAATCACAGGAAACTCTTAAGGCACATGTGCACTGTAGACTTAAAGCAGTTGAATTCCACTTGAACTGCCATGGCTCAATGCAACGGAATCATGGGAGTTGTAACTTTACATGGCCTTTGGCCTTTCTAGCCAAATAATGCTGGTACCTCACCAAACTACAAAATCCATGATTCCATAGCATTGAGCGATGGCAGTTCAAGTGATGTCAAATGCATTAAGTATAGATGAATCCTTAGATACACAGGATGGTACATCTAGCAAAAGAAGTAAGGAGACGAAGATCAAGCAAAAGCTGCCATGATTAGGTGAGGTTAAATGGAAAATTTTCCTACCTCCATCACACATAATCCTTCCCTCTGCTTTCTTTAAGAGTTATCCATTGGATTTGCCATCACTCCCACTGTCCCTTCCCCATTTTCTTTTTAAAAAAACTTCTCCCTTTGTGTCTCGGGAATTAAACTTACAGGCCAAAAAAACACCACCATATATGGACAGGTTGTTTACCTGTGTAAACATATTTCTTTGAGTGGTCCTCTGTGAATTCATACATATGGAGCCTGCGTAGGCTCTAACAGAAGCTTCCCAAGCTGTGATCTTTTAAATTTGGGTGGTAACCCTACCCACTCCTCCCCAGGGCATAAAAGGCACCTAGGCTCAACTCTCCCCAATTACTGAGCTGCAGTAACAGCTAGAAAGGTTTGCATGTTGAGGGGAGGAACGGCTGGGTTTCAGTCAATTTACAGAGGACCACTTGAAGAAACACAGTTACAGGTCATCGATTCTGCCCATCTGGGCTCCTCCCTCCACGACAACATCATTAAGAACATAAGAAGAGCCATGCTGAATCGGACCTCAGCCCATCTCGTCCAGCATTCTGTATCTCACTGTGGCCCACCCGTTGTACTCTCGAGCAGAAGGGAGGGCAAAACCCTGACCTGCTCCCGACCCCCCACAACCAGTACCCAGGGAAATCCTGCCTACCTCAACCAACTCCGAGGTGGCACTTGAATGTCCTTTTCAGTAACTACCGATACACTTGGTATCCATGAATCTGTCTAATCCTGCCTTGAAGTTGTTCAGGCTGACAGCTGTCACAACCTCTTCTGGAAGTGAGTTCCATAACTCATTGCTGTAATTACAAACAGGCAAGGGGGGGTTCTCATCATATGCTAAATCGGGCATTTTTAAACATCTCTATGTGGGGGATTGAGGAATATGTCACTTGCCTGTAAACTCAGGAATCATGGGAAAAACCCAAACTTTAGACTCAGCAAGATACCTCTGCTCCACATTTGAAGCTTGATTTGTGTGAAGGGCACCATTTGTGGCAGTGTCTTAAGTGCGTAGAAATGCTTATTTAATTGTATGTGATTAAGTCGCCAATGCTACTCAACACTTTTCATTATGCCTTCGGTCATGGGTCTCTAGTGGACACTTTTACAAAAAATTCTTCACATTGTTCTCTAATCTTATTATGAAGCAGTTTCCTTAATAATAACCTATTCATAACTTTAATTATAATAGCAACAATTTAAAGGGATTTAAGAAAAAGAGAAGAACTTTTTTTTGGTAAACATGACAATAAGTATTTGCTCTCTAACCCCCTAAACAAAAGAGACGACACAAATTGGGTTCAAATTGGGCAACTTTTATTTAAAGTTACCTATTTAAATTTCCTTAACTTTAACTCAGAGGGTGTCAGGAATCAAGGTGTATCCAAGCCGAGGTATCATCCCCCCTCGGCTAACCATATCAATTTGCGGGCGAAACACCTGGATTCCCTGATTATCCAACCAGGGCAACCCTTTTAGGGAAATGAATGAGAGGTCTGTTCTCAAGATATTGAGATCAGCCTCTTCCCATTCCAGGGCCATTTCACTTTATTCACCCATCAACTTGAACTTTGAGGTGAGTGTTTAACTTAATGGCCCTCACCCCTGAAGGAGGTGCCTTAGGTGCACACCGACTATGGAATTTCCCTAGCTATTTGCCACTAAGGCCTATTAAGTACAGTCCACCACCCTTTCTAACCCCTAAACTGTAAAGGGGTAGGCAACCCCCCCCCCCAAAAAAACCCTTCCCCAAAAATAGGGTCAAAGGGGAAAAACAAAAAAAATCCTTTCCCAATTCCAGAGGGCAACCAAAAATTCTTCACTGTTAATGGGCAGGAGTGGTGAGTCGACGTCCGAGCTCGGAATGAGCTCAAGGAGGCTGGCCTCCCCAGGGGAAGGCCACGCCCCCTGCCTCCATGAGTTCCAAAGGAACCCACCTCTTTTCCCCTGTGGAGGGGGCAAATTCCTCTCCTTCCTAGCTTTGCTAGGCAGGAAAGGCTGTTTTCTAGCTTGCAATAGGTTGATCTACACTACTATGAATCTAGATAACCACATTCTAAAATGCAGAAAGCCCACAGCACAAGATTAGTAGTATAACCACACTAAACTTCTTTTTCCATAGAACAAAGAATGATATTTAGTTTTTTCTTTTTTCATGAACAAGCAAGGTGCTTGCAGGTTACTGGCTATTACCGAGTTTGCATTTCGAAGGATATTGTCTGAAAAAGAGCAAATACAATGTATGTGTTTGTTCTTTTTTCAAACAAGCAGTATCCTGGCATTTATCCTCACCTGCTGTTCACTTTTCATCACGCTTCTTTCCAAATGTTACTGAATATATTACAGGAATGTACTGCATCCTTAAAAAGAATAGACACCATGCACAGGTCTCTATAGGGATTTCTGTAAAGAGAGACCTTTTATCGTTTAGAAGCATGAAAAGATGCAAAAGTCAGAAAATGTAAAATGAGCTTACGGTGCCAAACCACCAAAACAGAAAAGACCCTCTGAATTCTATCCACTTTTGAATAAATACAGAAAGGTAGCTTTAATCCTCACTAGGATTAGGAAATATAACTTTGATAAGTTGGCATCAACTGGAACAATGGGAATATTCAGTATTATTTATAAACTAACTTATTTATTCACATGTCCTCTTTAGTATATCGTTTTTATAGGAAACATTCCAGAAGTATGTTCCACTAACTAAAGGGGCATATGGTTCCTAAACAGGTGCTCTTTTATTGGAACTCCCCCCGCCCCCCCCAACCCCCAGGATCATGTTGCAAATTGTGTTGTTTTTAGATGAACTCAATTACCTATAACCAGCAACTGAGATTCTCTCCCTATCCCTATTGGTGAAATGACTCTGATCATTATGCAATTAACCTGCCATTTAAACAGATGTGGCAGTACACATGTATGGGGAAATTTTCTGAACACAATGAATGACAAAGTATTTTGTTTATAAATTACTAAAAAAAACCCGAGTCAGCTGCAGAGATGTGAAGGATCAGAAAATGAGTACAACAATTTCAGAGAGAATGAAATCACCCCAATTTTCTCTAAAGTCCTTTTTCTGACTTAAAAAAAAATGGATTATGGAATATTATATTTTGGAACGAAGAAAACACTGGAGACAAGGTATATATTTACTGTCCACACATTATTTCTTTTTTAAAACCAAACTATGTAGCAGACTGACCTTTATGTATTGCACCACTGGTTTGCTCTTCTCAGTTATTTTTATTTATTATTTATTTACCATATTTATACCCCACCCTTCTCAATCAGAGTGACTTTACATATTGGCAACAATTTGATGAATAAAAACAACATACAATTTAAAAACATATACATTAAAACATAAAAATTAAAACATCAAACATTAGACCAATTATTAAAACTATACAATCCAAGTTCATACTCCAGAGACACTCCAGTTGTCATTGCACAGATTCTACCTTCATTTATTGCACTGCAATTGTTATCTGAAGGCTTGGTCCCAAAACCATGTTTTTTACTTTCTTTCTGAAGCCTAGGAGGGAAGGAACCAATCGAATATCAATGGGGAAAAGTTCCACAGTTGAGGGGCCACCACCAAGAAGACCCCAGCAAGTGCACCTGTAAAGGAGTTGGGACCAAGAGCAGGGCATTCCCAGAAGATCTTAATCCTCGAGACGGTTCATAGAAGGAAATACGTTCAGACAGGTAAACTGGGCCAGTACCATTCAGGGCTTTATAGGCTAAAGCCAGCACTTTGAATTGTGCAGACTGGCAGCCAGTGGAGCTGACGCAACAGGGGATTTGTATGTTCCCTGTACGCCACTCCAGTGAGCAATCTGGCTGCCACCGTTGGACCACTTGAAGCTTCCAACCCCACCTAGAGCCTTATGGGAACATTTGCTTTATGTCAGTTTTGCATCATGGAGAACTAAAGGAAACAAAATTATCCTAATTTTGTGCTCCAAGGCAAACAGCAGAAGTGGGAAGACTGTCATCTACTCTGGTAGATGCTCTGGGGAGCATTGCTTCAACTGACAACTAAAGCCTAAATTCTCATATTGACTATCTCCATAGAGTGGAATGTTGGGTTCAAATTATAAGAGATTTCACCTACATATTCAGAAGAGCATGCATGCAAGAGCTGTTCAACAGTAGAATAGATTGTCTTAAAAGGTGGCAAACTCTCAATCTTTTGAGGTCTTTAAACTGAGGCTGAATGGTCATTTTTCAGGAGTGCTGTAATTGCGCATTCCTGTATGGTGGGGATTGGACTTCATGGCCCTTGTGTTCCTAAGATATAATGACTCTACAACATCACATCAGATCTGTTGATTATTTCAAGACATTCGTGCAAGCAGAGAGACAAAAGGATACATAGCAAAAAGTGAGGAAGCATGAGTGGTGTTGGTGACATAGGAAATCAAGATAAACACAAGACAAATGACCATATCCTATTCTATGAACTAACCCAACTTTTGAAATCTCCAGAGAAAGCTGTTTTCACAATCTTGCCCCCTAGATAGATTAATTATTCTAATTAATCACCTAACTGGGTTTTTAATACAAATAATGCTCACTGTTTGTACATTACAAGCAATGATAGTGGTAGAATATGGCATTCCAGGTTAGTTTAGCTATTTAGGATTGTACTTTCATTCTATCACACAATTGGCACTATCCACATATACTGTATTATTCAGAACTCAACGATTCTACTTCTCAGTTCACCCAGGGTGAGTATCTGCTTGGTACTACACAAGAAATTCTCCTCAGGTCAGAGAGCTCATAAAAGGTTTTTCATGTTGTGTGGCTGACTTTTGGAGTTAAGAAAGCTCAATACTCCAAGCCAAAATGTGTGGGTTCCAAAATAACACAATATGTAAAGAGCATTAGATTTCCCCCAAAATGGTTATTTATCTATATTGGGGATATTTCAAACATTCCAAAAGCACATCTCTGCTCCAAGGCAAGTTTGATGGGAGATTATTATTATTATTATTATATTTATTTATACCTTGCTTTATCTCTCCCGATAGGGAATCAAAGTGGCTTAACATAAAAACATCAACATAACAATTTATCATGGGGGAATTGGTATCTCCACTGAAGCTTTATCAACAATCCTTGTTTCCATAAGAAGCCATTTTTTTCAAAATCAATTATCACAGGAACAGAAAGTAAGGTGAAATCTTCTGAACCTCTGTTCAGACAGCAAAACAAACACAAACAGCAAAACAAAATCGCCAGAGGTGTTAATCTTTCCCTATGCAATTCAAAGTGTGTGTGTCTTATTTATATTTTTATATATGTGTGTGTGTGTGGAGTTATACTTTAAAATGTACCCTTTCCAACTTATAAACAAATTCAACTTAAGAACAAACCTACAGAACCTATCATGTTCGTATATTGGGGTCTGCCTGTACTGTATATCCTTTTGCACAATGAAAATTAGCATGCACCTAAATAAATAGTAAAAGCACTAAGAAGTTGTTCCTGAATTGTCGAAGACTTTCATGGCAGGAATCACTGGGTTGTTGTAGGTTTTTTTGACTATATGGCCATGTTCTAGAAGCATTATCTCCTGATGTTTCGCCTACATCTATGGCAGGCATCCTCAGAGGTTGTGAGGGTTGTAATGATGCATAAGTGTTATGAAGGGGAAAGATCCAATGTACCAGTCTCCTTGTTGGTATTCCATTGCACATTAGTCCCTTTGCTGGTTCAGCTATGTATATAAAAAGCAGTATATAAGGAACAGAATTGTGTAAATGCACAACTTCCATATTCAGTAGAGTATATAAAAACTCTACTGAATATGGATATTGTGCATTTACACAATTCTGTTTTTCATACATGTAAATGCACTTACAGCTATGCAACTTCTTAATATGATCCTTGTTTATATCAATAATGTACAGCAGATCTAACGTGGATGAAGGGTTCACAATAAAATGGATGAGGAGGGTTTATTCTAAAATGCAATCTGTTGTTTCTGTCTATATTATATCGGTCTAGCCCCTCATCATCTGTAGAAAAATCAGCATCCTAACATGCTGTCAGTTCCCTTGCTCCTTGGAGCCCGCCAGAGCCATCACATGACATCAGAAACCTTCTGGTGGGGCTCCGTGGAGGATTTAAGGCAGTGGAGAAAGGCGGTATACAAGTATACTAAATAAATAAGTATCCTGAAAACGTGGTAGGACGCTTCCCTTATCTGCTGTATGACTCCTGTTTATATTTTGAATGTTGTATATTCTATAAGTGTCACAATGCAGGGTCTCGGCCCAGCCCCTTAATCACACACACAGAGATGTTAATCAGCTAACTATTTATTGAAAAATAAAAAACAGGTGGAAAGGTAAATTGTCCATAAAAGTATCAAAAAGATCAATCAAATGGTTAAGAGTTCTGAAGTCAATCCAAAGGCAAAAGCTTGGCAAAAGTTCCGCAAAAGCAATGCGGATCAAAACAGACTTGGTCCGTGGCAATTCAAACAAGGCAAAGTTCAAGGAATCAAGGCCCAAGAAACTTCTTGGTCAAATACGAGCCCCAGTCCTGGCTCCGTGGATCTTCACTCGCTTCACTCCCTTCAAATCAGAAGTGGCCGAGCAACTGAGGATCCGTTCCCACGGATCCTATACTTAATTCCCTTGGTGAGGTCTACGGCGCTCTAGGCTTCTGCGCCAATCTGTGCTACGAGACCCAACGCTCCGTTGGCGCTCTAGGCTTCAGTGCCATTCCCTCCTACTGGACTCGATGCTCCGCCTCCTATCAAAGCTCCTTCCTTTCTGCTAGAGATCCCTGTGTACAACTAGTGGGCCACTGTGTGACACAGAATGCTGGACTAGATGGGCTGAGGCCCGATTCAGCATGGCTCTTCTTATGTTCTTATGTTCTTATGTTCTTGCCTCCCAGCACCTGGGTCGCTATCTTCGTGAGAGCCGGACTCCCTTTCAGCTTCCATGGGCTCATCCCCCGCTATCTCCCTTTCTTGCGAACCGAAACCACCTGGTTTCTCATACTGATTATCTGAATCAGGAGAATCAGTGTCGGCCTGACCTTCCCAGCCCTCATAACCATCCGGCCAGCCATCATCCCATTCCAAACTGTCTGTAGGAGATGAAGGCCCAGCTGCCTCATTGGCCCCATCATCAGAATCTATCTCCATTGATTCTAAAGCATGTGGGACCCCCGGGGCAGCCCTCTGCCCCCCCAGCACGAATGAGAACTGGGTTGCTACAATAAGGATTCTAGTGTCAGATCACTATAAACAAAAATAAATACCTAAACTGTTGTCAAAAACTGGACTTTTAAAATGTAAAAAAAAAGTGTTTAACGATGAAGATGAGGTATAATACATAACTTATACAGATTCCTGTATTTCGAAGACAACAACAAGGGGGAAGCTGGGTGGTGACTCTTCCCCTTGTAGGTTGGGGTAAGGGACACAGTGGCCAATCTGGAGTGCGGGGTAATGGTTTCCCTTCCATTGCCCGACATTTTCCCCATGCTGCATGGCGAATCCCCCCAAAGCCACACAGATTATGACCTCAATGTGATGAGATCCTTACAGACATATTTATTCTGAGCATGTACACTGCTCAGAATAAGGTTCCATGTAAAAATCTCAAGGCCCTTCAGTTCAATTGGGCAGTTGACCCCAGGTGGAAGTTGACCATAGAGTCACCCTGCAGAACCTTGAGATCCCAGAGAGGTGTTCTTTCAAGTAAAAGACTAGTGGGCTCTTTATTCACACAGTGGTCTCTCTGAAAGTAGAACATAAGAACATAAGAAGAGCCATGCTGAATCGGGCCTCAGCCCATCTAGTCCAGCATTCTGTGTCACACAGTGGCCCACTAGTTGTACACAGGGATCTCTAGCAGAAAGGAGGGCAAAACCCTCACCTGCTCTCGACCCCCCACAACCAGTACCCGGGAAAATCCTGCCTGCCTCCATCAACACAGAGGTGGCACTTGGATGTCCATTTCAGTAGCTACTGATTCCCTTGGTATCCATGAATATGTCTAATCCTGCCTTGAAGCTGTCCAGGCTGACAGCTGTCACAACCTCCTCTGGAAGTGAGTTCCATAACCCAATGACCCTCTGGGTGAAGAAATATTTCCCTTTATTTGTCCTGACTTTCCTACCTTGGAGCTTTAGGGAGTGCCCCCTAGTCCTAGTATTGTGTGACAGAGAAAATATTTTTTCTTTGTTCACCTTTTCTATCCCATGCATGATTTTATACACTTCGATCAAGTCACCTCTTAAACGCCGTCTTTCAAGGCTGAAAAGACCAAGGCGTTGCAACCTGATTTCATAAGGGAGCTGCTCCATCCCTTGGATCATATTTGTTGCCCTTCTTTGTACCACTTTCTTCACTGAGAGTTGAGAGTAATGCAGATACAGACCACTCTATATCCTTCAACATTTCAAAGATGAAAATCAGGACAAGGATGTCAAAGGAACATCAAAGTAGTCAAGCTGGCAAAAGTTATTAAGAGGTTGCAGTAGCTTGCTTTTGCCTGAGTATACTGGGAAATGCAAGACTCCATGCTCTCCTGTCCTTTTCTCCCTCAAACTACTTTTGGATTTGAATTCTTTTTACAAAAGTGGAAATAAGCTGAAGGCAAAACAAGAATGTGGGAGCAGGGCAAAGAAACTGGGACCTTTTAAGAACAGGTTAAACGATTTAGGCCATCCACTGATTTCAACAGAACTTTAAACCCCTGCTTTTACAGAAGTATCTAGATTACTTTGGATTTTTGATTTCATTAGCCAATCAATTTTCTTAATGACAATCCAAACTATAATTTGGCTTTCAGTCTCAATTTCTGACACTAGTCAAATCAAATTCACATGGTAAAAACAGACATCCAGAGGTGCTTTTCTAAAATTATTATCTGCTGAATGACGACTGTTTATATTTTGAATATTGTATATTCTATAAGGATTCTAGTGTCAGATCACTATATTCTTGTCCAAAACTGGACTTTTTAAATGTAAAAATAAAAAAATAAAAATGTGTTCAATGATAAAGATGAGGTATAATACATAACTTATACAGATTAATTATGAAATCTCAAATTCTTAAGTTGCATGTTCACAAATTTCATACAGACATTATACTGCTGCCTAAAAGATGGTAGGAACTGAATAATATTCAAAATGCAAGATTCATGGAGAAAACCAATATTTATGAATACGTGATTAGGTTCTGTATCTGAGAATCTCATATGAAACAAAGCAATCAATGCTAAGTGCCAAGACTATGAAGGAGATTGAGACTATAAGAGACAGAATCCACAAGGGAGCGTCCTGTAAACACTGAGAAAGTTTAGTAAGCATTACCAGCAGTGATGAACAATCTGAAAGCTAATCAATTATACGAGGGGTTTTTTATATATAAAAACACCATTAAAATACTTCTCACACATGAATTGACATTCTCCCGACAGTAATCTAATTCTATTGTTGAGAGGGATGGATCTCTGTTGCTGATTTCTGTAACAGCCAAACTATGAAAACTATAAAAAGAAAAAAAACTGTCTGCAATCAGAACAACTCACCTG
Source organism: Anolis apletophallus (assembly GCA_030556195.1). Lineage (NCBI taxonomy): Eukaryota > Metazoa > Chordata > Lepidosauria > Squamata > Anolidae > Anolis > Anolis apletophallus. The sequence continues at coordinate 81,691,019 of JARBWK010000002.1, read as the reverse complement.
AAGCCAATTGGGGAGATGGGACGGGAAACCTAACCTCTTGTGTTGGTTTTGAAACAGGTATCCAATTAAATCACTCACAAAACTTTTTACAGCAAAAATTTAAGCCAAATGAGTTCCCACAGGGAATATAATATACACCATATGATCACTGCCAAAAGAAAGAAAGAAAGAAAGAAAGAAAGAAAGAAAGAAAGAAAGAAAGAAAGAAAGAAAAAGTCAGCTAGCCTGGAAAAGCAGCTCTTGAGGATTATAGCTACCCATTCAGATCTAAATCCTGGGTCACATCCTTTTATGTCCCAATAATAGAGTGGAGAGAAGAAGTCAAGATAGCACAATCCCCATATCTATGGGGGATACATCCCAAGATCCCATATGGATACTTGAACCCATGGATAATAGTGAACCTTATACATATCATAAGCCTATCCTCCCTCGATGGACTGTCACCTTGTCGTGGTGAGGGGGCTTGCGTGTTCCAATGAACCTGTGGGCACAATGACTGGAGTCATACACTCCCAGGAGTGGCTGAGCGGGAGGATCCAGATCAAGCACAGTCTGAAGACACAAAGACCCCAACGGCGGAGCAGGCAGAGGATAACATGGTACATGTTACAACGTCTGTGAAGGCAGAAGAAGTTTGCAACAGATTGAGAAGCCATGGCCGCCGTGTTAACCATGCCACTGTGGGACCTCACTCTGTGAAGACTGTGTGTTTGTCAGTTATGCACTGACCTTCACACATTCAAAAAAACTCACAGGCATCTTCCAAAGAAAATAAAAACAAACCAACAAAAGTCCCATGGTGATCAGTGAGTGGCGACGGGGGCAGGACTGTGAAATCTGGAAGGCCCTAGTCACAGACTGGCACATGAGCGGTGGATACAGACTCAGTCATTCTGAGACAGTTGAGTAGTTCAGCAGTTGTATCCATGACTGAGCAGCCCTTTTTAGGATCCACTATGCTCACCCCACACTGGGAAGGGGCTAGAAAAGATGCCCTAAACATAGTCTGCCTCTCTTATTCCTGACTGGATGGCCGCGTCCAGTGGGGTCACCACCCTATGGCCCAAAGGTTAAAATGAACTTTGGGATATGGAACACACGGACACTGTAAGACAACACCTACAGTGAATGCCCCGAACACAGAACTGCTATTATTGCAAGGGAGCTGGGACGCTTTAACATCGACATAGCAGCACTTCAGGAGACCCGGCGAGGAATAGCTGAAGGAAGAAAAAGGAGGCTACACCTTCTTCTGGGAGGGACAGCCTGAAGAAGACTGCCTGTTTGGCGATTTGGCTTATATGTATTTTATCTACTGTATTATCTATTATTGTATTTTAATCTTGTATGGTTGTAGGTTGTTTTAATTGTATTAGTAGCATTGAATTCTTGCTGTGAGCCGGTCTGAGTCCCTCTATGGAGTGAGAAGATCAGGATATAAAAGTTTTAAATAAATAAATAAATAAGACAGAATGCATGGAGTTGGCTTTGCTTTCAGAAATGATCTAGTGAAGCATCTGACCGCCTTCCACCTGGAAAGCACTGCGGGAGAAGATGCAGATCAAAAACAGGGCTCCACAATAATCTACATACCCACTGCCAGTGCAACTAACCTGGAGGACCATCATCCTCGGACTACGAGGGATCTCCCAAGCAAGCATAGGCCTATCAAATAATCACACTGGAAGAAGAGGACAACAAACACTGGTGGTTGGGGGGTATATTTTGTGGAGCATAAGTAAGTGAAGCCATGGATATCAAGTTCATGAATGAGGAGGTCATATTGGACCTAATATGGCTTCAAAATCTCACCCCCAGAAGCCTGTTGCTGCAACCAATGAACTTCTGGTGTGAGTATGTGCATGTGTGCAGCAAACCACAGTATGACTGAACAGGAACATGACCCATGTCACAGGAGTGACAGAGTTGTTCCCTCCTCCACAAAGCTCCCTGACATATACTTACCAGCTGTGATTACCAGAAATACAGAAGCAATTAGAGGCATGGAGGCCAGAACACTGAGTAATAATGCTGTAGAGATTTGAATACTGTAGAAGATAGCAGAAAAATCTCATCTATTCTATTAAGTTCTAGAACTGTGGTTCTCAACCTGTGGGTCCCCAGATATTTTGGCCTTCAACTCCCAGAAATCCTAACAGCTGCTAAACTGGCTGGGATGTTTCTGGCCTTCCAACTCCCAAAAATCCCAGACAGTTTACCAGCTATTAGGATTTCTGTGAGTTGTAGGCCAAAACACCTAGAACCAGTTCCTCCCGGACAACTGCCATTCATAAAGCTGTTGGTCAATAGCAACAATTTTAAATATTGGGATAGGTGACTTTTATATTCAACCTTTTTCATATCTGTGTTTGTATATGTTTGCAAACTATCACAGGCTAGGGCAGGAAATGGACAGGAAAGATGCAATAGCTTTTTTGGTTGAATTTTACACCAAAGGAGCACTGTTTTATAAATTTTAACCTTGCAGTAATTTTAAAAATGTACAGTGTGTGTGTGTGTGTGTGTGTGTGTGTGTTGTAATAGATGGATTATTTGTTTATTACTGTGCCCTGGGCCAAGGAAAATAACAGGATAAAAATCTAATGAACAACAATAAGATGATTAATTTAGATGTACGTAGGTACATGATAATGGAATAAAAATGGAGGCTGTGTTCAACCTGGAGACGGGATAAACCCACATCATAAATCAGGAAGGACAAGTCCAGGAAGTATTCCTACAAATTACCAGCTAATGCAATTGAAAAGAGCAATCTTGCCCACCCAAAGTGCAGCACAATGATTATTTTTGGTTTGTTGCAAACAAATCTTTAACACAATTATAGAGCTTTGCTTCACTGTACCAAGAAACCTCAGAGGAACTCTATGTTCCAAGTTTTCAGAAATATTTAGAAGAAACCCAGTGAATAAAGAAACGTGCTCACTCACAAGTGAGTAATGCTGTCTTTCAGCAGTTACCCCAAGGGACATTCACAAATGAAGCTTGGTCCATTTATAAGAGCCTTCTAGAAAAACGTCAAGCTTTTACCTACATGTCTGAGCTTTCTGGTAGAGCACTGTGACAAATCTTTGTTTTGCTTTGATTTATTAGCACTTAAAGTAAATGCTGTTGGTTTCTTGTGAGCCATCAACAGCATTATCGATTTACACTTTGTTTACAGGGAAAGATTTCTGAACATCTGATATTTTGCAAGCAACACCCTCTCAGCCTATCTTGGTTGATTTTACTTCAGTGTCTGAACTGCAAATAGGCAGCCTAGTTCATAATCTTCTGCATGTTTGCTTGTGCTATGTAAGTGCATAACTGCCTCTTTGCCAAAAAGAAAAAGGCAAACACGGCTGCTATTACATCCATCCAAGGTATTCTCCTATTATCCTGGTGCTACTGATGGTACTTACTCCAGCTACTGGCAAGAATAACATTATGTGTCAGATGGCATGCAGGCAACATCATCTCAAATTTATTATTCTGTGTTGAAAACTGATGTTTGCTACTGTTCTCCTTTTCACTCACAGATATACAAAGCTAGGATAGGGAAGTGGTGGTAAGAAATTAAGGACAGACAGGTTTGAGGATGAGATAAAGATTTTGGGTAAGTAGACCTATGAAACCTCAGAATTATTATTTACAAGTCTTAATTAAATGCTTGTAAACATAACTAGTCCACTCATGGCCAAAAGAGCATACAACTGAACTCTAAAAGCAATTCCTCTACCACACAGATCACTAACAGAAGATTTTTATAGTTACATCAGTTCAGTGTCAGACAATGAATTAATTTCTTTTGTTGAAATGAGAATTATGTGCCCTCCAGATGTTTTGAACTGCAACTCCTAGTGTTTCAATGTCTGTAATTGGCTACATTGGCTAAGACTGCTACAAGAAGCTGTGTGAGAATTTGGGGTCCTTTCACACCACACAATTATAGGCTTGTGATTCCATTTTAATTACCAGATTTCCATCCTACAGAATCCAGGGATTCACAGGTTAAGGACAAGTATTCAGATCCTCAGCTGGAGAGCTCAACCAAAATACAGTCCCAAACAGACTACATGATGCCATCATGGCACTATGGAGTCATGGTGCTAAAATGGTGTTGTGTGAAAGGAGTAATAAGATGAATGTGTCTTTTCTGCTTCTGGTAAGGGGCTGGACTGGATGGCCCATGAGGCCTCTCCAACTCTATGATTCTAATGGTAAGACAGGGGAAAGAAATAGGTGGAATTTGACTCACAGATCTAATAAAACCTGTGACCTTTCTACCTAAATGCATGCCAACGTTTAACAGATAAAAACCAGGACATGGGAGGGAATAAGAGAGAGTGATAAAAAGGAAGAAAATATATTAGGAGTATTCTAAAGCCTTTGACTGTGTGGATCATAATAAATTGTGGCAAGTTCTTGGAGGTATGGGGATCCCAAGTCACCTTGCCTGTCTCCTAAGAAATCTGTATAGCAACCAAATAGGTTCACTAGATAGTAAGAACTGACAATGGAACAACAGATTCAAGATTGGGAAAGGAGTATGGCAGGGTTGTATACTTTCACCCAACCTATTCAACTTGCATGCAGAACACATCATACAATGTGTGGGGCTTGATGAATCCAAGGCTGGAGTTAAAATTGCTGGATGAAACATTAACAACCTTAGATACGCAGATGATACAACTTTGATGGCTGAAAGCGAGGAGGAGATGAGGAGCCTTATAACCAAGGCGAAAGAAGAAAGTGCAAAAGCTGGGTTGTGGTTAAACATTAAAAAAACACCAAGATTATGGCAACCAGACTGATTGATAATTGGCAAATAGAGGGAGAAAACATGGAGGCAGTGACAGACTTTGTATTTCTAGGCGCGAAGATTACTGCAGACGCAGACTGCAGCCAGGAAATCAGAAGATGTCTACTTCTTGGAAGGAGAGCAATGGCAATCTCAATAAAATAGTGAAGAGTAGAGACATCACACTGGCAACAAAGATCCACATAGTTAAAGCAATGGTATTCCCCGTAGTAACCTATGGATGTGAGAGCTGGACCATAAGGAAGGCTGGGCGAAGGAAGATAAGACGCTTTTGAACTGTGGTGGTGGAAGAACATTCCAAGAGTGCCTTGGGCAGTAAGAAGATCCAACCAGTCCATACTCCAGGAAATAAAGCCCAGCTGCTCACTGGAGGGAAGGATATTAAAGGCAAAGATGAAGTATTTTGGGCACATAATGAGAAGACAGGAAAGCTAGAAGACAATGATGCTGAGGAAAATGGAAGGAAAAAGGAAGAGGGACCAACCAAGGGCAAGATGGATGGATGATATCCTTGAAGTGACTGGCTTGACTTTGAAGAAGCTGGGGCTGGGGACAGCTGACAGGGAGCTCTGGCGTGGGCTGGTCCATGAGGTCACAAAAAGTAGGAAGTGACTGAACGAATAAACAACAACATGTATTAGGAGAGGTTGGAGAAATTTGCTTGTACTTGTGCCTACAGGGAAGGTCAATATTCTGCCTTCTTTGTTGAGTTAATAGATTGCAAACTAATCTCATTTTGCAGCAATTCAACAAAGCTATGGTTGAATGGTGAAAATAGAAGGAAGAGAGTGACACTGGGACATTTTGAAAGTAGCTGGAAAATATGGGAAGATAGTATCTGAAATAAGTGGGATTAACGGTTCCCACCAAAATAGGACAGATAATAATATTATTATTTTATTTCTTACCAGCCTCTACTTGTGGCTTGAGGCAGGCTACAAAATAATTATTTGATACTTAGAAACAATGACGAAGTTTGCATTTATACATATCTAAGAGGCTTTCAGAAAGAAAATGACAGAAGTACTATCTTTAAACAGATTCTGAGTCGATCTATTCAATAGTTACAGACATATCAATGTCATCATGACATAGCCAGATAATTGCCAATGCCTTATCATGCCTCTGCTCCCCACCCACATTTTGTTTTCACAAAACTTGCTAAATACATAATTTATCTTCAATTCAGCAATGCTGAATTTCTATAATAGCAAGTCACAGGGCATTCTAGGAACGTTTAATGCAATTAGGAATGCATTAACACTTTGTAATCCAAAACAAGGGCTTCATACTTCTCATCTAAACAAGATGTGTCATTACCATCTAATTGTTTGAATATTTTAAAGCATGAGTCAGCAAACTGTTTTGAGATATTTTCTGCAAAGAATGAGTGCCAGCATTCAAGAGGAAAAAAGAGGGTTTTAAAATAAATCCCAGTACATTCTTATCCAAAGTCAGAAATGTTGAAAGGTCAGTGTTTCTATGTTCAGAACTCTGAAATCATAAATATTGTAGCTGGTAGGAGTCAAAAATACTTATACATCTTGAATTTTATGAGAAATTAAATATGCAAAAGACATCAATCATATTATATTCTTCCTTGCTTTTAGTTTTTCTGTGATCAGGATCTAATGTCAGTTCCAGCTTTTTTGTACACCTGTCAATGAACTCAGTAACCATTTACGAGGAAAATGGTTTAAAGAACAGCTTAAATCAAGTGGGACAGGAGGAGAATCCCTGTTGCTCTCATATTATTCAAGATAGTTTTAAAATGTTAAAGTGGTTTTTCAAAAATCTGGCCATTCTTAACCTTTATAAGTATTTATTATTTTAAGTTGACTTTACTTTAAGCTGCCCTGAGTTCTTCAGATAGTGCAGTGGTTCTTAACCTGTGGACCACGGACCACCAATGGGCCACGAGGATGAAAATCTGGACCGTGAGCCTCCTTCCTTTTAATTTATTTACATTACTTACATACATATCTTCCCAGAAAGAAGATTCTAGGAGGGCTTCTGGGGGATAGGGTGGCTTGGCAGCAGACAGCAGTGATTAAGGATTTGCTAGCAGACTACTCTAAAGATATAACAATAAAAGTTGCCACTTTTGCAGTGGCAACTCAAAATATCTGTGCGAAACTAGTAAAATCCTTAGTGAAGGATGGGAAATAGCACAGGATGATGCAGTGCGTTGGAGACATGACTGGAATTTAAAAGTCAGTTTTAATGAGTTTTCATATTTGTACTGAAGTTTTATATTGTGATGTGTACTTTGTATGTCACTAATATGTGCGCTTAATTTGTCATGGCCTATGGCTAGAACAATAAAACTTATTCATACACCATGTTGTTATATTTTATTCATTTTATTTCCACTCCTTTTGCGCTGCCTGTCACTCCTTCCCTGTCGCTCACCAGCACGGCCACCTTGGATAGACCACATCAGCTCTAGATTATTAAAGATGGTTTCCCTATCACCTCACACCCTGCTGCCTCTTGGCACATCATTTCTACGCACCAGGCCTCTGGAGATGAGGCATGGAAACTCAGTAAATTTTTATTTTATTTTAAGGCTGTTGGGGAAGGGGGTTGAGGAGGGGGTTCTCTCCACTTCTCTCAGCTTTTGGAAGACCAAAGAAGCAAGATGGGTGTGGGGACTGGTCCCCGGGAGTAGCCAGTAGGCCCAATACTGCATTAGGCCTTTTGGGAAGTCCCAAGTCTAATGGGGTATCAAATTTATTTCTTGCTTTGTCCTGAATTAATTCGCTTTTATCAGACAGGGCCCAAAATGCATTAATTCGCTTTTATCAGACAGGGCCCAAAAGGCATCGTTTGGATGCATATGGGATATATTGAGCATGGTGATCAGATCATGATATGAATAAACATAACAGAAAACTTTGGATTTTAAAAGATTTTTAAATTGTAATACATTTGCATACATGTACATAAGATATTTTGGAGATAGGACCAAAGTGAACAGCCTGAAATTAATTTATGTTTAATACACAACTTATACCCATCGCCTGAACTAATTTTATACAAAATTGTAATTTTGTGATGAAACAAAATTTGAGTACATTGATCCATCAGAAAGCAAATGTATCACCATCTCAGCCGCCCCTGAGGACAATTTCCGACTCTGGAGTATTTCGGAATTGGGATATTTACCCTGTTCTTTGTTCTACAGAAGAGGGATGAGAAAATATCTTGTTATCAACCATTTTGTTTTTTCCCCTAGCTTATTCATTGTTGAATTTTGAAGCAACTGTGATTATGAGTATTTTTCATTTTAGATTTAAGAAAGAACTAATTGGAGAACAGAAAGAATTCTTACATTTGCTCTTCTGTAATCACTCCTCCGAGTGGCGGTTTGTTAGCAAAAGAACCAGCTGGATTTGCAGGTCAGGAAGGTTATAATGAAAGGAACAGGCATTTGTTGTGATGGAAAAAGCCTAATTCTCCCTAAAGCAATTGTGGTCAGATGGGCCATTATTAGAAATCCTCAAGCCTACCTATCCCTATAAGGCTAGTCAGTTGTTCAACCAGGTGTGATCTGACGCTATCATGTACTGTATGAATGAACAGTTAATTCAAAAAGGTGGGAAAGAGCTACACTGAAGGTTCCTGATCATTATAACTCATGTTCAAGAACTTAAGCCTGAAAACACAAGTGGTGCCAAGAGGTGTTTCTATGAATTTGGGGGGACGAGGAGCTAAGATCAAATGAGGGAAGCAATTAAATGCAATTTAAAAGTCCAAAGGGTTTGTGTGAAACAAATGTATGAGAAAATACTTGAGTTTTATAAATCGCTTTAGCATCTTTCCATGTTTCTTGCATGCTCCTTATAAGAGAAATTATCATTTACTTTGGTAAAAACAGTAGGTAAAGGTAAAGGTTTTCCCCTGACATTAAGTCCTGTCGTCTCTGACTCTGGGGGTTCGTGCTCATCTCCATTTCTTTGCCAAGAGCCAGCATTGTCCGTAGACACCTCCAAGGTCATGTAGCCGACATGACTGCATGGACTACAATTTTCAAACTGCTAGTTTGGCAGAAGCTGGGGCTGACAGCAGGAGCTCACACAGCTCCCCGGATTTGAACCTGCAACCTTTCGGTCAACAAGTTCAGCAGCTCAGTGCTTTAACCCACTGTGCCACTGGTATCAGTATTGGTCATTTAAAAATCTATAGCCCTTTTTTTAAAGCAAGAGGAATGGCATATTTCCCTGAACAACTAAGTATTCAAAAAATGTAAGTCCATCTACATTGTGCAATTAATGTTGTTTGACGCCACTTTAATTGCCATGATTCAATGCTATGGAATGAGCCATGGTGGCACAATGGGCTAAATCCTTGTGCTGGCTGTGCTGCTGACCTGAAGGTTGGGTTGCTGATTTGAAGGCTGCGGGTTCAAATCCACGAGATAGGGTGAGTTCCCATGTGTCAGCTCTAGCTTGCAGGGCATGAGAGAAGCCTCTCAGCAGGATGGTAACACATCCAGGCGTTCCCTGGGCAACGTCTCTGTAGACTGCCAATTCTCTCACACCAGAAGCGACTTGCAGTATGTTCTCAAGTCGCTTCTGATGCAATAAAGAAATGCTATGGAATCATGAAATCATAGTTTTGAAAGCCTTCTCTGGAAAAAAATGCTGATGCCTCACCAAACTACAACTCCCAAGATTCCATAGCATGGAATCATGGCAATTAAAATGGTATCAAACTGCATTAATTTAACAATGTAGATGTACCCTAACAAAATATGGAAGTGAAAAAGCATATATGAGGCGATAAATCAATCAACAATGTCCTATAATCATGTGGTGAAAACTCCTTCTTTGGAGGCTTTTAAACCGAGCCTGGATGGCCATCTGTTGGGGGTGCTTTGAATACAATGTTCCTGCTTCTTGGCAGGGAGTTGGACTGAATGGCCCATGAGGTCTCTTCCAACTTTATGATTCTATGACATATATAACTTGACAGTTTTAGAAAACGAGATATAATACAAAGCAACAGAAAATACATAGGAAATATTTCACAGGAAATATGAGATGCTGGCAATTGTCTTATTTTGTAATAGTCCTCTAATTATTGCCTTTCCTGGTGAAAGGAACCATACCAAAAGCTGTACAGATAAGACCATGTTTTCAGGAAAATGTGGTTTTAATGAGTAATACATTCTCCTAGTTCTCATTGGCTCTATTCACATAGTAGCAGCATTATAACATTTGTATCTTTCCAATTGACCAAGACGTTTTTCTGTCATCAAACATATTGCCACCATGTATGTGGAATTGTCTATAAAATTATGAAGTTAAAACACACACAGTTTCATCTCTATGTTTGCTTCATTATTTATCTCCATGGTGAGTTGATTTACTGTTTTTGTTTGAGCTGTTTCTGTGTACCTTCAAGTCATATCCACCTTACAGTGACCCTAAAAGCAAATGATTCATGGGATTTTCCTGGCAAGATTTGTTCAGAGGGGGGTTGCCTTGGCTTGCCTCCCTCTTGAGGGTGACAAGGTGGGACTTTCCTACATGTTCAAGGAGGGATTCCAACCTTGATCTCCAACTGCCACCACAAAGATATAACAATATGTGATTTTGTTTTCATCCATTCCTAACAACACTTTTCTCCCATATTTTGTCTGACACAGATACAGCTGGTGATGCTGAAGTGGCAGTCTGTCACCATAAGGCTGTTCTCAATATCCTTAACTGAACATCCAAGTTTAGCTCAGGGTGGAACAACATTGCCACAGCAAACATATAAACAGTAAAGGGTGGGGGTTGCCAAACCCTTCTGTTGCCTGTCAATTCCCCCCTATCCTACTCCTCTCTGTTGCTGCCAACCAGCTGGTCTTATTTCAGTCTCAGAATGGGGTGGAAGGGAAAAAATTGAAAAAAGAACGTAAATAGTTTTTATAAGCTGGAATAATCAGGTACTACCTCTCCACTCAGCATTCATTGCTTGCAATGGTTATTTCCTACATCAGCAGAATCAAGTGATCAGTGATGTTATTTTATGGCTATAGTTTCAAATGTATCCCCCCCCTCTCATTATTCTGCAAATAATTTTGCAGAACACATCTGCACACAGATCTTATTCTAAGAGACCAGTATGAACTCTCACACGAGTTCACCGAACAGCTCTTGGGGTAGGAATTGTGTAGCTCCAGCAAAATTGGGTTAACCCAGATCATATGAGTTAACCCTACTTTCCTGGAGCTATACACTCTAGAAAAGTAGTGCTCTTCCCATGATCTTTCATTATATAGGGAAGGTTGTGTGAACCACCTATTGTAAAATGTTTCATTATATTTTCTGTTCATGTTTATGATAAATACCTTTCATTATATTTCCTGTTCAAGTTTATGATAAATACCTCTATGGCTGCATTAATTAATTACTTCAAAGCAAATTAATCCAGAACACTGTTCAGTGAACCATTCATACTACTAGAGCTGAGAAAGAAGAGCTTTCCATCACTTTTTAAATTATAGTATGACCCTCTATATGTTCTCTAAAAACTTTCTCCAGGCAGTTATATGATATGCTCCTACCATAAGTTATCACAGAATCACCCCAGAAGACCTAGAAAATTCATACAGAGATATCTGGTGGAAGTCATTCATTTCAATAGTGATTGCTATAATCCCCTCTCCATTGGCGCCCCCTTGCAGTGGGGGAGAGTCTTGCGTACCCTAATGAAGTTGTGAGGTATGCTGGCGGTGGCATAATAGCCACCGGTAGGGTCTCCCATGCCAGACAGGTCACAACCGAAGGGTCTGACAAAGAGCGTCAAAGGGCAGGATGGGCTCTCTAGCCTTTTGGCAACCGTCCTAAGAGAAGGAAAACTCTAATTTCAAACCCGGGCAGATGGTGCTCATCTAACCCTGTAAGGTCAACCATCTAAGAGAAGGAAACTCGAACCAAACCTATGGCCTGAGGACCTCGCTGCCACCGTCCAAGCTTGCTAGGCCCCGGCAGACGAACCTTTGGTTTAAAGGGTGAGGCCAGTTCTGTGTACATGCGCTCCACCAGAAAAATCCATTGCACAGGCTCAAAGGACACATTCAACTTCCAAAAAAAGCCCTGCAGCGATAGGCGAGGGACGAAATGGCAGGTGTAAAGATGCACTGGAAGCCGCAGACCCAACCCTGCATGCAGGCGGTTCAGGACTTTGGTCGCTTGAGACACTATGGTTGCTTACCTGTAACCAGGTTTCTTCGAATGGTCGTCTGTGGAATCCACACTAATGTAGTTGCACCTGTGCAGCTCTTCGGAGATCTCAAACAGCTGTTTGGACTTGGCTCTAGCCCCACCTATCCTCCCCTGAGGATATATAGCCACAGTGGGGCTAGCAGCCTTGTTCCCCACCGCCGCAGCTGCTGAGGCCCAGGCATGACAAACGCGGGGAGGACGGGTGGGGCGTGTGGATTCCACAGACGACCATTCGAAGAAACCTGGTTACAGGTAAGCAACCATAGTTTGCTTCTTCATGGTCATCTGTGGAAACCACACTAATGTAGAATCGCAAGCTACACACCCTGGCTGGTGGGCGTCATGACACCGCTGGTAAGAGGACTGCTCTCCCAAAGGCCGCTTGGTGCTTCGACAGCAGGTCCACCTTGTAATGGGTGACAAAGGTCAGCGACGTCGCCCAGGTGGCAGCTCGGAAGACATCCTCCAGAGGCACGCCCCGGCAGAAAGCCGTGGAAGCCGCAACGGTCCTGGTGGAGTGGCCCTTGAGGCCAGGCGGAGGCTCCTCTCCCGCCATCTGGTATGCCACCCAGGCGGAAAACCTTTGAGAGGAGACCGGGGCACCCCTGGCGTCCGGACGGTACTTGACAAACAGACGAGGGGACTTCCTGCAGTCCCTGGTCCTGTCCAAATAATAGGCCAGCGCCCTGCGCACATCTAGCATGGAGGGAGCACTCCAAGGGCGAGGCTGGCTCTGGAAAAAAAGCAGGCAATGTCCTGCGACAGTTGGAACAGAGAAGCCACCTTGGGCAAGAAGGAGATGCCTGGCCTGAGGACGACCTTGTCCCTGTGAAAATGTAACTGGCCCTCCGCGCCGTGGTGACAGCGACCAGGAAGGCCACTTTCCACGAGACAAAAGAAAGAGCCACCGATGATAGCGGCTCAAACGGCAGCATGGTCAGCGGCGAGAGCACCAGCTGGAGATGCCAAGCAGGCGGTGGAGGGGCTCGAGGCGGGAACTTGTTCTAGCAGCCCCGCAAGAACAGATGTACCATAGGGTCCTGGAAGCAGAACGGTTGGCCCTGCTGCCGCCTAAAAGCGGAGATGGCAGCCAGGTATACTTTCAGTGAGGACAGCACCAGACCCTTTCTCGCCAGGGCGGCGAGAAAGTTCAGGATCAGCGGCGTCGCGGCAGTCACAGGATCAGCGCCCCGCTCCCTGGCGAAGGCGGTGAACTTGGCCCACTTGCGGGCATAGGGCTGCCGCGTGGACAGCCGATGCGCTGCCTCCAGGATGGCGAGGACGCCATCAGAAAACTGCGGGGCCGGATGCGGCACGCAGTCAGGTGGCACCACTGGATGTCGGGGTGGGGACCTGTGCCCTGGTTGGTGGTGAGGAGGTCCGGGCGGCATGGGAGCACGTGGTGCAGCCCCCCAGACATCACCTCTAGCAGAGGGTACCAGGGCTGCCGCAGCCACCGCAGGGCTACCAGGATGGCATCGGTGCCATCGTGGTACAGCTTGGCCACCACCCTGGACAGGAGCGGCACTGGCAGGAAGGCATACAGGAGCTGCCCCGTCCAGGCGAAGAAGAAGGCGTCCCCCAGACAGGGCGGCTGACCCGGATGCACTCCCCAGGAGCAGTACAGCTGGCACTGGGCTTTGTCCCTCGTGGCAAACAGATCGATCGCTGGCTGGCCCCAGCGCTGGAACAGGCTGTCCACCTCGTCCTGGTGGAGAGACCACTCATGCCCGCTGCTCTGCGACCTACTGAGCAGGTCGGCTTGGACCTTGGAAAAGCAAGGCACAGGGATGGCGACGAGCCAGATGGAGTGGCGGAGGCACCACTGCCAGATGGTGATGGTTAGGGCCAGGAGTGACCTGAACCGCGTGCCGCCCTGCGTGGTGAGGTACCACATGACTGTAGTGTTGTCGGTGCACATCTGCACCGTGTGGCCCTGCAGGGTGTCGTGGAAAACATGCAGCGCCTTGTACAGCGCCAGCAACTCCAGGTAATTGATGTGCCACCGGGCCTCCGCGGGCGTCCAGTGCCCCTGCACCGACAGCTGCCCCGTGTGGGCACCCCATCCCATCAGGGATGCGTCCGTGGTGATGCCGCGAGATGGATAACGCGGCTGGAACAGCAGTGTCACGCACATGTTGTCTCGCTGTACCACCAGCTGAGCGAATGGTGGACGTCTGGCGGTGGAGACAGGTGGAGGGACGGGCTGTCCTGCAGGGGGTTGAAGACCCGCAGAAACCATGAGTGGAGTGGCCGCATCTGGAGTTGCGCCAGTGGCGTCACCGCTGTCATAGGGGCGATGTAGCCCAGCAGGGATTGCACCTGCCTGGCCGTGACTGTGCGTCCACGCCGTATCCGCTGAGCCGCTGCACACAGGGCAGGCCCAGGAATCCAGGGTTGCCCCGATAAACTGGATGGACCGGGCCAGGTACAGAAGGGACTTGGTGTAGTTCACCAACAGGCCCAGTCCCTGGAGAAGCGACAAAACAAAACTGAGGTCACGGAGGAGCTGAGCGTGAGACGACACCACCACCAGCCAGTCGCGAGGACACATGTCCAGGTACAAAGGGACGACCGTCCCCTTCTGTAACAAAGGCTGGACCTCCTGCCACAGCACCTCAGATGACTGAGTGGCCTTCATGCAGCTCGTGACTGGCTGCGTGTAAAAAGAAATGGCGTAGTCCTGCCGGACCACGCTCAAAGCCCACCGGTCGGTGGTGATGGCCTGCCAGGCCGAGAAAAAAAACTCAGAGAGGCGTGAGCCAAATGAAAAATACACCCCGAGCATTGCCTGGTCTGCACAGGAAAGGACACTAAGGACGAGTGGGGGAGGAACAGCGTCCGGCTGCACCGTTGGGGCCACCACCAAGCAGGAAGCAGGAGGGGAGGGCAGGGAAAGTGCGGTCAGCGCTAAACCCGGCGCTTGGACTTCGGCTGGTAGCGCCCTTTACCCCGCTGCTGCTGCTGCCTGGGCTGGGTGGCCGCCAGCTGCCGTGCTGCCTGGATGATGCCTGGGGGAACGATTGGCTGCCTCCAATGTAGGGCCTCCGGGCGTAGCTGGCAGAGGCGGGCTACCAGCTCCTGGAGGAAGAGGCCCGTGGGGTGGTATAGCCATATGAGTGCGCAGCCTTGCGCACCTCCTGGCCCTCCTTAAGCTGAGCGTTGGTGTCTGGGTTGAAGAGCCCAGCATCATGGGCAGGCAGGGACTCGGTGAGCGCTCTGCCGTCCTCCAAGAGGGTCGACGCCCTCAGCCAGGCGTGGCACCAGATGGCCATTGACACCGAAAGTATCCTGCCCGCTGTGTCAGCCGCGTGCTGCGCCATATCCCTTTGCGCTCTGGAAAGAGTCAAGGCCTCCTGGCAGAGGGCCTGTGCAAAAGACTGCTGGTCCCTGGGAAGGTTGGCACCAGAGGCAGAGATCCGCTGCCACAGGAACTTCTGGTACGAAGCCATGTAGGCCGCGTAGTGGCCCAGACATGCCACGAAGCTGGCCCCCGCATGGACCTTTTTGCCGTCCACCTTCTGCCCCTCCTTGTCCGAAGGAGCGCTGGGAGCCTTGGCCGA
The DNA here is from genome assembly GCA_030556195.1 of Anolis apletophallus. NCBI lineage: Eukaryota > Metazoa > Chordata > Lepidosauria > Squamata > Anolidae > Anolis > Anolis apletophallus. Next base: position 81,675,414 of record JARBWK010000002.1, on the reverse strand, counting down.
GCGCTTGCCCGGCGTCATCTCTGCCACCAGGGCACAGAAGAGAGATCGACCCTGTAGAGGAGGTCGTTGCACCATGCCACAGAGGCGATCTGCGGCGGCACCACGTCAGACGCCCTGGTCAGCTGGAGGAGGTAAGGGATGGCGGGCAACAGTCGGGGGCAAAGCAGCCTGCTGCTGTTCACCAGAGGGAAACAAAAAGGCAGCAGCACATTGAGGGCACAGGTCAGCCGTGTCAACATGGTTGTAAGCCCTGAGGCGTCAGGGGCCGCCACAGGGTCCACTTGGTCAGGTTCAGCATGGTCTGACACAGAGCCAGAGGGGGTAGAGCTTGACTGTGAGGAGACATCCCCAGGCTGGGTGGGAGGCAGGTCCCTGGGAGGCAGCTGCAGCTGCTGTCCACATGCCTCAGGGACCAGGATGGGCCCAAACACATAGGCCCGTCCCCCTGGGGAACTATGGATCACATGCTAAGGGAGCACAGCTGGAGGAGGCAGGCCCTGCCAGATCTGCAGCCCCAGCAAGAGGGAGTAGCGCCATGCGCTGGCCTGCATCTCCCTCAGGGAGGAAGGCTCGGGGCACGCCCAGCTGCTCGCGCGCCGCCCCCAAAAGGGGTGGGGCCTGCGCGGCTCCCACTTCCACTGTGGAAGGACCAGCAGCTGGGACCGAAGGCAGCTGCGCGCGCGCCACCGCAGCTCCCACCCCCAGGATGGGAGGAGCAGCTGCGCCCAGCTGCTCGCGCAGCACCCCCAGAGGGGGCGGGGCCTGCACGGCTCCCACTTCCACCGCGGAAGGAGGAGCAGCTGGGACCGAAGGCAGCTGTGCGCGCGCCACTGCCGGAGGGGCGGGGCTTGCGCAGCTCCCACTCCCAGGATGGGAGGAGCAGCTGCGCCCAGTTGCTCGCGCGCCACCCCCAGAGGGGGCGGGGCCTGCGCGGCTCCCACTTCCACCACGGAAGGAGCAGCAGCTGGGACTGAAGGCAGCTGCGCACGCACCACCGCCGGAGAGGGCGGGGCTTGCGCAGCTCACACTCCCAGGATGGGAGGAGCAGCAGCTGAAACGTGCTCCGCAGAGCGGCATTTCTTTGTCTTCGCTTCCCCTCCGTTCGGCAGGCCCAGCGGGCGAACCGCTGTCCAGGAGGGGGACCGTCGCCTCTTGCCATAGGCCGAAGAGACAGGCGACATCCGGAGCGAAGGGAGGCAACCCGTTGCGTCCGCGGGGGGCACCTCCGACATCAAGGCACGCTCCATGAACAGTGCCTGCAGGGTGGCTTGCCGGCTTTTTCGAGCCCGAGGCGTAAACGCCTGGCAAGCCACACAAGTTCTGGTGGAGTGAGCCTCCCCCAAGCAGAGGAGGCACCTCGAATGCAGGTCCTTTTCTGGGACATTGCCCCCACAGTCTGCACCCCTCTTGAAGGTGGCAGACATGGTCCTGCAAGAGTCTTTCCAAAAAAAAAGTGAGAGAGAACAACCAAGGAGAAGGAGGGATAAGCAAAAAGACCCTCCAAAAACAGCAAACAGCCAGAGAAGTGTTTCAAACTCACACCTTTCTGGCCCCACAAAAGCTGGAGCTCCTTGCCAAGGAAGAAAGAGGGCAGAGGCCTTCAAAGCCCCCCCCCCCCAAAAAAACCTCAAACAGAGCAAACAGCCAGAGAAGTGCAGCAACTTACACCCCTCTGGCCACACAAACACTGGAACTCCTTGCCAAGGAAGAAAGAGGGCAGAGGCCTCCAAAGGCCCCAACCCCCCTCAAACACAGCAAACAGCCAGAGAAGTGCTTCCAAACTCACACCTCTCTGGCTACAGAAGCCAATAGTACAAGGAGAAGGAGGGGAGGCCTCCAAGGCTCAAAAAAACCCCTTCCAAACACAGCAAACAGCCAGAGAAGTGCACCAAACTTACACCCCTCTGGCCACACAAACACTAGAACTCCTTGCTGCGACGGAAAAAAATGGAACAAGGCTGCTAGCCCCACTGTGGCTATATATCCTCAGGGGAGGATAGGTGGGGCTAGAGCCAAGTCCAAACAGCTGTTTGAGATCTCCGAAGAGCTGCACAGGTGCAACTACATTAGTGTGGTTTCCACCGATGACCATGAAGAAGCAATGACCTTGGAGATGACAGTCTTGTTTGGCAGAATCCTGAACCTCCAAGCAGCCTTTTTTAAGGAGAGCACTGCTTGCTCCATATGGAGAGGGGCCTAGAAAAGGTGGTCTAACGAAAGCTCATCCCCGTCCTCCTGGTTGGCTAGCCGCGGCCAACGGGCATCTTCCAATGCGGTCAAACAAAGACAAAGAAACAAAGGCCAACACCTGCCTGCAAAGGTGAAAATAGACTGACACTTGCATGCTGGAACATCAGAACCATGCAAGATTCTGCAGATAGTGGACGTCCTGAGCGTCGTTCTGCTCTAATAGCCCATGAACGATCACGGCTTAATATTGACATTGCTGCTCTTAGTGAAGTTCGTCTCCATGAGGAAGGCAGCCTTAAAGAACACGGTGCACTGACCCTGTGGAGAAAGACAAATTCTACTCAGACCTGCGCCACTTCATACAAGAGGTCCCTGCAGAAGATAAAATCATTATCCTTGGTGATTTCAATGCCAGAGTAGGAAGAAACTTTGAAGCCTGGAAAGGTGTATTAGGCAAGCACGGTGTTGGAAACTGTAATGATAATGAACGCCTCCTGCTAGAGTTTTGTGCATAACAGCAGCTGACTATTACAAACACCATATTTCAGCAGAAAGATAGCTTGAAGACCACCTGGATGCATCTCCGATCCAAGCATTGACACCTCATTGACTATGTTTTAGTGCGCCAGAGAAACATTCGTGATGTCCGTCATACTTGAGTGATGCCCAGTGCAGAATGTCAAACAGACCATCGCCTTGTAAGATGTAAACTAAATCTACATCTTAAGCTCAAACCTAAGAGGGGTGGCATCTTAAAGAGGAGACTCCAAGTCAACAATCTTCAACAGGCTGTTGTGAGAGACAACTTCCAGGCAAATCTGCAAACAAAACTTGAAGACCACCCTACAGATTCTTCTCCTACAGCGCTTTGGCAACACATCAAAAACAGTATCCTGCAGTCTGCTGAAGAATCCCTAGGATTCTCCCTCAAGAAAAACCAAGACTGGTTTGATGAAAACAACCAAGAGATCCAGGAACTGTTGGCAAAGAAGAGAACTGCTCACCAGGCAAACCTCGCCCAGCCATCATGCCATGTAAGAAAAGCAGCCTTTCGTCTCGCATGTAGTAAACTCCAACAAAAACTCAGAGACATTCAGAACAAGTGGTGGATTGATTTAGCAGAAAAGACACAACGTTGTGCAGATCTCGGTGATCACAGAGGTTTTTATGAAGCTCTCAAAGCAGTGTTTGGACCTACTTATCAGGTCCAAAGCCCCTTATACAGTACAGATGGTAAAACACTAATTACTGATAAAGCCTCCATCCTGAACCGATGGGCTGAACATTTTCAGAGTCTCTTCAATGCCAACCGAGTAGTCCAAGGTTCAGCTATCCAACACGTGATACAACAACCAATGAAAAATGAACTGGACACAGCTTCCACTCTGGAAGAGACCATTGAGGCCATAAAGCAAATGAAAAATGGCAAAGCAGCCGGGATCGATGGAATCCCACCTGAAGCTTGGAAACAGGGAGGTCATGTACTGCATGCTAAATTCCACGAGCTCCTTGTGAGTTGCTGGGAAAAAGGTGAACTGCCATCAGATCTCAGAAATGCAGTTATCATCACCCTGTATAAGAAAAAAGGAACAAAATCCGATTGCTCAAACTATCGAGGTATAACACTGCTCTCCATTGCTGGAAAAATCCTTGCAAGGATACTCCTGAACAGATTAGTTCCTGCTATTGCAGAAGAACTTCTCCCGGAAAGCCAATGCGGCTTCAGAGCTAATAGGAGCACCACAGATATGGTTTTTGCCCTTAGACAACTGCAAGAGAAATGTCGAGAGCGGAACAAAGGACTCTATGTAACATTTGTCGATCTCACCAAAGCCTTTGACACTGTGAGCATATAAGGTCTGTGGCAGATCCTGGAACGTCTAGGATGCTCCCCCAAATTCCTCAAAGTGATTATCCTGTTACATGCAAGCCAGCGCGGTCAAGTCAGATATGGCAATGCTCTCTCGGAGCCCTTTCTAATAACTAATGGAGTGAAACAAGGTTGTGTTCTTGCACTATCCCTATTTACAATCTTCTTCAGCATGATGCTCCAAAGGGCTACGGCAGACCTCGAAGAAGAAGACGGCGTATATATACGCTATCGTACTGATGGTAGCTTGTTCAACTTAAGCCGTCTGAGGGCTTGCACTGAGACTCTAAACTATCTAGTCCGTGAGCTGCTTTTTGCTGACGATGCTGCCCTTGTCGCCCATTCAGAATCAGCCCTGCAGCACCTAACATCTTGCTTTGCAGCAGCTGCAGTGCTGTTTGGGCTGGAAGTCAGCCTGAAGAAAACGGAAGTTCTCTACCAGCCCGCACTACAGGAAGAACACCATCATCCCCACGTCAGCATAGGCACATCTGTGCTTAAGTCCATTCAGCAGTTCACCTACCTGGGAAGCATCATCTCTTCAAACGCCAAGATTGACAAAGAGATAGATCACAGATTATCAAAGGCATATAGTGCATTTGGAAGGCTTCACAAAAGAATCTGGAGCAACAAGAACCTGAGGCAAAGTACCAAATCAGTGTGTACAGAGCTATCATACTGTCCATCCACCTCTATGGGTCTGAAACATGGGTCACCTATCGCCAACACCTACGACTCCTCGAACGCTTTCATCAGCGCTGTCTTCACACAATCCTAAATATACACTGGACCGACTATGTGACTAATGTTGCTGTCTTTGAGCAAGCAGGGATCACCAGCATTGAGGCCATGCTATTGAGAACACAGCTGCGCTGGGCAGGGCACATCTCTAGGATGGAGGACCACCGCCTCCCAAAGATACTACTCTATGGTGAATTCGCCATGGGTCAGCGCAAGAGAGCCCCCCCCCCAAAAGATATAAGGACTCCCTGAAACAACAGGGAGTCCCTCGGCCAGATTGATCACCAACAATGGTTCACCCTGGCCTCACATCGAGAGGCATGGAGATGCACTATCCACAATGCTGTGGCCTCTTTCGAGAAGACACGCCGAATGAGTCTCGAAGAGAAACGACAATGCAGAAAGAACCGCAACTTGGAAACAACATCACCCAAGGAGACTTTCTGCTGTGCTTTCTGCAACTGAACTTGCCTATCTCAGATTGGCCGTTTTAGTCATCAGTGCGCTGGTAAAAAGCGTGGGATGAGTCCTTCCTGAATCTTCGTTTGCGAAGTAATGCTGAGATATATCTGCTATAATCCACATTTACCTCTTTCCCTCCTAAATGCAGGAATGGTGGGTCAAAATGGTATTTACTTGGCAAAGTGGGGATTCTAAACAAAGTTAGGAACCATACCAGTGACTGAAAAATCTGTGTATTTTTTCAAACATTGGAAAAGACAAAGATTTATTCCTATCCTAGGCAGTTATTAGATTAGAAAAAACTTCCTTTTACAGCCCTCAGGCTGGTCCAATGGAAGACAGCACGGGGGGTTGGTTCAATACATTTTCTGCATGAATCTCCCTTCTACACACAAAAAGCAACCAGATTGGCATTGAGTCTCATTTTGCTACAGGCAAGGGAACACCTGAAGGTAGCAGCCTAACAGAAAATTCAGGAAAGTAGGCCATGCAGAATGTAGACTTGTTCCCTTGACAGACATAAATGGCGATTTTGCCCTAAGTTGGCTACTATATCTTGCTGGGCCTGATTTGCTTTTTCTGTTTTGGCTTCCATTCTGGTGTGGTGTTGTCTTCATTTTCTTAATCTGTTCAAGACATATTGCAAAGTGAAGCACCTCTAGAGAAGCAAAAGAATGACAGTGTGAAGTCTATGGATAGAAAGTCAAGAAAGAAAAGGTACCATATTATCTCTGTATTTGGGGGGAATACATTCTAAGATTTTGTGTGGATACACAAACCATAGCTAATATTGAACCCCATTGAAATGAGGGACTTTCAGTTCAAGAATAGAATTCAGTCATGATGGAAAATCTAGTAAATGCCCAGAAAAAGCTGTATTTTATAAATGAAACTATGAGAAATAAGAACATGTAATAGCAAAAATAGTGAGTTGACTCATTTTCACACCTTTAGCTCTGACGTAATAAGAAAAGGAAGAAAACATTATATCAAATGGACAAGCAAATGCATGTGACAACAAAAAAACTTAGGGTAAAGGTAGCGCTTTGATGAAAGGACTGCCGGTTACTTTGGTAACAAGGTTTAATTAGCAGTTATAAATTATGACAGGCAATGCATTTAACCTCTCTTGTGAAATCTTTTTAAAATCTAAAGATAAACTTAAATTCTGTTATGGAAAATATATGTTTTTTTAAAAATAAAAGAAACACTAGGTTATGTGGTACCAATGTGTAGATAAGAATGTTACAAAAAAGTAAAGCTCATGTGTGGGAAATGACTTTCTATTTTTTCTCGTTTGAGGAAGCACTGGTAGTGATTCAGCCATCTGAGAAGAACTGTCAAATATGCCTAAGAAAATGGGCACTGTGTTAGCTCTGTGGGAGGTCACAGGGCAAATATTGACCCTGGGGTAAAGTAAACCTATAGGGTTATGTTTTCTCAAAACAATAGGCTGGGCCAGACGAAAGAAGTTTTTAAAGCATATTATCATTCCCAGGTGCAAAATCTATGGACCCTAGATGTTATCAAGCAAATACCTGTAAATCCCATCAGCCCCAAAAATGGTCAGTGGTGGAGGATGATGGATGCCGAGTCAAACATTTGCAGGGTCAGGACCATTGCAATGTTTAAGTCAGTTGATAGGTTAGATTAGCTAATTTTAAACATAAATCAAAAAGGGTATCCTAACTAAGTGCTGGATCCCTTAAAAGGTTGAATCTACCATTATTCAGAGTGAGGCACTTATCTTAGGTAGCTAACCTTTGGTGCCATGAATTATGAACAAATGGGTAATTGTAGTTTTTATTGTAATTTTACTTCCATGGAGAAATAGTCGTGAGACTTTTCTGCCTCTAGTACCAACATAAATTGGCTTGGCTTGGATTTCATGGTTCTTGATTTGTAGGGGACCAAAATGTGTTTTACTTGCCTATTTAAATGCAAGAACTTCTAAACATATCAAGGGACCACCTTTCATAAAACATTCTTTGAAAATGCTTTGAAAATGCTGCTAAAATATGTATCATGTCATTGTAAATACAGCAACTTTTCTATACAAGTATTAAGTAATTCCTATCCAGAAGAACCAAATTCTTACAAGAAACATTCTGATGAGTAAAATTATTTATATTTATTTACATAATTTATATTCTGGCCTTCTCACCCCACAGGGGACTCAGGGCAGATCACAATGCACATATACAGGCAAACATTCAATGCCATAGACAAACAACATATATAGACAGACAAAGAGCTACACAATTGGTCGAGAGCTCACCCCGACCAGGGCAGCCCTTGAACTCATGACCTTCTGGTCACTGGAGATCTTATGCAGCTGATTCCCAGCCAGCTGCACCACATTATTTGGTATCCGAAATAAAATCTTGATATCATAATTCAGGGATGGTCCCATTCAGTGATAGACCTGCAAGAATTATGTCATGAAACCATGTTTTCAATATATTTTTGCACAGGTTTTGATATTAACTAAATGAGATTCATTTAGTTGGCCCTTCACATCTGTGTGCCTAATTGTCATGGATCTGATATTCATAAGTTTGCCATAATTAATGGTCATTTTGGAGGGAATTTTGTGGTCTAGACTTTTCTTGCACCACCACCATGTTCTGCCCAAAGAGGGAATCCAAGTGGCCTCCATCATAAATGATGGGAGAAAACAGTAAGTGCATAGAGGGGAGATAGACTGCGGTTGGGACAGAACTCATCCCTGTAGAACACAAACCCTTTTTTTGGCTCCTTAGCATCTGAGGATCATGACTGCTTCTGACTTATGAAAAATGCCACAACTGGATAGATGGCATGCTCCTCAAAGTGTTGTCAAGATCAGCTAGCCACCACAAGGGGGAAATGTAGGTCCACCGTCCAGCACACTGGGCTTATGAGACAACCAGGAAAAACGTTTGGTTTGAAGGCAATAATAGAAGTTTATTCAATCTGATAAGACTGATGTCAGTACAGAGTCTCTGCTCTAAAAGAACCAACATAACATACAATACAGTGCAAAGCATTTTGCCCCCTCTGGCAGCCATTTAAAACACCCGCTTTCTCCCCAATTGGCTCAGGAATGGTCAAGCCACGATCTGAGCAGCCATTGGCTCAGAATTTCCTGTGCTGTCAGGGATAGATGGAGTTTCCTTTTTTTAGCAGGAAAATTAGAATCATTGGTTCCTTTGAAGCTGGAGCCGTTTGGAGCACCACCCAGGCATGGACATAGCCATATGGTTTGAAGCATAGTAAAGAGTCCATCATGAGATTACAGGAGTTTACAATAGGGGCCAGCCCCAGAGACAAAGGTGATGCTTATGTAAATATAAACAAGTGACTAGAAAACATAACACAATACAGATTTCATTGAGGCCCATCTCCTATCTGATATTTCTGAAACACCTGGATGGCTTTCTCAGAACCTGACCTTAATTACATCTCTAAAGATGATTTCCTGGTGTTTGCCTTGCTTCCCTGAGGGGAATCCCTCTCAGCTGGATATTGGGTTGGCTTCCTGGATGTTCAACCTCCAACAGTTTCACACACACACATATATTATACAGTTTAAGTTTCCTTTGGGCTCAAAAGCATGTTCGTGGTTGCCTTCAACCAACACCCCAGTTCTCATTGCATACATATGTGAGTCCTCTCCCCGCTTATTTCATATATTAACAATAAATAGAGAACTTAATGAAGAAGGTCAAAAAAATTAAAATGAAAAAAATATAATGAATTGGAAATAAAGTTTATATTAAAAAGGTATAAGACCCCAGCCCAACTCTCATATATAATAAAAGAGATATATCCAATGTGTTGGCACTGTGGTACAAGTTAAGGTTGGTATCGCCATATGTGGTGGGAATGTTGAAAAGCTAAAACATTTTGAAAAAGAGTAATAGAAAAATGGGAAAATATTTAAAATACTGCTCAAAGTGAATGCAGAACTGATGCTAATGGGAGTGTTTTGGAATAATAGCAATAATACAAAAGAACAAAAACTGTTCAAAATGATGATTCAAACAGGACAAGCTGTAAAGGCCTGGGGATGGAAAAATGGGGGGGGGGGGAAGGAATATAGAAAATCGAAATAACTATTTTTGATCAGGTCCAATCCGAAATCATAGAATATGTCATTTGGGAGGATACACAGGAGGATAAAATGGAATCAATTGAAAATAAATGGAAGACATATATAGAATGGACAGACAGAAAGAGGTGAAGCAAATGTAAATATTTCACAGAAATTAAGAAAATTGTATGTATGGTAAAAGATAAATATACAGAATAAATAGGTGGTCAGATGGCGGTGGAGTTGAGGGTGTTAACAATAAAAAGTCATTAAAAAAAAGTTTAAAAACAGAAGGTGAAAACAAAAGAAATGTTACATGAAAACTAAGTGTATAAATATGAGCACTAACAGAAACTAAGTGTAAACAAGATGCTGTAATGCTGAAACAAGAAAGATCTTTGGGATTGGGAAAAACAATACAAAAAACAAGAATACATTCAATTTATTTATTCAGTTTAGAGTCCACCTTTTTCACAATATATAAAATGAAATTCAGTTAGAAAAACAATAATAACAGTTTATAAAATAGTTTTAAAATATTGACTATCTGAGAATAAAATGTTTTGTCCAATGAACAAAGAACAAAATAACACCTCCTCTAAAATATTGGACTAGATCCCTTCCAGTCTGGCTTCCGTATTGGGTATGGGACAGAGACCGTGCTGGTCTCCATCACAGATCAGCTTCGCTGCCAGTTGGACCAAGGTGGGTCAGCGCTGCTCGTGTTATTGGACCTAATGGCAGCATTTGATACAGTAGATCACGCATTATTGATCCACCGTTTAGCCGTGATGGGAGTTAGGGGGACTGTCCTTAAATGGGTGGCCTCCTTTCTTCAAGATCAGGGACAGCAGGTGGAGAGGGGAGGGGTGGCCTCAGAAAGTGTGGGGTCCCCCAAGGGGCTATCCTCTCTCTCCTCTGTTATTTAACATATATATGCGTCCACTGGCCCAACTGGTGCATAGCTTTGGTCTGGAGTGCCATCAGTACGCTGATGACACCCAACTGGTGCTGAGGATAGAAGGCCGGCCAGACTCTGTACCCGATTATTTCCATCGGTGCCTTGAAGCTGCGACTGGGTGGCTACGGGCCAGCAGGTTGAAGGTGAACCTGTCAAAGATGGAGATCCTTTGGCTGGGTTGCCCGGGGGGGGGGGGGTAGGAGCTCTAGCTGCCTGTTATGGATGGCAAAGCCGTTTGCCCATCATCCCTTGTAAAAAGCCTGGGGTCCAAGTGGACCCTCTGCTGACAATGGGGGCCCAGGTCTCCACTGTAAGCAGAGCGGCATTTTTCCATCTGCACCAGGCAAGACGGCTGGCACCCTACCTCTCTGGCAACGACCTAGCTACAGTGATCCAGGCCACGGTCATCTCAAGATTAGACTACTGTAATGCCCTCTACATTGGCCTCCCTTTGTCAGTGATCCGGAAACTCAATTTAGTGCAAAACGCTGCTACTCGACTGCTGGCTGGCGTGTCACTGAGGTGTCACATCACACCAGTCTTACAGTATTTGCATTGGCTTCCTATCGAGTACTGGATTGCTTTCAAAGTGTTGGTGTTAACCTTTAAGGCCTTGCATGGTCTGGGGCCAGCGTACTCGGAGGCCCACCTTTCCCCACATATCCCCCAGAGATCGCTACGGTCCAAGGACCAAAATATTTTGGAAGTCTCGTCAGTCAGAACCTGTCATTTGTCATCTACGAGACAGTGTGCCTTTTCAGTAGCAGCGCCTAATTTATGGAATGCCTTGCCAGAGGAGGTCCGAGCAATAACAGACGTGTCCTCCTTCCGGAGGGCTTGCAAGACTAACCTCTTCTGGTACACGTTCAACCTTTAGAGGCTCCGCTTAATCCATATTCTCTGTCTTGGTATAAATTGCTTTTATTGTGTTTTAAATGCTGTTTTGTGATTATGTCTTATGCTTGTGTTGTGAACCACGTTGAGCCTATTGGGAAGGGTGGTATACAAGTTGAAATAATAAACAAATAAATAAACAAATAATTTCATTAGAAATACATTGAAATCCAAATATAAACACTTTCTCAAACATAGCAATTCTCCTTTGCATTGCAATTTGTTTTACTAATGTTTCTTTTCCCCCCTACTATATCTAGTAAACATCAATACTATACTATACCTAGTAAACATAAAAAGCAAGATTATGGCAACCAGACTGATTGATAACTGGCAAATAAAGGGAGAAAACATGGAGGCGGTGACAGACTTTTTATTTCTAGGTGTAAAGATTACTGCAGACGTTTACTTCTTGGGAGGAGAGCAAGTACCAATCTTGATAAAATGGTGAAGAGTAGAGACATCACACTGGCTACAAAGATCCGCATAGTTAAAGCAATGGATGTGAGAGCTGGACTATAAGGAAGACTGAGCGAAGGAAGACAGATGCTTTTGAACTGTGGTGTTGGGAAAAAATTCTGAGAGTGCCGTGGACCGCAAGAAGATCAAACCAGTCCATATTCCAGGAAATAATGCCCAGCCTTCTCACTGGAAGGAAGGATATTACAGGCAAAAATGAAAAAATAGTGATTATGGGGGAAATTGAAGGAAAAAGGAAGAGGGGCTGACCAAGGGCAAGATGGAGGGGTGGTATCCCTGAAGTGCCTGGCTTGACCTTGAAGGAGCTGGGGGTGGCCACGGCCAACCGGGAACTCTGACGTGGGCTGGTCCATGAGGTCACAAAGAAATGGAAATGTCTGACTGACTGACTGACTAAATAAATATCAACAATATCTAGTGAATTATTAATAACGGTGTTTCCTATCAGTTTGGAAGTAGATACCTACACCAAAAACAAAGCATAGCTTTATACTAACATGTCTCTTGGCTCAATCTATATAAAGCTCCAAGATAGTTTAAATTAAGGTCAAAACTAGAGTTTAAATCCAGGAATATGTAACAACTTTTAAAGAATGGTTTTGTACTAAGTAAACAAAAAATATTTCTGAGGAATACTGTACGGATATATGCAAGTAACCATCTAAGATGATATATAAACACTATCACAGCTCTAAGCCATCACCAAATTCAAAAGGCAAAGGTCCTGAAGGATTTGTTTTCTAAGGCAGTCTTTCTCAACCAGTGTGCCGTGACGGACCTCCTGCTGTGCCGCGAGAAAAGCTCTCTGCCCCCTCCCTCCCCCCCCCTCCTGCTGAACTCTTGCTGCTTGGGGGAGGAGGAAGGGCCAGGCCGGTGGGAAGAAAAAGAAGAAGGGACCAGGGCGCCGCCTCCTTTGGCCGTTCCCCAGCCAGCCTCCAATCCGCCATGACTCCCACCATGACTCTCGCCCCTCGCTCGCTGAAGCCGCGTGGAGGAGGAGCCCCGCCCACTGAAGCCCATCCACCGCTCATGCTCCTCCTCTGTAGGAGAGCTGAAGCTGGGGGAGGGGGCGGGGCATGGCAGGGCCTGTAGGAGAGCTGAAGCTGGGGGGAGGGGAGGGGCATGGTGCGGCCTGGCTCTGCCCCCCCTCGGCCGGCACTCCCAGCAGCTGCTCCAACCTTGAGGGGACAGTGCAAAGCCAGCATTGTGCTGGCTCTGGCACCGCTGGCGTGGCCCTGCCCCTCAAGGCTGGAGCAGCTGCTGGGAGAGGTGAAGCCAGAGGTAGGGGCGGGGCATGGCGTAGCCTGCCTCCACCCCCTCCCCGGCTTCGGCACTCCCAGCAGCTGCTCCCAGCAGGCCACCAACCCCAGCCATTCTTTACTGTGTTAGAGTGTCATTTTGTGTCATTTTGGTTGGTAGTGTGCCCCCGAATTTTTTTAATGTTAAAAGTGTGCCGCGGCTCAAAAAAGGTTGGGAAACACTGTTCTAAGGCAACAATGCATTCACTTTCCTGAGTGTAAGCATCTTTGAATTTAATGATACTCACTCATTTTTGTTTATTGGCTTTCATCTGCTCCTGAACAATTTTCTCTCTCTCTGATCTAATTAGGTCAGTTTGGAGTAGACTAGATCAACATCACCTTTAGGATCTCATTATTATTACCTTCATACCAAGGAGAAGAGACATTAAAACTATAGCGGCTTTGGTTAAGGAATCAGTATTCTTAAAAGACCTGGAGTTGTTACATATAATTCAGAGCTTTTCTATTATTGGCCCTGACCTAGTAGAGATGTTGAAGGTGTGATACAGAAATACGTCAGACAAATCCTTTCCTTAACATTGAAAATATGGGTAAAAGCTAACTATATGGAGCTGTCTAATCATCACCATTATCATTATCGTGACATACATATCCAGTAGAGGATTGCTGTCATGTGATTACATAGCAGAGCTGGCAATGTGACTGCTGCACATTGCTGTCCAATAAACAACAAACTGATGTCAAATATACAATGGACCAATACACAGAAGGACCAATGCGTGCTACATCAGTCTCAGTAAGCACAGGGCACCAATGGGCATTGGACATTCTTTTTTATTTAGGTATATAAAAACAGAACAACACATTATGTAATACAAAAAGAGGGAAATGACACAAAAGAAGGGGCAATATGGTTGCCGTAAAACACAAAAAGGTAAATTTATGTCCTTCATATGCAGTTGTGGCTTGGTTAGCTTGGTATAATTTTATTTTTGTTGTTGTGTGCTTTCAAGTCATTTCTGATTTATGGCAAATCTAAGGCAAACCTGTAATGGGGGCTTGTGGGGGAAGATTTGTTCTGAGAAGAGATTGTCTTTGCCTTCCTCTGAGGCTTAGAGAGTGTGAGTATCCAGTAAGCTTCTATAGCTGAATGGGGGTTGAACCTCTGGTTTCCAGAATTGTAGTCCAACACTCAAACCACTAATCAGGGGCGGTCCTACAAGATAGGCCAAGTAGGCGGCCGCCTAAGGCGCCATCTGGGAAGGGGGCGCCATCCTGGTCGCATGGGGTGCCATCCTGGCCCTGCCGATGTTCCTCAGACAGTGCTGCAGCTGCCTGCTTTTTGACCCCAGCCTTGTGTGCTCCGACACCGCTTCTGGGCACGCGCGGAGGTTTTCACGCAGACGCAGTTGCTCTGGAGCTGAAGTTGAGCGCAGGAGCAACCACACATGCGCGAAAACCTCCGCGCATGCCCAGTAGCTCCCTTGTGCAGAAGCCTGTAAGCAAAGCACTCCCTATCGGGCAGGCAGGGAGTGCTTCCCCTCTCTGTTTGTCTCCGCCGCGTACACGCGTTTGCAGGGAAGGAGAAAAGAATCAGTGAAGGAAGTGTAAGTGAAGGAATGAATGAAGGGCTTTCCTCCTCCTCCTCTGTGACCTCTTCTCTCTCTCCTTCCTTTCTTCGGCTCTATTTCTGTCTAGACCTGAGGGGCCTGAGGCTATGAGGAGTTGTGGGAGTTGGAGGCCAAAACACTTAGAAGGAGGGAGGGCCCAAGTTTGCCCAGGCCGCGCTGCCTGTATTCGACCTCATTTGAACATTTTGGCTGTTTTTCTATTTACATTTACATTGGGATCCTAATTTTGGACTTATGGGAGACTCCTATGAATTATGAGTTGGGTGATAGGTAATATGTTCTGATTTTGATGCATTTACATTGCATTTCTTGTTGATTATTATACAGTTCTGCTTAATATTGTCATACAATATAATACAAATACAATATAACAATAGAATGATTATATATTTTATATTACATGTAATATTACAAACAATATTGCAGTATAGTGGTATTGTACAAAATAGTAATATATAATATTTTATTTTACTTTATTTTGGGTTATTTGAGTTTTATAGGAGTAATGAAAATATTTAGTAGAGGATAATTTTATTTAAATAAATAATTTTATTATTTTATAATAATAATATAATAGAATGTTACATTATATTATAATGTCAATATATTATAATAGAATTATATTGTAATGTAGGATAATATAATTATGATATAATATAGTATGAGTATGGTATAATATATTGTGATATTATAATGGTATTGTGATATTATAATTGTATATTTGTTTTACATGGGGGGTGGCAAAATAATGTTTTTTGGGGGGGTACCAAAATAATGTTCGCCTACCATTTAAAATTACCTTAGACCGCCCCTGCCACTAATCTATGGTATCTCTCTTAATACATCCACAAATCCGAAATGTAGACTTTCCAACAACCGTATGTATTCTCAATAGAACCCCAAAGTAATTAAGATGAAGATGACAACCCAAATTTGTAGTTGTAATGAATGGAAAACTTGGTGCTAATCATAATCAAGCCAAAAAGCTGCGGTTTTTCTACATTTATTTTTTTTCTTTATTTATCCGTTTATTTTAAAGTTTGAGATTTTATTTGTTTTGGTGAGAAAGTTCTCACATTATGATTTACAGTGGGTAAAAATTTATTTCTGATTCAATTTGATGCCCTAATACAAAATACATGGCCGTTCTTCATTAATATTGAAAATAAAAGTGACCTACTGATTAATATATTCATTTCAAAAACCTAAGCAAATGTCATAGGGAAAAAAATATCATTTTTCTATGACATTTGCTTAGATTTTAAAGACAAATCATTAATAATTCATTCAGCCAAAATAGACTTCCCTTAGGTAATCTTAGTCATTTTCAAAAGACTCAAAGGCTGGAGTGCATGTGTTTTATTTTTTAAAAAATTAAATAAAAGGGCACACTGAGATAGCAGTAATGAGTAGATATTGATTCCCGCAAACGTCATTGTTCAAGTGGGTCTACAACTGGATGTAGATCTGTTTCCCCAAATTACAGGCTGAATACTGAGGCAGAAGCAAATTGCTAATGAAATACTTAGGTTCCAATTAGGCAGACTTATCACAGCATAAGAAATGAAGATACTGCAGGACTTTTTTGAAATAGCTTTGAGACCACTGTCTTTGTGCAGATACACTCTGTTTCTATGCTTTTCCACATACTTTACTCCAGCTGAGGCTCCCATTCTGTTATAAGGGCAAAAGTAAAACTATCTTGATAAATCTACTCAACTGCCAAGGGAATACAGTTATGCAAATCATATTTTACACATTTGGGAATAAATGAAATAGAAAATATGAGGGTCAAAAGCCAATTTCCAGGTGGCATGAGCAGTGAAAGGCAGGAAGCTTTTGCCACTTCATCAGACTAGAGAAAAATAATCCACTTAAAATCCGGTTTCTGTTTCCTGCAGAATTCTGGGGTTTGTAGTTTAGTGAGGCTGTTAAAGGCTCCTCTCTAAACTACAACCCCCAGAATTCTGCTGGGAGGCACAAACTGGATTTTAAGTAAATGTTTTCTCTAGTATGATGAGGCACCAAACGACTCGAAATCACACCAGGCCTAATTTATACAACCAATGCAGAAGACTTAGGAAAATGGGATGCAGAATGGTTGCCCAATAGAAGTTCCCCCTTTATCGTAGTACCCAGGACACCATGTCTGCAAAGAGACTACATGAGATGGGCAGATTATCTCCATTCCTGAACCAGTCAATAGTGACTCAACCCATCCATGGTATCTATTTTAATTTGCACTTCAGAGCTGAAAATATACATGCACATTCTTTTTATATTGTACTTCCCTCTAAACACTGAAAATGTTATCCATACATTATCCTCACGGCAATCAATCCTATCTGCTTACTGTCCTGTTGAACTCACTGGGCTTACAACTGACATACATAGAACTTCACCACAAGGCATCCCACAATTGCTACCTAAAGTGTAAGGGTTCAATTGAAGGTATTCCTTGCCTAAACCCAGTCCATAAAGATACAGCAGAAGTCATATTTCAAAGTTAATCTGTTAATCACAGTTGTTGCAATTTGAGATCATTTTTAAATCTTCCACTGATTGGTCACTTGATTTTACATTTATGTTTCCTACCTCTTACCAGTGACCTCAGAATATCCACAGGTTTTCAACTGTGCAAATAAAATATGGCATCCGATTCCAATTGGCAAATGAAGTTTTTGTTTGTAGAATGGGTTGGAGAATGATATAAAAAATGGGAGTTACCCCTTTTGAATCACAGAATAGAAAAGAGAAACATAAACAAGTGAAATAAAGCTTCTCACACGATCCATGACATTGCTCTTCTAGTGTAGCAATTAAAATTATTTTCATTGAATGTAAGACTCTTATTTTCATTGAACGTAGACTAAAGAATTCGGGTTTTATATTAAATAAAAATACAAGCCACACAAACCACTAAAAGCTACAGAGTCATCAATATGCAGCAGTGAAAATGGGATAAACCTTGTTTGTCTTAAACATTATTATCAGATATCTTCTAGACTATATCTCCAAATGATCCCCCCCCCCCCCATTTTTTTTGCTGTAGTGTAGCTTTTGGCTCATTACCTAGAACTCAAACATTATTCACTAAAACTAATAAGGTTAAGAGCCTGAATGTTACAGACTGAAGTTAATTAACCCAAATGCAACATCTTAAACTGAACCAGTTGCATACATTTCTTTTATGTCTCAAAACCCTCCCCTGTTTTTAAAGAAGAGAAATATGATTTTGGACTCCATGACATCCTACTAGAAAAATCCAAAAAGACCAGTGAATCTGATTTAATAACAACTCAAATTTGAGGCTAAAATGTATTATTACATGGCATGGAGCTGGACTGGATAGCTCTGGTGATACGTATCTTCCAACACTTCACCTCTATGATCCTAGATGTACAGCAATTGTATTTAGGTTGTTTAATGATCAGTAGTGCTAATTCCCAGGAGATTATTGATTTCTGAAACTTTACTGTGACATGCCAATGTGTTTGCCAAGATTTGCCCTACCCACTGAAGAGCCCAAGCTGGATCTGACAACTGCTACAGTACTTGAGAAAATAACCATCACAGGCAGGTTATTGAAGCAGAACTGCTATTGAAGCAGAGTAAAAAAACTGTGGCACTGGACAGTACAAAGCCACAATCAGTGGGAAACTAAAACAGCAGAGGCAATCTTGGGAGCAAGAATAATAGAACGATAGAGTTGGAAGAGACCACAAGGGCTATCCAATCCAACCCCTCCCATGGAGGAAAACAGAAGAAGACTCTTGTTGTCTAAGGCTTTCATGGCCAGAACCTCTGGGTTGCTGTGAATTTTCTGGGCTATATAACTATGTTCTAGAAGCATTCTCTCCTGATAAGGAGGCCTGCCATAGATGCGGGCAAAATGTCAGGAGAGAATAGCCGTGTTCTGGAACATGGTCATACAGCCTGGAAAACTCACAGCAAACCAGAGGAAGACTTTGCCGTGAAGGAAGCTTCTAGAATCTAACAAGGTAGAGGGGTGTTCAATAAAGATTAAATTTTATACCATTTCATAAGAAAATGATCACCATTCCCTCCAGAGGCAACTTGGCCTCAGTTCCAACTCCAGTAACTAGGCAGCAGTCAAGCTTCTGGAAGTTCATGGTTGGCTTCAGCTGGTCATCTGGAAGAGCTTAATGTAAGCCTCCATTTTAAAAAGCAAAAGGAAGTCAAAAGTAGTGAGTGGTAGAGGGAAAGTTCTTTATATCTGTATAGTACATGAATATTACACATCTATATTATATGATAAAAGTGTATGTATGTGTATATGGGGAGGGGGCAGCAATGTATGTTTGTGGTCAATTTCCTATTGGTTCCCGCTCCCAGAGAGCCCAGTGACTCCCACCGATGACATATTTTGACCAAACTTGGCACACAGACTCCTCCCCTCCTCCGGTGGGATTTGGAAGATGAACCCTGAGTTGCAGTACCTACACTCATGTGAAGGACTTATTAGTGTAAGGTCAAAACAAACTTCAGGCAGGATGGACCTTTCCGCTGCCAGCAGAATATGTAGCGGACTTTGGTTACTGAGGATTGATTAGGCTACCAATGAAATTAAGAAGGATTATATTCAGAGGATTTCAAACTTCGGTTTTCTGCCTTCTGGAGGTTGTATTAAGAACCCAGTACTTCTCTTTCTGAAGATGTTTTTTAATTCTCAACTATCCTCCCCTACAGATGCTCAAAAATTATAAAAATCCACCCTCCTAGAGACTCCAATTTTCATTTTACCTATAAACCCTTCCTCCTTCTCCAACGGTCTCTACCTAGAACTGTTGAAGGTACCTCCTCACTAGGTGTTCCTAAACACATTACCTGGGTTCCATCCAGTTGGTATTTACACACAAGGTACTTAACGTAACCATTTGCATTTCCTCTTATTGTACTCTCTAGCCATAAGGTAAGCAAGATCAGACAATTTGGCATTTGCAACATCTGGGCCCTCTCATGTTATTTCCAATTTCTTTCTGGGTCTGGGACTGATCACTATGACCTGGTCTTCTATTTGGTCTGTACCTTTAAAGGGTAAGGGTCTTTACCCAATGCCAAATCTTTTTCCCACACATACAATCCCAGTTTATCTGGATTTAGAGGGACACCCCCCCCCAACCACCACCACCTGCAGCTTTTTGCTGTGGTGCACTGCTTGCCCCTCCATCAGCCCTCATGGCTTGTACTCTCCACCCCCAGCAAGGCTTGAGGTTTAGTTTGGAATTGGGTGAGAGAAATCCATTTTTTTAAAGAAATGGGCAGCTCAAAATTGAGGTGCAGGTGACAACTGATGGTGCATTACAATCAAGTAAATACAGGTACCGTACATATAATAAGGCATACAAAAGGAAAAATACTGGTAGGGGACAACTAAACTTCAAAATTACAAGTACATTATTTAGAAAGTTACACACACATATAGACCAAAAAAAGAAAAAAAGAAAAAGAGAACAATGACTTCCAACTATCTTACATATAGACATGTTATAAAACTTACTTACTAAAATCCTATATTAACTTTCTACAACTTAGTTAATTCTACTAACTGTTATATTCTAATATTTATCATTTATCCATTGGCCTTGTAAAAAGAGAATTAGCAATTTCCAATCTTTTAAAAAACTACTAAATTATCTATCTCTAATTACAATAATTAATTTCTACATGTCAGTAAGGTTGTACAGCTTTATTAACCAATACTTATGTATCAGAGTAGATGTGACTTTCAATTTCTGGACATCCTCATATGCCACTTTAATCATGGCAAGGACAGGGCCTGTCATGTGCCATCACATGACACATGGCAGACCTACCCACATTCCTTCTAAGGTGGAGCAGAAGCGCCAAAAGGCACTTCCTCCACTGTCACTGGGAGGAAGGTGTGTTTTGGGTAGCTCCAACAGAGCTACCTGCATTTCCCTCCCCTTTCCTCATATGATGAGGAAAAGGGTGATGGGGCAATGCACATTGCTGCATTTTGCCACTCTTTCCCCCATCTGATGGGGACTGAGACAGTTCCATCTCCACTGTATGATGGAGAAAGGAGGGAGGGTGTGCAGGGTGTCACAAGCCTCCCCGCACACCTATCCTTTCGCTGGTGACTGCCAGTGAAACGGCACAGCCCAAAAGGGCTGTGTGAAGAAGTTCCATATGACAGCATAGCTGCTATAATAATGTATAATGTAGTTCTCCTATGTTTTACACTTGATATGTGTGGAATCCTTTATAAAAGATATGGACAAAATCCTACCATATCAAGATGACTGCCTTCCCATTTTAAATAAGACAATTTGCATTGTTATTGATAAGATGATGCAGACGGCTGATAAACCTGCCCTTCAATGAGTCATATCATTGTTAACTTACTGTTTCAACTTGAAAGAGTTATTCCACCTATAAATCCTTAGTTCTGTGATATCTTTATAAATGTTTTCTCCCTTTGGCTAAAATTTGCCATGCTTCAATTAATCTTAAAGAGCTTGTACTCTGCAAAAAAAAAAGTTGGGCTGAAGTCAATTGAACCATTTTTGAGTTAGTCAAAGATAAAATATATCCTTCTTCTTTTCAAATTAAGGTGCAGTTGAGAAAAAAGTAATGGGTCTTTGTTTCAGTTTCTTTTAACTTCACATTTGTTTAGGATTTAGCCATAGTTACAATGAAGAAAATGAAATAAAAATGTACAAAGAGTGTGAAGTATAGGCTGCAACACATATTTACGTGGACATTTAGGATTTAGCCCTAGTTACAATGAAGAAAATTAAATAAAAATGTATAAAGAGTGTGGAGTACAGGATGCAACAATGAATGACTTTTTTTCTAGAGGCAAGAGAGGTTCACATCTGCCAAAACCCTTCTAACCACAATCCTACCCGCAACCACACTATCCACACACAGTGATTATTTTTTACTGTAGACTGTTGATGAATTATTTCATGCCTCTGATTTTTATCTCCTGAAGTGATCTTAGCTTACCTCTGACCTTTTGGTGACAAAGGCCATACCACTGAGAGCAAATATTCCATTGAAAGCAGGATTTCCTATGTGCCTCTTCATATGCACATAGGTGATCTCACATAATCAAGCATTTGCTGCCTCTCCAAACTTGCAAGCATCTTGCAGATCAAGAATGGGACGGGATGTATTACAGAGTGTCTTCAAATCTAAAATCTGCAAGCCTTCTACCACTATAAGATACAATATGATTTGGTTCACATTTCCCCATTAAATTAAGAGAGAGGATGGGAATAATCACACTAAAGTGATACCTTGAATTAAGAGTTTAATTCATTCTGTGGCCAAGTTCTTAACTCAAATCATTCTTATTTCAAAGAGAATTTTCCCATTGAAATGCATTAAAATGCTATTAATCAGTTCTTTTAAAATTAATTTTTTAATTGGTGAAAACCGTCAAGACATATCAATTACATTTAACATTTAAATGCTATTAATCTGTTCTGACCGCTTGCCTCCATCCCAATTTTTTTTGTTAAGTGTTTGTAAATAATAATATCTACTTTAAAAATAACAAATAATGTATGCACATTCAAATATAGAACAACATAAAAGAGAGATCAACTTTAAAATGGTAGAAGCACAAAGTTGTGGAAAGGAAGCACATTTGAGGCAACAAAATGTGTGCTGGCCAGTGTAACAGCAAGGCAAAACCTGCACATTCAAAAGGAACAATAAAAAAGAAACATTAACTTTAAAATGATAGAAGCCAGGCATGTAGCCAGGGGGCTAAGGGGCTTCAGCCCCTGAAATTCTCAGGGTGGTCCGAAAAAGGCCTTACTGGTACATTATTTAAACTGTTATGTTTATTCATATCATGATCTGATCACCATGCTCATTATATCCCACATTAATGGGGTTATTGGGATAACAATACAAAAGGTTTGCTAGGGTAGACCCTCTTCCACCCAGTCTCAGCCCCGAACCAAACTCAGCCCCCCCCGAATCAAAATCCTGGCTACAGCCCTGATAGAAGCACAAAGGTGTGGCAAGGAAGCACAAAGCAGAAGCATCATACTGTACTCATTCCAGCCTCCCTCCCTCCCTTGCTATCTCTCTTCATGAAGCCAAACATACCAGGAATAAAAATCACACAAAATCAACTAACTCAAAGTTCCTCTAAGAAGACAAATGCAAAGAGCCAGCAGACAAAAGCATGAGGCACAAAAACATAGAAGCTGCTCCCTAGAAGCCCCAAAGCCCCGCAATCTGATGCTAGCACTCCCTCTGGTGCTAGTATTAGCTCTTAATTCAAAGCACTGCTAGTATGCCAAAGCAAATCAAGACCGAGCAATGGCTCTTAACTCAAAACACTTTTAAATTGGGACGCTCCTAAGTCAAAGTTCAACAGTATATAACCCTCCTCTAAGCCATCAACAAATTTGTTAATTGTCAATTTAAAAGGAAACAATCCATGAACCAAGTGTTCAGTCTCTTTTTAGCTAACCACTATTGGATTCCTATTTACATCCCCATCTCCAAACACTGCTGAGTAGGAATCAATTTTATGGGGATGTTATTCTGGCTTAGCTTTAGAACTGTCTTAAGGTCTGTTTGTCTCAGGATCACAAATCCTTTCAGGCTTTACTTTTATCTTTTAAGATACTTTTATCTGCCTTGTATAATTGTGTACTGGATGATAGGTCTTGCCATGCTTTAACCCTGCTTGTATTTGCTTGTATATCAGGAAGATGGGGTATGTCATATTTTCTCATTAACTTGGAACTGTTTATCATGTGATGTTAGTCTTATGGCCAGATGCAGAAGGAGTAAAAACTACAGCCAGGAGATATCAAGGTCGTTCTCTGGAGAGAAAGGGTACGAAGAAGGGGGAGACGTAATTCCTGGGATGTTCTGACTAACTGACAAATGTGGCTAGAGCTGGCAAAAAGTTACTATTTTTATTAATTGACAATGGGGTTGTAGCCTGCATATGTTAGCAACTAACATTTGTCAGTTAGTTGCTAACCTGTAACAATATTGTATAACTGCTAATCCTGCAGTCCCAATAACAACTATGTGCTGAGATCTACTCTATTTTCTTAAATAAAGTTTATAGACCTTTGAGAGCTTTTTAACTTTCTGAACTGAAGTTAGCCTGTACATGACAGTTGTGGAGATGGAGAATGCAATCCTAGTGCCAGATTTCACAAAATCACAGGAAAACAGTGAAAGAAATAGTAGCTGATAAAGTCCAACCACTTACTTAGCCTAAGAGTAAAACAAGATAGTACTATGGATGAAAGTTTAATCAGATCATGAACTCACAGAATTATCAGAAGATGGTGCTGGGGGACTTCTGTTTGACTCTTTGACCATTGGCCTGTGGGGTCCCTTAGGGCTCTATGCTGTCCCCTATGCTGTTCAATCTATACATGAAACCACCGGGAGAGGTCATTTAGAGTTTTGAACTGTGGTGTCATCTATACACAGATGGCACCTAACTCTATCACTCTTTTTCACCTAATTCCAAGGAAGTGGTTCCTGTGCTAAACTGGTGCCTGGCAGCTGTAATGGAGTGGATGAAGGAAAACAAACTGAAGCTTAATCCAGACAACACAGAGGTGCTCTTAGTCAGTCGTAAGACAGATGTTGGAATAGGGAGTCAGCCTGTGTTGGATGGGGTTGCACTCCACCTGAAAATGCAGGTTCGAAGTCTGGGAGTTCTCCTGGATTTAGCTCTGAACCTAGAGGCCCAAGTATCAGCAGCGACCAGGAGTTTCTTACACAGTTAAAGCTAGTGTGCTAACTGCACCTGTTCCTCAAGTAGTCAGATCTGGCCATGGTGGTACACGGCTTGGTTTCATCCTGATTGGACCATTGTAATGCACTCTACATGGGGATGCCTTTGAAAAGTGCTCAGAAACTTCAGCTGGTCCTAAGAGCAGCAGACTGCTAACTGGGGCTGGCTACAGGGAACAGTCAACTCCTCTGTTGGGACATTTCCACTGGCTGCCAATACGTTTCCGAGCACAAATCATAGTGCTGGATTTGGCCTACAAAGCCCTATATGGCTCCGGTTCAGATTATCTCAAGGACCACATCTCTCTCTATGAACCTGGGAGACATCTACGATCTACTGGGGAGGGCCTTCTCTCAGTCCATCACTCAAGCATGCTTGGTAGGAACACGGAAGAGAACCTTTTCAGTGGCTGCTCCCAGTCTGTGAAACTCTCTCCAAGAGAAACCAGAATGGCTCCATCCCCGCTGGCCTTCCACATACAGGTCAAGACCTTCTTCTATCAACAAGCTTTTGGGGAAGGGTAAGGGAAGGCTCTGGGAAGGGTGGGTGGGATATGAGTTGCAAAGGCCATTTTAATCTATTTTCTATATTTTAATTCTGTTTTTACCACACTGCTACTATTTGTTTTTTAACTTTTGTATTACTCTTTTTAAACTGCTTAGTATGGATAGATGTCAGCCGCCTTGAGTCCCCATGGGCAGAAAGGTGGGATGTAAATAAAGATAATAAATAAATAAACGCAATTTCTTGACTTCTTCCCCCATGGATTTATTCACCTGCCCCAAACCTGAATTGATCAACAATAAGTTCTTACTCCTTTTGTTTATAACTTTTAGAGATTTCATGTCTCCTTCTATCCAATAATATTTATTTACACTATAAGTTGTCTGAAATTTTTCTTAATACATATAGGTATTAGCAAGCCATTAAGTTTATTTTCTGGGCTTCAGAAATGTGCAGTTTAGCATGGCAATATGGAATAAAAAGCTTTATTTAATATCAGAAGTGCAAGTCTTCCACACAGTATGAGGTTAATGAAATTCACCATGATTAATGGTCTGGCCTTTCTATTTATCATCGTTATCTGCATAAGTATTTCTTGATCTTTCTTTTCATCTTCCTCTGGAGCTCCACAGCAGTCTCCTATGACCTTTATGAATTTTTTATGGGTAGGTCCTAAGGTCGGGTTCTTACTAGCTTCTCAGGGAAGAGTCAAACTGATACTACTGTTTTTGAAATGAAAAGCATAGGATCCAAAAGTTTTAGAAAACCCCTTTTTACTACTGTAAGTCAGGCACACCTTTGTCCCATATCAATGACATACACACTCATAAATGCTAATCTGTGTAAGAGGCTTACTACTCTATCTCCAAGGGAGCTTAGCAAGTGAATCATAATACTAGAGAAATACTTTCAGATGAGTAAAACCTCCTTTCAGATGTCACTTACCTAAACAGGGTAACCTAGGTGTGGATTACATTGTTCTTTTCCTACTGAGAAAGACATCTTTGTCACAAGTTGTTCAAATTGTAATGTTCATGTGTTGTGCTTGCAAAGGTTGCTATCATCTTGGAAGTATTTTCAGGATGTAGCCACATTGCAGAATTATAGGAGTTATAGGATGCTATGTCAATGAACTGTGGTGCTCCAACAAGCAATAAATCCCACATGCTATAGCACTGACATGTGACATTTAAACTAGTGTCAAACTGCTATAATTCTGCAGTGTGGCTACATCTTGAGTCACATCAGCTACTACCAGAGACACAATGCAAGGGTATGTACATTCCAGATCTGATGCATTCAATACAGTAACAATTCCTAAAAATCACATTTCTAAAGTAGAAAGATAAGGACTACTTGTACCATTTTTTCATCCTCAGCAGGATACCCCATAAAAAGTTTGCAATGCCACAATAATGTTCACAAAACTATCATCTGTACATAGCGAAAGGGCACTGTGCAAAAATTAAATCTTAACTTGAACTCAAGGCTCCAGAGCATGACACCACGTGGTGGAGCACATTGCTTCGCTTATGCAGGTGAATTATTATAATAGGAACGATCAGTTGACCTGCAGCTAGACCAACTGTATTGTAGTTCAGTGGGCTCAGGACAGGAGAGTATAACAAAAGAGCAACACTGTTCCTCAACCTGGGGGTCAGGACCCCTGTGGGGGTTATGAGCGGGTTTCAGAGGAGTCACCAAAGACGCATATCCTCTTTTAAAACAAATGTTATATGAGGACAATGTATATATTTGGTCATTCTCTCAGATGACTTCTACAGAAGGGGACTCTGTATCCAAAGGAATATTGCACTGTGATTGTTTAAAACTAGTAAATCTCAGAGGCTTTGTTACAATTAACAGGGGAAAATGCTGTAGACAGATTGCCTAGACATTCATGCTATGAGAAAGAGCGGGGGAGAGGGAAAGAGAGAATATGTATATAATACAAAATGAAGAATTACCATAGATTACAGCAGAAAACCCACACTAGAAACACAAAGGGGATGAGGCTTTCAATGATATTGTCACTAGCAACAAAGCATACTGACACTCAACATAGCATGTGATTAAAAAGTATCTCTTATCCAGTGAAAGTGTATTGAAAACTAGAGGTGCATGGTTCAGGCATAAATTCTTGCTTTTCCTAAGCCCCTTCCACACAGCACTATAAAATCCACATTATCTGCCTTGAATAGAGTTATATGGCAGTGTGGACTCAGATAAGCCCATTCAAAGCAGATATTGTGGATTATCTGCCTTGATATTCTGGGTTATATGGCTGTGTGGAAGGGCCCCTAGTAGTTGAGATCAATACAGAGAAACAAATGTGCAAGAAGTTGCTTGAATGCTGCTAGGGTCAAATGGTGTACTCTGAACTAGGTGTGCCTATACATCTAAATATCAATACTGTATATCAATGCACATTTCTGTCACACAGCATAGATACTATATATGATGAGCAGCACATGTGGGGCAACTGTTCCAAATAAGTACATTTACAGAAACAGCTTGAAAGAAATAGAAGGGCATAAAAATGCTAGCGCAATTGCTGCCCTTGAGGATTATCTCACACAGAGTTTCTTTAAACTGGGGTGGGAATTATGCAGCCAACATAGTTCTTTGAGAAAGAAAATTGGGAGCATTTTGCCCCAAGAGCCTTTAGAAATTATCATTTCCTAATTTTTGCTATTCGAAAGAGTATACACATTGTTTAGACTCCAAATAACATTTCCAGAAAACTAGACTTCCTATTTAAGCAAAAGAGATGGGTGTAAGCCATGGGTTGTTAGAAAATGGGAAGAGGAAATCCTTTGGGCCATCTGCAGTAGAGGTAAAGGTTTTCCCCTGATATTAAGTCCAGTCGTGTCTGGCTCTGGGGGTTGGTGCCCATCTCCATTTCTAAGCCAAAGAGCCAGCATTGTCCATAGACACCTCCAAAGTCATGTGGCCATGGACATGACTGCATGGAGCACCATTACCTTCCTGTTGGAGTGGTACCTATTGATCTACTCACATTTACATGTTTTCAAACTGTTAGATTGGCAGAAGCTGGAGCTAACAGCGGGAGCTCACACCGCTCACCAGATTCACACCTGCGACTTTTCGGTCAGCAAGTTCAGCACCTCAGCGCATTAACCCACTGCACCACTGGGGGCTCCCACTTTTGTTGGCAAAACTAGGTACCCATTGCTTGCCTTATGTAAAAAAAATGGTCAAAATTACTGGCTTTTCATTGCTTTTGTTCTTTAAATATTTGCTATCTTAAGCAAATGTCTCTACAGTGGCAAAATCTTCTAATGTAAACATTTTCACATGAATGAAGCTTAAATATTAATGTCAGAATCAAGCTAACAGCACTAATTACGTAGAGTTTTTTCTTAGTTGGCACCATGCTGTTGCCACCATTCTTCCAGTTCTTGAAAACCTGAAGAGACATTCTTCAGAGCCCATTAATTGCCTTTCACTAACTCAATGAGACCGCTTGTCTGAATAAATCAAGCTGTCTTTGGCCTGTCTACTATATTCTATGGGATTCTGCTGAGCCAAAGAAAGCTCAGCCTGCCTGCCTTGTTGTTGGAGCCCTCTCCCTTTCCATAAATTCAATATACTTTCTCAACTAGGGCAAGACATTTGACTTTTTGCCAGAAAAGCAGACAGCCATAGTGTTTCTTCTAATAGCCATGCGGGGATATTTCAACAAGTGAAGAGCAATCTAAATGTCCCATCCTCTAACGCATTTAGGTCATTTTTCAACGGCTGGCATCTGATGCAATAATAAACCTAAACTAAAGCAATAAAAAATAGCAGGTTTCACTAAAGACAAAGAAATGTCGTTCATATCAAGGAAAGCATTGTATTAAGAGCTATCCATTGTATTGCATTTACATGTAATAATTCAACCGGCAGTCATAGCAAATAAGACTCATTCATCGACTTTTTGCGTATTAAGACTGAGCTTTCAAACTCCTTTATATTCAAAGTTATGCATGATGAGGATGTGAAGAAATCCCTTTTTTCTTATAATACTTGAATCTGAAATCATATTCTGATGTCAAATGGGAGACAAGCTAAGAAATGAAAATGCTTCTTCACAGCATATAGTTAAACTGTGGAATTCACTGACATAAGGCATAGTTATAGCTACCGACATGAATGGATTTACAAGGAACATTAGCAGAATGCATGGAGGAAGGGTGGGGTTAATGATGGTTAGTAGTCTGGATGCCAAACCTAATATGTTTCTGTTTATCTGCCCTTGGAGAATGCAAGAGGGAACAGATAATAATGTTCTTCTACTGTTGCTGTGCTTCCTGCATAAGACTTATTGACCATTGCGGGAACTGAAGGCAAAACTATTACTAAACTGTCTGGACCAATTCAGCTGTGTCCTTAATGCCCCCACATCCAATTCTGGCGCATGCATCCTACCCAACTACTTTTTATGAAATCAGCTAAAAAACCTACAGTACATAGTTCTTCTGCCTCTAAATTGTCTGTAGAGATGACTGGTTCTAGCCTGCCTGGAAAGGGACAAGCCAGAGGGATGGGTTCAGATGATGCAATAAACAAGCCATGGACCAAAATGCCATCTCTATTTCCAGAAGACTGATCAGGCACACTACGTGTCAGCTTCCGTTATGGAACCTTAGAACAAGGCAGGCACAACATTACATCTGAAGCATGCGACTGCTCAGTCTAGGTGCCCATTCTGCTTCCTCCTGCTGCCCACACCTACACCATATTCATTGCTATGACAGCGTTGACTAACACATGGGTTGAAGAAAAGAGGCGATAACAAGACAGTCAACAAATCATCTCAACCACATGAATGTAGACAGGATCAGTTTTCTGATCCAGATGGCAGCGTCTATCCTAATCTGCCATGTAGGAAACTAAGGTAAATCTAATAACTCTATGTTAACGGTGATGCACAGAATGTTATTAACGATTAGTAATCTGTATCCCAACTTGAAGTATTACAGCATTCTTGCCGCCAGTGAATATATGCCCCTCAGACAGACAGACAGACAGGAGTATTTGCACACATGTATTTACACACACAAAAAGATGCAATATAGGCAAGATTCATTCAAAAACTTGAATTGAATAGTAGAATAGGGGAAGGGTGATGGACATAATAGCCTTGCTTGGTCAGTCAAGAAACCTACATAAAAGGGTGATACTTATTTTCTGCTGCCCTGGAGACAAGGACATGGAACAATGGCTTCAAACTATAAGAAAGAAGATTCCACCTGAACATTAGGAAAAACTTCCTAACTGTGAGAGGTGTTCAGAAGTGGAACTCTCTGTCCAGGAGTGTAGTGGAGGCTCCTACTTTGGAAAGTTTTAAGCAGAGGCTGGATGGCCATCTGCCAGGGGTACTTTGAATGTGATTTTCCTTCTTGACAGGGGGTTAGGCTGGATGGCCCATGAGATCTCTTCCAACTCTATGTTTCTATGAGGCTTTAACATAAGAGAAAAGTCTTCCTTGTAGAATAATAAACATGTAGAAAAAGGCTTTTATCTGGATTGGTTTTGTTAGCTGTTTCGCAATATAGTCATGGCGATTTTCTTTTAACTTGTACCATAAACCATAACTCCCATGTTGAGAAAAAGTCAGGATACTGAATGAATGAATGAATGAATGAATGAATGAATGAATGAATGAATAAATAAATAGATGCAAATGAACACAAGGAATGATGTGCAAGGAAGGCAGCAGGACATTCCACTTCCCTTGAAAAGCTGCATTAATCTACATTACTGTTTTATCCACCACCTTTTGAGATAAGAATGGAACAAATTGGGAAAGTGACACTTTAACAACTGTGAATAAAAGCATACAGTTTCACAATAAAGGGAAGGTATCTTCTGCAAAAAGAAAAAAACCCCAAAAACTTTTGATTACATCAAATATTTTAAAACTAGCTTATTCTGGAGCTGAACGGAAGCAATTCTAATGTTGTCAATAGGATCTGGATTTTTTTCTTCATGTCAGGAGTGACTTGAGAAACTGCAAGTCCCTTCTGGTGTGAAAGAACTGTCTGCCTGCAAGGATGTTGCCCAGGGGATGCCCAGGTGTTTTGATATTTTACCATCCTTGTGGGAGGCTTCTCTTATGTCTCCAAATGGAGAGCTGGAGCTGACAGAGAGAGCTCATCCACGCTCTCCCTGGATTCGAACCTCCGACCTGTCGAACTTCAGTCCTACTGGCACAAGGGCTTAACCCATTGTACAATTGGGGGCTCTAGGATCTGGATAAAACTATATTAGGGATTTCAGAAGGTAAAAAATCCATTTCAACAAAGTCCAACTCAAAATCATCTGGGATGCTGTCTCTAAAATGTTATATAGAATTCAGCAGCATGACAAAGACAGAATGAAACAATCATTTTATGAATTCCTTCTGACAGATATCCATCAGTCACACCTGGTATAATTTATAGGCACAGTGCAACTTGTGACACCCATGTTTAATTTTTTATCTGCTAATTTATTTTTAACTTTTATATTTAAGAACTAGGACTTGAAAAGCTTATGATTATTTGAAGCAGAGGTTGTGTAAACCCAGTGTATAATTAATGTTATTTCTATCAAACCTGATCCTAGACATTGTTCCTCAAAGGAGGCTAGGTTCATCAGCATTCCTCCAAATAGATGCCTGTCACCAAAAACCCTTCCAGGTGATCAGGCAGCACCTTAAAATGGGACAGAGTTGTTTCCTTCTATGCTGTAACACCCCCAAACATTATCCAGGTGGTTTAGATGGGAAGGAAATGTTGAAACCATCTTTTAGGATAAACGCTTTAAAAGATTTATTTGCAAGGCTGAAATAGGTAACTGGTCTTCCAATACGGCCGTTAAATTGTCAGCATGGAATTTATGCTCCCGAAATTGCAGCAATGGATTTGTATAGTCACTCAACATCAAACAACAAACTGTTGGGAGGTGCCACTAATAAAGTTGACAGGACATGAATTGTTTTCCTTTAAAGATGCACACATGTTTACAATTTTGCAAATCATTCAACATTCTAATTTTAATCCAATAGCCATGTCTTATGTATTCAAAATAGCAGCTGCCATCCAGTGTCTTGCCAGAGAAAAGTTTGAATACCCTGAGCTCCCCTGATTCCCTCTTTTCTTGAATGCAAAGGTGAGTGTCCAAAATAGCAAAATTTTAAAATGTTGTGGGGAGGAATTAAGCCATGAGAAGAACCCAAAGGAATCCAGGAAGAACTGAACATGCTCAGTAGACATGCAACCTCAAGGGTACATCAAAACATAGCTGAGGAAAGGCTGGGGAGAAGGTGACATTTCTCTGTGGGGGTAAAGAAAAGGATGGCAGATGCATGGCTATAACAGCTTCTCTATTTCTTTCTCTTTCCCCCTCCAAGACTGACCTGGCCATTTTCTTGATCCAGACAGTTATTTTTGAAATGTCCCCACAGAAAGAAGTGAGAAATGCCCAGAGAAATCAATAGAGAAGACCAAAATAGTAAGGAATTCAGGATTGGGCTCTAGTGTGGCCTCCCTATCCTTTCCCCTAAATAAATCAGTTGCTGCAGAAAGATGGGCTCCCTGCTTCAGTTCATTATGTGAAATATATTAAATACAGTCTTCAGGACATACAGTCCAGTGGCTTCAGGTTAGAGTTGTAAGGATAGGACATGGTGACTGAGGACATTCTTGCAAGACAATTCATGCTTAACCAAGTTGGTTGGGCTCTGTAGGATTTACAACAACTGCATTGTTGCTCAGACGTATCAGAACCCTATAACAGGTTGGACTGAAGCTGAAGAGATGCTTACACCAAAGCTGTAATATTATCTAGTGCTTTATCACTAACTTTCAGTCTGAGGGCCCTTTCAGACAGGCCCTATAGCCAAGGATCTGGTACCAGGTTTTCTGTTTATCCCAGATTATTTGGTAGTGGGGACTCATATAATCCAGTTTAAAGCAGAAAACCTGGGATCAGATCCTGGGATATAGGATGTGTCTGGGAGGGCCCTGAATTAAGCCATTAACATATAAAAAGACGGCAACCACATTCAGCCTTGTATCTCCGCTCTGAGAGGTAAAACTAGAAGTAGTATTCCATAATATGAAGTCTACTGTTAATATTGTAGTTTTGTAGTGGATGTGAGATCGATGTGGCTCTGCAGTAAAAAAAAACCCACCTTTCTAAATGCAACAGACATCAAGCTACCCAGGCCAAACTCAATGTTGAGTAACATTCAACATCTAAGTGCTCACTGTGGTTCCATAAGAAATAAAAACGCATCAGGGATGCAATGTGTCAAGGATCATGATTTAGGAACAGGACAAAGAAGACCAAGACTGAAAAGGGCAAAAAGTGGACATGAAACGAACAGGCATGGTATAACACTTATGCCCAAAATGCATCTGTCTCCAGAGTAAAAGCATGGACTGGAGATTTGTTGTTTATGCATTCAATTTTTTATTGTGTCAGAAGTGTCTTAAGAAGCTGCAAGTCACTTCTGGAATGAGAGAATTAGCTGTCTG
Source organism: Anolis apletophallus (assembly GCA_030556195.1). Taxonomy (NCBI): domain Eukaryota; kingdom Metazoa; phylum Chordata; class Lepidosauria; order Squamata; family Anolidae; genus Anolis; species Anolis apletophallus. The sequence goes on along the minus strand of JARBWK010000002.1, from coordinate 81,642,035 downwards.
CAGAGTCGTTGCCCATGGATGCCCGGATGTGTTACCATCCTGTGGGAGGCTTCTCTCATGTCCCTGCACAGGAAGATGGAACTGACAGACGGGAACTCACCGCATTTCATGGATTCAAACTACCAACCTTCGGGTCAGCAGTTCAGCCAGCACAAGGGTTTAACCCATTGCTCCACCACTTTATGCATTCAAATAAGCCTTTCCCAATTAAGCACCTTCCACCTGTGTTACATTACAGCTCCCTCTGGCTACAACCTACTGGGGATAATGGGCAGTGCATTCCAACCCAACTAGAGGGTGTCAGCTTCAAAACTGGGTCAGACATTATCTGGATCCAACTTCCACACACACTTAGAGAGATATTAGTTGCACCTTAGCCCTTTGAAAAACATTCCCTTGATAAAATGCAAATCGGTAACAAGAGCAACTTTGAATCTTTAAAATCTGCAGCAGGGTCAATTCCCCTTCTCATGGGTAAAGCAATGTTTCCTGTTGTTTTAGAAAGAGGGGGCTTCTTCAAGGAAGAATTTAATTCCAAACATTATCAAAAAGATTAAGCAATGAAAGATGCTACTCTAAAGACATAATCCAATGTAAATCCCATAATCAGCCCCAAAAGCTGGCAAGCTGTGCAACCAGAAATCACAGGGAAGAAGCTCAACGTGCTCACCAGTATATTAAAAATGCCACTGTTGGACATGAAATGGGATTGCACTTCAGGAAAACAATGGTTTAAATAAGACACAATCATTGCATCTGGTGCAGATTCCAGCTTTTTTGCCCCAGGATATTAAACACACTCATTTAAAAGTAAATCCCTATTTTATTCAAACAAGCGTAATCCCAAATAAGAATGCCCAGGATCACAGATCAAGGAGGAATATAAACCTTTATCACTTTAACATATAAACAACATACAAAGTTTCTTAAAAAGTTCCTGATTCTCTTCAAGTAAAAAACAAAACAAAACTCTTCTTAAGTATAACTGTTATTCAGGTATATACCTTTCTGGACTACAGATGCAACATAGTGAAATGTTACAATGCTCCCACCCTGGCCTCTCCACAGATACATAAAACCCACTTGCCTAGTTTCCAACAGACCTCACAACTCTGAGGATGCCTGCCATAGATGTGGGCAAAACGTCAGGAGAGAATGCTTCCAGAACATGGCCATACAGCCTGGAAAACTCACAACAATCCACTGTTACAAGGCTCATTGCTGCAAAGGGGAGTACCCCCTACCCTGGAAATGAACTTATCAAAACCAGCAGAAAAACAAACTCCTAAGGCAAACAACTTCTCCCAGCCTAGCTGCAGCCAAGTCAAAGCCATCCTACCATTAGGCTGTGGCTCTGCCCTCTTGCTTAATCAGTTCCAATCCAGTAGTCAGGAAATGTCTTTGAAGAAAAACAAGATTTCCTGCCAGTCGGTTTCCATAATCACTTTGTTTCTAATGGAAAGGGAAAGAGGTTTACCATCTAGTGAACGACAGGAAAGCTAACAAGAGCAACATAGCACTTTTATCACATTTTATTCCCCTTAACTGTTATGGGTTGTGTGCGTGTCAGACGGAGAGGGAGAAAGAATAATCTGTGGGTGTATGAAAACACGCAGAAGTCATTGCAAGATGATGTGTCTCTCTCCGATCCCTGTTTCTTTGAAGAAGAACAATGTGAAGCGTCCTGCCTGTGACAGAAGAACAAACCACTCTCATCGCAGGATTGTGTTCAGTCAAGGCTATCATTTGCTGGCATTCCTGGGGAGATGTTTATTTGGTTCAGCCTTCAGATGGGAGCGCCAGTCCTTACAGCAGCAATGGGGATGGATCTAAAAATAATTCAGATGGCACCTTGCGCGAGCTAGCCTGCGGTCTCAATCTAGGCACACTTATGTGTAGGCAACTCCTATGGGATTGGTCGAGTCTTGAGTAAACAGCGGGAAGACCAGGATCTAGGACCCTTGAAAGTATGGAGCTATAATATTCACACTGACATGATTCTTTTCCACAGCAGCTCAAACTGAATTCTCCCTCTTACTTCTGAAGCATGGAAGGAGTTGCCATTGAGAGCAAAGGCAGTGGTGCCTAAATGGGTTTTAGAAATGGATTGAGGAAGGCTTTAGGGCTGTGAGCAGGTGCTTTTTCGTTGCACAGACCTCAATTCCAGCCTCATATAGAGGTCCCGATCCAGAGCTCTATGCTGCAGGCGGGACAAATATGCCAGAATTTTTGGGGGGGGAGGGGGGTAAGGAAGGGAGGGAGGGAGAGACTTTGCCAGCTCCAGCAAAGCAGGGAGGGAGAGTTTATTTCTATAATTTATGTGCTGCCTATCTCAGGGCCCTTCCACACAGCCCTATGTTCCAGACTATCAAGGCAGAAAAGTCCACAATATCTGCTTTGAATTGGGTTATTTGAGTCCACACTACCATATATTCCAGTTCAAAGCAGATAATGTGGGATTTTCTGACTTTATATTCTGGGATATAGGGCTGTGTGGAAGGGGCCTGTAGAATGGGACCCAAAGTAGCTTTCTGAAGCCATGCATTAAAAACATTCAATACCAGGCATGGGCAAACTTGGGCCCTCCAGGTGTTTTAGACTTCAACTCCCAGTGGCTGTTAGGAATTATGGGAGCAACAGCTGGAGGGCCCAAGCTTGCCCGTACTTGTTCTATACCATTTGAAACTATTTATTTATTTGTTGAATTTCTAGGCCGCCACTCCCGGAGTGGCTCGGGGTAGCTTACAATACAACAGAGACACAGCAAAAACATTAAAATACTAACATTTAAACATTAAAACATTAACATTAAGCATATAGCAACAGTATTTGACTCGACGATTCAAATAATTGGGCCTAGGTTACAAAGGCCTGCCGGAACAACCAGGTTTTACAGGCTTTACGAAAAGCCAAGATGTCCTGGTCTCCGGTGGTAAGGAATTCCAGAGTGTGGGGGCTATGATGGAAAATGCCCTTCTCCTCGTTGAAGTGAGTCGATAGGTTTTGCACTCGGGATAAGGAGAAGATCCTGGTCTTCTGATCTCAGTGATCTCATGGGACAATATGGGGTAAGGCGGTCCCTCAGGTACACTGGCCCCAGACCATACAAGGCCTTGAACTGTGATCATACCCTTTTAGAAAATATTACATAGTTCAAAAATGTAACTTAACAAAAATAAAAATAGAAAGCATAGATACCAAAATAGAAAACAAAACCAAAGCATCAAATACCCAAACAACCCTTTCGTAACCAAAGCATCAAATACCCACCCCATGACATCCCATATGCCTTGCTAACTAAAACAAATAACCACCCTCCCCTTTAAATACCATTAAAAACACCATTTTATGCATCACATGCCTCTTAAAAGTAAGCAAAAAAACACATCCCAATTTAAATGAGCAGTGAAACATGAGGTGCCTAGATTACATTGTAGAATTGATGCAGTTTGACACCACTTTAATTCCCTTGGCTCAAGTCTATGGAACTGCGAGAGCTGTAGCTTGGTTAAGCACCAGCCTTATTAACTAAAGACCTTGTAAAACAACAATTCTCAGGTTTCCATAGCCTTGATCCACGGCAGTTAGAAGTGATATCAAAGTGCATTAATTCTAGTGTGGATGAGACCTCATCACACTGGAGAGAAAAAATCCACTTAAAATCTGGTAGCTGCCTCCTGCAGAATTCTGGGGTTTGTAGTTTAGAGAAGAGTCTTTAACAGCCTCACTAAACTACAAACCCCAGAATTGCTGCAGGAGGCAGAAACTGGATGTCAAGTGGATTTGTTCCCTAGTGAGATAGATAGATACCCCCCACCCCCGACCACAAGGAATACATAGCTCATGGCAAACACTGTAAACAAGTCTGCCAGAGAGAACCTTTAGTTTCAAGTGAGGTGCATCTACACTGTAGAATTCGTGCAGTTTGACCCCACTTTCACTGCCTTGGGTCAGGGGAAGAGAATCAGGGGAGTTGAAGCTTCCAAGGTTTTGTGCGCTGCCGCTCAGCCAAAGAGTGCTGCTGTCTCAACCTCTAGATCCCAGAGGATGGGCCCAGGCCGGTTCAAGGGGTGTAGCTGCGCCCAGGCAGGGGGAGGCTAGGAGGAAGCCCTAGCTAGGGCCAAAGGGGAGCGAGAAGAAGGCCACCGTTCCCCTCCTCTTACCGGCGTCGGGGCTCCGGGGTCTGCCGCTGTCCCGCAGGTAGTAGTTGAACTCCAGGCAGCCCTCGTGCTCCAGCGTCCCGTCGGAGCAGAGCTCGACCAGCAGCTTCAGCGCTTTCTGGCAAATCGCGTCCTCCCTGCCGCCTGGCATCGCTCCCCAGCATCCTTGTGAGTAAAGGGGGCGCGCTCCGGTCCGGTCCGTCCTCTACACGCGCTTTCCCCGCGGCTCCGGCGCCTGTCGCGGCTGCTGACCTCCTCCTTCTCGCCGAGGCCACTCTGGAGCCGCCCGCATGCTTAGAGCGGGAGGAGGAAGGAGCAGCGGAAGAGCGGCAGCGGCAGCAGCAACGACGCCCCCTTGCCGCCCCACGCGCCCCCTCCCTGCCTCGCAACTTCGCCTTGGAGCTGCGGAGGAGCCGCCTTGAAACGGGGCGGGCCCGACACCAGTTGCGCCCCAGTCGGGACGCGCCTTTTGCCTCGGCTCCCAGCTGCGCCCGAACAGCGGCCCCTAGCGGCAGGAGCCCTCTCTGCAGCCGAGGAAGGAAGGAAGGAAGGAAGGAAGGAAGGAAGGAAGGAAGGAAGGAAGGAAGGAAGGAAGGAAGGAAGGAAGGAAGGAAGGAAGGAAGGAAGGAAGGAAGGAAGGAAGGAAGGAAGGAAGGAAGGAAGGAAGGAAGGAAGGAGTTGGAAGGGGAAAGAGAGGAAGGAAGGAGGGAAAGGGAAGGAGTAGGGAAGGGAAGAAAGGAAGGAGTAGGGAGAGAAAGGAAGGAGGGAGGGGAAGGAAGGAATAGGGAGGGGAAAGAAGAAAGAAAGGGAGGAGTAGGGAGGGGAAGGAAGAAAGGAGGGGAAGGAGGAAGGGAAAGAAGGAAGGAGGGAGGGAAAAGAAGAAATAGGGAGGGGAAAGAAGGAAGAAAGGAAGGAGTAGGGAGAGGAAGGAAAGAGGGGAAGGAGGGAGGGAAAGAAGAAAGGAGGGGAGGGAGGGAGGGAGGGAAAAGAAGGAAGGAGTAGGGAGGGAAATTGCTGACTGAAAGGTCTCTGGTTCAAATTCAGGGAGCGGATGAGCTCCTGCTGTTAGCCCCAGCTTCTGCCAACCTAGCAGTTCAAAAACATGCAAGTGTGAGTCAGGGCCGTAGCCAGGATTTTGATTCGGGAGGGGGGGGGCTGAGTTTGGTTCGGGGGGGGGTGAGACATGGTGGAAGAGGGTCTACCCTAGCAAACCTTTTGTATTGTTATCCCAATAACCCCATGAATGTGGGATATAATGAGCATGGTGATCAGATCATGATATGAATAAACATAACAGTTTAAATAATGTACCAGTAAGGCCTTTTTGCGGACCACCCCGAGAATTTGGGGGGGGCTGAAGCCCCCTTAGCCCCCCCAGCTACATGCCTGGTGTGAGTAGATCAATAGGTACTGCTCCGGAGGAAAGGTAACAGCACTTCATGCAGTCATGCTGGCAACATGACCTTGGAGGTGTTTATGGACAACACTGGCTCTTCAGCTTAGAAATTGAGATGACCCTCAACCCCAAGAGTCGGACACAACTGGACTTAATTTCAGGGAGAAACCTTTACCATTACTTTCTCACCCCTGGGGGACTCAAAATGGTGCACATAAAATAAATGGCAAAAATCCAATGCCTCACATTTAATAAAACAATGCATCACATATCTAAAACAATAACAATTACACATAACCATAAATTAAAACCATTAAAACTATGAAAACATCAACATGAGCATAAACATTTGGCATTGCACAGATCCCGAAGTTGTCATCCATTATTGTCACTCACCAAATGGTTGTTTACATAATCAAATTTTAAGTTGTTTTCTAAACACCAAAAGGGAGGGGTCAATCTAATCTCACTAGGGTGAGAATTCCACAGTTGAGGGGCCACCACTGAGAAGGCCCTGTCTTTCGTCCACACCAAATACACCTGCAATGGCGGCAAGACCAAGAGCAGAACTTCCTCAGCTGACCTTAATACTCTGAGTGGCTCATGAAGAAAGATGTGTTCGGATAGGTAAACTGGACATGAACCATTTAGGGATTTATGGGCTAAAGCCAGCACTTTGAATTGTGCTCAGTAGCAGACTGGCACCCAGTGGAACTTTACTCAAACACTCTATACTTATTTTCTATCCTCCCAGTCACATGTATCAAAATCAAAGCCTGTGGGCTGAATCCAACCCACCATGCCATTTTATGTGGCCTTCCAGATTCTGGACTACAACTCCTATTTTCCTCGTCATTAGGCATTATGACTAGAGCTGATGGGAGTTGTGACACAGTAACATCTGACAGGGTTGCAGTTTGTTCCGTTTAGTCAGGATAATGTGGTCTGAATTTAGATACAAGGCTTGTGGATATGATGTCTGGCTTTAAAATGTCCTTTAATCCTTTCCCAACCTCAGAGCCAGAAGTACTGTTGGGTTGCAGTCCCTATTACTTCCAGTTCACATGGCAGATAATCAAAAGTGATGGGAGTTTTTGTTCAATAACACCTATAACTTGAATTATACTATTGGTTGTAATGGCTTGGGGCGGCTTACCTATGATCACAAAAATGCAGCTAAAATATAGCTAAAAATATCGCAATTAAATATCATATTAAAACATCGTATTAAAATATCATATTAAAATGCAAGATGGTGTTTACAACAGGAGGAGAGACCATCACTATTCAGGCCCCAAAAGCCTGCCGAAACAATAAGGTCTTGCAGGCTTTTCGAAACGATAGGAGGCTCTGAAGGGCGCGGATGTCAGATGGCAGTGCATTCCAGAGGACTGGATCGAAAACGCCCTTCGCCGAGTTGCAGTCAAGTGGTATACCTTAGGACTGGGAACGACCAGGAGATTTTGCTCTTCGGAGCGTAGGGATCTAGTGGGTTGATATATAATACTACTCTTTTACATTCTTGTTTGGTCTATCTTTGCAATAGATTATGCCATTCCATTGCAATATTCCAGTTATGAGACTCATCTCAGTAAGTTTCACTGTTGGCTATTAAATCACATTTGCCTTCATGTATTTAGAATCCATGTTTTATGCATTAATGTAGAGACAGCTAAAATATGCACCAGTCTCTCCAGCTAATTCTTTGCTATTGTCTTTCTGTCCATTTTTATGCTTTTGTATTCTTAGCCCAATTCCCCTTTGTGCCATTGAGGCTAGTGTCCCCGCTACTTCGTGACCCCCGGCTCTCTGGAATACTGTCTCTTACTTTCCCACCTAAGTCAGTGTAAAGCTCTCTTGGTCAGGTTTATAGGTCTTCTAGCAAATATACCCTTTTCAGCTGCTGTGAGATGCAACTTGTCTCTTGCCAGAAGTCTTTCTTTATGAAAACATGGGCCATAACATGATCTTGCTATGTTCAGAGACAGTCCTATCAATACCGAAATGAAAATGTTTTGGAAGGAAATGGGATAAGGAAGAAGAAAAGTAGGTGAGATATAAACATATGAATGATGTCGTATTCAATGATGGGATGATAATAAGACTGTGGGTACTCAACAATTAGAGGGAATTCTTCAGTCATTATCCATGTTGATTTTAGATGAGAAGGCCATTTTTCTATACAGTTCTACTATAATATTTATAAACAGTTGGTAAAATACCATATGTTTTCTCTGCCTTGGTACATGTTTCCATTCAAAAATCATTACAGACACTCAGCTAATTGTCTTGCAATTATTTTCTATAAATAATGCATGTTCAGAGAACTGCTACTGATTGTTGGAGGAAAAAAGCCCTATATTTTACAGCATGAAACAAAGCCTTTTTGGTTTAGAAGTGAACACACAAGTAGCTTTTTATGCAAATGAAAAATGTGTCTGTTTATAAGTCAGAAATAGACTTAATCATATGGCACATCTATTTGACCTATTTTAAGGTACGTAGCATTTTACTACAAGCTGCTTAGCAGATAGATACAGAGCCAACAAGATTTCATAGCCTCTTCTTTAAAAAAAAATCCTTTAATCACCAACAAATCAATTGCAAGTTACTGTGGAGGATAATAATGAGTCTCAGAAATCTCTATTATATCACAGGGTTTTCAGATAATTTGATGTGTGCTGGATGAAGACTTGTGAGTGTATGTACACACACACACACACACACACACACAAGTACACACATGGAATTGGAGATGGACTATGGTATATTTTGAGATCTTAGATTACGCTTGATGCTTTAATGCCTAACTCCTCCTGGAAGGGAAAGGTAATTACAGTAGTTCTTAACTATGGCAGCTTATTTACTCTGAGGACAGATGGATCTATCCTTTTTTCAAACTACTTTTAAAATTCTACTGTTTGATGGTTTTCTCTCTCTCTGTAATGCTTGTGTGTACGTTAAGCATTACATAATTAGGGGCAAATCCCTTAATAAGTATTTCTGTAGTCATCTAGAAAGAGGAGGAAGAAGTAGCAGAACGGCTTTTTATGGCGAACGGCTTTTTATGTAATTTATTTTATATGTATTTGTAATTTTATTGTTATTTATGATGTTTGAGATTTTAATGTTAGCATTGAATTCTTGCTGTCTGCCGGTCTGAGTCCCTCTGCGGAGGTGAGAAGATCAGGATACAAAAGTTTTAAATAAATTAATAATAAATTTCCTGGAGACATTAAATGAAAAGTAGATTCCCATAGAACTATGTTTGCCCGAGGATGAAATTGATTACTTTTGGCCATTTGAGGCTTATATTTCTTTGCTTTAACACTTGTACACTTGTATACATTTTCGTTTCAGCCATTGGACACTTTCTGCACTGTATTTTTGAATGCCGCCATGGCTGGAATCACTGGGTTGTTGTAGGTTTTTTGGGCTATATGGCCATGTTCTAGAACAGGGGTGGGCAATTACCGGCCCTCTGTCAGACCCCAGCCTGGTCCCATAGCCAAGCCAGACCAAAGCCATGTTGTTTCCAAGATCCCAGCTAGGCCTGAGAGCACATCTTTGCAGAAGCCTCTGTGTCAACCGGCGGTCAAGGGCAAGCACAGCCTTCCCTCTTCCCAGGCCGATAAGGAGAGTTGGTACGGCAAAGCCTGGTTGCCTCCCCAGAGGCCAGGTGCAGCCGTTAATGAGCAGACATATTTTCCTTCTTCAGGAGGCAAGGGAGGGCTAGGCCCACAGACTATCCATGGGAAGAAGTTACAACGCAGTGAGCGTCTTCAAGGGTGAAAAACCTATTTAAGATGCTTCCCGTTGGCATTCGAGATCTCACGCCAACATTAACCTTTCCTAGCCAAGTTCCACGTACCCAAGTTCCAGCCCAGGCCATTGGGCCTTCAAGTCATTGGATTCCAGTGATTGCCAAGCCTTGTTGCTAAGGACTTATCCAGGATCCTGGCCCATTGGGGCATCAAGACTATTTCTTCATACAGTGAACCCTTTTTGCGCTACTGGATGCTGAGAGCATCTATGGACTATATTTTTATCTCTTTACTTCTTTCCATTTATTCTAAATAAAGCATTTAATCACGGCTGGTCTCAAGTGGTTTACCGAGGGATCCTTCAGATCCAGGGTGCAACACCCTCCAGGTGTTTTGGACTTCAACTCCCAGAAATCCTAGCCAGTTTACCAGCTGTTAGGATTTCTGGGAGTTGAAGTCCAAAACACCTGGAGGGCCAGTAATTGCCCACCCCTGTTCTAGAAGCATTCTCTCCTGACATTTTGCCTGCATCTATGGCAGGCATCCTCAGTAAAGCAGAATTGGTGCTTTTAGCAGAAGTACAGTCAGGAGAGAGTGATGCACAAGCACAGGCCTTAGCATAGCGGAGTAGCTTGCCAAAACTCATGCTAAATGCCATTACGAGAATAATGCACTTTGATTGGTAGGTCAGGCACAAGCTGTGATTTGTTAGAGTACATCATGTGCACTGGCCGTGATTGGCCTAGCTAGTACCCAGCGTGTATTTGTTTACATTGTTGCTGATTGGTAGAAACCGCGCATGGGCAAATGAAACCGTTCCTCCTTGCTGGCATAGAGGGGCGGCTTAGAAATGTTGCGAATCCAGTACATGATGCCCATCCGGCAGATAACATACTGTGGGAATGAAAAATTAATACTGCGTAGTGCTGTTTAGCAAATGAGAATGCTAATAGAGTATGATGCCAAATAATGTGATGTGTAATTGGATAATAGAAATGTGTTAATGTTGTGAACCAATGAAAATGATGAAGAAAGGAGGAGACGGGACCTGCCGCCATAGCATGTATATAAGGGAAAGTTAGAGAATGTTGAGGGTTCTTGCCCTGAGACAGCTAGTTCTGTGGGCAGGTCCCGTCAGCTGACGTTGTGCAAAATAAACTTTGGCTTCATTGCACCGCAGTACGGTTGTTGCATTTTCTCTCGTTCCTGTGCTCGCACGGCTGCGCAACCTGTAAGTAAAAGTTAACACCTGGGAGTTTTGGGACTCCGGATTTGCTGCTACAATGTTAGCACTCACAGACTCAGGACCAAAAGTGGAGAGATGTAATTACACAAGAGAAGAGGAGGAGTGGGCCTTGAGCGAAGGGGGGGAGTGGGAAGAGAGTTTCATAGTAATGCCAGACCACGCGCTTTCATCCCTAAGGAGAAAGCGTGGCACATAGTGCAGCACTTTCATGAGGCCACCCATCTAGGTAAACGTGCCCTGGCATCAATGCTAGAGAGGCAAATGTACATTAATAGCTTGCACAGCCTAACTGCTGCGGCTGCGCAAAGATGCTGGACTTACGCCAAGAATAATCCCAGAGAAGGACTGTTGAAAGCGCCTGGGATTCAATATCAAGGGAGTTGGCCGTTTGAAGCCCTTGTGACTGACTTCACAGAGATGCCACGGAGCGGTGGCTTTAGATATTTGCTGGTGTTTGTTGATACATTTTCTGGATGGGTTGAAGCTTATGCTACAAAGACAGAGAAAGCGATGGAGGTGGTGAAGGCCCTTTTGAAAGATGTTATCCCCAGATTCGGAATGCCTCCGCATTCAGAACACAATCCGTTCTACGGAAGCCCACCCGCATATAGGGGCCCCCTGCCAGCAGAAATACATTACCCCTTTGAAGAAGCAAGAGAGGTTGAGAGGAGAGCAATATGGCAGTCCCTAAGAGCCGATAGAATGATAGCTCATTCTTCGGACAGAGAGGGAGAGGAAGAAGAGTACCCTGCTGCTAATAGGGGAATGATGGCGCGTTCCCCGACCGCCAGGAGAAGCTGCTCTCCTGAGGCCGAGAGACTGATAGAGCGGTCTCCCGACCCGAGTAGGAAAGATTACCGGAAGCCAAGGGATGTTTCACCTAGACGGACTAGGAGTATGTCCCAGGAGGATGCAAGACAAAGGGCAGAGGAAAGGGGGGCCCTAGAGTTACCGATTCGGCAAGTCCCACTATTGGATGCGAATAATAGGGTAGTGCAAGCTTATCAGATAGTTCCCTTCACTTCGAGTGATATCTTAAATTGGCGGAATGCCACGCCCCCTTATTCGGAACAACCGAAGGCGATGGCGGATCTCGTAGAGGGGATAATTGCAACGCATGATCCAACCTGGTGGGATTGTAAACAGATTTTAAATGCCCTGTTTACAGCAGCAGAAAGAAGGAATATTATCAACCAGGCCAGATTGTTGTCACAAGAGGGACATGGAGAGGTTGACCCAGTCAGATATGGAGATGCAAGATTCCCAATACAGACAGATCCGGGGTGGGACCCGAATGAGGAGGCCCACCGTGAACGTATCAGAGAGTTCCAACAAATACTTCTAAAAGCCATAAGAAAAGGGCCACCCAGGCCCTCCAATATACAGAAAATACAGGGAATCCAACAAGAAAAGGTTGAAACGCCAGCTGCGTTCTTGGAAAGGCTTGAAGAAGCTTATAGAAAGTACAGCCCCTACAATCTAGAGCAGAACAACGGGAGGATAGCTGTAACGCAATCCTTCATTTCCCAAGCAGCCCCAGACATCAGAAGGAAGATTCAAAAGCAGCCAGGATTTCTAGGAAAGACTTTGAATGAACTTTTAGCTTTAGCTGATCAAGTGTAACTCCCAGAAATCCTAGCCAGTTTACCAGCTGTTAGGATTTCTGGGTGTTGAAGTCCAAAACACCTGGAGGGCCAGTAATTGCCCACCCCTGTTCTAGAAGCATTCTCTCCTGACATTTTGCCTGCATCTATGGCAGGCATCCTCAGAGGTTGTGAGATTTGTTGGAACATGAGAGAAATAACACCTAGCTCCAACAGACAAGAGTTCTTTCTCCCACCCTGGGTGTGCAGACCACCAGGGCCTCTAGGTTTAAATTTAGGGTGGACGTGTGTTCTTTCGGCCCCAGGGTTGCCGGATTGCCTTCCTATGAAGCAAAGGAGGCTTGGCAAGACTTTAAAAGAGAGCACTGGACTCTAGAAGGTACAGTTCTACAGTTTTATTGATTACAACCAGTAACTGGCGGTCCAGATGCTTGCTTAGTTGGTAGGAGTTACAGGAAAGTCCTTTGCAGAAGGGGATGCAATTACTTGCCTTGAAGTTGTAGAAATGCAGATGCTGTTCTTTGGGTCCAAGTTGTCCTTTGCTTTCAATGGCTTCAGGGTCGCAAAGTCCCCAAGGCCCCAAATCTATAGTCCTTTGTTGAAGGCGGACCTTTCCTTTTAGCTGCAGGCTTGGTCGAAGGCGTTGGGACTACACAAGGTCACCCAGATCTTGCATTGTAGCGGGATGTACTTGGAGTTGATCCCAGTTAAGTTTGGTTACTATTTTTAGTGAATGAAAATGCTTTGTCTGAGCTGAGCCTAGAAAGGTCCACCCCTCAGGTGACCACAGAAAGGGGAGGTGTTAAGGTGCTGATGTCATCTTTGGCGCCAAAACACAGGCCCCCTCCCTCCCAATGCACACACATTTGAAATAGATCAAAGGCATTGCAGGTAGGCAAACTAGGCACATTAAGTAATACAAAACAGGCCCAGCAGGGGCAGCAATACTGGGCATTCCACAGATATATAAACCCAAATTTCCTAGTTTCAACAGAACTCACAACCTCTGAGATGCAGGTCTAAATGTCAGGAGAGAATGCTTCTAAAACAGGGCTGTCCAACTGCCGGCCCTGCAGGTGTTTTGGACTTCAACTCCCAGAAATCCTAGCCAGTTTACCAGCTGTTAGGATTTCTGGGATTTGAAGTCCAAAACACCTGCAGGGCAGGCAGTTGGACAGCCCTGTTTTAGAACATGGCCATATAGCCTGAAAAACCTACAACAATCCACTTTCTGCACTCATCCCACTCATATAAAAACTGACCTAGCTATGAGGCTGGCTAGGAAATATATGTAAGATACTCCAGGTTATTCAGATGAAGTTCTGCTTCATCTCGGTTTGTTGTTTTTGTCTGTATCATGACTGAAGTGCCAAAATATACTCTTTGACTTAATGCTTTTTGTCCATCAAGAAGAAAGTTGGAGAGACTGTTTTCATTATTCTTCCCCACCCCCCACCTTTGAAGATGTCTGGGAGAAGAAATTGCAAGCAGGAAAACTAGTTGCCTTCCACTCGTTTGCTTTCTATGATTGAAATGGTTGGTTAATCATTTTCAGGAGTCTTATTTTCAGTGCTCGTTGTCTTTTTATTTGAAAACTTTGTATTTACCCACAAGAGCCAGCATGGTACAGTGGTTCTAATGTTGGACTAGAAACACCCTGTGGAAAAGATTCAGATTCAGAGTTGGTTGCCAAGAAACTACAGCTTATTGAGGGTGGTCTCTCAAAGGAGCTGGGGGCTGAGGCAACAGGGAGTTGAAGAAATAAGAAGATACCTTGCAGTGGCTATTAGGGTATCTGGTGTTTTGAGACAGCTGCCTATAATCTCTTAGCAGTTCCCTGACAGCTTTGTTGATCTCAACTTGGTGTACTAGCAGTACTCTTTGGCCAGGCATGTAGCTGGGGGGGGGGGCGCTTAGGGGGCTTCAGCCCCCCCCCCCCAATTATCAGGGTGGTCCGCGAGAAGGCCTTACTGGTACATTATTTAAACTCTTATGTTTATTCATATCATGATCTGATCACCATGCTCATTATATCCCACATTCATGGGGTTATTGGAATAACATTGCAAAAGGTTTGGTAGGGTAGTCCCTCTCTTACTCAGACTCAGCCTCTCCCAAATCAAACTCCGCCCTCCCCGAATCAAAATCCTGGCTACAGCCCGACTTTGGCATTTGCGTTTTTCTTACCTTGGACAATCTATGATTTTTGACTATGTTTTACTTCTTGCTGGGTTTGTTTACCCAAAATACTGACTTACTGTATGACTTCTGGGCCAACAAAAACCACCCTCTTGATTCTTCCTTCATCCTGCTACATAAGCTGTGACCAACTTGAACTACAGTAAGTACTGGGCAACTTTTGCATTCTAGCCACCCAATTCCTGAGACGTTTGCTGACAGAAACAGGACACAGAGTTTGAATCCTCACTCACCTATTGGGTTCAGGTACCACTCTCTCAGCCTTGGCCATGGTAGACCTCCTCTGAATAAATCTTGTGGTAATATTGCTGTGTAACTCCTCAGTGGAAGCAGCAGAACTGAAATATCTGGAAGAAAAATGAGGTGTTGGTGTTGGACATCGACATCTATTTATTATTTATTTATTATTTATTTATTCTTTGGGCTTCTATGCCGCCAACTCCCTGAGGCTCGCGGCGGCTTACAGGAGCCAAAGGCACAATCAAATACAGAGCAGTAAAACAATTAAAAACAACAGTACACGATAGAGCAATGACGGAATTCAAGAATGGGCAGTACAACGACGCCGGATTCACCCTCAACCTACTGGCTCGCAGCCATCCAGTAACGGCTTCGAGGCAATGTTGGAAATTATCGGGGACAGATCCCGGCCTGCCCTCCATCCTCAGGATGAGCTGGGTGTCATCAGCGTACTGGTGACACTCCAGCCCATAACTCCGCACCAGCTGTGCAAGCGGCTGCATGTAGATGTTAAATAACAGAGGGGAGAGAATGGCCCCCTGCGGAACTCCACAAACTAATGGGGAGCCCTCGGAGACCACCTCACCCCTCCTCACACGCTGAGACTGCTGGTGGAGGAAGGAGGCCAGCCATTTAAGAGCTGTCCCCCTCACTCCAGCCATGGCCAGGCGGTGGATCAATAGATTGTGGTCGACCGTGTCAAATGCTGCCGTGAGGTCCAATAACACGAGCAGCGCAGACCCGCCTTGGTCGAGCTGGCAGCGGAGTTGGTCTGTGATGGAGACCAGGACCGTCTCCAGCCCATGCCCCAAACGGAAGCCGGACTGGAAGGGGTCTAGCCATGTTGCATCATCTAAGAAGGACTGCAACTGCTCCACTACTGCCCTCTCAACTACCTTCCCCAGGTACGAAAGGTTCGACACTGGTCGGTAGTTGGAGGGAACCGCAGGGTCTAATGACGGTTTCTTCAGTAATGGAGCTACCACCGCCTCTTTTAAGCACTCTGGAAAGACTCCTTGCTCAAGGGAGCTGTTTATGATATTCAACAGAGGCCCACGTAACCCCTCCAGGCAAGATCTAACAAGCCAGGAGGGGCACAACCAATCTCACTAGCAAATGTCTACGAAAGAGTAAAAATAAAGTGGGCCCATAGTATACAATGGGACTTGATTCCAAGACCTCCCATGGATATCAAAACCCATGCCTATTCAAGTCCCATTATCTGCAGTGGTATCTCTTATATAAAATGGCTAAAAACTCAAACAGTGTTTGAAAGATCACGAGGACCTGTAAAATAATGGAAAGCTACAAAAAAGATATGCCTACACATAAGCAATAGTGCTCAGTGTGTGGCAAAATCAAGGTTTGCTTTTTGGATTGTGTCTCTGAATATTTTCAGGCCATAGTTAGGTGAATCAATGGATGCAGAACCCATGGATATGGAAGGTTCATTGTACACTTCTTGTTGTTGTTTTTAAATGGGAGAGTATTTAATGAGTTAAGTGTCAAGAAGCAACATTTAATGATGCAAATAGATGGAGTGAAAAATAACCAGTCAGGATGAGCCCTTGACAATTTTCTAACAGTGCCTACTGGGAAAAGGAGAAATCAGCAAAAATAAATTTCTACAGCACTTGGATTTTCCTGTGAGGAGTGGGGGGGTTTTTTTTCTCCAAGGAACTGCCTTTAGGGTGAAAATTGATAGTGGCATACTTCATATATCAAGAGTATTTTGATATTATGCATCTCCCACAAAATACTGTTTAAGATGCCATAGACTTTGCTTTGCATATTAATAATCTTGACTATGCAGTTAAGAAATACTTGAAGAAACTGTTTTTCTGGTTTGGTCTACCTGTCACTTTCTAATCTTTAATTGCTTTATTTCATAGAAACAGGTGTCCTCCATTATCTTCCTTTCAGGTGTCCTCCTATATTACAGAACATCACTTTTCAGAACAATAATTCATACAGCTTTCATAGGTTTACTCTATGGGGTTCCTGTTATCTGTGTGCCAGAATTAGGCCTGTGCAATCATGCTTCTAAATGTTTTTAAAGTACTCACAAAACTAAAATTCTGGAGGTGAAAACTAGATGGCTCTGGTGCTTTGCTTCTACAGTGTTGCTAAAGTTCTGGTGGTGAAAATTTCACCACCAGAACTTTAGCAACACTATGGAAACAAAGTACCAGCGCCACCTAGTTATCACCCTCAGAATTTTAGTTTTGTAAGTACTTTAGAAACATTTAGAAGCATGATTGCACAGGCCTATTAAATAGCATTATAAGGGTTTTGTTTGGTGTTATGATAGCTAGGTGGTTCCATCACAGCAGGGCCATATAGAAATGTAAAATGTTTTGTCCTGCATCGAGCAAAGGAAACTACATCCAAATTACTTGGATATTACAAAAAAAGCTACTGTGTTTAGAAGAAATTCATCTTGTAGTAAATTTTCCATTTATTTCAACTAGGACATATAGTAAATGGTCTTAAAATAATATAATGTGAAATAAAGGACTCTTTCAAACTAGTGCAAAGAAATTTCAGCTCTTGTATCAGAGAGCTTTGATTACTAGGTGAAGTATCTTCATGCTACTGTGATTTTAGTTTCTGTAGGCATCTTAGCCAATAATTGGTAAGTGCCCATAAAACTAGGCAACATGGCCAGACAAAATAAAGTGCATTTCCACTGGACTGGTGTTTTTAAGGAACTGTTTTTGAAAATCTTAATAAAACTGTATAAGGAATTTCTGTTCCCTTCTACCCAAGGCAGCAAAAGAATGACCAAGAAAATACAATATGAACCATAATTATAGTGTTATGGCATATCCTGGATTTTTTTAAATCCATTGGTTGGGAATCAAATATTTCTGGTAGTGGAGGAAATGAAACAAAAATGGCAATGTTTACTCCATGTCTACACTCAATGTTGCAAAGAAAGTCAAGAGCAAACATTACCAGCAGCTCAAAAATAAGATGCCAGTGATTCAGGCATGCACTTTCACTAATGTAGGATGGTAATTGGGTGAGACTCCCTCCCTACTCTGAAATACATTATTGCAACTAAGGAGAAGATAGAAACATCGGAATCTCTGGTATGGTGAGCCAGACCACTGATCCAGCTAAACAGGGAATGAACGAATTCATGAATGAATGGACAATTGATCAATTGGCAATCATTAGATTGATCCCACTTTCCTCCCAATGTGGAACCCAAGGCAGCTCATATTATGAATTAAAAAATAAAATAAAAACCACATAATATTTTTTGTAATAAATCATCAGTAATTTGAAATAATGTAAATCTTCTTCATCAGATAGCAAAATGTTTTAAAAATTGATTTGGATTGCAGTGGTCCCTCGCTCCTTTTCAGTCTGCTTATCACGGACTTGCTGTTTCGCGTTTTTAAATTAAAATTGCCCTCCTTAACTTCCTTATCCTCATCCTCTTTGCCGCCTGGGGCATCTTGCTGCCGCTTGGGCCCCATGCGGTGTTGCACCAAGAGGCCCCAGGCGGTGAAGAGGAGGGAGATGTGTAAGGAAAGGAGGGTGAGGGCGGAAGAAAAGCCAACCCCTCATCCTTTTTACTTTCCTATTCCTCCTCCTCTTCACTGTCTGGGGCCTCTTGGTGCCGCTTGGGCCCCATGCAGCATCACAGCAAGAGGCCCCAGGTGGTGAAGAGAATGAGGAAGGTAAGGAGGGGGAGGGGGGAAGGTAAGGGGGCATTCCTACATCGCAGATTTTCACTTATCACGGGTGATCCAGAAACATAACACCCACAATAAGTGAGGGGCCACTGTACTTCATTCTTGTTTTCTGCAGGCCTTTGGATTCTCCTTTATGCTACTGTGATGCACAAAATCTTTTTTTAAGATCAAGCAAAATATATAAAATAGTGTTACAATAAATAAACTGTTAAACAAAGATTTAAAATGGCATTACTTCACCACACTCAACCCCACTGTGTTCTGGCTTTCTTCTGTGAAATGGTGGATGGTATGTTTGGATGAGAGAAGGGGGAGAGAATGCAGAGGCCATCTATAATCTGAGGGCCAGCTTGGGTTTTGGACCAGAGTTCAAATCCACATTCAGTCATGGAAACACACTGAGTGACTTTAGGCAAGTCACACTTTCTCAATCTCAGGGAAAGGCATGGGGAACACCCTGTGAATAAATCTTGCCAAGAAAACCCCATCAAAATGATTTGAAGGTTCACAACACCTCCCTCCCAGACTGTGGCTGTAACTGGTGTTTGTTTCCCCAACGTATTTTCATAGAATTAATGTGGTCCTTGGGCAGAAAAATAATCCTCATCTCAATTTAGCAGCTGCATTTGGAACTGAATTCCAGTTTCCAAACCCCATTTTAAGGGCAACCCTGAAAACTGCACTTTGCATGGGTTATTTTAGTAGAATGTTGTCCAACTTGTCCAGAATTCTGAATCCAAGCAATTTGCTTTAGGAACTCCACTCAACAATTCCTTTAATGCCTGCAGGCAATAATTGCATTGTATGAATGGGCCATTGGACTGCAAATATTTAATCTTTTTCATTCCTATCTGATGCAGTTGCTACACTTCTATCCTGCCACTTCCCTTTCCTTTAGATGTTTGTCTTTTTACAATGAGAGATCTCCTAAGAATATTCTCTTTAAAATAGCCATGTTTCGAATAAAAAAGTGGTGTCACTCAACTGCCAGGTTTGGAAGCGTCGGCTCTGTTCATCTGACCTGTTGACAATCATGTTCTGAACATATCATATCTCTTTGATGCTAAAATGCCATTGATTATAAAATGAGCACTAATTTCAGGACCACCAACAGAAAAAAGCATTATCATAAGCACCAGCAATTCTAAGTCATGCCTCATTTTTAGAGATGTTTATATAAGGGGGGTGCATCTTTGAATTGAAAAAAAATCTGTTTCCTTCCTCCTTTCATTTTTAAACTGTCTGTAAATGGGCTCAAATTTTCTCTTTTTAAATGAGGTATTTGTTACTTTATCTCGTATGTAACAAATGTTAAGCACCCCAAATCTTTAATGGGAGAATGAAGCAGGTCATTGCTTAACTTGGGCTGTATTGTGCCCCAAATGTGTTATTCAACTGCATTATTTGCGCAAAGTTGGCCTCTTGAGGTATTTATTTTATGCCAATTATTCTTTTAGTTCGGAGACAACAAATTCCTCCTTCCTTTGTGGAAAGAGAAATCCACCAAAGAAAGGGGGTTTAGCCTGCACTGAATTTCTAAAGATAACCATCTAATTCCTAATGACCAGGGAATGAACAGAGAAATCTAAGCAGCCTTATTCTTTTTTTTTTTTTTTTTTTTTAATAAAGTTTTTATTGATTAAAAAGAAAAACATACACATCACATGAAGGGGGTAGGGGGTAAGAGGGTCGTAGGGAGTTGGGGGGGGGTGAGGGGGGAAAAGAATATGATAGGGTTACATAAAAACAACAAGACATCACAACATATTAAAAACAAACGGTTGACTTCACCGGTGGCGTTGCACTTAACTAATTTTTCTATAGAGCCCATTTTCCGGAGCGTTTTAGTCCTATATCCTATATCCAAAAAGCTTTCAAGTCCATCTTTTTCTTTTCTTTTATATATTCCACCAACGGCGACCAAGTGGCTGCAAATTGATTAGTTGTTCCCGTTCTTAATAGATACGTCAACTTATCCATTTCGGCTATTTCTAATAGCTTTTGTAATATTTCCTCCTCCTCAGGTATTTCCGATATTTTCCATTTTCTGGCCAGGGCTATCCTGGCAGCAGTCGTTATATGCCACAGGAGTCTTTCCTTTTCTCTACCCATCCCGGGTTCTACAATATTTAAAAGGAAAATTTCTGGTTTCAAATCAATCTTTTCATGCAAGATTCCCTCCACCAGTTTCTGTATCATTTTCCAGTATCGTTTTATATTTCCACACGACCACCACTGGTGGAAGTATGTACCCCTTTCTTTTTGGCACTTCCAACAGCAGTCATTTTCGTTTTTATACATTTTTGCCAATTGCGCAGGGGTTATATACCACCTATAGAGAACCTTCAGTTGGTTTTCCTTTAACATTTGTGCACATGTATATCTTTGCCACTGGGACCAGCTCTTTTCCCATTCTTCCCTTTTAATATGGTGGCCTATATTGTCTTCCCATTTCCTTATATACTCTTTTATTGGAAGTTTCTCATGACTTTTTACTAGTAAAATTTTATACAGCTTACTTACACTTTTTTTACTTTGTTGGGTCAATATTTTTGCTCCACTCGTCGGGAGTGTTTCCCATCCAATTTGCGTGTCTGCTTTACACCTCATCTTTAATTGGGAGTATTGAAGCCAGTTTATTTTTAAATCCTTCAAATTTTCCATAGCTTTCAGGGTAAAAGTATTATTTTCTTTCTCTAAGACATCTCTATATAGGGGCCAACTTTTTCTCCCCACCTTAATTATCTGGAACGCCTCAATAGGGAGGCCCATAGTGGGCATTTTCTATAGATAGTATCTTTATGTCTATTCCAAGCTTTTAACAATGGGGCTTTTATTACATGGTTATTAACATTTTTGTCCTCTTTCCATTTATTATAGAAGAGATACCCATGCCATCCAAATCTATTCTCCCATCCCTCCAGATTTAATAACTTGCTATCCCGTATATCTATCCAGTCTCTTATATTCTCCAAACAATTTGCGTCGTAGTAGAGGACAAGGTCTGGCATACCAAATCCGCCATTCTCCGGCGCTTCTTGCAAATATTTCTGTTTAATTCTAGGTCTCCTCCCCCCCCAAATAAACTTTGTTAATTCCATTTGCCATCTCTTTAATATAGTATGGTTCTTTAATATGGGCAGGGTTTGGAACATAAAATTTAACTTTGGGAAAATTTTCATTTTAATTAAGGAAATCTTCCCTAGCAAGGACAAATTAAGACTTCTCCAATTTTCTAGATTTGCTTTTACTTGTTGCCAGGTTTTTTCGTAATTATTTTTGACGAGTTGACAATTTTTTGAGGTCAATGTTATACCTAAATATTTTACTTTATTTACTATGGGGATTCCAAATTTCTTTTCTATCTCTTGGGCTTCCTTTTTATTTATGTTTTTAACTAAAATTTGTGATTTACTTTTATTTAATTTAAATCCGGCAACCTTACCAAAATCCTCGATTTTCCTCATCCATTTTTCCATGTTCTCTTTGGGGTTATCTACTATACACACCAAATCATCAGCAAAAGCGTATATTTTATAAATCTGATTCTTAACTGAAAGTCCCTTTATTTCTTTATCTTGTATTATATCTTTTAGTAGTACTTCTAACACCAAATTAAAGATGAGTGGAGACAGGGGACATCCCTGTCTCACACCCTTATTTATCAGAATCTTTTTCGATCTTTGCCCGTTAATTAATATTTGAGCTTCTTGTTTTTTATAAATTGCTTTTATTGCAGAAATAAAATTTATACCCATGTCTAATTCGTTGAGTAGTCTCTCTATCATTCCCCACCCAATTCGGTCGAAGGCCTTCTCCGCGTCGAGAAATGCGAAGAGTGCCTTCGAATCGATATTTTTATCCATATACTCTATCGCATTTATTATATTTCTAATGTTCTTTTTCATTTTCCTATTGGGGAGGAATCCTGTCTGGTTTTCATTGATCCATTTGTTCAGAAATATTTTGAGTCGTGAGGCTATTATACTTGCAAAGATTTTATAATCCAAATTTGTAAGGGATATAGGTCTATAATTCTGCACGTTCTCAGCATCCTTTCCTTCTTTATGGATTATTACGATATCTGAGTTCCCCCAAGTATCTGGCATTCTACCTTGCTGAATGGTTGCATTAATTACCTTTGTAAGTTGTGGCACTAAATCATCTTTGAGTTTTTTATAATAAACATCCGTAAACCCATCTGGGCCCGGTGCTTTCCCTGTTTTTAATCCATCTATTGCGGTGGCGACTTCTTGATCAGTAATTTCAACATTTAAAAGCTCCCTGTCTTCCTCCGAAATATGTGGTAAATTGTGTTTGTTTAAGTATTCCTGTATATCAGAGCTATTTATTTTTTCATCTTTATATAAGTCCTGATAGTATCGCACAAATTCATTAATTATCTCCTCCTCTTTTGTATATGAGGTTCCGTCTCTTGTTATTTTATTATTATATTTTTTGAGTTTTTTTCTTCACTAAATATGAGAGCCATTTCCCTGTTTTATTCGCGTGTTCAAAATTTCTTTGTTTTACGAATTTTAATTTCTTACTCAGCTCATCCACTGTTAACAGATTTATCTGTGCCTTATTATATTTTATTTTTTCTCCCACCTCCTTATCTTTAGGGTTTTTCTTCAGTTTCTTTTCAAGTGCAATCAATTCATTCTGAAGCCTATCCAACTCATTTCTTTTCTGTTTCTTCATATGAGTAGCCTGCGCCATAAAATTTCCGCGCATCACTGCTTTACTTGCCTCCCATATTGTCAGCAAGTCCATATCCTCTTGATTATTTATTGTAAAATATTCCTTAATTAGTTCTTTATTTTTTTGTATATCTTCTTCTTTCTTTAATAGTGAATCATTTAATCTCCACCTATATTGTCTCTCCCCCCATTTTAAAGTTATCTCAGTCGGGGCATGGTCAGAGAACACTCTTGTATGTATCACAGATTTTATCACTCGTCTACTCAAACTTTTAGAAACCAAAATAAAGTCTATCCTTGACCAGGACTCTCTTCTCCCTGAAAAATATGTAAAATCATAATTTCTCCCATTCTGGGTTCTCCAAACATCCTCCAAAAAATTTGTGCTTAACATCTTGAAAAACGAGTTTGGGAGCTTACCTACATTTCCCTTATATTTTTTCCCTTTTCCATTCTTCTTGTCTAGTTCTGGGTTTATAACCCCATTAAAATCACCCAGTATTACACAATCTTCACATTCCGCTTCAATAATCTTCTCACTAAGATTTTCAAAAAACTTAAGCTTAGGCCCATTCGGCGCATAAACACAAATAATAAGTATTTTTTTCTCCTTAATTCTCCCCACCACCGCTATCACTCTTCCTTCTTCATCTTTATAATATAACTCTGGCTCAAGGGTGGGGTTGACATAAAGTGCCACCCCCTTTTTTTTCTTTTCTATTGCCGAGGTAAACAGCAGTCCTAATTTCTTATTTTCCAGAAGATCTTTCCTGGAGTCCTTAATATGTGTTTCCTGTAGTGCATAAACCCATGCCTTTTGTTTTTGCAAGTAATGAAAAATTTTTGCTTTCTTCTCCGGTATGTTCATACCGTTTGTATTGAGAGAGAAGCATTTTACCTCCATATTTTGGTGCGGTTAGTAGTCCAAAACTTGTCCTTCCTCGTCGGATCCTATCTCTTCCGATCCTGCCTCTGAGTCTTGTTCTGTGTCCTCGTCTTCTTCTTGCTCTTGTTCCACTTTCTCTCTTTTTCTTTCTACCTTATCTTCTATTGGTCTGCTATCTTTTGATCTTGCCGCCATTCCTTCTCTGGTTTTATCTTGCTCTTTGTATATATCCTTTATGGGTTCGCTTAGGGGGGTCATGTTTCCTTGTCTGTGTCTTTTATTATTTCCTGTTCTTCCCGTCGTTGGATCTAAAATATGTTCCCATTTCCTATAGAATTCCTCGGCAGCATCTGCCGAGTTGATCCAATATTTGACAGAGCGGAATGTAAATGTTAGTCCGTCCACCTTGTCCCATTTAAATCTTATATCTTGGTCTTTTAGAGCATCTGTCAGGAAATAGTATTTTTTCCTGTTATCAAGGATAGCGCTGGGTATCTCTCTCATTATTCTTATCGCTTTATTATTCACCGTATACGGGTTGACATAGTGGTTCCTTATTACCTCTTCTTTGACCTTTATTGAGTTATATTGGACGAGTATGTCCCTTTCTGATTTATTTTTTCGCGAGAAAGCTGTAGAGACTCGATAGGCTTTATCTATTTTTTCTTCCATCATTTGTTGTTCCTTCTGTACTAACTTTGCTGTCATTTCACTCACTATTTGCATCGTCTCCTCCGATTTCTCATTTTGCTTCTCTGGTAGACCCCGTATCCTCAATTGAAAGTCCCTTTGAAATAGTTCTAGGTGTAAATTCTTCTTTTTCAATTCCTGTTGTATCTCCGTTAATTTCTTTATCTTCTCCTGATCTCTCTGCACCTTGATTCTGGTATCTTCCTCTCTTCTTTGAATTGTATCAACTTTTTCATATAGGGCAGCCATTTCCTTTCTCAAAATTGACACCTCTTTCTTCATATCTTTCCTTGATTCATGTATACTTTCTTTTATCTGTTTTCTTTCCTCAGAGGCTCTGGCATTTGCTTCATTCATTTTTTTCATTTCAGAGAATAGCTCCTTTAATTGTTCACCCAATCTTCCATCCTCCTGAAATGATTCTCTTCTCATTAGAATACTCTTGTTTTCTTTTTCAGCCTTCTTTCTAGTGCCCATCATGTCCTTTTCTTTGGCCTCACTTGATAATTCAAAGCTGTATTCCCAGCTGCCACCCCTCCTCAGTCTTTACTCTGGCTTACTTTGTAACTTTGTTTCTTTTGTTACTTGCCCTTTAAATTCACCATGCGTATCGCTCCTCTCCAGCTGGGTCCTCCGTTCGGCGTCTTCTTGTAGGTATTCAGCCACTATGGTTCTATCCAATCTCTCCTGGGATTCCTAGGATTAATTTTCTTTCTTTCTTTTGTCTTTCTTTCTTATTCTTCTCCTTATTTTGGCTCTGGAGGGTTCCAAAAATAAAATCGCCCGTCCGCCGTTTCCAGCGAGTTCTGGCTCCAACCACCGGTCCGGGCTCCCCTCTATTCTTCTTTTTTTTAATTTTATTTTATAGTTCTTACATGGCCCTCGGAGATCTTTCTTGGCGGAAAGTTGGGCGAGGGAGCGCTGTGGCGGCTCTCCTTTCGGGTGCGCCAGCCGCGGTTCTCTGCCAGCCCCTGGGTCCCGGGTTGGCGTCTATGGCGTTTTCGCCGGCTCACGAGCTCAGCAAACTACCACTCGCTCCCGGGACTGGAACCCCTCTTCCTTGCTCCAAAGAGGGGTCGGGTTTGCAGTTGCCAACCCCCGGCTATGCAGAGAGCCCACTCTCCTTCAGGAGCTCGCCTTCTCGGCGTCCGCTCTCCTCCGTTCCCAAGCCTTATTCTTCCTGCCCTCAATCTCAGAGAACAGATTTTCCCAAGAAACCAGATTAAGAGCCCTTTCTGTGTATATGCTTTGGTCTCTGAATTCTGACAGATACTGAGATTTGGCACCCCATGAATATGCCGAATTAGTATGAGCTGTGATTTAGCAGGTACCTGCTTAAATTATGTGCTTTTTCGTTGACAGCTTTGGGTACTTCCTTCCTTCCTTAGCAGACTGCTAACAAAGACTTGTTTCTTTGTTCCAGTCAAACTAAATCCCAGAACATCAGGGAAATAAATGAACTCTTACTGCGGAGCATAATTATTGGAAAGGAAAAGATGTCTTGCTTCTTTAGATTTACATTTGAGTTCTTTGTTTATCAAGCTTATCAAGACAACTATAAATAACGATGCTTAACTCGGGCCCCATCTACATTGTCACATAATGCAGTCTCATGATGCAGTTTAATTGTATCGAACTGAATTATGAGTCTACACTGCCATATAATGCAGTTCAATGCCATTAAACTGCATTATGAAACTAAATTATATGGCAGTATATGTCATCTATACTGACAGTATAGATGGGGCCTCAGCCACTGATAGCAACTCTATATTCAAGGAACAGAGTAAGGGTGGGAAATTGTTTCTGCTGCTGCTCTAATGTAGACTCCAGAAAGTTGTCAATCTGCCCGCCTAACTCTTCTCGTTTTTCCTCCAGATTACCATAAAACAGATCCACACAGAGTATTTCCTTCAATACGTTTTGTGGGACTTAGTAGTGCAGGATCCTTGCAGAAATGGAAAAACCACAAATACAATTAAAATCACAAATAAGATTTTTTTAACCTAAGAGAACACTTAGCTGGGCATTCCTAAATCCTCTAGCACAACTCTATGATCAACTTGTGCCAGCAGCAGAGGCAGAAACAAATACAGTAATCTGTGAATAATCACATCTTCAAATTGTTATCTCACAAATGGAGAGAGACAACTGTACTGCTTCTCCTAAGACAATGAGCTTTCTTTTATTAACTCTGGAAGATGCACCCATCCTAATGAATTCGTATGACCTAATTTGTTAAATTATGTTTCTAACTTCAGAATTAACTGGGGAATCTAGTGAGTGGGAGGAAATCCCTAGAAAAAAACTACTGAAATAAAAATACAACAAGTTAATTAACTAATTATTTCCAAGTGTTGGTTCCATATTGTTTTACTGCAAACAGTACTACCTAATACTGGAAAATGTTGTATTTTCCTTTGTGCAACAAGAGAGCACTGGCGACCTCATCAGATGGGGCTGAATTCAGCAGCGTACACCAGTTCCCATTCCCTTTTGCCACAGAACATATACTTCCAGTGGGGCTCCGTAGTAAAAGGGAAGGGAAACAGGCATATGCCGCCGCGGTGACAATGGGAGGCTTAGAGATCAACGGCAGAAGTTGGGTGGCAGGTGCTTCCGCTGTGGGATGAGGTAAGGGGGAAGCCAGGCGATGTGGGGTGGAGGGTGATGGGTTCCCCATGCCCCATGCTGGGCAACACAGTGTCGCCATGATGCATGGTGATTCCGGTGGCAAATGGAATGAGGTCCTACGAAATAGGTGGAAATCTTTTATGTATTTTTATATGAGCATAATATAATTTCTACATAATTTGCATAGAACGACAAGCCTTTACATTTTAAAATAATTAAGGTCACATTTTACTGACTATTTAATGCAGCTTACAATCACCTTGGAAACGTGACAGCTATACAGTACATGCCACACAAGGCCACTATAGCACAGTTTAAAGGTTCACACAGCAATTTGTATATTACAGTACTGCACACACAAGACCTGTATCCTAGGGTAAACTGCCTGAAAGAAATGGGGCAAAGAAAAGGTCCTCAGTGAAGAAGAGTTCTAGCCCTCTGAAACAGGGAAGAGTTATTCATCATTTGGCTTACAGAATGTTGTTCCCCCGGATGGAGCCATTGCATCTTCAGAAACAGCAGCATTTGTCCGGTTAAACTGGGCTAATACTTGACTCCTGTTTTTGGTCTTAGCCATGTTTCTTAGTGACTGCCCCTTATCTGTTTTGCCTCTTAGCTGTATTTGTTTACTAGCGTTGACTTTGGGATATTTGACCCTGCTGCCGAGGCTTCTCTGCATAGAATCTGTATATTGAATATTGTTAAAGGTTTTAGGACTGATGTAAAAAAAGCAATGCAATTGGACTTGGGAAATGAGAAAATGAGTGAAATTGAAGTTGACAGATCTGTCGATTCCTACCTGGAGTGTGCTCTAGCTAAACCTCAAGTACTATAAATTTTTATGTAGAAGGGATCCCATGAGAGTGAAAGAGGCAAGAAAAAGGCATTAAGTACCTGCTTCTTTCCAGGTGGATCATTCCATTACCATCTACAATCACCTGCCCTGTGGGAAGAATCTGGACAACTTGTCATATGTTGATGCTATTGTTGTTTTGTGTGTTTTTAAATGAAATGGACATTTATGTTATTTACTTGAATACTTATTTGTTTATTTATAACTTCTTGACCAACAAGGACCCTCCAGTCTATGCGCAATTGATGAAAACCTTTCTAAAAAATAAATAACAAAATAATGAATACAACCATTTAAGATTTTTCTGTTCCAATAATAGTTCCGAAACTAGACAAACAAATAAGCAATATAAAGTATGATGAATAAAAATCATAAGCATACTTGTTTTAATATAAGGACCACCTGCTGCAAAGCTATATATCCAAGGAAGGAACTGGCAAGACCACCAATGAGCATTCCTTGCCTGAGGAAACCCTTAAACATCCTGAAGTTGCTGTAAGCTAACAGGTAACTTAAAGGCACATGTACACATCCTAAAAGTGGGACCCTTTCAGGGTTCTAAAATTTTCTAATAGCCTATCTAACATCCACACACAGGTCTTGTTTAATTTTTATCAGTAACTGACAGACACATTTGGTCAGTTCATTGTACAAGGACAACCTGGTTGTTGGAATCTTTGGTATTTTGATTTGTTTGTGTTTTGAGATTTTGCAAGGTAGGTGAATAATTTAAATTCAAAGGCAAAAGCCCCAGTCAGTAGCTAAAGCTAATCAAACAATGCTTATTGGGATTCACTTCAATGAACAGCCATCAAATAGTTAATTACATTTTTAAAGTCATTCCATGGTAACATTAGCATACTCCTGTTCCCTTTCCAAAGTAATATTAATTTTATCATTACTTTATGATGGCCAAATGCTTTTGCAACTATTTTGAGAAGGTTACATTTTTTTAAAAAAGGAAATTTCCATATTGTGAAGTTTTTTTAAAGGAACTAGATAGTAATAAATAGCAAATTTTCACTTTTACTTTCTTTTTGTTTTTGGATAACGTTAAAAATTTATAGCAACGCGTCATATTCCAAATTGCTGTTAAAAAGTAACTTTCCAATTTTTGCTCCTTGAAAAAATGTGCACAGCATTTTGAATCATGATTAACATTACCTATGTGAGAGCCCATTCATCTTAATTTTCTTTCTGTTTTATACTGGCAAATATTTCTTCAGCTAGCCTCACTCCCTGCCTCTTAAGTCTGTATTTCATTTCTCAGTTCATACTGTGACTACTCAATTCTGTATATCCAACCCTCCTTAGAATGCAATTGTGTCATCAGATTTATAATGGGTCACATCTGTGGAAATCTTGGAAATGCAGAATAGTGAAAAATGAAGCTTTCTCCCATGGTTTGCTTCCTCCTCTATCTCATTTCCAAGTTATGGTTCCAAAGTGTTAGCTCTAAGTTGCTTATTTTCATGAAAGCTGCTTATATTATAAGGATGACTTTTATTGATTTCTGAACAGAATTTCAGTGCTGTCTAATTCCAAATACTTTATTTCCTATTGTTTGAGCAAATGTAATATCTTTAATATTTGTGGTACCTACATGGATCTCTTTTAAATGGAATTACTCCTGATGCACAATTTGATATAATTACATTCTACAACAGATATTTGAGAACAGATACAATAAGATATGAGTTCAGTATAGTTTTATCTCAAGTCTTCTGTGAAAGAAACAATCGTATGATGTGATAGGAAACTACATTGAGATAAGAGAAACATAATTAAAACTGTAGTAGCAAGGTAGTAAAGAAACCCAATGAGACCAAAACAGAACTGAATAACTGGTGTTTGTGGCTCTAGAAACTGTTGTTTTGGGGCACTGGATGTTTGAGATTTTCCTTCTTGTTTGCAAGGTTTGCCCAGGTTTGCCCATGGCATGCAACAGAATTAATTCACTCTAGCTGACACAGTGAGGTGTGATACGTGATAAATACAAGGAGTGATGTTTGATTAGTGCAGCAATAATTTTGATAATGCTGGTATTATGCAGAGGTGACGTTTCCTGGGTTTGTGGCTATTTGGTGCAACAAAAAGTTTGGAGTTCAGATCAGAATCACTTAAATAACCAGAGCATATAAACTAAGCCAGGACTGGAGGATATGTGGCCTTAAAATGGTTTTAGAGCACATTTCCAATCACTTTGCATCCAGTGGGAGTTGTAGTCCAGCAGAGTCAGGAGAAACACACATTTCCCAGGCCTAAGTATTAGTGCACTGCCCAACTTACTGGGCAAGTCCTGTTATGGCGGGGGGCGCCCTCCCGTAGGCCATGATGGCGGCAGGGGGCTTCTCCTTCCCAGAAGCCCCCTGCGCGGCGGGAAGTTTCCCACCACTTGGGCTGCTGGCCTATCAGCAGCTGGGTCCACCCTGGGCAGTGGGCTGGCAGGGGGCTGGCCGCTCCCCCCCCCATCCAGCAGCCTCAAAAGGCTGCACAGGGCCTGCGAGCAGTAGGCTCACTTCGGTTTGTACTCCCACCCATCCTGCATGATTATTGTTATTGTTTTGTGTTGCTGTTGTTGGTTTTACCTGTTCATCACAACTTTGGTTGGCATGTGGCATGGGCTTGGGATCTGATTCTGCCCCTCCCCTACTGGCCAGGGAGGGAGCAACTGGCAGTTTTCAGGGGTGCTGTGTTGGTTGCCCAGTATTGTGCCGGTGGGCCCCCTGTTGGACTCTTTTCGTATCAGTCAGCAGCAGGCTGATCGATCTTGATCCAGAACCCATGCCTGGCAACCAACCCTTTGTTCCTGTGATCAATAAATAAAGTTGTGGCCAATTTTTACTCCACTCATGTGTCTGTGTCACCTCTGGTTTTGGCGGGCAGGAGGTGTGTCACCCATCCACACGCAACAGACTTCTTTGGCATGATGCACCAATGAATCACTATATCTGCCTTATAAGTATACCATCAACGCAGTATGTATATTAGGTTTCTCCCTGAATTCTATTTCCCATAAACAGGGAGGTAACCTACACAAAAGGTGGGTGGGAATAAGTTTAATCATATTGAGTGGAAGGACCCAATCTTGTTGTGTGTTGACATTTTACAATGTATGTATATCTTCCTATTTTACAAATATTCTGTTGTAAAAAGACTTGGATACATACAGATTATTCTACAATTCTATTTTTTGCTTGTAGCTCAGCTCTGGGTACCCTGTCCTATTCTATTTTCTAAACATGCCACAGAGTAATTTTAGAGGACAGTGTGTTTATTTCTAAAGTGAGGATAGGTCTGATGTGGGAGTGCTTCCAATTTACAACAGGGAGGCCAGAAGACCTCATGTCCCCTGCAACTCTATAATTAGATGATTTTATTATTCTGTTTGGTGCTTTTAAGAATTAATGCGACTAAGTGCTTCTATTGAGTACCAGTCTCCATGGTAAACTGGCATTGGGCATTGCTAATGCCTTCAGAATGGAAACAACTTGATCAGTTCTGAAAGCATTTAAGATTGCATTTGCTCAAAGGATATGCAAAACCTCTCCCTTTATTCTCATGAAATGTCCTCTTTTGCTGCCCCATGGCTTTGATATGGAGCCACAATCAGGTATCTTCAATATTCTTGCATTTTTGAATTGGATGTGCTCCAGCATAAACATATTCAAATAAGGGCAACATTCTTTGTTTTCACTGTGATGCATATTCAGATGCACTTATCTGTTCCTAAATTTATTTATTTATTTCTCGCATTTATATCCGGTCACTTCTCAACCCCTGAAGGGGGACTCAGGACGGCATTCGCTTTCTCAAGAATCTGAACATATTGGTAACATTTCCCCATTCATCCACACAATAGAAAATAAACACAGGCAGAGTTGGGTTTCGGAAAACTACCAGTACTGAAATGACTGTGCTTCCTGCATTGGAAATAAGTCCTGAAGGATGTTCATAATACCTCTAATTCTTCACAAACTCACTAAAATCAACAAGCTGAATCGTTACACTGAGTGGAACCAGCCAATGACAGCATGTACAATGCTGAAAAAGGGGTGAAGGGCTTGCAGGGAAATATAAAAGTGGAAATTTGATTGGCAGATAGGACCAGTCAAGGAAAGACAAAAGGAAACAGACAGTAATAAATAAAATTTTGAGTGGGACATTGAAATGGAAAAATCTGATGGAAATGCATAATCATTTAGTTGGGAACGAAGAGTGGGGCACTAATGTCCCAGCTACACTGTGATATAATCTGGTTTAAACTGCATTATAATGTTCAGTATAGGTTCACATAATGTAGACTACACTGCAATATAATCCAGGTCAATGCAGTTAATCTGAATTCTGAAATTACATTATATGGCAGTGTGGTTGGGGCCTAAGTAAAATGTTTATGCAAAACTTGTATTGATTCTAAATTGTTATATTGCACCCAGCTATCTGTTAGTCAATGAATCTTTGTTATTTTGTTTTATTTGTTTGTTTGTTATTCTATGCCTTTTCCCAGAGAGTTTGGTCATGCTATCGCCCATTTGAACCAAACATTCGGACACACAAAGCTATTATTCCACAGCAGTCATGCTATAATAGATATCATATGCCTAATGGGACAAGCATTTTCTATACTGCACCTGTCTTCATTTATGCACTTGACCAATCCATAGACCCCCAGCTGTCTATGGAGGCACAAATTGCTTGTGCCTGCAAGACAGCCTTTTACCATCTGCGGCAAGCAAAATGTCTGGCTCCCTATCTCTCCTGTCGCGACCTGGCCACAGTGATCCAAGACATGGTCATCTCTAGGCTCGATTACTGTAACGCACTGTACATTGGCCTACCTTTGTCGGCGATCCGGAAACTCAAACTGGTGCAGAACGCGGCAGCTCACCTGCTGCTGGGGGCCCCAAGAACGGCCCATATAACACCACTCCTGCGCGAACTGCACTGGTTGCCCATTGAATTCCAGATCTCCTTCAAGGTGTTAGTTTTGACTTTCAAGGCCTTATATGGTTTGGGGCCAGTGTACTTGAAGGAGCGGCTTACCCCATATGCGCCCAGAAGATCACTGCGTTCAGAGGGGCTCAACTTACTTGATGTTCTGGGTATGAAGTTTTGCAGCCTCTCCACCACGCAGCAGAGAGCGTTTTCAGTGGCTTTCCGGTTTTATGGAACTTGCTGCCACCGGAGTCACGTGCCTTGCGGGACCTGATGGCTTTCCGCAGGTCCTGCAAGACCTGATTATTTAGGCAGGCGTTTGACGTGTGATGTCCGACGGTGCATGACTAATATTGCCACTCTGCCATACCACTATTACTCTGTATAAACCAGCTATGTATGGCTATGTTTTTGTATGATCATTTTTAAGATGTAATTTTATGCGTTTTAATCTTAGGTGTTTTATATGCTGTTTTTATATGCTGTTTTTATATGTTGTAAACCACCCTGAGCTTCGGGAAGGGCAGTTTATCAAGTCGAAATAAATAATAATAATAATCTTTAACCCATGATCGGTACGCACCTGCACTGAGCGGTATGCACCTGCACCGCATTTCCATCCAGCAAGGTGGTCGCCCAGGATGCCGCTGTTCCTTCCAAAAGGTTGTAAATGAACACAACCTTGGCCCTTTCTGTGGTAAACTCTGTGTTCCTGATTTCCAGGTAAGCGTTACATTGTCCAGCAAAAACTTGAACGGTCAGAGGGTCCCCGCCATACCGTGGCGGTAAAGCAATGGCTTTATAAGACTGTTTTCCTGCTCCTCTGTTGTTCTATAATTTTTTTAATTGTTTTAGAAATTTTGTAGTTTCAGCAATAAATAAGCAAAACAGGAAGAGTCAAATAAAACTGCAATATTTTAAATTATTACTAAACAGACAGCCCAAAAATAGGGAGGCAAAGGGATGAGAATTACACTCCCAACACAATTTTCTTGTTAGCATGCTAGCACAGAGGTGGACTGGACCCATTGCACAAGGTAGGTGATGTGATTGTTGCAGGATTGCAAGATATTGATGTGCTTTGCTCGTCAATAGCAGGACCCATGTTAATTGTAAGAAGGAGATAGAGTGGCAGCAGGATGCATATGGCATTGTGTGATAAAGTCCTTAAACATTTGAATGTCCAATATATATCATCTCAAGGCCCAGATACTAAAAGCAAATATTAATAATAATAATCATGGAGATACATGATTATTAGAGAGAGGCAATGGGTTCTGTTATCTTGGCAAAGCTTTCACATAAGCCCAATAGTTTTATTATTATAGGCAGCAGCCAAATTATTATTATTATTAAATGAAATTGAGAAGGCAGAGAGATTGCAAAGGCAGAGGAAGGCTGGTAGAACTTTGGTTGGTGGTGTTTTGCTGGTACAATTCCTATGAATACAAGTAATAATAACAATAATCTTTTACGTCCTGATGGAAATTAGAGTTAGAGAGAGAAACAATGGGTTCTGTTGGTGTGGCAAAGCTTCCACAGAAGCCCAATTGTTTTATTATTATTAGGCAACAGCCAAATTATTATTATTGAATGAAATTAAGAAGGCAGATAATACAGAAAGAAATATAATAAACAACAGAGAGAACTTGTGATGAGATTGCAAAGGAAAGAAATTATTAGGTATTGATGGTAGGTAGGTTTAGGTAGATGTCACGATGCACGGACTTGACCGGCCCCTTAATCACACACACAGAGACAGACTGAAGGCTAACTACTTTATTGAAGATAAAAACAGTTCCAAAGAATAATGTCCAATAGAATATAAAAGCAATCCAAAAGGCTTGAAGTAACAATGTCCAAGGTAACGTAGCAAATAGGCAAAAAGCTTGGCAAGGCTCTGCAAGACTCTGCGGATCAGGAAACAGGGCAAGGCTCCGCACAACCAGGCGGATCAGGACAAGGCAAGGCAAGGCTTGATGACCACTGGCTAGCTTAGCTGGTGGTCCCACTCCGCTTCACGCCTATTCAGATGAGACGTGGCTGGAGCACTGAGGATTCGTTCCCACGGATCCTATACTTAATCCTTCGGCCGAGGTCCCCGACGCCTAGGCTTCTGCGTCTCCAATCGCTGCTCACGGACCTCGGCCGGTCTATGCTCTTAGACCATTCCCTTCTGCTAGACTCTATGTTCCGTCTCCTATCAAAGGTTCGACCTTGTCTCTCCACAGCTGTGTTTCTATCTCCCTGAGAGCTCTCCTCCCTAGTCGTTTCCCATGCGCCTTCTTCCATATCTTCCCCAGGAGGCTCCTGAGAAGATCTCCCCGGATGTTCATAACTCCCAGAATCGCTGTCCATCTGCACCTGGTTATCTGAATCTTCACTAGGACCAAAACAC
Organism: Anolis apletophallus; assembly: GCA_030556195.1. Classification (NCBI taxonomy): domain Eukaryota; kingdom Metazoa; phylum Chordata; class Lepidosauria; order Squamata; family Anolidae; genus Anolis; species Anolis apletophallus. Next base: position 81,606,617 of record JARBWK010000002.1, on the reverse strand, counting down.
ATTTCTTCCCAGGCCAAGCTCTCTGTGGGCGAAACAGGCCCCTGAGGGGAAAGCTGCCCTTCGCCCCAGTCATCTAGCTCATCCTCTGAATCATGTTCTGGCACCGCTGGTTCTAATGCTAATGGGACCCCAGGTCCTATCCCCTGCCCTCCAGGCACAAACGAGAACTGCTGTGCTACAGTAGATAGATTTTCTGAGAACGAGGTTTTGCTGTTTGCTGGAATTCTTATAATTATTAATAACAATAATCTTTTAAAACTACTTTTTAATAATAATTTTTATTAAAGACAGGAGGGAGGAGAATAAATATAAGGGGAGAAGAGAAGAAGCTAAAGGTTTTTAGTAAAAGCTAAAGGTGTCTCAAAGCTCAGAGCTCACTCACCCATAAGTCCCTAAACACCACGAACCCACCCACCCATACTTTCTAACTCCCAGTCCCTAAATAAAAAATCAAGAAAGTAAAGGAAAATAAAACAAATAGAATTAGAGTCAATGAACCAAGCCAAAAGCTAAAGTTGCATGGAGTGGCAAGGCAATCTGACTGCAGCGATCAAAGCACCTCTCTCTAGAGCCAGGGCACAACTGAGCAACAGAGCCACTTGCCCCATTAAATAGATATTTATTTATTTAAATTTATTTAAAACATTTATATCCCGATCTTCTCACTTCAAAATTAGCCTAATTGGATGAATAAATCTCCTTTTCCCGTGTCTCCCCCTCCCCATCATCACCTCAATGCCCCCCCCCCCGAACCATGGAACTCTCCCCACCTAACAACCCCCCTACTATCCACTCATCCTGGTTGTCCCTTATTGCACTATGATGTAATATATCAGAATCTATAGTTGTTAAACTTCCATCATTTCTATAATTAATTTCCTCTACCTCACAAAAACAAGTGCAATTAGAAATCTAAAGTGCCAAAAGATCAAGAGCAGCATTGGTAATCAGTTAGTTAGTTAGTTAGTTTATTTATTTATTTATTATTTGGATTTCTTGGTCGCCCCTTCCAAGTGGCTCGGGGCAACTCACAACAGTTAAAAATGATACAATCGATAAAAACACAGTACAACATAATAAAACCATACATGACACATATTAAAACATGGTTGGATGTATGCATCCACAGTTAAAAACCGGCAGTTAAAGTGCAGTTTGCATAAAATGCGTCACATCTTTCTCCTATTCCGATTGGCTCAATAGGCAGGGCTCACAGCGAAACCCTGTGTGAGCACACGGCAGCCTCTTCGAAGGTAGCCATGGCCAGCAGCTGTGTGGTCTAGTTCGGTAAAAAAACCACACAAATACACACACTGCGGTGGAGCCCTTGCCATTAAGGGCATCTAACCAAGCCATAAAAGCCAAAGGCAAATGTCCAAAATGAATCCGTGCACAAGCCCAGTTTCTATGAATATGGAGCAAGCATGAAAATCATGTCATAGCAAACATAAACATTTACTTTCTGATCTTCATTTAAAGTTCCCCACTTTTCTCCCAGTGAATGTAACTTTATGAGAACTTTCTCCCATCTTATGTAAACCACAACAGAAGTAAACAAGAAGGAAAAACTGCAGCAATATGGCATAATGACATATTAGCTGAAGATGTAACAAGACTCTACTGATTATGTATGTTGTATTGTTTATTAAATAAACTATAGATTTCAGTTCTATCTGGAGACAAATAAGTGAAGAATCATAGAATGAAATTTGTACTGAAGGTACAAAAATACACTTTCATTTAGTCTTTTATTGTACCGTTTTTTTTAATTTGGTGAGCTGGCACTCTTTTATCAACATCACCACTCATTATCCACTTTGTAAGCACCAGAATGATTATTTTAAAGGAACAGCCAAGTCTTTATAATATGTTTTTCCTATTATCAACATTATAAAACATGAAGGATCTAACCATAACCATTAACCTGATTTAGTCAAATTAAAGCTAATTTGCTCTTGAGTTGCTTCTTGTACAAATGAATTCATCAATCATATTAATGCACTCACAGCATCCTGAGATTGCAGGCAATTCTCTTTTATTATGTTAATATTTGCTAATGTAAGTGGCAAACTTTTGCAGTGGGAATGGAGTATTATGTTAGATTCTTCCCTTTATAACTTGCTCATGCAAAAATTATATCCATTCCTGATTATATAACAGCTAAAGCAATTATGGACTAGTTTAGATGATTTTTTTTAAGTAAAAAGGACAAATTCACGAAAGCCTGTCTGTAGGCACTGAACCCCAGATAAATACTCTACATATAGTTCTGAATACCTTCATAGCTTGTTTGTTTCTGGACGGGGTACTTTGGGAACATAGATCAAAATCATATTATAGCCTCAGGGCTTGAGTACACAAGCAAAACACCCAGCACTGGTTGTCTACACACCACCCAGGGACTTCCAATGAGTGCCCTGGGTTTTCTGCCTTTACCCTGACTTTGCCCACTGCAAAATCAGGGGACATTATAGAGTTTTCAGGAACCTCCAGAGTATCCCATGGCTTTATGGCTATTTGAACAGCTGGGTTGGGTCTGCTCATGCCAGAATGGGGCACTCACATGCATAGTCAGAAGGAGGGGGTCACACTACCCACCCTCCCCCCACTGATCATGAAGGGGCCCATTCTGACATTGAGACACGTGCAATGGCCAGGTGCTCACAGGGAGCTCTGTGGCTGGAGAGGGACAGTGATGACACATGGACAAGGGAATAGCTCAGCCTGGACCATGTGGACACTGGCCCTAGATTCAGAGGTACATTGTTAATCCATAGCAGAAATATGTTAGTTACAGCACAACCATTGAATCAGTGGAATTAATCTGTAAGCAAGTTTTATTTATTTATTTATTTATTATTCCGACTTGAATACCGCCACTCCCCAAAGGCTTGGAGTGGTTTACAAATATCCAAGGAACAGAATACATAAATACAATTAAAACACAAAATCCTAATCACCATTCAACATATCTACTCTAGTTAGGAATAACCAATAGGGTATACCAACAAAGAAAAGGTATCTAGTCTGATACACCAGACCAAGATATCTCTATATTATTATGAACAGAATAATGGGCCCTGGAAAACTGATAAAACCAGTTTCACTTCTAAATTAATCAACCCCCTACTAAGGAATTTACCAAGAAGTTCAGTGAAATTTTATGAGAAGTTTCTACTTAGCGACAACCTTCCCCATGTGACCTTGGTGGTTGCCAATTTCTTTCTGAGGCAGCCAACATTAGACATTTCCCAATTTTAGACACAGGCTGAAACACACCGGCACTTCTTGTAGTCTTTTACCTACGTTTTTAGCTAACATATATTTTATTTATTTATTTATTTATTGTTCAAACTTATAAATAAATAAATAAATATAAATAAATAAATAAATATACCGCTACTCCTCGAGGGCTCGGAGCAGTTTACAGAGAAACAGTACAATAACAGATAACAGATTAAAAACAAGTTTAAAATTAAATTAAGAGCAAGTTATAATTCGAAGGCCTTCCGAAACAAATATGTTTTGCATGCCCTTTGGAAGGCAGGCAATTCCTGCAGAGCTCAGACTTCAGCAGGCAATGCATTCCACAGCGTGGGGGCCACGATCGAAAAGGCTCTGCGTCTAGTGGCAGTCAGATGGTAGATCTTGGGATTGGGAACCTCCAACAGATTTTTATCTTCAGATCAAAGTGATCTCTGGGGTTGGTAAAGGGAAAGGCAGTCCCTCAGATGCACAGGCCCCGGACCATATAAGGCCTTGAAGGTAAGAACCATCACTTTGAAGGTGATTCGGTGTTCGATCAGGGGCCAGTGCAGTTGCTGGAGGATGGGAGTTATATGACATCTTGCTGGCTCCCCAGCGAGAAGTCTAGCCGCAGCATTCTGCACCAGCTTGAGTTTCCAAGTCACCGCCAAAGGTAGGCCAATGTAGAGGACATTACAGTAGTCTAATCTTGAGATGATCATGACCTGGATCACCATAGCCAGGTCGCTCCTAGACAGATAGGGAGCCAGTCGCCTCACCTGACGCAGGTGGAAAAATGCGATTCTGCTCACAGTGGAGATCTGAGTCCCCATTGTCAGCAGCGGGTCCAGATAGACTCCTAAGCTCTTTACCGATGATGACAGACATAAAGTCTCGCCAACGAGGGTAGGCAACTGAATATCTCCACTGCCTGGGTGGCCCAGCCATAGGATCTCCGTCTTCACTGGATTCACCCTCAATCTGCTGGTACGCAGCCATCCAGTCACAGCTTCAGGGCAAAGATGGAAATTATCGGGTACAGAGTCTGATCGGCTTTCCATTCTTAGAACAAGCTGAGTGTCATCTGCATATTGACAATACTCAAGCCCAAAGCTTTGTGCCAGCTGAGCAAGTGGTTGCATGTAGATGTTAAATAACAAGAGAGAGAATAGCCCCTTGGGGAACCCCACATGTAAGTGGGGATCTCCCAGAGACCGTCCCTCCCCACATCACTCACTGCCCACGGTTGTGGAAGAAAGAGGACAGCTATTTCAAGGCCACCCCCCCTAACTCCAACAGCCGCGAGGCGGTGGGTCAAAAGAGTTAATCGACTGTATCAAATGGTACCGTGAGGTCCAATAGCACGAGCAGCGCTGATCCGCCTTGATCGAGCTGGCAACAAAGCTGATCTGTGATGGAGACCAGCACCGTCTCTGTCCCATGCCCTAAACGGAAGCCAGACTGGAAGGGATCTAATCCAGCTGTGTTGTCAAGGAACCGCTGCACCTGCTCCGCTACTGCCCTCGCAATCACCTTACCTAGGAACGGAAGGTTTAAACAGTTTTTAACTGTTGTAAATTTTCCCCATCTCTGTGTTCAATGAACTGGTTTTTCTTAATATCATTACCTGCATACCTTGCGGCTGAAATACACCTGCACTTCTTGTAGTCTTTTACCTTTGATTTTAGCCAACATGCATTTTAAGCAGTTTTTACTGTTTGCAGATTTTATCCAACTGGATGTTCTTAATTCCATTACTTGTCTAACTTGTATGCTACAGCGTAATAAGGATCTTTGGACCATAATAAAAATGTTGTTGTTGAAAAAGAAAAAAAAGTTGTTTTGATTCTCCTCTTTATATGAAGAAGAGATCTTTTTCAGGAAGAGGTGAATCAGAATTCTTATTGGCATTCCTTTATTTACAACATTTAGCATGTTTAAAAGCAATGTCCGGCCTCATGTACAGAGGAAGAATTGTTTAAAGCTACAGACAATGCGGTCGCTGTTGCCCTTTTTGGTCAAAAAACTATTTAGCCACTTGTGCTCCTTCAATTTTTATCAGTTTTATACTTATTTATGCAATGCTGTTGACATGAAATAAATAAACAAACACTTTGAATCTGCCCTAATCTTGACAAAAAGCATGACAGTAGGAAAAGATAATGGCTAAACTGGCCTTAAATTTAGCCAGAGTAAGTGGTAGCTGGGCAACTTATAAGCAACTTTGGCTCTGACTGACAACTTATTTTGAGTGAGAGATGAGGGGAGTGCTACTCCTTAATCTTTTGAAACCCCCAAAAGCTTTTGATATAATTACTAGACATGGTTTAGAACCCAAAAATAGGAAATCAAAAATCTAATTGGGGGGGGGGGGTAATTAGTAATAGGAAGACTAACAAAAAAATTCCAAAATTTCTAAAATGTAACTTAATTACTAACGAAATTCGTTAGTAGTTCGTATGTCAGCGCATGCGCATTCAGATGGTTTTGGCCTACAACTCCCAGAAATCCTAACAGCTGGGAAATTGGCTGGGATTTCTGGGAGTTGTAGGCCAAAACTTGAATAAATCACACTGAATTCTAGATGGGACTCTCCAAATAGGAAGGAGGGAGGGAAGGAGGGAGGGAGGGGGTATTCTATTCTTGGAAGCAGCAAAAAAGGAGGAGGAGCCCCCCCCCTCGCTCCTCGCTGCCTCTCTCTCACCCCGATCCTGAGGGAGCGAGGGCCCAAGTTTGCCCAGGCTGAGAGGAAAAGGAAGAGGCCTGAGGCTGTGAGGAATGGTGTGAGTTGAAGTCCAAAACACCTGGAGGGCTGAAGTTGGCCCTTGCGATGGGGCAAGACAGAGCAACGGGGAAGAGAAGGGAGGGGGGAGAAGCCACCAGGAAAGAGGGGGGGGCAGAGAAGCATGGGAGAGAGTGCAGGGAGAGAGAGGGAGGAGAAGTGTGTGTGTGTGTGTGTGTGTTGGCCCCGTGCGGTGGGGCAAGACAGAGCAACGGGAAAGAGAAGGGAGGGGGGAGAAGCCACCAGGAAAGAGGAGGGGCAGAGAAGCATGTGAGAGAGTGCAGGGAGAGAGAGGAGGAGAAGCATGTGTGTGTGTGTGTGTGTGTGTGTGTGTGAGTTGGCCCGGGCGATGGGGCAAGACAGAGCAACGGGGAAGAGAAGGGAGGGGGGGAGAAGCCACCAGGAAAGAGGAGGGGGCAGAGAAGCATGTGAGAGAGTGCAGGGAGAGAGAGGAGGAGAAGTGTGTGTGTGTGTGTGTGTGAAGTTGGCTCGTGCGATGGGGCAAGACAGAGCAACGGGGAAGAGAAGGGAGGGGGGAGAAGCCACCAGGAAAGAGGAGGGGGCAGAGAAGCATGTGAGAGAGTGCAGGGAGAGAGGAGGAGAAGTGTGTGTGTGTGTGTGTGTGTGTGAAGTTGGCTCGTCGATGGGGCAAGACAGAGCAACGGGGAAGAAAAGGGAGGGGGGAGAAGCCACCAGGAAAGAGGAGGGGGCAGAGAAGCATGTGAGAGAGTGCAGGGAGAGAGGAGAAGAGGAGTGTGTGTGTGTGTGTGTGTGTGAAGTTGGCCCATGCGGGGGGGCAAGACAGAGCAACGTGGATTAGTAGGGAGGGGGGAGAAGCCACCAGGAAAGAGGAGGGGGCAGAGAAGCATGTGAGAGAGTGCAGGGAGAGAGAGGAGGAGAAGTGTGTGTGTGTGAAGTTGGCCCGTGTGGTGGGGCAAGACAGAGCAACGGAGACGAGAAGGGAGGGGGGAGAAGCGTAGAGGACTACACTTTCCAGAATGCCTAGCAGCAGCGTCACTTCCAGTTCCCCATAGAAATGCGGGAAAAAGAAGATGAATGAAGGCGGGAAGGAAATGAGGGGGAGAAGACAGGGAGAAGTGAGTAGTACAATAATTAAGAATTTATTACGATCATAACGCAAATTGTTGGCCTCAAGGACTGTAAAAGAAAGTCTACTTCCTGGTTAGCTGCTGTGATGCGTATAAACTAGAAAGTCCCATTACATACGAATCACTTACGATTCCTTTTAATTTTCATATTTTTTTCTCATGCCTAATAATTACTAAGCTGATTCCATTAGATAACAGTAAAAGGTGCTGTCTAGACATGCTTTTGCTCCTAATTCATTCTGATATCCCCCCCCCCATTTTAAATTTTATTACTTTTTTCCATGACTGCTGGAAAATCAGGAGAAATATTTTACAGGCATTGGGTGTATGTTTTCTGTGTGCCTCCTTGTATCACAATGAGAAAAATCCTTTACTTGTCCAATGAAAAGTGTCCTTACTATGCATGCAATTAACAACACTGACATTTTAATGGAGAATATTCAACTACCTTAGTGCAGTCTCCTCAATCCTGCCTTTCATCTCTGGCTCTCTTTTTTAAGGCAGTGGTCTGCTTGGTATGTAATGCTTTTTTGTGTCCCCCTTTTGTTTTCCTCTCTCTAATATCCTCTGAATGCCTTTTAAAATGTGTGTACTTTGTGCTTTGTTCTTCCCATCCTTTCTCTCAGATGCTCTAGATATGTAGAGAACATTTGGCTGCTCTCCTAGGGCTCACTTTAAAATCCGGAAAGCAGTGAAACTCTTCAAAGTGCTATGTATCAAGCCCTTAATTATTTCCCTTTCCTACAAAGAGAGAGCTCTCTGTGAGCCTTTATGAGCTTACCTAGTTCCCCATGGCTCTACCATCTCCTATACTGGCTTTCACAGCACAATACCCCCTTGACCTTTTACACAGGGTCTTCTTCCTATACTTTGACACAGTGTATACTTTAGTTAAAAAAGTAGATGTGTTCTTGGGCATTATTATTTTTTAACAGAAAATTTGGTACCAAAGGCACGAGTAACATGGAAATAATAGTGATGGGTTCCTGAACCACAAAGAAGGATAGTAGACCAACATATTGTCGCAATCCCCCCCCCCCAACAAATTAACAATACACACAAATGAAATGAAACAACAACTCAGGTAAGCAATACATAAGAGAACATAAACATTTTGAACCTTCTTGAGGACTTTTCCAAAACATACCCAAGGGTGACCTTTTTTACTTCTCCAGTCTTCACTTTTTATATTATTTCCATCAGACAGCCAAATTTATAAATCTGTGCCTCTTTTTTAACATGGTGGGGGGAGCTAATGAGATAGGCTTATCTGCTCTCCTTTTTTCTCCTTGTTTGATGGGGCAGCTAATGCCTACCCCAAGCTTGGTAGGTGGCTACAACAGAATTCTATTCTTTCTAGCTAAAGCTCCCCAAGCTTGTGTCTCTCTATCCTCTCAAGGTCAATGCTGCTAAAAGGAACCATTCCAACTATATAAAACAAGGGGGAAAGAGAGAGGGTTTGCCAAGCTTTATAATTCAAAGTGCTAGCTTTGGCCTATAAAGCCCTAAATGGCCCCAGCCCAATTTACCTGTCCAAATGCAACTCCCCCTATGAACCATTGCAGAGATTAAGATCCTCCAAGGAGGCCCTGCTCTCTGTCCAGCCATTGTCACAGGCAGGGCCGGCCTTCCCCATTAAGCGACCTACGCGGTCGCGTAGGGCGACGTTCCTGGAGGGGGCGTGGCCACCTGGGAGGGGCGCGCCCCACCCTGCCGCATGCCGCCGCAGCCAGGCGGCGGCGCGGAGGAACGGGGGGGGAAGAGGGGACTCACGGGGCGGGCTCGCCGCTCACGGACCCAAGAGGAGCAGGAGGAGGGGAGGCCACGAGGGCGGCCCCATGGAGACGCAGCGGCAGCAGCAGCAGAAGCAGCTCCACCGGAAGGGCCCGAAACCAGAGGCGCATCTTTGGGACGTCACTTCGGCGCGCCTCTGCCGAGGAGGAACGGGAGGAAGGCCTCGCTGGCCGCGCGCTGTAAGAGACGCCGTAGGGAGGGAGGGAGGGAAGGAGGAAGAGGCCACCGCACCTCCGCAGGGCTCCCTCCCTCCGACGTCTCTACTTCCGGGCGTACTTACAGCGCGCGGCTGGCGAGGCCTTCCTCCCCTTCCTCCTCGGCAGAGGCGTGACGAAGTGACGTCATGAAGATGCGCCTCTGGTTTCAGGCCCTTCCGGTGGCGCTGCTGCTGCTGCTGTTGCCACTGCGTCTCCGTGGGAGCCGCCTCGTGTCCTCCCCTCCTCCTGCCTCCTCCTCGGGTCCGTGAGCGGCGTGAGTCCCTCTCCCCCTGTTCCTCCGCCGCGCGGGAGTCTGCGGAGTCGGGCGCGCTCAGGGGGCCAAAATAAAGTTCGCTTACTCCCCCGGAGAGCTCGGGCCGCCCCTGGTCACAGGCACGATTGGTGGGAATGAGAGAGAGGGTCTTCTCGGTGATTGCCCCTTGGCCATGGAACTCCCTTCCTGATGAGTTTGGATAGGCCCCCTTCCTCCTGTCCTTCAAAAGGATGGTAAAAACTTGGCCGTGGGACCAAGCTTTCGGGACAGTGCAATAAAGTAGTGATAGGAAACCTTACCTGGCCAATTAGATCAGATGCAGATGATCAAGATGGTTTTTAACAGTGTATTTTAATATTGAGACAAATATTTTAATGTTTATATTAAAATATGAATGCATATAATGAATTCATGTCCCAGCATTGAATGTTTGCTGTTTGCATGTTGTGCTCTGCCCTGAGTCCCTTCTGGGGTTAGAAGAGCAGAATATAAATGTTTTTGTCACGATCACGGACTTGGCGGGCCCCTTAATCACACACACAGAGACGTACTGAAGGCTAACTACTTTATTGAGTATAAAAACAGTTCCAAAGAGTAAATAGTCCAATAATATGCAAGTGTCCAAAAGGTAATAAGCAAAGTAGTCCAAAGTAACGTAGCAAATAATCTGGAAGCGTGGCAAGGCTCCGCAATCCAATGCGGATCAGGAAACAGGGCAAGGCTCCACAAACCAATGCGGATCAGGAAACAAGGCAAATGCAAGGCAAGGCTTGATGACCACGGCTGGCTGGTGGTCCCACTCCGCTTCACGCCTGTTCAGGAAAGACGTGGCCGGAGAACTGAGGAAGGATTCCCACGGATCCTATACTTAATCCTTCGGCCGAGGTCCGCGCCGCTCTAGGCGTCTGCGTCTCCAATCTCTACCACGGACCTCGGCCGGTCTAGCACTCTAGACCAAGCCCTTCTGTTCGACTCAATGTCCCGCTCTCCTATCAAAGGTTCGACCTTGCCTTTCAGCAGATGTGTCGCTATCTTCTTGAGCCCTTCGCTGCTTCCCATGTCCACCTGGTGATCTATCTCTTCACTAGGTCCAAACATCATCTCATCCCATTCCAAGCTCTGAGCGGGGGAACGAGGCCCATCTGAAGGGCCCTGTGCTTCGCCCCAGTCATCTAGCTCATCCTCTGAATCAATCTCAGCTGCTGCAGGCCCTAATGCTAAGGGAACCCCGGGACCGCTTCCCAGCCCTCCAGGCACCAACGAGCCTGGCTGTGCTACAGTTTTACTGGGTTGTTGTAGGTTTTTTTTGGGCATATGGCCATGTTCTAGAGCAGACCTGGGCAATTGCTGGCCCTCCAGGTGTTTTGGACTTCAACTCCCAGAAATCCTAGCCATTTTACCAGCTGTTAGGATTTCTGGGAATTGAAGTCCAAAACACCTGGAGGGCCGGCAATTGCCCAGGTCTGCTCTAGAGGCATTATCTCCTGATGTTTCACCTGCATCTATGGCAAGCATCCTCAGAGGTTTTGAGGTGTTTAAAATGTTTTAAATAAATAAATTATAAGGAATGTACAGTATTTCTCAGGCTGGGTCTACACTGCCCTCAGGGGCGGTCTAAGGTAATTTTAAATGGTAGGCGAACATTATTTAGGCGCCCCCCCAAAAACATTATTTTGCCCCCCATGTAAAACAAATATACAATTATAATATCATAATACCATTAGTAGTATTATATTGTATCAATGTATATACAGTATATTATACCATACGCATACTATATTATATCATAATTATATTATACTACATTACAATATAATTATATTATAATATATTGACATTATAATATAATGTAACATTCTATTATATTATTATTATAAAATAATAAAATTATTTATTTAAATAAAATTATCCTCTACTAAATATTTTCATTACTCCTATAAAACTCAAATAACCCAAAATAAAGTAAAATAAAATATTATATATTACTATTTTGTACAATACCACTATTCCGCAATATTGTTTGTAATATTACATGTAATATAAAATATATCATTATTCTATTGTTATATTGTATATTGTATGACAATATTAAGCAGAACTGTATAATAATCAACAAGAAATGCAATGTAAATGCATCAAAATCAGAATATATTACCTATCACCCGACTCATAATTCATAGGAGTCTCCCATAAGTCCAAAATTAGGATCCCAATGTAAATGTAAATAGAAAAGCAGCCAAAATGTTCAAATGAGGTCGAATACAGGCCTGGGCAAACTTGGGCCCTCCCTCTAGGTGTTTTGGCCTCCAACTCCCCAACTCTCATAGCCTCAGGCCCCTCAGGTCTAGACAGAAATAGAGCCGAAGAAAGGAAGGAGGGAGAGAAGAGGTCACAGAGGAGGAGGAGGAGGAAAGCCCTTCATTCATTCCTTCACTTACACTTCCTTCACTGATTATTTGCTCCTTCCCTGCAAACGCGTGCACGTGGCGGAGACAAAGGGAGAGGGGAAGCACTTCCTGCCTGCCCAATAGGGAGTGCTTTGCTTACAGGCTTCTGCGCAGGGAGCTACTGGGCATGCGCTGAGGTTTTCGCCAAGATGTGCAGTTGCTCCTGCGCTCAACTTCAGCTCCAGAGCAACTGCGCCTCAGTGAAAACCTCCGCGTGCCCAGAAGCGGCGTCGGAGCGCACAAGGCTGGGGTCAAAAGCAGCACTGTCTGAGGAACATCAGCAGGGCCAGGATGGCGCCCCATGCGGCCAGGATGGCGCCCCCTTCCCAGATGGCGCCCTAGGCGGCCGCCTACTTGGCCTATCTTGTAGGACCGCCCCTGACTGCCCTATATCTCAGGAACTGATCCTATGTCATCTGCTTATCCCAGGTTATTTGGCAGTGTAGACTCATATAATCCAGTTCAAAGCAGATAATCTGGGATCAGATCCTGGGATATAGGGCAGTGTAGATCCAGCCTCAGAGGCTTTGTTAACTGAGTTATATGTTCAATTCCTTGTACATATCCCTTGGACATGATGAACAAGAGACATATGTGGACCTCAAGGAATAGTTTTATCATAGCATGGAGCTTTAGGTGGAGCTTGAATTAGCTTAGGTTCCTAAACAACCTGGGTCTTTGAGGACCTAGTGTCAACATGACAGGGGCTCTTCGTGGGATGTAGCGTTGTTTGAAGGAAGTGGGCCTCTGAACATCTTATCTGTTTATTCTTAACAGTTTCATATCCTCATTTTGACAGTTATAGCTGAAGTTCTGTGAAGAAGTTTTGGGCACTTCCTTTCATTTCAGATGAAATAAAAGACTGAGTTGCCCTTATGATACTGACTGCCACAATCTATACCTGTCTACCCATTCCACTAGTTTCAATTGGGCTTATTATGATAAATAGTTAGGATGGAAGGCTTGGGATATATTTGCTTGCATACTTGCATAGGAGTAAATGCATTTAAATACAATAGAATTTTCTTCTGAGAAAATATGCATAATTTTGCAGTGCAAACTCTCAACTGTTACTCTAAAATGGCAGCCCTATATATACACTTAACAGGAGAAAAGCCTTACTGAAAATGAGTTAGTTATGGATTGACATCCGTATGCTTCTGACAATGTTGAGATGCAAAAAAGTGTTTTGTATTGTTTGGAAAAATCTCTGTTTAACTTCATGGTATGCCTGTTTTGCCCAGTATTTGCACAAAACAATTCCACACTGAAGTACATGTGGAATTTTTAATGCAGCCCCTCTACCCACAAAGACTGATGGTTTTGTGCAAAAATCAAATCAAAACAAAACAAAAACAATTTCCAGAAATAGTTTTTTTTCTTTTGCCTGCTAAGTTGCTATTTTTGTGCTAAAATAAAACCTTGCCAAAAACAAGCTTTACTGGTCAGCAACTGCTGTGAGTGGAGGACTGTTCTCCTATTGTAAGGGTGTCAAACTCATTTTCATCAGCCTTATGGTTGCCTTCAAAGGGCCATTGAATCCATGGATGGAGAATCCTTGGCTACAGAGGCCCAACTACATATTTTTTACATAATGGTCAGTGCTCTTTACTTTTTACCTAATTTGGGTCTGCAGATGTTATTGAATGACAACTCACATCACTAATCTGTCATGTGGACTGGGAATAATGGGAATTGCAACTCAACAGCATTTGTGACTGAGATTGAGGAAAAGTTAAAGAACATTTAGAAGTCAGACATCGTATCCACAAACTTTGTATCTAAATGCAAACCCCACTCTCCTGAGTAAACAAAACAAACTGCAGCCTTCCAGATGTTCCTGTATCACAATTTTTATCAGCTCTAGTCATGATGTCTAATGGTGAGGAATACAGGATTTGTACCCTAGCATCTGGAAGGCCATATAAAATGACATGGGCAGGATTTGGCCCACGGACCTGGGTGTCCAGAACTTTTTTCTGCCAGTAAACAAATGGCATATTGTTTTCTTTCCTATAGTCATCCACTATCTATGGATTTCCTATGGGCAAATGACTAGTCAACATGTCAATTGAATGCTAGACTTAATAGATCGTATTTCTTAGGTTTTATATCTTCTTCCATAGTTTTTTTTAAAAAAACTTTTGCATCTTTAAGTACTTTCCTATTTCTTAGCTCTTTGAGCTGATGTTTCAAATGGTCTGCAATGGCAATTTGCGTTCTTGCTGTTGTACCATTATTTCTTACTATTGTACAGTTCTTATTTTTTACTTGAGTATTTACTAATTCAGTTATGTGCATTGCTACAGTTCCTTGTATTTCTTACCTTCAAAACACTCCTGCTTCCTTGTCCACCTCAATTGATATTACAGTTTTGTCACTCAATAGTATAGACGCATGGAATATTCTGAAATTAAAGAACAGATTTTGCAGTACTTATCCTTTGAGTCACATAGTTCTGGGATCTTTTTTTGTAGTTTAGAGAGTCCATAAATTATAAGTGATTAATAAGTGGTGTAAGATTTTAGAAAGCCCCAAGCGCTTCTTCTGTTGAAATACAATTACTTCTTTTATCATGAAGAGCAAATTCTACTACATATCCTTAACCTAGTTTCAGGAAAGCCCACTTTTTTACTCACATAATTATTGATTGTGTGTGGGGGGGGCAGGGGGAGGGCGGGCATTTCTCTTGCTCTCAACATCATGTGGCATTTGGGAACTTGCTGGATTCACATTACATTTTTCCTTGGGAATGTATTTCTTTGCTAATGCTACTCTCAAATGAAGGAATGAGTAATTTTAGTTACTTTCTTCCAGCTGCATTTTAAAAGACAATTCAATATATGAGACTTATTCTGTGCAGAATTATAACATGGTATTTCTGCACAGAAAATAATGTTTCAATGCACAGGTATGCAGGATCAATATCCTTTTTTAAAATGCTTGGGATTAAAAGTTTTTTTGTATTTTGGATTATTTAACCTGTTCTTAAGTATATGTACATAACTTGATATTTTCGTCTAAAATCAAAAGTAATTTACTGTATATTTCTTATACATCTTATGTACATAGCCTGGAGCTAATTTTATACACAGTCTTTTAAATAATTGTGTGCATGAAACAAGGTTTGTGTACATTGAACCATCGGAAAGCTAGAATGATACTATCTCAGCCACCCATGTGGATAATTTTGGATTTTGGGGCATACGGAATTTTGAAATTCCAGATAAGAGATGCACAACCTGGATATTTTTCACAGACAATATTGTTTCTTTGTCCAGAATATGCTATTTTCTGGTTTTTGTTTTTTAAAAAGTCAGGTTTTTGTGCACAATAAGTTGCAAACTGCAAATATTGTCATGAGCCCAGTTTTATCCTCATCAAGATTTCCTTGGGAAATATGATTTTGGCCTTTTAAAATATTTTAAAATTCTCTTTGTGTACCTATTCGTTCTTTGTTGCAACATGTATTCCATAGATAGGAATCAATACTAGGCAATGTATGGCTTGCTCAACATTAAATTAAGTGATGAATGCTTGAAGGTGGTTTACATTGATAACCAGTCAAAAATAATGAAGAACCCAATGACTTTGTTTTCTGATTATAGTTCTGCTTAGGGAGAAAGGGAAATCTCATTCACAGCTTTAAACCATTTGGGAGTAAATGCATATTGGAAAGAGTAAGGATGGATAAGAAATATAGTCTGCTGTGTCCCCCCCCCAAGACAGACCTACCCAGTAGGGTTGTGTAATTCTGCACAAAAACATACCATTTTCAGTTCTGTTTTCAGATCACCCCTTATTGCTTGTATTGGGGGGGGGGGGGAGTGCTGTTTTTGTTTGGCAAAGTTTCAGCCCATTGGCTACAATGGGAAACTTTAAAGGCTCGATCCTCAGCCATTTTAAGGTTTATCTGCATGAAACCTACCTCAGTTTTAGACCCCATTTATGACTGTAGGACTGCAAAGTTTCAGAACAATTCACCTATCTACCGGGGATTTTTGGAATTATTTTAAGTTTTTACTAGAACATTTTAAAAATAAGACAAACCATAAGAGAGTGTTCTGGGAATTGTAGTCACCGGTTATGTCCAATCTCAGCCAATCAGAACATGGACACAACCAGGGTTTTATTGGCAGAGAAACAGAGAGAGAGAGAGAGAGAGAGAGAGAGAGAGAGAGAGAGAGAGAGAGACAGAGAGAGAGAGACAGAAAGAGAGACAGAAAGAGAGACAGAGAGAGAGAGTTCATCTCCTATCATGCTCTGAGGGGAGTTCAGAGGATTTTCAATACCTGCCCCATGCAAGTGCTGCTGGAAAAGTGAGTTCCCAGCAAGGCCCTCTCTGGAAGAGGGGCGTAGGGAAACTGTCCAGAAGAAACGGACACTGCCGTGGAGGAAGAAAAAGAGACGCTGCAGTTAACTCCATCACCTCCAGTAACTGAAAAATCCTGCTGTATTGATTTGTTTAGGCCAGCTTTCTGGGCACAACCCTACTACCCAGTTTCCATTTCTGCTATTTTGAATTGACAAACTACATATCTGCATTTTCTGAGTATTACACTAAGTGAAAAAAAATGCAGTCAGCAAAATTTGAAGATCTGGAAACCATATAAAGAAAATTGTGTAAATTTATAAAATATGAACAATGTATGTACAGTTCTAAAATATGTACAATGATTCACATATTTTAGGCAATCTATATTTACTTCCTCCTAGGGAATGTGGAATCTTTCAGTCTTGAGCTTGTCAAGGTCTTGAGTCTTGAGCCTTCCCTTACCACAGTCACTCTGTCACAGTGTAAGGATGTGGAAAAGAAGTGTTCAGGAATACATCTGAAAATGCCAAGTAAAATCATACATGCATTTCTGTATGATACAGAATGATATCTGTATGGTATGAGACAGAATTAGTTGATGTGGATAAAATGCTGTACAAGTTTTTGAATCAATGGATAGAGAAAGCAATGACTATTCTCTGAAATGCTGATGTGTTCAAAATTTCCTTACACATTGTAGCATAACAGGTTATTATGCACCAGCTTTTCTGTACCCTTGTACCTTCTGGGCTTTAAATCCCAGCACAACCAGGGGACATAATTATAGGGCATATTACTGCAGATGTGGGGTCTTACTCAACAAATCCTTTCTGGTTTCTAGTAGCAGAAGGCAGAGGTAGTGAACACTTCCTGCAGGGTTGGAGAACCCTACAGAAAAGATGGGTAATGGGAGGAAGAACTGGATATCAACTTACCCTGTATTGGATTTTGCTCAGAGTACCAAATTTCAACTGTGGAAATATTTATTTGATAATCTGAGGACTGCATAGGTATACATTTTAACTTTCTATTTGTTGTAAATTGACTCCTTCCAAAACGTTACTGAGTAAAGCGGAAGTGTTTGCATTTAGTTAAAGGGGTTATGTTTTAAGAATTTCATCCAGATTTAAACAATGGCCACCTCAAAAAAGAAAGCACCTTGTCCATTTGGAGTCAGGAAATGGCTGGTACCTGGCAAACAGCCCTCGCTGCTTCACTTTGCCCTCAGGAGCAGTGAAGATAGTGTCTCATTACTCCAGATCTCTCTGACAGATAGTTCTTGTTTCCCCATTAGGAGAGAGCAACTACAACTATCCATTTCCATGATGTCTTCCAGAGCAATGGCTAAAAACAAATAATCAAACAAACAATAGATTGAAATGTTTTGGAAGTAAGATTAAGGTCGACACTACATTCTCTGGCTGAAAAGCCTGTCCACAAATTCAGTTTGCTCACTGATAAAAGCTTGGTGGGCTTTTCTTGAGTTTTCTAGCTTGCCTTGGTGGATGCACCCTTACAATTGGCTTCATCTGACAAACATTCGCAGGAGTATAATTCTGTTTTCCATATCATGAAAGCCTTCACCTACTAGTTTCTGTAGATGGTGCCAGTGTTAAATGCAGTCAAATGGGCCAAACTGGGTTTTTTTCACCAATCAGTTCACAACCCAAGCATCTCTATGTTTAGTCACCTGATGTCTCCCTTCTATTAAATTGGCAGGCATTAAAAGAAATGCAACAAATTTGCATGCATAAATAGGTTTACCAAGAACAAAATAGTCTTCATGCAAATATTAACAGAGTGTAAAGCTCCTAATGAGAAGGGAATAAACTCATAATTTTGGTTGTTCTTGGAATTGTTACAGCGCTGTTATACAAACACTGATTAGAGCAATTTTCACATTCAGTCCAAGGTTTGGATATTTTGTATCACCCAAATTACATTTCCAGCAGGCATACTGCTTAGTGGTTGATGGCTGAGGGGGTAAAAATTAGAATTGGCCCTCATGCACCACCACTGCTGCTGCTTCTGCAGCTTCCCTGGTCCCATGGCAAGCAACACCTGCTGAAATTCTCTCTTCTATGCATCCATTAAAGGTAGAATGGCTCTCCAATGTTCATTCTAGGAAGCTTAGATGAGATGGGTCAAGTAGCATCTGAAAGTCCTGATTGGCTAGTAACTCAAGTGCTTTTCCTCCTATTGGGTTAAAAGTGAAGAAAGCTAGGTTTGTGCTTATGTATAAATGTTATTGTATATATATTACATGGTGTAGTGGTTTGAACATTTGACAATGACTGTAAAGATTAGGGTTCAAATCTCCACTTGGCTATGGAAACACACTGGATGACTTTGGGTAAATCATATTTCATTTTGAGAGTCAGGCAAGGGCAAACCTGTTCTGCACAAAACTTGCCAAGAAAATCTTATGATAGGTTCATTTTAGTTATGGCATATGAGTAAGTCAAAAACAACTTGGAAGGCAGACAGCAACTAAGGAAGAAAATGTGCTCTTCACCTATTTTTAGCAGCCACAAGAAGGTCTTATATTTTGGGGGTATTCTGAGAAGTAAAACCATCTTTTCACTTCTGGAGACCCAGGACCTCATCATATGAAAGTCCGCGATCTGGGTGATAGCAGGGGGTCTGGCACAGATAATTGTGAATCCAACATTGCCTGGATCACCCACCACCTTATCCCATGGGAATAAAAGAATCACTGCCTGGTTTCCCCCTGTAGTTTTCAATGCAACATGAGATGTTTTCCGTGTTGCTGCTGCTGCCTCCTGAGATAATTGCATCTCTCTTCAGGCCCAGAGCCACACCGGAAAGAGATCAACATCATGTGATGGGATCCAGTGGGCTCTGTGCCTGAAAAGAAGTGCAATCATCATAGGATGGGTAATTGTGCCTATCTGTCTCTTTTATGTGTGTTTCCCTCTCCCCCTAAAACAGCTTAGTTATGTCTCTAATTCCCTGCACATTACATGCCAATCCTCCTTCAGTATACTTAAGGCCCTCATCACATGGGCAAAAAGCCCTGCCCTAGGAAGCTGTTTTTTGTTTGCTTTGGACATTTATCACCTTCTCTTCCTCTCCTCCAAGTTTCTCTACATAGGACCATAATGTTGTTTTGTAGCCAAATCATATCGTAACATATTGATTACTGCTGCAAACTATCCTTTTTTAATGTAAGAAATTTGCATATTATAAAAAGGAATTGACAGTGCAGATGTGAATTGCACTCATATCTTTGAAAAGGAAGTGATAATATTAGGGATGAGTTACACACAGAAATTCATCCAGAATTCACCCACAGATTTCCCACCATTCTCTTAAATAAACTGTATTTTCCCTATTTTTCCCTTACAAAAGTCCAGCTAATCACTGAATCATAGTTGGAAGAGACCACAAGAAACATCCAGTCAAATACCTTTCTGCCATTCAGGAATGCAAAATTAAAGCACACCCCTACAAATGGCTATTCAGCTCCTGTTTAAAATCATCCAGAGAAAGAGACTACCCCACACCGTATCAGTCTATTCCACTGATTCCATAGGTAGAATTTCTTTTCCTGTGATTTGAATTTGTTGCTTTGTGTCATAGTCTCTACCCATGCTTGCTTCATCTTCAATATGGCATCTTTTCATATATTTAAATACAACTATCATGCCCCTCCTCAACCAACCAAGCTAAACATACCCTAATCCACTTCTCATAGGTTTGGCTTCAAAACTTTGATCATTTTGTTTGCTCTTCTCTGGGCATACTCCATGTTGTCAGTAGATTTCCTGAATTTTGGTGCCCAGACTGGACATAGCATTCCAAGTGAGGTCTGAACAAAATGGAGTGGTACTATTGTCCCTAAATTCACGTGGATGTTGACCTCTATGTCAATTCCTGTTTGAAAGAGGCCTCAGGCAAAAAATAATCCAGGTGGGGAGGAATCTCTTTCTCTCTCTCTCTCTCTGCTTTTCCACGTGAACGAAGATTTAGGAAGGACTCATCCCATGCTTTCTACAAGCGTGTTGATGACTAAAAAGGCCAATCTGAGATAGGCAAGTCCGGTTGCAGAAAGCACAGCAGAAAGTCTCCTTGGGTGATGTTTTATCCAAATTGTGGTTCTTTCTGCGTTGTCGTTTCTCTTTGAGACTCGTTCGGCATGTCTTCTCGAAAGAGGCTGCAGCATTGTGGATAGTGCGTCTCCATGCCTCCCGATGTGAGGCCAGGGTGGACCATTGTTGGTGATCAATCTGGCCGAGCCTGAGATGTTGTTTCAGGGAGTCCTTATATCTCTTATTGGGGGTGCCTCTCTTGCGCTGACCCATGGCAAGTTCACCATAGAGTAGTATCTTTGGGAGACGGTGGTCCTCCATCCTACAGATATGCCCTGCCCAGCGCAGCTGTGTTCTCAATAGCATGGCCTCAATGCTGGTGATCCCTGCTTGCTCAAGGACAGCAACATTCGTCACATAGTCGGTCCAGTGTACATTTAGGATTGAGCGGAGAGAGCGCTGATGAAAGTGTTCAAGGAATCGTAGGTGTTGGCAATAGGTGTTTCAGACCCATATAGGAGAATAGACAGTATGATAGCTCTGTACACACTGATTTTTGTGCTTTGCCTCAGGTGCTTGTTTCTCCAGACTCTTTTGTGAAGCCTTCTGAATGCACTATATGCCTTTTTAATCTGTGGTCTATCTCTTTACCAATCTTGGCATCTGAAAATTCACTTTGATGTTGACCTCTATGTCAATTCCTGCTTGAAACAGGCCTCAGGCAAAAAATAATCCAGGTGGGGAGGAATATGGTGAATAAGGAAATGTGAAAGAATAGAGAAGTTTGTTCTGTTCTGAGTTTTTAAATTACCATTAAGATAATAAGAATGAAATAGAAGCTAATACTCCGAATATGTTATAAAATGTGACTAATGAGTTATTTTGGGGGAAAAAATGAGTGTTCAGTAAACTACCCAAAAACTGTGTTTCCCAAACACTTGTGTTCCAGGTACTTGGGCCTTTCGCTTACAGAATTCCTGATCCTTGCCTGAGGCTTCTGGGAGATGAAGTTCAGAAACCTGGAGAGCTGGAGTCTCGGAATCACTGCCCTAAAGACACTAGATACCTTCTGATCATAGAAACTAAGGAGATTCAGCACTGGCTAGTACCTGGATGGGAGACTGCTAGGCTATTTTTCAAAAGAAGGAACTGGTAAAATCACCTCTGAGAGCCTTTCCAGACAGGGCTTTATCCCAGGAGCACCCACGTTTAAAAAATGCAGATGTTCCTGGGGCCCTGTCTACACACATCCCAGAAAGTACACACTTTCTGGGGTGGGTGTCCAGATGCCTGGGAGAATACCTGGAGACCCTACTCCCTCCCCAACCAATGATTTTACTCCCCCACCCCTGTTCTCCTGACATGTCATTTCTATGCACCTCAAATGGAGGCTGGTAAGTACTTTTATTTTTAAAAATGTGGGTTAGGGCTTTTGGGGAGGGGGTTGGGATTCCCACAGCTTTCTGGGTTAATTTAAGCTGGAAAACAGTGGGAATGGTGTCTGGACTGCAGTGCAGACACCAGAAGTAGTGTGTTTATCTCGTGCCTTCCAAGAAGGCGTGGAATAAACCCACTATCAAATTAATTTGCCACAAACCAGGGTAGGAGGGAATTTTCTGTATAAGAGAATGTCTTATGCAGGCTACCTCTATGAGTTGGAAATTTAATTTTTCAAGAGTTCCAAACTATTCAGGAAGCCTTCATTAAAAACAAAACAAGACAAAGAATCTCATCTTCAGAATATATTGAAGGTGATAGAGGGGAGCAAAGCAAGTGTTGCCTACTATGTACGTGTAACACTCTTGCGAGAACAATGCCTGAAGAGCAGCTATTTTGGAACATATTATGACAGACTTCTTAAGTTAAGTTGCTTTGCTACCAGAAGGTTATATTTTGTTGTGCTGTTCTTAATAGAAAATAAGTTCTTTTCCTACCTGTGAACGTGAAGTGCTGACTACCTAGAGCAGTGGTTCTCAACCTTTCTAATGCTGTGACCCCTGAATACAGTTCCTCATGTTGTAGTGACCCCCAACAATAAAATTATTTTCATTGCTACTTTATAACTGTAATTTTGCTACTGTTATGAATTATAATGTAAATATCTGATATGCAGGATGTATGTTCATTATTACAAATTGAACATAATTAAAGCATAGCGATTAATCACAAAAACAATATGTTTGGGGGAGTATGGACAATGGATGATGGAATCTGCAGTACCTTCAAACAATTCAGCTATGACTTCCAGAGACTACTGAGACCCCCAAAAATTATAGACCTGGACCAACTTGGCACACAGAACCCCCATGACCAACAGAGAATACTGGAAGGGTTTGGGAGGAATTGACAGTTATTAATGGGATATGTTGTTCACACATCCAGAGAGCACTGTGAACCCAAACAACTATTGATCTAGACCGGACCTGCCCAACAGGCGGCCCGCGACCCGCCCGCGGCCTGCCAGCCCCTTGGATGCGGCCCGCCTACCCTCCTGCAAGAAATCAGCTGTTTTTTTTAAAAAATTGAAAAAAAAAGATCTCCAGGGGGATGGGGCCGACGCGAGGAGGGGCGGGGCCGACGCGAGTGAGGAGGAGGCGGAGGGAAGCCACGTCAGATGCCCTAAGGGTGGGACTTCCCCCCGCCTGTTCGTCGCTCGCACGGGGCCACTTGCAGGCATCCGTGGCAGGGCGGGAGCGGTGAGGCACCCTCCGCCATGTCCCTGGATGCTGCAGCGGCCGCCTTGGGAGCTTACCTTCCTTTCTCTTCCTTCGGAGAAGGAAGGTAAGCTCCCAGACATGGCCGCTGCAACAGCCAGGACATGGCGGAAGGCCCCTCGCCACTCCCGCCCTGCCGCGCATGCCCGGCGTCCTGCGCAGCCCGCCCCTTTTCGGCGGGGCTGGGTGATGTCAGGCGTGGCGCCGCGGCGGGGAGGAAGAGGTGGAGGGAAGCCGGGGCCTCTACCTCCACCTCTTCCTCCTCGCCGCCGGCGCCACGCCTGATGTCACCCAGCCCCGCCAAAAAGGGGCGGGCTGCGCAGGACGCCGGGCATGCGTGGCAGGGTGGGAGCGGTGAGGCACCTTCCGCCATGTCCCTGGCTGTTGCAGCGCCCGCGCCTGGGAGCTTACCTTCCTTCTTTGAAGAAAGAGAAAGGAAGGTAAGCTCCCGGGGCGGCCGCTGCAGCAGCCAGGGACATGGTGGAGAGCGCCTCACCGCTCCCGCCCTGCTGCGCAAGCCCACAAGCGGCCCCGCCCCCTGCAAGTGGCCCCGCCCCCATGAGCGACCCCACCCCCCGCGAGCGGCCCCCCCCCCCGTGAGCGGCCCCACCCCCATGAGCAACCCCACTCCCCCGCAGCATTCCCCCAGGTGATCAGTGACCGGAATTCCGGCCCTTGGGCCGGTAGAAGTTGGACAGCCCTGACTAGACGAAACCTGGCAAGAACACTCAATATGCCCAAGTTTGAACATTGGTGGAGTTTGGGAAAAATAAACATTGGCATTTGGGAGCTGCTTGGATTTATAGTTCTCCTGCACTCAAAGAGCATTCTGAAATCCAACAGCAATGCAATTGAACTAAAATTGGCGCTGAGAACTCCCATGAGCAACAGAGAATACTGGAAGGGTGTGGGGATAACAGACCTTTGAATTTGGGAGCTGCTTGTATTCTCCTTCATGCTACGGCCATCGCCCAGGAGGTGCCTGAAAATGCCACCACGGCTCAGGGGGCGTTTGCAGGTGTCGAGGGCCTTCTCTTGTTCTCCGCTGGGCTACTGGTCCCATGGGCCGGGGTGGGGCTTTAATCTACCCCCGAGCCCGCTCGCATCGTGGCGAGTTGGCAGGGGCAGAGGAGAACACCCCCCCCCCCAGGCCTGCAGGCCCAGCAGCAGCCAAGCAACAGTCAGGCGGAAGATGATCCAAGGCCTTCTTGCATTTGAAACCCAAATATGAACTGAACTGTAGTTTACAATAATCTTGCTGTTATTAATAATAAATATCATTATGCCCTGTTGTAATGGTATATGTTTTTATAGTAATTGGATGCATTTCTGGAATGTTGCAAATCCTACAATATCAAGTATGAAGTTTGGTGAAACATGTAAGTGCAATTGTGAAATATATAAGAACTTCTGAGAACGATAAGTAGTATATCTGAAACTTTATAAAAATAAAGATACACAGATGAGTGAGATAAATTTGTTTAAATTTAGCACCACTAAATCATAGTATATTAAACCTGTATCTATAAATATAGAAGGAAGCAATTTATGATACTGAAAAGATGACTGCACAAGTAGAATCCGATGGAATTCAGATTTGGAGACAAATTCGCACAAATATCTATTGCTTGTACAGTACCTCAGAACACAAGAAGAAAGAGAATCCTTCCATGGGGACTTAACACATAAATAGCATTAAAGAACTTTTATTGATAAATTGGATGACAGACTTCTTTTTAACAGCACTGAGTTAACTCACTACTTCGCAGTTCGTATAGCTGTTTTACCATCTTTGAGGGAGGCTTCTCTCATGTCTCTGCATGGGGAGCTGGAGCTGACAGAGGGAGATTAACCCACTTTCCCTGGATTCGAACTGCTGACCTATTGGTCAGCAATCCTTATGACACAAGGATGTAACCCATTGCACCCCCAGTGGTGCAAAACATCAAACATCCAGGCGTCCCCTGGGCAACATCCTTGCAGACGACCAATTCTCTCACACCAGAAGTGACTTGCAGTCTCTCAAGTTGCTCCTGACACACACACACAAATTCATATAGCTTAAAGTAATGTGATTTGAATTTTAAATATTTCTTAAGGAAGGCAAATGTAGGGCAGGTTATCCATTGAAACTAAAATGGTAAAAATGGCTCTGGCTCTTACTGTTTTTCCTTGGCATGCTCAATGTAACTATCTGCAATGCTTTTATGGTCCCCTGCTATTGTAAAGACACTGACTCTAGGTGATCAGTTATGTTCAGCCAAAGTGAGCAAGTCCAGCATTTTATCCAGCTTGCCCAATATCATTAGAAATCAAATATCTGAAAAGGCATATCTCTGTCAAAGAAGTTTAAAAAGCATAACCCCCAGGCTGGGTAGCTTTTCTTCGATGTGATGGAAGTCAATTAATTCAGACATGTTTTGTAATCCTATCTCTGGGTTTAATTCCCTCCCTCCAAAGCATAATGTCATAGCCAGTTTAAATAATAATTCCAGTGAATGTCTGTTCTCGAGGGGACAGCATATGAGCATTTTCATATCACAAACCCACACTATATTGTGGCTTGGGACCAAATTCTTATGAATTCTAATCCAAATATCTAATATGCAGGTCAAAACGAAGGGGGCAGGGTGGGGCCAAAAAAGAGGGCCGCACGATCCCTCCTAAATGAGCAATCGTTCACCGCCTCCTTAAAGAGGTTCACCGCCCTCCAAATTCCCCTGAGCCTCCCACCGCCCCCTTGGATCGCCTCACCGCCCACCAGGGGGTGTTACCGCCCACTTTGAGAATCAGTGCTTTAAAGTGTTCCCTTAGTTCTATTTCTTCTCTCCACTTCCATTCCCTAAATATTATTTCTTTTCCTTTAATATTATTTATTATCTTCTAAATATTTACCAATTTTTTCCCGTATACGATATTTCCAACAATCTTTGGATTTGAAATGCATCGTGATAGACTTCTAAACTTGAAATCTCCCAGCCTCCCTCTTCCTCTTTTGCATTTAACCATTTGTCCCTTATTCTGGGTCTTTCCCCTTCAACTGTCCATATTTTTATTCTTCTATCTCATGTCTGTAATGTCTTCCTCTCTACTGTGTTTGGTAATGTTTGGAATAAATATAATAATTTTGGTATTATGAACATTTTCAATGCTCTTATTCTGCCCACTCTTGTTAATGTTTTTCCTTTCCAATTCTTAAGTTGTTTCTCTATTATTTTCCATTTTTGTTTGCAATTCCCCTTAACTATACTCTTTGGATTTTTAGATATCCATATTCCTAAATATTTTAGCTTCTTTGATTCTAATTTTAATTGTGATATTTTCCTAATCTCCAATTGTTCTTTTGGTGGGGTGTTAAGACATAGTATCTCTGACTTTATTATGTTAACAAATAATCCTGATATATTCTTAAACTCTTCCAATTTTTAAAATTCATATCTTTTATCATAATTAACGGTTGATTTGTAATAATCATTGCATCATCAGGAAAGAGATTAAGCCTTATGTCTACCTTTTTTCCTCCCTCCTTTTCTATTTTATATCCTGTCCAATTGGTGCTATTCCTAATACTTTTGGCTAGTATTTCTATCGCTATTACAAATAGAGTGGGGGATAATGGACACCCTTGTTTTGTACCAGTTAAAATGGGTATCTCTCCTGTCCTTCTGTCGTTCACCCTTACTCTTACCTTGCAGTTACTATACAGTTGCTGCAATGTTTTACAAAAGTTTTCCCTATATTCAACTGTTGACATACACTTAACATAAATTTATGATTGACCTTATCAAAAGCTTTATAAACGTCCAATTTAAGAATTCCATTTTTCCTTATTCAAATTTGCACGATTCATTGCGATTACCACATTTTTATTGGATCCCCAATTTTTTTCCTTTTACAAATCCATATTGATCTTCTTTAATTATTTTTGGCATTATTGTTTTCAATCATTAGCTAACATTTTTGTAAATATTTTGTAATCCTGATTACATAGACTAATAAGTCTATATGACATGGTTGTGTTAAATCTCTTCCCTTTTTTGGTATAGTAATAATTTCTGATACTTTCCATGCTTTTGGGACTTTTTGCTTACTGTATATTTCATTAAACAACTCTGTTAAATGTGGTGCCAATTCTTGAATATATGCTTTATAATATTCCGCTAGGAATCCATCTGGCCCTGATGACTTAGCTCCCTTTAACCCTTTAATTACCCTTAATATTTCATCTTGTGTCATTGGTTGATTTAATAACTCTCTGTCTTCCTCTGCAATTTTTCCTCTGATGTTTGAGTACCCTTGCACAACCCTCTTCTCCTTTATAATATTTTGCCATTATCTCCCTAATCTTACTTTGCTCCTCTTGTTCTCTCCCATTTTCATCTTGCAATCTCTTTACCCAGGTTTTTTCCTTTTCCTTTTTCAAATAGTAAGCCATCCTCTTCATTGATTTTATGTTCCAACTCTGGGAATAGCTTTTAACTTATAGGTACTTATTCATTATATTCCTTTTCTCAAAAGCTTCTAATTGTTTTCTCTTCTTTAATTCTCTCCAGATCTTTCTATCCCTAGTTCTTTTATGTCTGTCCTGCAAGGTTTCTATTTCTTTTATTCTCTTATCCTATTCGTTCCTCCATCTCCTTCTGAGATTTGCCTCTAAACTTATACAGTGACCCCTTATCACAGTCTTGCTTGCATCCCAAATTATATCTTTAGTTACTTGTCCATTGTTATTGGTCTCAAAATACTTGAGTATTACTTTCCTAATAATTTCATATTCTTCCTCTCTACTGTTTAAAATTCTGTTATATCTCCAGGTTCTTACTTTTCTCTCTATTTCTAATTTTACTTTTACTCTTAATGGTGCATAATCCAACAAATATATTGGAAGTGTTTTTTGCCTCTAGAATCAATTATTGGTTTGTATTTTCCCTAGAATATAATCTATTTTACTATATGTATCATGTCTTCCTGAATAATATGTCCATCTATTGTTCTCTGATTCCCCTTCTAATAGATCCTGCATGTTGTATTCTCTTATATTTAACTTCCTATTATTATTTTGCCTTGTTGATACTAATTCCAAATTGTAATCTCCCACACAATACAATTCCTCTTGTGCACACGTATCCACCTTTCTAAATACTTGTTTTATATACTTTTTAATTTTTGTTTGGGGTGTTTATATGTAAGGACTCACCCATTCTGAGCGGGCCGAGGCCTGTGTTGCAGTTTGGCTCCCTGGTTAGAATAGCTGGCATCCATCTTAGGAAGGGAGTTCCACACAGCAGCCATTAGAGGAAGGTAATTACCAGAGACAGGGGGAGTGGCTTTAGGGCTCCTCTGTCTAGATACAGTGTCTCCCAGGAGATTGGCTGAGAGCCATAGGGGATAAGCTGAGCTGA
Source organism: Anolis apletophallus (assembly GCA_030556195.1). Lineage (NCBI taxonomy): Eukaryota > Metazoa > Chordata > Lepidosauria > Squamata > Anolidae > Anolis > Anolis apletophallus. The sequence goes on along the minus strand of JARBWK010000002.1, from coordinate 81,578,285 downwards.
CTAGGAGGGAGAAATCCTGTCAGAAAAGTTTAGTCTTGTGCTAGGCTGTGGAAAAGTAACATCCAAGCCTTAGCAGTCAGTTTTGAGCTAGGCTGTGGAGAAGTAACATCCAAGCCTCAGCTGTTAGTCTGAATCAGTCTGTTCTATAGTGAAACACCAAGGGATTAGTCTGAACTAAGGGGTCAGGGTAGCTGACAGCGCTTAGGGTCAGAAGAGAATTCAGGGTGCCGCTTAGAGTTTAGAGCCGGCAGGGCTGACTTGGGATAGTCAGTCAGGACACCTTGGAGTCTCTGGATATAGAGAGAAAGGTAGGCTCTGAGACTGGGAGCTAGCACGAGTCTGTTAGCTCATTCAGACAAGACTCAGGGAACTTTTAGGGTTCCAAGTTCCAAGTTAGAAACACCTGTTCTCACTAGTTTCAACATTAGTGGGACAGAGCTTTTACAGTCAAGTTTTAGCACTGACTGGAATTGCTTTTAAGATCTAAGAAGAAGAAACCTCTAGAGAAACCAATACGCTCCTGCACATTGTATATCCAGTAAACCATCACGCTGTTGAACTATCTTTATGTAACCATACGCTCTCGTTGCCTCAATAGAAGAACCATTAAGATCTGTGCCTTGTTTGTTTTACAAGCTGTTTAAGTTAATAAACTCTTTCTTGTTAACTTTTAAGCAAGCCTCCATCGTACTGCTTCTCAGTTTCCTCTCAGTGGGTGGTTTGTAACAGGAGCCTAGCTGCGAAATCTTTTTTAATTTTAAAATCCTAATAAGAATATTAGGTTGGTGGTAGCGAATTTTAGTAATTGGGTGGACCAAGTTGTCACAATATACAAACCAGAGTAATTCTATTTTTTTCTATTTTTCCTTTTATCATTACCCACCTCCCCTCTGAATTCTTTTTTACTTTTTCCACCTGGAAATCTATTGTGTTTTTAATTAAAATAGCCGCACCACATGCTCTATTTGAACCTCTAGATTCATAAACCTGACACCAAATCGTATCATTAAATAATGGAGTACTGTCCCCCAATCTTTTATGACACTCTTGTAAGAAGAGAACATCCACCATTACAGTTATACGACATAATTACAATTTCACCCATAACAAGATATTATTTGCATTTACCCTCCTGTAGTTTCTTTTCCCTGTTTGCATATCTTCCCATCCCCTTCCCCCAATCCCCTCAGAGTCCAGTCTTCTCCCTCCACCCCTCAGAGGAAGACCTGAAAGAGAATACCATCTGTTTTCTTTCATCCCCAGACTCCCACTAGTGGCTGCGTTAATCTTCTCCAGCTCATCTCTCCTGCAAGTTCTTACATCCCATTTATCCCAGTTCTATTATTTTTAGGCTGGTCCTTTCTTATATCCCCATAGTGGATCTTGTTTTCATTCTTTTTTACTCTTCTCTAAGCTTCTGCCGTTTCAATTCCCGAATCTGTTTCTCCATGTCCTTCAATTCCTGCAAATCCATCACCTTCTGATCTCTTAAAGCTCTTTTCTCTTGTCCCTGCTTCTCTTTTCTGTCCTTTGCATCTCCAACAGCAAATAGTGTTTGAGATGAACATAACTCTGTCAGTCCACCTCATTCTCCATCTGCTGCCTCCAACTCTATTGATGTTATCTGTCCAGCTGTCTTGTGAATGTCCTTGGCATTTTTACTCCTTTCCTTTCTCCACATGAAATTCTGAGCTTCTTCTTCACCTGACTCCTCCGTTCTGTCCAGTGCTCCACCCTCTATATCCAATCTTAATTGCCTGAGCATTTTCCTCCCACTCTCCAAATTAGTGATTTTGTATAATTTACTATTATTATAGATTATCAAAGTTGCTGGGAAAGCCCAGGTGTAGCACTGGCCCTTCTTGTCAAGGATTCCTGTGATTTCCCTAATTTTAGCCCTTTTTTCAATGTCTCTGGTGATAGATCTAAGAGTGGCCAAACTTTTTTTATCAGCGTGGGTCAAGTTTTTAATGTTCCTTAGCTTCCAAAAGACAGCTTCTTTTTCTGCCTTCCTTGTGAATTGAATTAAAATATCTCTGGGTGTTTCTTCCCCTCTGTAAGCCCAATTCACTCTCTCTATCTGTTCTGATGAAATTTGAGTCAATGTCTGTAACCATATAACAATATCCTCTTTCAAACCCTCTTTGATTTGGAACTCTTCCCCCCCCCTCTCAAACATATGTTTGTGCGTGTGGTATAATCTGCAAGGTCAGCAATTTTGTCTGGGAGTTCTTGATTTGCATATTTTAAGTTAAATATCTCCTCTTTTTGTTTCCTAGACTCCTCTGCCACCTCCTTGAACATTCCCTCATATTTTTCCACCCTGTCCTCGATCAATCTGAGCTGGGAATTCATTACTTTAATTTGCTTCTATATTTCATCATTCCCTTTCCTTAAGCAATCAGAACTTATCTTGAGTTCTTGCAAGTTTTTCATGATTTTGACCGATTTATCTCCCCACCCTGGTCTCTCCGCCATCATAAAAACTTACTTTGACTTCTTCCTCAACAGGTCTGTTTTGTTAATCCTGAGATTTATAGCTCCAGGAACATCACACCACAATCTCTTTAGCTTTTCTTTCAGTCCAGATCCAGGTTGAGGAGAGATCTATGGTCTCATTGGGTTTTTAAATGCTTTTATTCCTTTGCCATCGGGGAGCGAAGTTCAAGTGCGTCTACTCTAGCTGATACATCTCACAGCCTTCAGGGCTTTGTAGGTCATAACGTACACCTTGAATTGGGATTGGAACCTTATCAGCAGCCAGTTGAGCTGCTTTAATAGGGGCATCATGTGCTTCCTATAATTACCTCCAGTTAGAAGACTGGCTGCTGACCTTTGCACTAATTGCAGTTTCCGGGCGATCTTCATAGGCAGCGTCACACAGAGTAATCCAATCTGGATGTAACCAAGGCATGGTTAACTGTGGCCAAGTAGACTTCTTGAGGTACCGTTGCAGCTGGTGCACAAGCGTTAACTGTGTGGAGGCTCTCCCAGATACCACCAACACCTGAGCATCAAGCGTCAGCATTGAATCCAGGAGGACCCCCAGATTGCAGACCTGTGTCCTCAGGGGAGTGTAACCCTGTCAAGCACAGGTTGGCATCCTATACCTGATCAGCCTCATGACTGACCAGAAGGACACACTGTTCCACTTGAGTGTAAGGGGCTTCCAATTCTCTGTGTCATCAGTTTATTCACTGAAATATGTCACATAGTACTTTTCAACAGCTCTATGGTTTGTGTACAAAATTAGGTCTCTGAACATGGTTTTATCTCCAGGGAACACTGTTCTCTCCTCATTTGAATGAGAAGTATTCTAAGATCCCATCTACACTGCCATATAATGCTGTTTAAACTGTATTGAACTTGATTATTTGAGTCTACACTGTTCTACAATCCAGTTTAATGCAGTTAATCTTCATTCTGAAACTGCATTATAGGGCAGTGTAGATGGGGCCTAACAAGTTAGGTTTAATTTCACAGAGCTTTCTCAGAAAATGTTTGTAAAGCTATATCAATATACAACGAGTACTACTCAAGCATTATTTGGTTCAAAGGTACTAAACTGAGAATAAACCCTGAAGTCCCCAGGGTGGGTGGAGGACATTTTGAGTTGCAAGGCAGTGCTTCCAAATTGGTCATTCTATGCCGAAAAATAGAACATGCCTCAGAGCTATTTGCAGTTCCAGGGGTAGACAGCTTTATGCTGGCATCTGGTATTTAATCACACAATTTGTAGGATCCTCATGTGGCCAAAAGAAGTAGCAAGACTTCACATTGTATTTAGATATAAACAAAATGATATAATGTGGGATCTCTAAGTCAGTGTTTCCCAACCTTTTTTGAGCTACGGCACACTTTTTACATTTGCAAAATCCTGGGGCACACCACCAACCAAAATGACTCAAAATGACACTCTAACACAGTAATACATATAGTTAATATGTTTTTAAAATGTATTTATACACTCAGTGTGAAACCTGGGCCTGTTTTTATGAACACAACATAGATATCCTGGCAGGAATGGCAGAAAGGCACAAACCTCCTTCACAGAACTCCCATAACCAAGAGAAAATGCTATAAGAGTTTGGTGGGCATTGACCTTGAGTTTTGGAGTTGTAGTTCACCTATATCCAGAGAGCACTGTGGACTCAAACAATGTTGGATCAGGACCAAACTTGGCATGAATACTCAATATGCCCAAATATGAATGCAGATGGAGTTCCGGGGAAATAGACCTTGACATTTGAGAGTTGTAGTTGCTGGGATTTATAGTTCCCCTACAATCAAAGAGCATTCTGAACCCCACCAATGATAGAACTGGGTCAAACTTCCCACGCAGAACCCCCAGGAGGCAAGAGGAGGTCTCTACTTGGGGAAAGGGAGGCGGGCCTTCCCAATGCATGGAGAGGGAGAGACCAAGTAGACAACGGGTGGGGAGGGGGTGTTTGTAATTTTGTGCCTTTATCGAGGTAGGTTTCTTAGGGTTTTTATACTTCAACACACTAGACTCTCTCCCCCCCCCCTTTCCTGGAGGTTCCAATTTCCCACGGCACACCTGATGATCGCTCACGGCACACTAGTGTGCCCCGGCACACTGGTTGAGAAACACTGCTCTAAGTAGAGTAACCAAAGCAGTAGCGCAATATGCCAAGATACATCCAATAGTCTAAAACAGGTAGAGCTACTCAGGCATAAAAAGATTTTGATAAAGGCTGCCTGAGCCCAGGATCCTGGATCCTACAGTACATTGGGGTCTGGAATGGCAGTCTCCACTACTGAAACATCAGGAAAGGCCGGATGATTCCGACCTTTTCTGGTATTATTTTAACCTGGGGTTAAGACAGATAAAGTAATTTACTGTGGGTTCAATCACATTAGTTTGTATGCATTGTGTGGGCGTACAACAGGCTAATGCGAATCCTACAATGCATTAAATGGCTGTGTGCAGATGGGGCCTGAGTTGAACCGGACTTTCAGCAAAATACTAGGCAGGGTTATTTGGCATCTAGTGTTTAGCTAAATATTAGTTTAATTCCAGTACTGTTCTAGAGTAGTTTTGTGCATGCCAAGGGATCTTCTACTTCTTCCCTCTTTTCTATAAAATTCTGAAAACATTTGCTTCAAATGTTTTCCGAGGCTGCCACATATTTGAAAATATGTGGGTGGATGGGTGAATTTGGAGCATAGACCAAATTGCCTCTTTCTGGGTTCAACTTATGAAATACCTTTTGTCATTGGAATTATGCAATTGAATCCCAGGTAAGTAGGTATCAAAGTATTGCACTGGGACAGATATGAGTAGGAATTAAATATATAACACAATGTTTCATAGACAACAGAAAAATTATTAGAGTTCCCCTATGCCCCGGCCATTTAGAAAAAGCTACATAGTCATTATAACATTCATAGTAATCTGTACTCTGTAGAGCTTAGGATCCTTTACAGTGAGGCTTGATTTAAATCTACATGGGAACAGCAAGGTCACTGAATCAATCCTTCTTTCCTTGGGGGGAAATGCGCAGGTAAATTAGCCTTACAGCTGGAATCTGTCATGCTGGCTTGTAAATGTCTCTGAAGACAGAAAAACAAATCTTATTGATTATTTTTTTGTACTCATTGTTCACCTGATTGTCAAGTACTGTCTGTTCCTTGTTCTTCAGTTTTGTGGTTTGATTACAAAACTCATTTTCTTTTGTGATTACTGGACCAATTCCAAGTTTTTAACATTGTGTACATGTGTACTTATAATATTGTAATATTTAAAAAATGTAAAAAAAATCTGTAAGATGCCGTGTTCCCTTTTTGAGAGAAAAATGGGGTATAAATTGAAACAGACAAGCAGACAGACAGTTATCTAGAGATGTGTTGTTAATTTTTTGGAAAATTCGTGAATCTCTGCATATTGTTCTGCTGCATGTTCCATCAATCCTGGCAAGCATAGCCATTTGTGAAGAAAAATGGAACTTAAAAGTACATCTAAGTTTGGAGGTCTCCATTTTGGCCACCACTGTTTGGTAATACCAATTATAAATTATGTGTTCTGTTTCTGTTTTAAATTGTGTGTTCAGGTTTCATGGTGGCCAGGGGAGCTTTCACACAATTAAATCTTGTGTGCCAGCTACACATGTACCATGGGAAGTCAGACTTGACCATGGTGGTCCACACTCTCATTACATTTAGGATAGACTACATCAATGCACTGTATGTGGGGTTGCCTTTGAAGACTGTTCAGAAGCTTCAAATAGTCCAATGAGAGGCAGCCAGGTTAATAAGGGGGATAGCATAAAGGGAGAACACAACTCCCATGTTACGTCAGCTCCACTGGTTGCCAGTTTGCTACCAGGTACAATTCAAAATGTTGGCTTTGGCCTATAAAGCCCTAAATGGCCCAGGCCCAATTTACCTGTCTAAATGCATCTCCCTCTATGAACCATTGTGGAGATTAAGATCCTCCAGGGAGGCCCTGCTCTACATCTTGCCACTTTCACAGGTGTGATTGGTGGGGACGAGAAAGAGGGCCTTCTCAATTATTGCCCCCGGCTAGGGCGCTCCCTACCTGGTGAGCTTAGATCAGCCCACTCCCTCCTGTCCTTCAGAAGGATGGTAAAAACTTGGTTGTGGGACCAAGCGTTTGGGACAGTGCAATAAGGCAGAAATAGGAAACCTTTCCATGCCAACCGGATTAGATGTGGATGTTTGAGACCGCTTTAAACAGTGGATTTTAATGTCAAGATAAATGATTTTATGTATGTGTATAGTCTATTTATGTCCTGGCATTGAATTTTGCCATTCATATGTTGTGCTCTGCCGTGAGTCCCCTTCGGGGTGAGAAGGGTGGAATATAAATGTGTCAAATACATACATAATTTTAAAACTCCATGCAAAAAGTATTTTTTGCAGTTTTCACTTTTTCATATACAGAAATTTAACTTGACATCATTGCTTTCTCATGTATTCATGGAGTGACTATGAAATGAATTGATGAAGTGGCCAGATGGCCCCATCCTTTCTGACTTGTGTGGCTGCTCTGTGAAGCAGTAGGGAAAGGAGTACCGTATATACTTGAATATAGACCGGGGTTTTCAGCCCTTTTTAAGGCTGAAAAAGCCCCCCTTGGCTTATGTTCGAGGCAAGCTATAAGCTGCTGCGAGGTGGGAGGCTGAAAGAAAAGGCTCTGGCTCCAAGGCCGGCTGAGCACCATGCTGGCACCTCCTTTCCCAGAAAGGAGGCAAACCTGCAGCCGAGTGATGCAAGCCTTCCCCAAGAACAAGCCAGGAAGGAGGAGAGGCCGGACAGTCAGGGAGAAGAAGGGGAAAGTAGATCAAACACTGGGAGGAAGGAGGCAGAAAAGGGCAAGGAGGGAAACAATCGGGGGTGACACCAGACGAGGGAAGAAGGCAAAGAGGTGGCCAAGCAAGCAAGAAAGAAAAACAAGAGCCAAGCAGCCAGGCAACAGCAAAAGTCACAAGGAGGGTGGCAGTGCGGCCCTTTGGATCAGGCTGGGCTCCTGGGGAGGGATGGGCAGGAGGGAGAGGTTGTGAGGTCTGTGGGAAAATAGGCAAGTGGGGTTTATATATCTCTGGGAGGTCCAGGGTGGGAGCATGAAGTCTTGTCTGCTTGAGTCAAGTGTCGATGTTGCCATTGGCCACCTTGATTAGCATTGAATAGCCTTGCATGTTCGAAACCTGGGTGCTCCTGCCTCGGGCAATCCTTTGTTGGGAGGTGTTAGCTGGCCCTGATTGTTTCTTGTCTGGAATTCCCTTGTCTTCTGACTATTGTTTTTTATTTACTGTCTTGACTTTAGGTGTTTTTTAATACTGGGATCCAGATTTTGTTCATTTTCATGGTTTCCTCCTTTCTGTTGAAATTGTCCACATGCTTGTGGATTTCAATGGCTTCTCTGTGTAGTCTGACATAGTGGTTGTTAGAGTAGTCCAGCATTTCTGTGTTCTCAAATACTGGCTGTTAACAATTGTGGGAGTCCAAAACACCTGGATAAAGTTTACCCATGTCTGATTTAGATCCATCTCAAAAAGGATATATTCATCAAGCTCTTCGGGCATGACCTTGGAAATATCTGGTTGTAGTGCAAAATGTTCTCAAGTGTTGGGTTATGGAAGCTGCACAAGATGGTTTTAAGGCAATTTCTGCCCCCTCAGCTTACCAGTAGCTGCTGCATTTCCCACTCTCGGGTTATCCTTGAGTCAATACGTTTTCCCAGTTTTTTGTAGTCAAATTAGGTGCCTCGGCTTATATTCGGGTTGGCTTATACTCCAGTATATATGGTAAGTAGGTCCCAGTTTTCAGAAATCTGGATCCTTTTTGGCTTTCTCTTACTCATTGCCTTTCCTCTTCTGTTTTGATGACAGGCTCCCTTAAGCAGGAAAACGGGGACAGATTTCAATAGCACATGCTGCCTGGAAAATAGCATTCAAAATTGTTTTAAATTGTGGAATTGGAAAAAAGATCACATATATAAATAACCCATAACAAAAATCTGGTTATTAGCCCCAATTGGCAATAGGCCATTGAATCAATGATGTAACAAGTGGTAAGGAATGCTGAGTTATGAAAAATGCTAATCAACCTGCCTAGCAAGAAACATGTAATGAATTTTCCTAGTTTTTAATCCTTCTTATCCCAAGGCCTTCTTATCTTACTAAATCTGGTAGAGGGATAGCCACAATCTCTATTGAATTTAAATTATTTAAAATGAGGTCATTAAATCATAAAAGTAATTGCAGAATTACTCTGAAAATCTAGCAAATTTAACCATCTCAGGTGGTGCTCATCTCCATTTCTAAGCCAAAGAGCCAGTGTTGTCCATAGACACCTCCAATGTCACGTGGCCAGCATGACTGCATGAAGTGCCGTTACCTTCCTTTCGGAGCAGTACCTATTGATCTCCTCACATTTTCATGATTTGGACTGCTAGGTTGGCAGAAGCTCGGGCTAACAAGTGGAAGCTCACCCTACTCCCTGGATTCGAACCACCGACCTTTCGGTTAGCAAGTTCAGCAGCTCAGCGATTTAACCCTCTGTACCACCGGAGTCTCAGGTAAGTTTTATTCAGTGTTTAGGGGTAAATTGGGGGGGGGGACGAGGTGGCAACATGCCAGGCTTTTGGGGGGAGTGGGGGCAGTCTAGAAACACCCTCCTTGCTACAGAAAGAGAAGACATTTTTCCTATTCTAGCTGGGGTGTGGATGTGGGAAAAGATGAACACTCTTCACTAATCTTTTCAGGCTTCTTTGTACCTGTGAAACACATCTCCAAAATGTTAGCCACTAACAACGGTCTTTCCTTAGGTCTCAAGAAGAATTTCCTTGAGACAGCTGTCAAAAATACTTGTAAGACTCAAAAGTCTGGAAGCAATCCTGACACTCTTTTCAGTCCAAGGCACTAAATAGTAATGGATCCCAGGAAGGTCCAACACCAAACCTAAAACACACAGCAAAGATATATGGCCAGAGATGAAAACAAATCAATTGCACAACTGCTAGCTAAAACAAACATACAAAAAAGAAAACTCACAATAGAAAAAAAAAACCCAATTCAAAGTTGCCAGAAGGATCCAAGTCTTTTTCAACAGAAGTTCATCTGAGAGGTGCCTAAATGAGTCTCCCGTGGACAAAAGTACCATGGGAAATGTAGTTTGGGAAGGTGATGACCTCTATAGTTGAGAATTCAAAAGGCCCTGCTGTAAACTACATTTCTCAGAATTCTGCAGTGGGCAGAAATGTGGGGCTGCCCACTTTAAAGCCCTGGTGTGATAACATGGATAGTGTATTGCTGTGTGGCAGGGGTCTGGATTAGATGGCCCTGGTAGTCTCTTCCAGCTCTATGATTCTATGTAACATCAGTATGGTCAAGATGGCAAAGGTTATAAATGAGGAAAAACACACATACTAGAATAAATTATAGCAGTTTACTTTTGCCCCAGCCTACTGATCTCCTCACCTCATCTCACCGCTGAGTTAAATGAGTACAAACAATTTTTGCACTTTGCATTTAGTTTGCTGCAGTTGAGGGAAAAACCTGAAAGTGGGAGCAGGAGAGGGAAGCTGGGACGTTGTAAAAACAGAGGATTAACTAGCCTGCTCCTGCCAAATTAGAACCAGTTGGAGGATATGGTATAGAAAGCCACTGAGTAAAGTTTTTCTGTTACAAAATGAGCGTGCTTTGGCCTCTACACAGTTGGGATATCCTCATGTAGAAAGAGGACTGTTGCACTCATTCAGTTTCTCAGTTTTCACACTTTTACAAACCGAAGCCCAGTCAGACAAACATACAGCCACTAAAATACACCTTCTTCAGAACATATGAAGAGATCTGTTCACTGCAACCAAAAGTCCATCAGCATGTCAAATAAATGCTTCTAGTAAGGCCACCAAGCAGAACATGAAATCAATAGGACTCTACCACACTGTAATTCTAAGCTTTTTCAAGTCCCTTAAGATGGAGAAGATGGCGGGCTTTCATCTGTATCCCCATTACTCCTACAATAACTTCTGTTGTTGTTGCTGTTGTTGTTTAAAAGATCAGTAGCAGGGAATTACCTTTCCAACCAAATGAAATGTTTATATGACTCAAGTGGCCTGATTTATAACAAAGTTGTTCCTTATCACAGGAACAGATACTGAGGATTCAGTTGATTTCTTTGTCAGGTAACTTTATTTTAAGAAGTCAACCAACCCAGTGACAACGGGGCTCCTATTGTAGTGAAAGAACAATAAAAACGAAGCCCGAAATGGCTTTTTATGTTCACTGAATGCATGAAATTGACTTGGTAGAACTTGAATGGATTTTTCAATGTGTCCTTGCTGTGATGTATTCATGCACACTAAATTAACTGTGAACTATCACTTTTAATGAGATACAGTCTCAAGACTTCGCACTGCTTTGGAGAAGTGTTAGCTGAGTGGGATCAGGCATGGAAGCTTGACTTTTGTTAAAACATCTCTTCAGTTTACCTCACTCTTGTGTAAAACCACCGGTTCAAAGGGACTCAGCAGGCTACATATTTATGTTAAATGTTCAGTTACAGCAACTGCACACATTCTCAAAATTAAACATATGTATAAAAAGTTTGTAGGCCAGGGAAGGTTCTCTCCGAAAAAGAGAGTCTAAAAGCCAAAGTGATTCACAAAGAGTTATAGAAAATGTAGTTGAGATCTATATATGCGTGAGATGATTTTCACCATGGAAAGAAGGAGTAAATGTTTGGTTGCTAAGAAACTAGGCAGCATTGCTTTCAAAGTCTACAGTTCTACTGCATAATGAGGTTTACTTTGAATGTGTATGTGTGTGTTTATGGTCCTTTAGGAAAGTTCCAGAAACTAAATCAAGTTTCTGCATATAGCTCACAAATAGGCCCTTGTTTGAACATTAAAGTATGCCTTTAGTAGACCTCCTTACTATTATCACACAACTTGCCTACCTATTCCAATTTCAGTGGATCTACTAGGATTATGTATCCAATTCTATATACAACACAAATTGGGAAGTGGTCTAGATAAGTGGTTCTCAACCATTGGTCCTCTAAGTCTTTTGGACTTACTAGTTGTTAGGAGATGAAGTCCAAAACACCTGGAAGACCAAAGGGTGAGAACCACTGGTCTAGGGGATCCTGAAGAATGTCTGTATTTTTTATCAGTACCGTGACTAGAATTTATTTGACAAAACAACATTACATAAGTTTGAGAGATATGTGGGGCTCCTAAAGATTTCAGGCTATGTTCCCATTGAAATCTGGGACAGAATATCCTCTGGGAATAACTGCAGATCATGTCAAATGGGGGCAGCCTCCTGAACACTCTCCCCCACCTCAGCCTCCAGGGATGACTTTCCATCAAGACATAGCACTTGTCCCAGGAGAAATTCTGCCCAACATTCAAATGTGATCTTGCCAGACATGAAGTAGTGGCAGAGCATTTTTTTCTTTCCAAAATAAATGGATTGAAAGCTGCTGTGTGCATGTGTTGGGGAGGACCCTTGACAACTTCATTTGTAAAGGCAAGTCTTCTCTCCCAGAAGTTGGAATCTGTCTCTATATTCCAAAGCAAGCAAGCAAATGGTCTCTTTAAAAAAAGAGATAGGAGTTACTCAGCTAAAACTGAGTTATTTCCCTGTTCTTTACTCATCAGTGCTCTCAGTGGAAATGTTGCATAAGGTCACTAATGATAAGACCATTCCAGCAGACATAGAAGCTAAAAGCAAAAGACTCCTCAAACTTTGGTCTTCCTGGTGTTTTTTTGAGTTCTGCCCACCAAAGTCTTAGGCCCCATCTACACTGCATTCAATGCAGTTTCAAACTGGTATTGAAAAAAGTGGTTTCACTTTGCAGATGATTACATAAGACATCCTGGAACCAATTTGAGGCTTGGATTGTGATTATTACACAAACCACAAGGAACTAATGCACATTTCATGTGCTTTTGTGGATGTTTGTTGTCTGGCCATCACAGTTTGAAGATATTTTTGAACTGGATTGAATAGTCATGGTAGATGGGGCCTTAGTCAGTTTTGTCAATAATCCAAGGTTCTGAAAGGTAAAATCTATAATGAAAAACCAGAGAGGCAGTAATGCTTTCCCCCCTATCATATTAATCCATGTGGCAAGGCAAAAACTGGAGACGCATTGGTTCTTACACACAGGATCTAGCAGAGAAGGAAGCAAAATTAGTCTTCACTGTAATATATATCAAATAGCTTTACTTAAAATTATTTGGCATAATCAAATATGTGGTCTAATAGAGGAAAGAGGAGGAGGGTATTGATGGCAGATGCATTCTGAAGAGATGGCCATCCAGCCTCTGCTTAAAAACCTCCAAAAATTTCTACCACAATCTGAAGCAGCATAGTCACTGTTGAACAGTTCTTATAACCAATAAGTTCTTCCTAATGTATAAATGGAATCTCTTTTCCTGTAGTGTGAGTCCTTTGCTCAGTGTTCTAAGTCCTTGTCACATGGCCATTTTGGGCCGTGTCACTGGCAAAAGGGAAGGCATGTAGGGTGGGTGGCTTGTGGCACCCTGTACACCCTTCCTCATCCCCTCATCACATGATGGGGACAGGAGAGGGTGCCTTGGCACCCTTTCCCTCCCCCATCGGATGGCAGAAAGGGCAGCAATGTGTGTTGCCTTGCTGTCCTTTCTGCAATCACATGGGGATTTGTGGAGGAAAGTGTGGGTAGCTCCATTGGAGTCACCCGAACAACACTTTCCTCCTTATGGTGAAGGATGAAGCACCTTTTGGTGCTTTGCCTCCACATTGAAAGGAAATTGGGCAGATCCTATCATGCGTCATGTGATGGTACACGGCAGGCCCCATCCAAGCCGTGAAATAAAGTGGCAAAACAGGGCATTTTTGCACCATGTGAAGAAGTCTCTAGAGCAGGAGAAAACAAGCTTGCTCCTTCTTTGATATGACATTTTAAATAAATATTTAAACACGGCTATTGTGCCACCTCTTAACCTTGTCTTCTCCAGGCTAAACATACCCAGCTTCCTAAGCTGTTCTCCACAGGCAGCTTCCAGATGTTTGACCATTTCGGTTGCCCTTCTGTAGACATTTTCCAGCTTGTTAATATCATTCTCAAATTGTGGTGCCCAGAACTCAACTTAGGATCTAAGTGAGATCTGACATGTTATCTCAGTAAATGAATCCACTGCTGGTTTTAGAAGTTTATGGCTGACACCCAAAATTGCTCCAGAAGACAAACTGAGACTTTTAAAAAATCCTGCAACCCCCCTTCCATGCAGCTCTATACACTGCCTAGAGCTTGTCCTACCTAGAGCATTTCCAATGCCTCTGGAGCTAGTTCTGAAGGTGCAAGGAGAATACTGGGGGATAGGGAAAAGATGTTAAGTGTCCAGAAGCAGCACATTTCCAGGAAATCAGATTCTACTAGAGTATGGCAGGCCAGGTAACATACATGGCATGGAGAAAATTATCCAAAACGTTGATGGGGCATGTTAGGGAAGTCTCAACCATTTTAAAACCAGCCATGCAGTCATGATAAGCAAAGCCAAAAAGCAAGATCATAAGATGTACAACTTAAAGTTGGTGCAGAGGCCAGAAATTCATGTAATTGGAGAACACATGAAAGCATAACAAAAGTATGGCTAAAGAGAGGTTGTCTGCAATAAGAACTCTCTCATTGCTAGGAGATTTATAACCTGCTGGTGGCTAATTTTTCAGGTGTCCTATTAAAGTCTTTCCAAGAAGACCTACTGTAAATAGGACTCTTTCTGTATTCCTGTCTGAGTTGATGTCATTCTGCAAATGAAGCTGGCCTCTTCTTGGTGTCCATCTTCTCTAGCGGAGGTATATGCCTCTGCTGCAGGGGATCTGCATTAGCTGGGTCGATACAAATTACATGTAACTAACCTATGTCTGAGGTGCAACTGTTTTCTGGAACTGAAAGCCCTTCTTGGTCTGAATCCTTTGATTTCCTAGGGTGACTAATGACAGAGGGGAAATTGCCCTTTTCCAGTTCTTCTGATAGAAGCAGTTTTGTCAGTGGAACAACACAGTGGCAACGCTGGTGGATGCTACTATATTTCTTTTTTAGGTAGTGTGGTTGAGGCTGTGTATACATTTTAATATTATGAGCAAATGTTAATTATTTTAAAAGAGAAGAGAACTGCAGCTACAACTCTTGTATATCTCAAAAGACTGCCCTCAGTCTCAATAATTATGCAGCAGAAAGAGAAGGGTTAAAACAGAAGCACTAGTTTAAATAGAAAACAAATTATTGTTTATCACACATCTTGTCATCCTTCCTTTTATATTTCATGAATAATTGGATACATCAGTACTAAAAAAAAATTGGGCCAAATTGCCATCTTAATAGATAATTGCCAAATAGCTGGCAAATACACATGGGAGGAAATTTAGGCTTCACCGCTAAATAAGATAATTCATGTTGTCACCTCTCTGGACCTTCTCCCAGGCCATATTTCAATATGTAGATAAAACAACAAAATATTTGATGAAATCAGTGACAACAAAACATCAAAATCAAATCAAAACAAAACAAAGACACCAGTAATAAATCAGCATTATGGTGCATGTAGATGAAACCACCTGTTCTAAAATATCATTGTAACTGGGTAATAATGATAACTCTGACTGGGGTGCATGCATATTAGAAGTTTCCAAAAGCAAATTAGCATAGAGGATTGGGATTATAAACCAATTTTACATGCACTGTATCAATATACAGTGCATGTAAAGTGAAATTATGAATGAATTTTGTAAACCACCCTGAGTCCCCTCGGGGAGATAGGGCAGTATAGAAATAAAGATTATTATTATTATTATTATTATTATATCTGCCAAAACTCCAGAAAAACCCTATCTTGGATGAATCAGAAGGCATGGGGTACAGAATATGCTTTCACATTAAGACGCCTGGGTGTATTAATTTATTTACAGCATTTCTTTCTTACCTCACAACATCTCTCAGATGGTCAGTAGTGGGTTCTGTCCCATTTCAAAATGTCCATATCTCCACACTTTAGGAAGTTCATATAGTTATGGGGAACTAGAAGACATGCTCCCTGAGATATAATTTTTCTGTTCACAGAGAAGAGCTGAGGCTACTAGACTCAGAGTGATAATCTCATTTCAATCTCAAATTGAAAGCAGTTTATAAAAGGTTTATCCCATTTAGATACCCTTGGACTGTATGCAGTATGCATAATAGTTAACAGGTCATTTCATGGCTGTCACCCACTTGATTCATGTGTAGGATCACTTATAGCTACTTTGAACCAGACAAATCCAGACTAAGAAGTCCACATTTCTGATTATCACACATTTTAGAATAGGGAAAAGATGGGCAGTAGTTTTCCAAAGTAAGAAAAGTTATTTTTGGATGACAATCTCCAGAATTCCCCACCTAGGATGACCACTGGGTATGCTAGAAGGAACACTGTGGATGTTGTACTCCAAAATGGTTGGGTTCAAAGGCCATGGGAAACCAGAACCGTTCTAAGAATCATGACAAATAGCACTACCTGTATCATAGAATTGTGAAGGTGAAAAGAAAAGGGTTGAGGCTACAGGCTGATGGGTTTCTCGTGAGAGACCCAGGATGTCGCAAATGTCTATTTTGAACATTCTGCCATGTCTTTCTTACATATGTTATGTGGGATAACATTCTAGAACAACGTTAAAAAGTGACTGCTGTGCAAATTGGCACGCCAGCTTTACAGGGTGAGGAAAAGAGAAAAGAAATGGACAAAATCTTTTCCTTCTTTAAGTAATATTTTTGGAATATTTTTCTGGGATATTTTTGGAAAATGTGCTCTATCCACATTGACATGCAATGGGCGAAACACGGAAATATTGCTTAAAGAGGTTTCTTGAAAGTAAAACCTTGTAAAACCAACTGAAGCAAGAACTCTAGCTTTCCTGATTCTTCAGCGAGAGCAACTGCAAGTTGTACCACTTAAACAACGCCTCTAGCCCTATTCCTTTTTTATTTGTATGGGAGTTGGTCTGCCACAGTACATCAAAGGCTATCTCTAATGTACCGTAAAAAACTTTAAATGATGAGGGCACCTTCCAGGCAAATTTAGACACTTCTCAGTCCCATACAGTCCAAGGGGAAAGTAAAGGAAAGCCTGTTTTGATGGTTATAGCATCAAAATATGCCTGACTTTAGCTGGATTATATCCTGAATTTTATATTTCTAATATTTATGCTACAAACTCATAAGATTATGGTTCATGTAAAAGGCATATCTTGTCTAGTATTCTATTCACATAGTGGCTAACCAGTGGTTTATGGAAGCAATTGAACATGACAATCTTGTACCTTTTGAATGATCTTCCCCAACAACTGATATACAGAAGCATTCAAGAGCATATCTGACATAGGAGGGACTCTGCAGTCATTTTTATGATGCACAATTGTGAGTGGCAGTGGGTGGTATGTAAGGCATTTTTAGTAAAACTGTAACCAGGAATGTTTTTTTTCCATTGAAATGAATGGAAGCTTCAATGCAACATAATCCTGATACTTGGTATGGTAAAATGATTTTAAAAACCCACCATGGAATAAATACAATAAACAAATGTATACAAATTATATCCTAGCATTAGCTAGCGTAACTTCCAGTCTTAATTGGTGTTCTTGATTGTATGTATGTGTCTGTTGGTCTCCATTGGGTGTCCAAAATGTAGAGTTGAATGTCAACAATGGGAGGAAAGTTAAGTATGACCATTTGACAAATCAAATGAAAAAAGTTATGGACGAAACCCAATATTATTCTATTGGACTTGCATTCCATACTGAAGGTAATTCTAGGCTTTCCTCTTCTTTTCTTTCCCATTTTCTAAAATATTTTCTGATTCGCCAGTCCACGCTTTGAGCAAGGGCATAGGTGACTTCAGAGAAGAGGCAGATCATCCTTCCATTTGGTTCCACTGACTGAAACAAGTAAGAAACAGTTTCATTGGTTTAGGTTCATAGCCAGAATTTGTGTGTCTTCACTGTCAAATATAATACTAGGCATTTACTTTATAGTTTGTTTGCCTGAATTGCACAAGTTAACAGGTCTGCAGATAATTTTGGATTTGTGAAAGAATAAAGCAACACATGATAGGACAGGAGTCTGGAAAAAATGAAATAAATAATTAATGTTATTCCAGGCAGCCATCCTGCCTTAAATATTGTATAAGACTGCAGAAAGGAGGTGGGTTTAGAGATGACATCTGCTGATCATAACCCACAAATGCATTCCTACCTCTTCTTTTATCAGTCGGAGATGAACATCTGGAATCTCTCACAGGGACTTCCACTCAAACCTTTTGTAGTCCAAGCACCCTGCCTAATTTGTAGGATTTCATAGAGTGCCATTGTCATTTTTCTTTCCATTTGTAGCCTTCTATGTGATCCTATCTATTCTTCTCCCTTTCTCTTTACCACAGAAAATTCATTATGTAATGACTTTCAACTTCCTGGCAGTACTAGGAATCTTTTGATTTAAGACACTCATGAATCTTGCTGTATATGTTAATTTTTTAAAAGGATTCTGATAGTAAGAGGTAAGGCTTACCTGTACATAGGCATGGATTTCCCACCTAGCTTTATGGTGGCTCCTTTATGGGACATTGTAAGACCACCCTTTTCATATCCTGTTTTAATGTATGTAATGTAAAGTCGAGTGATGGACTTGTGGACTAAGACGTTAGTCTTAAAAATGCCCCAAGAACCCTGAAATCCACCAACTAGATGTTGAATTTGAATGAGCTCTCTGAATTTGGTGTTCATGGAATGTCAAACTAACTCTTCTGTCACATGACTTGTATGATTGCATGTATGTATTTTTTAAAGCCATACTTAAATGTATGCAGTTTTCCTTGTACTGTATAATGTTACATCAATATTATACTAGTCCAGTCCATAGTAGCCTTTTTCAGGTATTAGCATGCTTTCTTAAGTATGGGGTAAAAATGAGAGGAGGAAATGGGACGCACTGAGTAAAATTACTGACATAAACAAATGAAGGGAGGGCCTTTTTCGGGCTATTAGATACAGACCAAAAACATTTAGTTAGTAATAAATGGCAGTGATTTTCTACATAATTTCATAAACTACTTATAATACAGAATACTTAAGGCTTGAATAAATGAAGATTTTAATACTTCATGCATAAAAACTGTGCTAATAGAGATTGCTCTGAGCATGTGTTCCAAATTGCTTAAGATGTGAGTTAGGACATGAACAAGAAAGCATCTGTGAATGAAAAAAGAGAGACTGGAAATTATTTCAAAGGATTTATTTATGGCTGTATATTCTTAGGTGAGATGTGTTACTATGGGAACTGTTTTAGAAGATCAGAGATTATTGTTTGGATTTAAATTGGTTATAATATCTGATTCTTTAACACTGTGGCCCCTCCTTGCTCCTTAGCACATTCAGTACTAAAATATGGAACTAACATCATTGACTATGATGACTTTATCACATGAAGCCACTATTCCATGGCAGTCATGCAATGATAGATAGGTGATAGAAAA
This sequence comes from Anolis apletophallus, assembly GCA_030556195.1. Lineage (NCBI taxonomy): Eukaryota > Metazoa > Chordata > Lepidosauria > Squamata > Anolidae > Anolis > Anolis apletophallus. The sequence continues at coordinate 81,559,249 of JARBWK010000002.1, read as the reverse complement.
CAGAATGAGCACCTTTGATACCACAACACTTGTAATTCATGTAATTGCACCAATTTGACAGTCTGTAATCCTACAATCATACTTCTGCATAACCTTGTAACCTGCCTTCCTGCAGTCCCCCCATTTGTTAAATTTCAGCAATGAAAAACAAACAAGCAAAAGGGAATGTAACTGTAAAATATATAATAAACAGAAAACAAACCACTCAGAAATAACAAGGTAGAGGATGGAGAATGTGAGAGATTTCTTTCTCCTGCATCACTTTACTGCTGGCATGATAGCATAGAAGCAGAATTGATCCAGTGCACCAAGGTAGTTGACAGAAAAGTTTCAAGACTACAAGCTATTGAAAGATTTTACCTATTAATAGCTAGGATCAGGTTAAATGTGAGGAAGAGGCAGAATGGCAATGGGATTTACATATGACTTCATTACACAGACATTCTTACCTGTCATAGAATGCTTCAAACACAGTTCCTGTGCTTGAAGCAGTGGCTGTGTGTCACTGAACTCCAGCAGATGACACACAGCTACTTCCACTATCCATGATCTGTGTTGGAAGTGTCCTATGACAGAGCTAGACCCTGAAAACATGGGAGGCTTCACGTCTTCTCATTCAATAGAATGGGCAAAGTGGGTGGCAACACTTCCCCTTGTGGGATGGAAAAGGAGTGATGCAGGTAATGTGGGGTGTGGAACAACAGGTTCCGACGTGGGCCTTTGAATTTGCCCCACTGCCCCATGGATGCCCCTGCTTTTCCACAGATTCAGAACCACAATGCGATGAGGTCCATAATGCCGTGCGATAGGGACCACCACCAAAACTGACGGTCTAGCTTCAATGCTGATTTGCCTGCCTTGTGTGATAAAGTCCTGAACAATGTAATTTCTGTAAAAGCTTCTTAAGTGTATCAAAGCATCAGTAGCAGGTCTTGGCTAATTTTAAAGTTACTTTTTAGTAAATGAAAAATAGTCTAAAGCAGTGTTTCTCAAACTCTGTTCTTCCAGATGTTTTGGACTTCAGCTCCCACAATTCCTAACAGCTGGACGCTGGTAAACTGGCTGGGATTCCTGGGAGCTGAAATCCAAAACATCTGGAGGAGCAGAGTTTGAGAAACACTGGTCTAAAAGGTTATGCTATACTTGTGTTTTCATAAATAAATGTATATGTTGTTGCAGCAAGTTTTAACACTTCCGCAGTCGCGACTACTTGAAAGCAAGTGTCTTAAAACAAGCTCCTTAGATGGGTATGATATGATGTTGGCCTCAGAACTCATAAGATATCTAATATTGCAGATAATAGTACATCATAATGTCCGTTCTCTTAGTAAATAATTGATTACTTTTTTATACCAATGGCCAATTCAGAATGGTGGATTCTGAATTACTATGCTCAATTAGTAAAGCTTCTGACAAAGAAACTCCTTTTTATACCCAGGCAGCCTCCATTTCTTTCCTAATCCTTTGTCTAGCTGGACTTTTCAAAGTTGCATCTACCCATATTGGGCCACAAGCCGACACTTCCACCAGTTGATGCTTCCCGATCCCATGTAGGAAAGTGTTGCTGCACAGCTTTACTCCACTGAAGCCCTACAGGGAGGCTTCCGTGTTGGTGGCAGCAGTGTCCTACCATGCTGCCATGGAGCCCCACCGGAAGTCATCCTATGTCATCTGATGGGTGGCATGAAGCTCCATGGGTGAACTGGAGAAGAAACATCCTAGAACATTTTTTTGCCTTATGTGATAAAGCTGTTAGGTCCCATCTTCACTGCCATATGATGTAATGCAGTTTCAGTAAACAGATTAACTGCATTGAACTGGATTATATGCCAGTGTAGGCACAAAATCCAGTTCAATGCAGTTCAATCTGCATTTAATGAGTCTAAACTGACCATTATAACAAAGTTTACACTGCATTATATGATGGTGTAGTTGGTGTTTTAGAGATCCCTGGAAAGGTGTTCTTTCAGGGTTTTTAAAAATTATTATAAAAAGCTTGTTATTTTATTCATGGTTTTTCATGGGGGGCCCTGCATCCCTAATCTCAGCAAACATGGAGGGTTGATTATATTCTAAGCAAAGGGATCCTGGAATTCATATAATGAGTTTAGGAAAGCCTGAAAAAAGCAAAAACCCAGATCCACAAATGCAATATTTCCCCTGTGTGTGTATGTGCATGTGCACATGTGAGCACAGCATGATTAACAATAAATGTAGTCATATATAATACATTATTGTAAAATCAAAATATATTCATCAGATCCAACTGAGAATTACAGGTTTCTCCATGGCCACTGCACGACCTCTGTGTGCATACTCACCAACTGTGGCAAATCAACATTATAATATAGATCAAATCAAGTTCCAACTTCCCCATAACACCCATGTGGTTAATTATAGCATCTCAGACTCACTTTAATATATTGTTAGGATAAAAAATGGAGGTGGGAGGATGGGTAAATTAGTTGAGAAAGAAATAGTTGGAAGAAACATGATTGAAATGAATGGATTTCTTTAAGACAATGTCATTTTAAGATGTGTTACTTTGGCTGCAGTCCCATATGCATTTATCCGGAATTAAATCCCATGGCATTCATTGGAACTTATAAATAGATGTGTAATTTTCAGTTGTTATTGTGAATGGAAGGCTGCTTGTTAGAAGTTAACATTCTCAAAAGTAACTAGTCAATACATTTTCCCCAGCATTAGATCTCTACAAGTTAATTTCTTTCCTATGACACTGAGCAGCTCTAGTACACACATATACACAGAAGATCAATATATCAAAAGGAGAGGGGTAGATACTTTTAAATAAGGAAACTTCTGCATAAAAGATCTCTCCCTCCCCCCCCTCTCTCTTGCTTATAGAAAGAAGCTATTCACATCTCCTTATGGCAGTGTTTCTCAACCTGGGGGTAGGGACCCCTGAGGGGGTTGTGAAGGGGGTTTCAGAGGGAGCGCCAAAGACCTTCAAAAAGAGGATCTTTGATTGAAGGTGAACTATAAATCCCAGCAACTACAACTCAAAAATGTCAAGGCTTATTTCCCCCAAATTCCATCAGTGTTCACATATGGACATATTGAGTATTTGTGCCAAGTTTGATCCAGATCCATTATTGTTTGAGTTCACAGTGCTCTCTGGATGTAGGTGAACTACAAATCCCAAACTCAAAGTCAACAACCACCAAACCCTTCCAGTATTTTCTGTTGGTTATTGGAGTTCTGTGTCCCAACTTTGGTTCAATTCCATCATTGCTGTACTTCAGAATGCTCTTTTATTTTAGGTTAATTATACATCCCAGCAACTACAACTTCCAAATGACAAAATTAATCCTCCCAACCCCACCAGTATTCAAATTTGGGTGTATCAGGTATTTGTGCCAAATTTGTTCCAGTGAATGAAAATACATGCTGCATATCAGATATTTACATTATGATTCATAACAGTAGCAAAATTACAGTTATGAAGTAGCAATGAAATTAATGTTATGGTTGGAGGTCACCACAACGTGAGGAACTGTATTAAGGGGTCACAGCATTAGGAAGGTTGAGAAACACTGTTGTTAGTTTTGACTACAGCAGAGCTACGGAATCAATATGATGTGCCTTTGTATTGACTTACCATTCATCAAGTGATTGAATGGTCTTCTCTAGTTGGGATTAACCAACTGAATGACATTGCAGCTGGATGAAACTCTGATTGCAGCACCTCAACTTTTTACTCTTGTTCTATCCTCTTCTGTTTGCTTGTTCCTTCTTGGCTGGATTACTGTAACGCTTTGTATGTAGGTCTACCCCGGTCACTAACCCGCAGGCTCCAGATTGTGGAGAACGCGGCCGCCAGGCTTCTCACAGGAACATCGATGAGATGCCACATTACACCATCTCTGCAGCGCCTGCACTGGCTGCCCGTTGAGTATAGAGCCTTACACAAGACCTTGACCTTGGCTTTCAAAGCCCTACGGGGCCGGGGCCCAACATACCTAAAAGACCGCTTGTTGATGCCTGCTTACTCAAGGACCCCGCGGCCAGCAAACAAGAACCTTCTTCACGTACCAGGCTTGAAAGAGGCCCACCTGGAGACCACGAGACGGAGATCGTTCTCCGTTGTGGCCCCCGTTCTTTGGAACTCGATGCCACCAGACCAGAGAGCCTCCCTCGACCTGCCCCAGTTCCTGACCGCTCTGAAGACCTGGCTATTTAGGAAAGCCCATGGTTAATGCAGAACCAGGTCAGTCAGTTAATTTAGTGCAAGTTACTCAATTAAAATAGCTTCAAAGTTAATTGCATGCTGTATGCAAGCTGTGGCCGATTGGATGGAGCAGGGGGAAAGCCAGACTCTTCACAATCAGCCAAAATCTGGGAATGCAGAGGATTACCTGTAGCTACCTCAACCAGGGAGATGCACACAGAATCTGTGAAAGAACTTCAGAAGATCTTTGACACAGCAAGATCAGTAGTGGAGTCTATGGGTGGAGAAGTTAGGATTCCTCAAGGCAGACATGTAAAAGCAACATGCAGATAACATCTTGAACACCGATGGAATATTATAGGCTAAATGTTTACATCCCATTTCTGGACTTTTTCTGCAGTCAATTTCAAGAAAGCTTTGCAAGACATGGGGAAGTTGTTCAGGAACTTCAAGTGTTCCTCTCTATTAATTGTTGTCATTTAAAATCCAACATGAACAAGTGCAGAAAACTTTACTATTAATGCTTTCAAGATACTGACACACTGATAGAAGAATATTACTTGTGGTATAGAAAATGGAAAAAGATTACACCTGCAGAAAAACCATGAAATGCACTTGAGGCATATCTTGTCTGTGATTGACATTTTTCCCAAATGTAAAGAAACTTCTTGAGATTTCTCCAACATTGCCAGTGTCAACAAGTACAACTGAAAGGTCATTTTCAACTCTGAAACATTTGAAAACATACATAAGAAGCATAACAGGGCAAGAAAAACTGACTGGACTTGCACTCTTGAGTGTCCATCGATTGAGCCTGATTTCTGTCAAAGTATATTGACACAGTTTTCAAATGTTGACAACAGGCCTTGTGGTATTGTTTTATAACCACTAAATTACAAAATAAGAGTCATTTCCAGTTTTTACAAGCTTTGTAAGTAAAATAGAAATTTGATTTATTCAAATCTATATTTAAATAATAATTTAAATTATTATCTGTTATGGAACTACTCTTCATGATTCGCTAAAAAAGTTTTATCCTGGCTATGGGCCTGTAAATGTGCTATATTTTTCCTCTTTGATACTAGTTTTGCAATGCAGCCAGGGTTACAGAGCTGAAACTCTTGATTGATGTTTCCAAGTGATTCTAAGAAGATTCCATTTCAAGTTTTTCTTGTCATTCTACAATGGGAAGAAGATATGATTTCACGAGTGTTATGTAATCCATCTATTGTCGTCATTGTTCAGGCAGCCGTGCTGGAGTGCAACCACTTTTTAGAAGATGTTTTCAGGAGTGATGACCTCAATTCTGACTGATAATTCAATTATTTATCAGCCAGAATTCTATCACAATTGTCATTCAAAGATTCTCTGAAGTTTAGGCAAATATCATTTGCCTTTTCAGACAGGAATGTATAAATGTCATCCCTCCCTGTTGTTAGAAATCAATGGGGCACCAAAGTACAGCAAAGAAATAATGGACTCTTGGCATCATGTCTTTTTTTTTAAAAAAACCCATTCTACTGTAGTAGACGTCACAGCAGCTTGAAGTGAAATGCCATATTTGTAATTTCAATTATGTATGTGGCTGGTGACATGCAATATAATTCCCCCTGCTTTATTGGGTGGTATTGCAGTTCATGCTTTCAGAGGGAAGGTCCTTCTTGGGTTTAATCCATGGCAATTCCAGTTAACAGAGCTGGGAGATACTCCTTCAGTGAGACCCTGCTCACATCTGCTGCCAGTCACAGGAGCAAAGCACACGAACTTTTTCAGGAAAAGCAATTATAGTCTGCACTCCACATTCTCTGCGGCCAGGGGCACAAGACCCTCACGAAAGTGAAAAGCTGTGAATAAAGTCATTGCTTTTTGTCTGAGAGAACAGAGTTCTAGAAAGGTTTATGTCTTCTAGCACTGCTCTGTGGTCAAGTTCTGCTAGAAGCGGACCATAGAATTGCACCGGAGAACCTAGTGATTCCAACATAGGTATTTTTTCTAGAGAAGATAAGTCCTATAGAAAGCTCTAGGTCAGGGTTGCCACCTTTTGATATAAGAGTAAGTGACAGGTATCTAAAAATAGGGAATTTTTCACAAAAATAAAGAACACTTCATAAAAGCTTGAAAATCAATTGATGATTTTCAAGTTTTCAATGAAGTGTCCCTTATTTTTGTGAAATATTCTCTATTTTAGGTACCTGTCCCTTAGTCATGTGGCAACTCTACTCTAGGTCCTTCAGTATGGCTGGAAAAAGTTGACGATATAGTCACACTGGAGAAACAAGAGATTCCTAGACAGAACATTTTAAATCAAAACCATGATTAAATTTGCAAAAGTCAAAACTGCAAATGTGGAGGGAAGATTGTAACAGAATTATTACTTCAACAGAGCCTGTGTGGTGGAGTGGTTTGAGTGTTGGACTAGGGACCTCATCACATGTACCTTAGGAAGTGTCCCATGATGCTTCCACTCCAGCTGGAGGATGGATGGGCCTGGTGCCTATCACATGATGTAAGGGAATTTCCTGTGGAAGCCCCTCCTCCAACTGGAAAGAAAGCATCAAATGACACTTCCTCTCAACACAGGAGGCTTTCCGTGTTGTTCTGACTTCAATGGAACCATCACTCTTCTGCATTGCTAGGGTGACTTTTTCCTGTGTGATGGGGAAAGGTCACTGTGAGGGAGCGGTGCATGGGGTGACAGATTTGCCCCAGCTGTCCCTCATTTTGGTGGCAAAATGGGATGCTGCACCTGGCTAATATGATAAGGTCGTAGAAATCTGGGAGACCAGGGTTTAAATACCTACTTGGACTCAGGAAGCTCTCTTGGTTTCAAAGAAAAGCAGTCTCAACATTCCATTGAATGAAACTTGAAAGAAAATTCATGAAAACCCTTGTGGTAACTGTAAGTCAAAATGACATGAAAGTATGCAGTAAAAAAAAGAATAACTCAGCTGTAGCTGCCACTGAGAGGAACCCTGCACTACTGTTGGCAGATACAATGCAAAAGCATCTTCTTGTTCCACTATTTCTCTCTTTTCGTCAGTCTGCTGGTGCAGGACCAGGTTCCACTTATAAAACCAAAACTTAGAAGATTTCAGGACAAAATTATTTTTAAAGTATTCAAAAATATACTGACAACAACAAAACCTGCAACATAACTATAGAAACACAATAGAACAGCTAAGATAAAACATATCAAGCTGAATTCAAGGTCTTAAAAAGGAAGAAAAATCTTTGCCTGGTGTCAAAATGTCAACTATGCTGTGGCCAAGCATGCTTCCTTAGGGAAAATATTCTCCAAACAGATAATCTTCAACAGTTTTTCAAGCTGTATAGCTTTTCATCTCAAAAGCAAAAGCCTTGATTTACTGAAGAAGGCAGCCTCATAAACATTTATATCAGAATCAATTAAGTTCATCTCCCAATGAAGTTCAGATAGTATTATTATTGGGTTGCTGTGGGTTTTTTGGGCTGTATGGTTATGTTCCAGTAGCATTCTCTCCTGAGGTTTCGCCTGCATCTATAGCTGGCATCTTCAGATGAAGGCAAAATGTCAGGAGAGAATGCTACTGGAACATGGCCATGCAGCCTGAAAAACTCACAGCAACCCAATGATTCTAGCCATGAAAGCCTTCAACATCACATTGAACATCTCTATGGGAAGAGACTGTTCCAAGACTCACCGAGACTGGAAAAAGAAAATGCTGGCCACAAATGCAGGTGAAATGTCAGGAGAGAATGCTACTGGAACATAGCCTTACAGCACAAAAAAACTCACATCAACCCAATCACTCCGGCCATGAAAGCCTTCAACAACACCATATTATTATTATGTTTATTTATACCTCATTTTTCTCTCCACAAGGAGACTCAAAGTGGCCAGTTTTTACTGAAGATAAATGTCACTGTGGTGAGTTTATAAAGCAATTATGTATGTTTCACCTAGAAGTAAGTCTTTTTTTAAATTAAAAAAAAATCAAAATCAGGGTGACTGGATGAAAATCCTAGGCATATATCTGTGTGTGGATATGGCTTTCTCCATTCATCTATGTAGCGAACATGCACACAGAAGTGTTCTAGTCATTACTGTCTTCCTTCGGAAGCAAAGAGCCCATACTGAGTTTTACAGAGGCTGCTCTGGATTTTTTTGGGAAATTATTCAAGATATTCAATCTATGAGTGAAATAGTTTCAGCACCTTGGAAAGATCCATAAAGGCAGTAAAGGTATCTGGTAGAATGAATAAAGGGAAATCGTAGAAGAACAAACTGCATGAGGAAACCAAGATAAAATGCCTGCTACTTTTTTCGGTAAGAGGCAAGTGTACTAGGTTTCCAAAAGGTGAAAATTATTTTTTGTCTTCTACAAGCTTCTTGAGAGCTGAGCAAGGTGGTAAGAAAGGAAGAGCTGAGAAAAGGGGGAAGATGATTGCTTGATGTGGAACTTAGATTTCTAAAAATTGCTTTCACTTCGATGAAACCCTTTTGGAGTTGCCAACTCCTTATGTACATATATGCCTTGGGTATGTGACCTGTGAGAGCATTCTCAGTTGTGGCCCCCTGAATAGTTTACACACACACATATATAAATACTACTGACTGAAATGGGTCTTGCAGTGAAATACACTAGCATAGAACATTCACATATTTGTTCTTATTAGGCACAAAAATAGGCTAGGCTCCTGGGTTACCATCAAACCAGGGGTGCTGGAAGCAACTTCCCCCAGTTTTGTATTGCACAGAGAGCAGACTCAAGCTTCACCTACTCTTACTAGGGATATATCCCATGCAGTGCAGCCTGTTGTAGGAAAAGAAAACAGCAGCTATGAGGTGAAAATGTTGCAGGAGTACAGAAATGACTCATGTAGAAATAAAACATAAAAGAGTAGTAGGAAGGAAGCAAGTCTATCACATTGGACTGGTACTCCTATTTGTATATTATATATTACACTAAAAAGTTTTTTCAAACTATTTAGGGTGGTAGCCAAAATGCAACAATACCAGCCAACAATGTTTTGGTGGTAACCAGCCACAGCAACCAGGTGATCAAGGGCAGAAGATGGAAGCATGAGACTGATGCAGCAGCAGGGGAATGTGAGATAGGCCAGGAAGGGACTGAACTGAGACAGCAATGGTTAGGACCCTCCATGGAGCCAGCAGCACAACTCACTGGTTCTAGCATGCTGTTATCTAAGGCAGTGTTTTTCAACCTTTTTTGAGCTGTGGCACATTTTTTACATTTACAAAATCCTGGGGCACACCACCAACCAAAATGACACAAAATTACACTCTAACACAGTAATACATATAGTTAATATGTTTTTAAATATATTTACACACTCAGTGTGAAACCTGGGCCTGTTTCGATGAACACAACATATATATGACTTCCTCTCACATATTTATACATGGCTATCATGTCTTCTCTCAGCCTTCTCTTCTTCAGGCTAAACATGCCCAGCTCTTCAAGCCGCTCCTCATAGAGCTTGTTCTCCAGACCTTTGTGAAATAACACTCTGAGTGAAATTTGCTTCTAGTTAACTATGGATGTCATGAAGCTGTTATAAACAGTTCCTTGAGAGGGGGGGGGGGCAACTCTCAAAAAATTCAGTAAAATAGTAAACAAAACAAAAAATTCCAAGCAGAGAGGCTCAATTTGTTTCTTGGAAACCTGTGAGGGGGCTGCTATGAGGGGAGGGGGAGAATGCCAATTTCTCACGGCACACTGGTTGGGAAACACTGATCTAAGGCAACTGATTCACTCTGCCCTGTCTTGAACTGCTGTTCACACAGATGTGAACAGGTGTCATCAGTGGCTTAGAGGTAGTAAGTAAGTAAGTAAACTTTATTGAGGTTGATGACCAGATCATAACAGGGGGACCCAGTCCCACACATCCCCACCAAACCCATGGGGTTATATACTTCAAACATCAACATTTTTTAAAATCTAGACTAAAAACCACATACAAGTAGTTATTAAAACCCAACTCAGCCCACTAGATCATCCAAAGGCAGTCTAAAGGGAGGTAGTGACAATGGCACCGAGGATACTGGGTGGGGGAGTATCCAACACTATAAATATTGGCCTATATCTGATTTTCCATCTATATTCCAGAGGTGAAGCTTAGGTCTTTTGATTCTCAATCATCATCTACTGGATTTTAATCACAGCCATGCAGAACTTAGCAATGTTGTACGTCACCTCCGAGTTTATGTCTGAGAGCAGCAGGGCTATGTAAAATTGTCCAGAGTGTCCTGTGTATTTAATTGTCCATAGTGTAATGAAACAAGATTGAATGTCTCTGTAAAAGAGACACTGCAGCAGCGCATGCTCTGTTGTTTCTATGTGACCTGAGTCACAGGGACATAGCCTTTCAGAGAATGGGGTCTTCTGATAACAACCTTCCAATATGGCAGAAGGAAGCGTAGTAGTAGTGACATTATTATTAGCAGTAGTAGCATGTTGTCAAGCCATTTCTAACCCAAAGATTCCATAGCCATGAGCCATGGCAACTAAAATGATGTCAAACTCCATTCATTCTACAGTTAGATGGACCTCTAGTCAGGTGTTCCACTGATAGAAACAGTTTTGTAATTAATAATAGAAATAAGAAATATTTACAGTCATGATAAAATGATTAGTATGATTATAGTGTTACATTAGTTTTGTTCTGTGGATGCCATCTCTGACAATTTTGGGAAGGAGAAGAATTGGATGTCAAAGAACAGGTGAAGTGAAAAATTCCACATTGGGGACATTTTCCTTAATAACTCGTTGAAAAGTGGCCTTGATTCAATTTGAATAATATTTTTACTAGTTCCTCCAAGCTTTTCCACATAAAGTGTGTATGTGTGCACGCGCACATAACACAGAACAGAAGAGTTTTGAAAACATTTCTAAAATATAAGAGTTTCTCTGTCCAGACTTTCTGGCCCTCCCACCATGTCAAGAGCTTCTGAAGTTATTCCATTGTGTAATTCGCAAAAGGTTCAGTGTTTGCTTAAGAAGAACTGTTTGTAGTATTCTCTATAATAGTTTCATGGAGCGGGGAAGTAACCAATGGATACTAATATTAAGATCTTTTGTCATGGAAGGAGAATTCATATCTTTTGAGAGGTGCAATTATACTGGATGACTCCTCAGTGTTCTCCTTTCTTTAAAGCATTGTATTACCTTTAAAATAATTGATTACGGCCCTTTTTGTGTTTGAAAGTCTTTCAAACTTTCAAACATAGGGATATGCTGCCTCTTCAGTATGACACTATCAAAAATATGTTCTCTTTCTTGGAAGAATAATTGAAAGATCAAGGTTCCCTCAAATTAAAGAGAGAAAATAATTTTGTTGGATATGACTTTCGGTAAAAGTAGGTTTTTTCTACCTTTGGGAGAAGAGAAGCACTTGCCTTACAGCACGGGAACCCTTGCAACAGCCTCATAACAGTATACATTGGATCCACCTTAAATCCAGTTTCTGCTTCCTCCAAAATTCTGGGGTTTGTAGTTTAGTGAGGCCCAGGACCTGTCTGGCTAGGCAGTTTAAAGGCCCCTCCCTAAACTACAAGCCCCAGAAATCTGCAGGAGGCAGAAACTGGATTTAAACTGCATTCATGCATGGGCAAACTCGGGGGCTCCATGGCAGGCTGGAGCAAGGTGGGTGAGCCGGAAGAGAGTATGTTCTCCCCCAGTCCCCTCCCTGCCCTTTCCTCCCCTTCCTCTTTTCTTTTGGAGGCAGAAAGTGAAGGAAAGATGGGAAATATTTGGATCCCAAAAGGTGTGGCCTTAGTCAGAAAGAGATGGTTGACGGGAGAGAAAAAGTGTATCCATCAAACCCTCGGGAAGGGCGGTTTAGCAAATTGAAACAATAAATAAATAAATAATAAATGAATAAATAATAAATATTGCTTACTCCTGATATAGAATCCTAGAGCTGGAAGAGACTCCCAAGGGCCATCCAGTCCAACCCCCTGCCATGCAAGAAGACACAATCAAAGCACTCCTTTTAGCCTCTGTGGAAAAGCCTCCAGAGAAGGCGACTCCACCACACTCTGAGGCAGCCTATGCCACTCTGCAGGAAGTTCTTCCTAATCTTTTCAGTCAAATATCTTTCCTGGCCATTTGAAACCATTGCTTCATTTTGCCCTGATCTCTAGAGCAGCAGAAAATCAGTTTTCCCCTTTCTCCTCAATGGGTCACACTTTTAAATCTTGAAACATGGCTCTCATGTTCCCTCTCTACCTTCTGTTCTCCCAGCTAAACATCCACCAGGAGGAAAGGAAGAAGGAAAAAGAGAAGGAAGGAAGGAAAGGAGGAAGGGAGGAAGAGAAGAATAGAAGGAATGAAGGCTGGAAGAGAAAGGAGGGAGGGAGGAGAGTTATTCTGCTCTTCTATGCAGCTGGATGTAGCACCTTATTTCAGAAAGCATGTTGTGTCAATGGATGAGGATTGAGGTAGTGGAATAGATGAATTCAGAAAATGGTGTCATAATGGTTCAGAAAAAGCATTTCAAAGCTGGGGAGGAGATACTGATTTCACATTTCCCTTGTTCTCCCCTAAAATAGGAGTCCTCATATTGCACTGTATTTTGCCTACCTACACGAAGGACTGTTTTACTCCCCTGTTCATGAACCTCCCTTGCAAATATATGGGTTTTTAACTTTATTTCATCCTTGGTTTTTTTATCATTGTAGCTTGCACATGTGGCCCGCTCATTGCGATTGTGTTCATTTTTTCTATTGTATTTACTTTGCACTTTTTGTTATATTTTGTGTTTGGTTTTTTAAATTTCTATTTTACTGTGATATTGCTTTATGTTTTTTATGTTACTGTATTGCAATGCACTTCTGGGCTTGGCCTCATGTAAGCCGCCCTGAGTCCCCTTTGGGGAGATGGTGGCGGGGTATGAATAAAGATTATTATTATTATTATACTTGAGTTTTCTTTTTTTGCAACAAGACATCTTGAAGCAGCATTGCTTCATGGTTTTTAACTGCAGCCTGAATCATATGTTTCTACATGCAAAAGTTAGTCTATTAAATCACTAGCATTCCGCTTTTAAATATGTTACTAAAGATGCAGCATGTCTTCATATGGAGTTTGTTATGTAGTCTGCCATTTCTAAATTTGCTATATTTTTCTTTTTTGAGCTCCAGAAGCAAATCTGACAGATGGCTATACTCATGTCAGGGAAATGTTGGTATTAAATTGGCTAAGCTTCGAACCATCACGAACCTTAAGATCATTAAGAGAGGCCCTGCTCTCGATCCCACCACTTTTGCAAATGCAGTTGGTTTTGATGAGAGACAGGGCCTTCTCGGCAGTGGCCCTCCGTTTGTGGAACTCTCTCCCTAAGGACATCAGATCGGCCACCTCCCTCCTGTCCTTTAGAAGACAGCTGAAGATTTGGCTTTGGGACCAGGCGTTCAATTAGTGGACAGCGGCAATTGGAAAGAAAATTAGGATATCTGCGATACTGGATTTACCCTGACTTGGACCTGGTTTTAATTGACATGTTTAATTTATTGCTTAATGGATTTGTATAATGTGATTTTTACTGTTTTAAAGGCATTTTTTTGATTGTTTATATGCTGGTAGCATCACTTGATGCTTGTGTGAGGCCACCCTGAGTCCCCCTTGGGGGGAGAAGGGTGGGGTAGAAGTGCATGAAATAAATAAATAATAAATAAATAGCCTCAAATGCCTTAAGATTCATCTGCAAGTTAAGAGCTGAACTGTGATCTGGCATTAAGCGAAGATCCTTCTTGGCTTGGCATAGGTTAAGTTTTATACATAGACCTACAGTAATAATGGGTTCTGTGCCCCATAAATATTAGATATTTTCTGCATCTCTTTATCCGAGTATTAATTAGATGAATGCTTAGGTCACAATCTGGATGCAAAATGATCCAGTAAACAGGGCACTCTTAATAATCTGAGCCTGAAATATAGTTACTTGTATGCTACAGTGTTTTAAAAGGCAACAAATATTGATATAGCATCTTGTGCCAAGGCACATTGGGATTTATTTGATCTCACTTTCCTATTCAATGTACCCAATGTTTCTCACAATCTTACATTCTAGCTAGGGGCATGTTACAAAAGACATCTCCTCTGGGGAAGTATGTGCAATAAGGATATGACTCCTTCTCTTAAGTGCAGTGCTTCTGATTTGTGCGTGGAAAACTGTAGAGGTCAAAATGACTTAAAAGACTCTTTATCCCCCATTGCTGTAGCATTATAATTTAGCACTTCTGGTGGGTATTGTACTCATCAGCATTCAGGAAAGGTCTCTTGGTGGCATAACTTTCACTAGCTATTTTTAAGCCAGATTTTTTTGGGGGGGGGGCACTTTTTTGAAGAATTACAACTCCCAGAATCCATCAGCCACAACCGTAAAAGCCTGAAAGCTGTAACTCCAATAAAGGAACTGATGCAATGGTTAAAATTAAGGATGGACAGGGCTCCTACCAGTTCCAGCCAGTGTTGTATGTACACAAGCTATTGCCCATTTTGCCCAATCTCTGAATCAGATGTTCAATAATTCTCATATGCAGGTTTCTCTTAATATGGCATTTTTGTAGTCAACTAGCCATCCCCTGCCACACATTGCTGTGGCGCAGCCTGGTGATCTGGAAAATAAAGTAATGAGAAAGTGTTGGTTTCTAATATATGTAATTTCTCTATCCTTGTGGGTAAAGAGTATTTCTTGTTGTTTCTTTGTTGATGTAAAGATTGTCCGGTTTGCATACTCTGGAACATGCAACATATAATTGTCCTTCGTTAGGGGTCCTTTTCAAATCTATAATACTATATCTGTCATATACTTAAGTGTATGTGTATGAATCATATATAGCTATATCTTTGGCTGGATTGATATTTCTCAGGAAGGCTTTGATTATGTTTTCTTGTCCTGGTGAAGGGAGTTGGGCTGGATGGCCTTAAGGCAGCTTTTATCAACCTGGGGGTCAGGACTCCTGGGGGGCGGGGTTGTAAGGGGTGCCAAAGACCACCAGAAAACACGGTATTTTCTGTTGATCATGGGGGTTCTGTGTGGGAAGTTTGGCCCAATTCTATCATTGGTGGGGGTTCAGAATGCTCTTTGATTGTAGACGAACTATAAATCCCAGTAACTACAACTCCCAAATGTCAAGGTCTATTTCCCCTAAACTCCATCTGTGTTCATATTTGGACATATGGAGCATCTGTGCCAAGTTTGTTCTAGATCCTTCATGGTTTGAGTCCACAGTGCTGTCTGGATATTGGTGAATTACAATGCAGCAAACCCCTCTAATGTTTTCTGTTGGTCGTGGGTGTCCTGTGTGCCAAGTTTGGTTCAATTTAATCGTTGGTAGAGTTCAGAATGCTCTTTGATTGTAGGTTAACTATAAATCCCAGCAACTACAACTCCCAAATGGCATAATCCATTTTTGAGTGATGGTTACTCCTTGGGTTAGTAGGTATCTTGTGGCCAAATTTGGCGGCCATTCGTCCAGCGGATTTTGAGTTATGTCATTCAAAATGAACAGAGCATAGATAGATAGATAGATAGATAGATAGATAGATAGATAGAACATAAACTGAGATTTAGGTTCAAGGAAGGGAGCTCCTCTGTGCCCTTCCAGTGAATCAATACACTGTGTAAGGACATGGGAGAGCCTTCTTAATTGCGGCACCACAATTGTCGCGGCTTGCCAATACTGGTTTCATATCAGAACCAAGAAAAATGGGCCTTTTGTTTTACTTCAAATGCTATGCAAAAGTTTTTAAATTCTTTATTTTTTTTAATCTGTTTGATCTTGATAATGTGTTTAATGTATTCTATTTAAATTATTTTATTGTTTTCAATTGTTTTATCCTGTTAATATGATTTTCACCTGTACCTAACCCTGATATGCTTTCATGTAAATAAATACCCTCCTCCTTCCTACTGACTTGATTATACATAAGTTTCTCTCACATACTGTATATATCTGGTATTCAGAATTTCTTAAGAGGCACATTTTTTACACACTTTTAAAGTTGAGAATTGCACTGAATTTTTGAGAAGCGTACAATCCAATTGGGTTCTTATTTGCATATTGGTCTAGGAATTTCAAATTAGGTTTGCTAGCTTGAAAATGCAGACCAAATGAAATTCTTCTTTATTCCTAGTTTGGATACAAGTAGAGACCAGAGGGAGGTACGACCCACAGTCCTTTGGGTCACATCTCTCTGAACATCCTTGTTCAAATGCACAGTTACAAGTGAGCAATATCTAACTCTGAGAATGATTTTGCAAGAGATCAGGTTAGGGCTAGGTGGCCTTGTTCTATTTTTCAGACTTCAAATGTAACTTCTGACAATCCGATTTGTCTTAAGCCTGACATTCCGGGTGCTGCGCTACACTGGATATATGATGAAAAGAAAAGCTTTATATTCCTTGACCTTATTCAGAGTTGTCTTTGTGACAATATCATGTTACCAATCAAATTTGGTTGCATGCAAGTTTCATGAAATCAAACCTGAATAGGACAATGTTCTTACTGTGAATGCAATGGGTAAAAAAGCAACAAATTGGAAAAACTTTTGCTTTTTTGACAATTCTTCCCTGGAAAAAAATCAATGAAATAGGGACATTGTGTGCATGTTTGTGAAAATTCTCATCATCCCGCTACATGACATTTCATCTTATTATAATTTTGGAGTATCCTTATCTGATTGAACCCATATATATTATTTGTATACTGCACCTAGAAATTTTAGGCTGACTGACAGTGAACCATTAATTCCCACTGCTTCAAGGGATCTGTAGCATTTCTTAATGTTTTTTCTCTCCTTCCAGCCCATCTATCATGATTTCACACTTGGTCCTGGGTTTTGTTCCTTCTTCTCTAATTCTCAGAAACATACATCACAGAATAGCAATTTATCATGGATTTAGCTCTCTGTCTGAGAGGCATATCAGCTTTAACTTGGACCATGGCAATGCTCTGAATTATATTTCATCATCTTTCTATTCTTAGAAAAGCATTGTTATCATTAGGATCAGTATAACAACTTTATTGTGCATACTGTTACACTGTGGCTGTGCTCTTACATTGTGTTAAGAGCTGAATCAAATCTAATAGGTGCTAAAATATTAAAAGAACAAGAGAAGTTTGCAGTGCATACTGAATCTTGCATTTATGAGGATTGCGGGTTGCATCCTATACATTTTTCTATTTTTCAGTTTCTAAATAAGATGATGCTATGTGATTGAGAGCTGGAAACCAGTGCTAGGATGTGAGTTACAATGGATCAAAGTTACACCTTACCACCAAAACTAAAGATACCCAGTTGATGTATAACTATTTCAAAAGCTCTTGTTCTTTACCCATAGTAAAAGTGTAGTACAGTAAAAGCAATAAGTTGATTTTGCATTTTGTATCCAATAGAATAGAAACAAATTTCCCTTTATCTCTTACAGATCTGTTATGGTGGGATGGACATCTCACTGTAAGAGGTTTCATGGAGGGGCTGCATGTAAAGTCCTGCTGCCGAAAAGAAAATCTGGTTTTTCAACATGGGACATATATGAAGCCAACTTAGTGGAGTGATTTGAAAGTTTGACTAAGACATTGGGTGATGTCTGAAATCTCAGGTTCCCTGATATGCTAGAGCTCTGGTCTGATTCAATGACAGATCCATGGATTAAGGCAGGAACAGAAATCAATTTAGTCAGCCATGGCCAAGATGGATGCCAGCAAAATCTCACATCTGACATGCTTTCCAGTTACAAACGTGGATATTATATAGATATTTTACACACATTTGGGAAGTGAAACGGTAGTGATTGGTGCAGTTCCATGATCCATGGTCCCAATGGGTGGAAGGGCGCATCCACTCCTGGATGCTGATTGGCTGGACGTTTCAAGGTCCATGAATCTCAGCTGCTGCTTGTCAGGGCGGTCTGGTGGGAATTTTAATAAATTGTCATTGGTTGCACTTGAAGCTGTCTGCAAGCTGTGTTAAGGGGACAAAAGGTCCTTAATGATGCCAATCTCTGCTAACTGTGAAGTATGAGTCATTGGGGTGTGTAGAGCTTGTGCATACTTAGTGGGTGAATGGGGCAGCTTAAGAAAAAAAGATTTGTCCTGGTCCTCTGGGGAATTCCGGAGTGCCGACTAGGAGCCCTCTTTAGGTTATCCATCCAAAACCCGATGGCTGCTCATTGTTTAGCCCTCACTTAGCTATGGAAAACCATGGGCAGACCTTGGGCAAGTCACACTCTTGCAGCCTCAGAGGAAGAAAAGGGCAACCCCCCTCTGAACAACATCATCTCAGGGAAACCATCAATCAGAAATGACTTGAAATGACTTGACATCAATAAAAACAATAACAATGCTGGATGCTCTCTACTCTTGTCCCTAGTCCTGGAGTGTACTTCCCGAACATTATAATTTTTCCAGAGTTAAATGATTTTGTTCTTAATTTTTTGTATCTATGACAGCATGTAAAGAGTCATATTGTCCAGGTTTCTTATGGTTTTATTACTCTTTAGCTGCTGATTCAAAAGGATATTATTTTACTGTATTTTTAGGAAGGCTGTCATTTTATTGCACTGGGATTTAATGTAAATAATGTTGTACTATCGCTTCTCAGCCTTTTGGCTAAGATCAAGTGTAGTGTACTAACCTCATATCCTTCAGATTCTAAGGACTTTATCCCATGAGGTAGGCAAATTGGCATTGCAGCTCACTATTAACAGGTCAAACCCGTCTATAGTTCACAATCTCACAACATCCTATCAATTACCTTTGGTTTCTTCATTTTATGTTCTGGCATTCTGGCAGTAAAGTGACATGGGTGACAAGGGGGAGGGGAGGAGGAGGGGAGATTCTTCTCTTTTTCTGTCCCTCCTCCTTTATATCTCCAAGCTGGCTGTTTTTGTTTAATTTTATATTTATTTGTTTTTAAATTCTAGAATTGTGAAATTGCACTAAAATAATGATTAAATTTAAAAATTCGAGAACAGTAGTAAGCATGGTGAAAAGGGTTTAAGAGGTTGTACGAAAGTACAATTGCAGGATGATGGATTGGCGAATCAGTGCAAATGTACTAATGAGGAGAGGATTCTATGTCAAAGGTGTTCAATGCAGTATGTAACCACTATCAACAATATGTGACTGTAGTGAAGTAGCAAATTGTATCTTAAGAGAAAGAGCATTTAAAAATTTTTAAAATGCAAACAGAAACCTCTTATGGAACAAATGCGTATATTTTCAAATTCCTACTCCCTCCCCAAACTTTCCATCCTTTGCCTTCCCCTCAGTTCTCTTAAAACTGCAGCCCCATTCTTCTGGCATGAGCAGAATTCTGAGAAGTGTAGTTTGGGAAGGCGAGGCCCTCTGTAGCAGAGTATTCAAAAGACCCCACCCAACAACAACAACTCCACCCTAAGCTACATTTCCCGGAATTCTGCTCATGCCAGAAGTACAGGGCTGCTCGCATTAAAGCCCCATTGTAGGTTAATCACATGCACTTAAATTGAAAAAAAAATATTTAAAATTAGTGACTGATTGTTCCGATACTTGTCAGGTTTACTGCCCTGCTCCTGTTGTCTCACTGTGCCACAATTTAAGGGGATACCAATTGTATTTCTTAAAAATATTTTTAATTGAAGTTTTTTTAATTCCTAAAAATTAGTAGTTGAACAAATCCTTCTGCAACTTTACAGGATAGGTGCCCTGCTTGTATTGTCCAATTGTGCAGAAATACAAGGGGATACTTCTTGCAGTTTTTAAATATATATATATTTGTAAAAACGTTTAAAAAATTGTAAAAATCAGTGAATGACCAAAATGTTCTGAAACTTGGCAGGTGTAAGGTTGTCAAAGTTGCCTACATAACGACCAAAGTCTGGCAAGTTTCATCTTTATAGCCATAAAAATGACAGCAAAAAGAGCCCCTAAATGTTCCTAATTGCTGCTAATGGAAGCAATTCTGAAGCTTCAGAGCTTTGGTTTACTAATAGGAATGGGACTCCTCCAAATCTTTACAAAATGAAGTGGGGACCATCTGAATCTCCAAAATGAATCACTAATTGGATTTCAGCCATTTCACAACTTTGAATATATTGTAACATTTATTCAGTTGTTACCATGATGATATACTTCAGACAATATTCCTTAGTGGCCTTGGAAATTACAAAGGAAGAAAAACATTGCATTGTATTGATTGAATGGAATAATTGAGGATATATATTTGAATGGCGTATTGCCTGTTCCTAGCTTTGCAACTAAGATATGTTTTTTTATTTGGTTCAGTTCACATTTTAAAGTAATTTTGTTTTAAACTAGACTTGCGTGCAAGTAGGAATGCTTTTATCCTTTGTTTTTTCAGACTTGTGATGCAGCTATCAGGTTCCAAAAAGTTATATTTATTTTAAAGTACAATAATGTGATTTATTTTTCTTAAAATTGTCATAGGTTGGAAAAGATTTGAAGGCACATAACAATAACACAAACTGAGAGAAGGAAAAGAGAAATCCACTATTTGGCCCTATAGAATAACACAAGGCCACATGTCTTCAAAGGACTATTTGTAATTGTAAGAGACTATAAATATATTTATGTTGCCTATAAATATAATTATGTTGCATGGTCAACATAAAATCATGTGGTAGGCTGGATTTGGCCCACAGGCATTGTATTTGACATGTGTGCCTTAGGGCTTCTTCATATGGAACCATGACCACTAACCAAGATAATTTGAAGACACGGAGAAAAGCCGCTATGCTTTTACATACCTTCCATAGACAGAGACAGAATACATGTCTCACTTGCACATTAAATCGGATAAGGCTCTTCTGTCATATTTATCCTCTATGTGTCATTCTTCCAAGCTGCAAATGTTTAAATGAGATGAATGTTTGCCCTGAGTTGCTGTTTAAGGTACTTTGTTTGCCCCTCATGTCCTCATGGCCATGAACGTGGCAAATTGACTCACAGATAATTGCCTGTCGCTCCCACTCTTTTAAAACCAAATGAATCCATCACATTAATTTTGTTTCTTGCTTTTTAGCATCTGTCCTTGCTTGGCTATTAATTATCCATCACCCATGTGTTTATTTCCTGACCTTTTGTTTTATTGTGGGACATAATGAACATTCATTTTTAATTAGACTTTCAGAAACAGTAGTCCTACGTTTGAAAAACTGTGGTCTGGCTTCCTCACCCCCACTCCCCAACCTGCTGTATTTCCTTGCTTTGAGACAACACTCTGAGGGTGTATTTTGGCAAAAACCCTCTGTGCAAGTTGCCGCTGCCATGGATACAAGGAAGTGCAGCTGAGAAGAAAATTGAACAACAGAAATAATAGGTGCATGTCCTACTTATGAGGAGTAAATATCTGAATGGGGGATATTTTGCTTATGCCTGTGGAAAGTTAATTTTCACGGTCCTTTCAAAGTAAGTACCTCACAAAATTAGCTGACCCGTGTTTCTTTTAAAGTTTCTTCGCTGCTCAGTGGTTTGAGAGGGATACAACCTAGCAGTTTATTTCAGAGGCTGGGCACAATAAATCCTTATAACTTGCGATAGTGTGGTGAGCGCCACCTGCATGGAGAATCTTGGGTTCCTAAAGGATTGCACTGTTGAAGTGTGTTTTTGCAGCCTGCACAGTTTGTAAGAGGTTTAGTTGCATTGTTAGAGTGTGTTTTTTGCAGCCTGCACAATTTGCAAGAGGTTGAGTTGCACTGATTGGTCCTTACCACCTGCCAATCGAGCCCAATTGAGTTTGTTCCACCCACTTTTTCCAGGGATCTGGGGAACAAGCTACTTTTACATTCTATTGACTACCAGAACCCCTCCTGTGTTTGAAGGTTCACCAGACCAGGCCCTTGGTCAGGCCATCCTTCAATACTAGTCTGATTTCCTTGGAATTCAAGCAGAAGTCTCAGCATATCAGAAGGCTGAGTAACTCTGGGGAGTTAGACTCAAAAGGTATACACACAAATCAAATATCTATAGTAAATATATTGTATGGTAGGGCATCAGTAATATCATATAACATCATGTAACATACTTGGCACAAAACTGGTCTATACATCACAGTCCAGGATGCAGAGGAACAAAATCCAAAATGAAATGTCCAAAGTCATTCAAAGAATAATCCATGTGTCCATAGTCATTTCAAGATTTGTAATCCAAGGTATACGGGTGTAGAAAACCCTTCCAATGTAGGAATCGCACTAAAGCAAAGAACCGGCAAGCCCTGTATTGAATCTCTCGGAGCCTGGAATTGCGGCTCCGGTTCAATTTGGTACTTGGAGCCCTGAGCCTTTAAAGGGAGGCAAAAATAAAGCCATCCCCAGGATAGATAGACCACGTCCTTGTCCTTTCATAAGGCATTGATAGCCCGGGAGCGATGACCCATAACTACACTTACAAGTCCCGATACTAGCTAGAAGCAGAGTTTGGAAAAATTCCCATTCCCAGAATTCCCCAGCCATCATGATACTGGCAGAAGAGCTCTGGTAGTTTGAGTCCAAAAAGTTAATTTTTCAAGCTGTGGATAGGAATAAGGGAGGAAAATAATCTAAGTGTACTGCCTTTATTACAAATGTGATTGTCAGGCCACATAACACTGTGGATGAATGAGGACCATTTTGTCATTCAGGTAGTCACACAATATAAATAACATTGTAGGATTAAGGCTAATCCAAGGTTGGATTAATTCCCAAAAGTAGGATCCCCTTTGTGTTACATGTGTGAGAATGGCAGGAATGGCAGAGAAAGGAATAAAACAATACATAAATAGCGAAACACAATGAATAGTTGTACAAAAATCTTCACATATATACAGTCTCCAAGGTATGAACAAGAAAGGTTCTGCAGGTTTGTTCCAAAATTGAATTTTTATGTAAGTCGGAACAGATACATTTTAAGTGCAGCTCCATACATACACACACACACACACACACACACATGTGCGAGAGAGAGAAAGAGAGAGGAGACAGAGAGAGATCCATGTCATAATGATTATCACCTTGTCCTAATTATTCACTCCAAACCTCCAACTCTTCAATAATTGTGTTTTCTTCATGGACCTTGAGAATGATCATTCTGTGTGCCATCTACTTTGGCTAGCATAGGGAAGAGTTAACCCCCTCTGCAGTGTTTGTTTTGCTGTCTGTGCCCCTGTTTAGAAGATTTCACCTCATTTCTGTCCCTGTGATAATTGAGTTTCGAAAATTTGGCTTGTTGTGGAAACAAAGGTTGGTGATAAAACATCAGTGGAAACTCCTTTCCCCCATGTTGATAACTCTTCCAGGAATGAATTTTCTTTCCTGGAGGTAGATTTCTTATTCCCATTCTAAAATAAGAGTTGTTTTTAAGCTGAATGTTTGCAACTTGGGGACTGCGTGTCCACACCTTCAGTCATGCAACTTCCATGGGACCATCAAACTGATCCATATCTTGTTCTTGGTAGCAGTGACAGGAAATCAGGCTCAGCTAGCACAGAACCATTGCATGATCGTGAGAATGAGGAGGGGGTTATTTCAAAGTCAATCATAATAACAAAGCTAAGGGGAAAGCAACACATATCAGATACCTTATTGCTGGTCCAAGATATCAGGAACTTAATGAGAGAGAGGGTTCATGAGACTATTGGGAGATCAAGGAGTTGATTGATATTTATGTAGATATTGGATAATTGCTTGTGTCTGGTATTTAAGCCTGTGCATGATGCGACTGGACCCACTTTTACTGCTGTGTGGCTTGTTATTGTTGTGCAAAAGAAAGTGGCCCTTCTTCAGCATCCACTTGCTATAGCTGTGGTGAGGGCTTCTTGGAAATGAAGACTTTTCCTGATCTGACTCTTCCTCAGACTCCACAGAGGTACCCTGTGGCACCCTGAGGTTATATACAAATTTTAATTCTGCCCTTGCAGCCCAGAAGCTGGATCTGTCACATTTGCTTATCCTGCCCTAAGAATACAGAATACAGGTAATGATCTTCATCCTTTTTCTTATGAGTGGAGAACTCTAAAAGAAGTAAACTTCTGGCTTGTCTAGAAGAAAGAAGTCCCTCAAGAGCATCTAGGACATTACTTTTTCCAAATTAGGGAATACTCTGAGCAGGGCCGTAGCCAGGATTTTGATTCGGGGGGGGGGGGGGGGCTGAGACTGGGTGGAAGAGGGTCTACCCTAGCAAACCTTTTGTATTGTTATCCCAATAACCCCATGAATGTGGGATATAATGATCATGGTGATCAGATCATGATATGAATAAACATAACAGTTTAAATAATGTACCAGTAAGGCCTTTTCGTGGACCACCCTGAGAATTTGGGGGGGGGGCTGAAGCCCCCTTAGCCCCCCCCTGGCTACATGCCTGACTCTGAGTCAAAGGACATCTAGCTATAATATTTAGTTGGAACTTGTATAATTAATTAGAGGTCCTCCATGGCTTATATCTGTAATTCTTCTGATCTACCCAATACCCTTTCTACTATGTCAGGATAATGAATTCCCATTTATAGCACCCTATGGAATCCTGGAATTTTTAGTTTTGGGTTATTTAGAATACTCAGCCAGAGAGTTCCTTTGGTCCCCTAACAAGCCTCAAACCCCATGATTTCATAGGATATTGCCATGACAGTTAAAGTGGAAATTATAGTGTCATAATTGTATAGTGTAAAAAGGCCACCGGGCATGGTACTGCCAGTCACGAAGTTGGAAGAGACAACAAGGACCATCCTGTCCAACCCCCTGCCATGCAGGAAGACAGAATCAAAGGATTCTTGACAGATGGCCATCTAATCTCTGCTTAAAACCTCCAAAGAAAGAGATTCTACCATACTTCAAGGCAGCATATTCAACTAAAAAAATTCCAGGATGTGGTGTACTGGTCCACTATTGTTCAGGATTCAGGATACCAGTCCATAACTTCTGCAGCCTTGCACTTTATCTCATGTCCTCTTTCCATGGTCACAGTCCCACACCTATCCTATTCACTTGTCCTATAGTTTACAGCCTGACCATGTTTACAGGAGCTTAAGTTGCTCTTGTTTTTATAGCTATTTGTTTTATTCAATTGTATTTTTATTGTGTTTTATTTTATGTTCTGTTTTTAGGCACCTTGTGCAGTGTATAAGCTGCCTCTAGTCCCTTCGGGAAGTTGGATGCAGGATACAAGAATAAAGTTATTATTAGTAAAGGTTAAGATTTCCCTTGATGTTAAATCTAGGTTTGTCCGACTCGGGGAGGGGGGGGGGAGTGCTCATCTCCATTTCTAAGCTGAAGAGCTGGCAATGTCAGTAGATGCCTGCAAGGTCATGTGGTCAGCACCATTACCTTCTCGCAGAAGCAATATCTATTGATCTACTCACATTTGTGTGTTTTTGAACTGCTAGGTTGGCAGAAGGTGGGCCTAACAGCAGGATCTTACCCCACTCCCTGGATTTGAATCAGCGATCTTTCAGTCAGTAAGTTCAACAGCTAGTGGTTTAACCTGCTGCGCCACCAGGGCCCCCTCAAAGATATTATTATTATTGACTCCAAATGATTGTGGTTCTGTAAAAGAAGTGTCAAGTAATTGTAGTCTGCTAGAAATTGTTGGCCTGAGAATACCATCATTCTCAGTCCCCTGGCAGTGATAAGTCCTGATGAGTTTTATAGTTCAGCTTCAGCAGTATGCAATAGGTTAACTGTTTCTCAGTTCTAGACTACTTAGAAGGATCATCTTGTATGAATGACCTAAACTGATGACTGATGACTCAAATGTCATGCTGATTGATATTGCTGTATGTATATGGTGCTTTAGTGAGCAAGATAATAAAAAGATAGTGTCTTTCTGCAAGGGGCTTATATTCTAAAATGGAGAGTAAATAAGGTAAACGTAAGTAATGAGAAAAGCATATTGGATTGTTCATTACATGTAGCAAACTAAAACCTGCCAGAAGAATAATAGCTGGCCAACTTAATTGGCTCCCTAGTTGCATCCATGACTAATTCAGAAGGTATGTATTGATCTTTAACGCTTCAAGTGGCCTTGGATCAGGATAAGAAAAGAATTGTCCCCTTCTACAAAAATATCTATTTATATACTTACACTGTACTTTGCAACCCTAGGTGAGTGGCTATGTGGGGACAGGGACTTTTTGGTAATTGATCCCCAGACTTTTGAGAATTTCTTCCTGAGAGGTTTTCCTGAAACCTTCATTTTCCCTGCCTTCTGATTCACTGTTGACCTCTGTATCTCCCAGCTTACTGTGCCCATCTTTCTGAAGATTTTTAGGGAAAGAAAATGTGTTTATCTACAAGACTCTAGCTTATTCTGATTTTTTATTTTCATCATTTCTGGTTTATTGTTTTGATTTTAAAACTGAAAACTGCTTTGGTTATATGCATTCCTTTTCTTACAACTATGAGCTTCTTTGGAGGTTATTTAGAACTACTTTTCCTTTTCAAAAGGATATTTATTATAGATATTATTTTAGTATATAACAATTGTATAATAAACATATGCATTGCATTTTCTGCCTCCCCTACCCCCATATTCTGAACTTTTTTCTAACTTAGAGAAACACATAAGGGATGGCTAATGGTAACCACTGTACAGAATCTCTGTTGTAGTCGCACACCCCGGCAGTAGACACAATGGATCCATTACTTTACTTAGACCATTGATCTGAAATAGACTTTGATGGGAAGTAAAAGGCAAAATGCTCATCTGGAGTTTCATTCTGTAGTGCTTTTCAAGTTAGTGCTCCAATTACTGGTAGAAGCTGCTAACATTCAGCTTTTTGGAACTTTCACCAGGCACAGATAGATATACCTGAATGAATGGATGGAGCTAAGCCCATCCCATAGCATCTTTAAAAGTTTCCCTGCATCAGACAGCGTTGGATCTTGGTTGCTTACAAATAGCACACATAGATCACAGACTCTTTCATAGTTCAGCAAAGAAGCACACACATTAGCTAACTTTCATAGTGCAGCAAAGAAGGACACAGATTAACCCAACTTTAAATATATTAAAGCAAATGTAAACCATGGGTAGCACAAAAAAAAACCCAAATCTACCTGTTTCACAGGATTAATAACCCCAGAGGATACTGCTGTGTTTGAAGTTTCATGACTCTATGCTGGGAAAAAAGGAAAGAAAAGACGTAGCCATATTAGTTCTGTAGTACAAGGTCAATAAGGGATGAAAAGATTTAGATTTCCAATTTTGATATGGTCCTAATCAAATCTGAATGGGGCCAAAATGAATTGGGATCTCTGGGATCTGAATGGTCACTACAAAACTCATATCAAATGGTGAGCTGTGTACGACACTACAAGAGGGAACTGTAAATCAGCTTTAGCTTTAAATAAGTTTTTGATGAAGTTTTTCATTAATTTGATCCAAAGGCCAGTGAAACCATTTCTGAAGGGGGAAAAGGCCATACTGTGATTAAAGAACTAATTTAGGGTAGGAAAATGCATACTTGCTCCAAAGGGGATTTTAAATATTTTTCCAGGGAAGATATTGACAGTTTACTAGGTTACAGATCCTTTTCTTTCACAGGTAGTGATGTTTTCTTGTCAACACTGGCAAGAAATCAAAGGAAATTCTAGGCTAGGTCAGATATATGCTGTGATTCTGTCAGTTATTTTAAAAATGCAAGTGCTTTTTCACAGCATTTGCTGCATAAGAACATACAATCCTCAGCCCATCTAGTACTCACACAGTAAGAAGGCAGTGTTTTTCAACCTTTTTTACCCGGGGAAATCCTGCCTCGCTGCACATTTTTTGTGTACTCTAAGGCAGTTACAAAACCTTTTTGGGCACACCACCAACCAAAATGACACAAAATGACACTCTAACACAGTAATACATATAGTTAATATGTTTTTAAATATACTTATACACTCAGTGTGTAACCTGGGTGTGTTTCGATGAACACAAAGTAGATATCCTGGCAGGAATGGCAGAAAGACACAACAGCTGTCAGTCATGGGAAAACTTTGGCCCTCTGGGTGCTTTGGACTTCAACTCCCACCATTCCTAATAGCCTGAGGCCCTTTCCTGCTTAAGTGGCTGAGAGGGAAAAAGGAAAAGGGCCGGAGGCTGCTAGGAATGGTGGGAGTTGGAGTCCAAAACACCTGGAAGGTCCAAGTTTGCCCATGCCAGCTTTCGATTATATCTCTACATCTATCTTCAGCCTCTGGTGGTTTGAATATATGTGATTATCTACGTGATTTTCTACCTTGTCGCTATGATGATGGTGCTGCTTCTTTAAATTGTCCGCAAACTGACTGTGTTATTGTGCGGATCCTGGAACTGACATTGGATAACATTTGTTTTTTGCACTCACTTCCGTGATTTCATCAAATATCGCGGGTTTTCCGTAGAGGAGCGTTCCATGAACTCGCTTCTTCCAGGTTCGCTACTCCTCCACTCTTTGTGGTGACCACGCCGAACTACCTTATGTAAGACTTTTGATTTTCTCCAGCAGGGTTGGGTACTTTGAGTGTGTTTTTTGCATATGATTATGTATGATTAATTGTGCATTTTGTACTGTGACGTAGCAGCGCTCATTTAATAAGTAAGGGTATTGGAGGTTCCAATTTCCCATGGCACACCTGATGATCACTCACAGCACACTAGTGTGCCCCGGCACACTGGTTGGGAAACACTGCTCTAAGGACCCATTTAGGGCTTGCTTACATCAGTCCATAAACCTGCACTCACCAAAATGGTTCACTGGGAATGTTCACAATGTATAGTGGCTTCCTGTGAGTATTCCAGGTGAATTTGTTTATTGAAAAGTCAAGATACTATGGAATTTGCTTCAAACTCCAGAATATACCAGGGATTTGGATTAGGTCTGATGTTCTGCCCAAGCAGACAGTACCACAATGAACTGAACTGAACTGAACTTTATTATTTATGAGTCGCCCTCCACAAGTGTGCTCCAGGCGACTTACACAGCTAGCAATGCAGTACTAGAGTATTAAAACATTAAAACATTAAAATATTAAAATGGCTAAAAATATCGGACTCGGAAGGTTCCAGGTCGCTGGTTGTCGTATTATGCATAGGCTTTCCTAAATCAGCATAGGGAAAAGGGTTGGGTTTTGTCTAGGTCACCACTGTTCCTAGTTGGCCATGGAGCTCCTTCCAAGCACCTGACTGTTGCCTCTGCTGACATCAGAATTAACCCCCTCCTTCTTGCTGGTCACACAGGCTTCACACTGTCATATCAGCAGAGGCAACCTTTGTGGCCAGGCACTCTGAAGATGTTCTTTGACTTGTCTAGGAGGAGCAGCAGTGATGCCATACAGCAGATAGGGGTCCCAGGCTGTCTGGACAACAGCCTTGAATGCAGCACACATATTCTGGATTCGAGGGTGCTCCAGGCCAGATTGACATCAGACTAATCTGCCCCATGTAGATGAGCCCTGAACTCAACAGAGCCTTTGAAAGTGTGTTTGAATACATGTGTTTAGAAACAATCCCTATTTAATCAAGATGGATCATGTTTATGTAAAGACTTTTCTTATAGAGCATTTTATCTCAGATGTTAATGTCTTTTAGAAAACAAACAAATTCAAATGAAATCTGTAGGTACATCTATTCCAAGTACAGAGAGGCCAGATTATTCATGTTAGGCACAGAAGTATTAAAACTAAGGGGCCTCTCAGGAAAAGGAGGTGGCAGTTCACTGCAGAAATACAGGGATTCAAATCTAAACTTAGAGGAAATACTCAAAATCTTTCTGTTTTGCTTTTCAGCCACATTTTGCTTTGTAAAATCTCAAGTTTCCAAACATGCAAACATCTGTCAATTTTGATAAATTTATTTCACAGATGAAAAACCAAAAGTTTACCTATCCCTACCCTGGAGGAACCTTAAATATTTTATTTGGGTTTATGAGAAAGAACAAAAACCCAACTATATCTCATGCTGTGCAGGAAATGCTAATGTATCCTGAAATGCATGCCATGACCGACAACTTTTACTTATGTTGCTTAGCTTCAGCTAAAATCTAATAGACTGTGATCTAATAAAAATACAGTTACAATAATGTACTGATTTACTTCCCATCTGTTTGCCATTTTCTGCCTGAAGCTGCATTTTCTCAGCAAGAGGAACAAACAAAGTATTTTCCTCAACAAGAATATCATCAAAACCACCGCAATGGAGGTAGCAAGTTTACAAAAGGAATTGATATATTTTCAGAGATTTTTCTTTAGCTGTATGTCATACACCAGTATTTGTATTATCAGTGGACATGCAGAAAAGCAACACCTGGGATTTATATATGGAAGTCATGTGCTTTGGTAACAATGATGCCTTAAAAAAGCATAGTAAAGTAGACAAGAAAACATAGTTTCTATGCCAGTGGTGCAGTCTCAGATCTTCAGCCAAGTTAAACCTGAGAGACTTCACTAACTAAAAGAAATGATGCAAGAGAAGAAAACAACCTTTATGTCGAACTCTTTTATATTCATGGAAAATCAACTCTTAAGTGTGTCCTTGTTTTTATTCCGATGTTTACTCTCCCAAAAAGAAGAATATTTTCTTGATCTGCATATTTAACAGTTTAAAACATGGCTTTTATTTACTTCTGTCTTAAATACTTCATAACCCAGTAATTTCTGCAATTTACTGGTTGCTGTTACTGTACTATTGGCACATTAAGCTTACATGGTAGAGTTAAATTTTGCAACCTGTGATGTCAATAAGATAAAATGGTTATCTTATTTGATGTGGTTCTACTGCTACCAATTTAGAAATGCTTGAATAGAAAAATGAAGATGTGGCAATGTGTTTAATTTTATTTTGATCCTTAGAGCAGATGCAAGCAATTTCTATAGACTAAGAATGGTGGCAGAATACACAAAGAACATAGGAGTGACTAAAGGGTTATACCACAAGAATATACTCTTCTTTAGACTATTCTGTTTTTCCACCTATACAAGTTGTTGCTATGCACTCATAGACTTGAAAAGTAGTTTTACTTTTCTATATAAATGAAAATTTGAGACTATTTGAGGAATGCACGTAGGTTTAAAACATGGCCTTGAATAAGTGCAATTTCCAAGTATTTTGAAACTTGAATGAACATAGAAAGCCCTTAACACAATGCATTACATTGAAAGTCTTTTGCTGTTGTTCTTGCTATTGTCTGGATCAAGAGTAACTTCAAATAGTGTACAAAGTAGGACAACATTGTTTGAAACAGTTTCTGAATAATAGCTTACTTTACCATTAGCAAGACATCATCCTAGTAGCATCAACAGCTAGGAAAGTGTGGAGCATCTGCAGTAATGTATACATACAACCTGATCATCTACACATAATGTTGGTGAGAGGAAAAAACCATTGTATTTTTAAGGGGACTTAATATGATACTTGAAATATGTAGGCCTGACTTTATTATTATTTTTAATAAAGACTTCTCTTTTTGGATAATTTGTTTTTAAATTTTATTTCTGAAAAATAGCAAATGTATTGTAAGAATATAAAAAAGGAAAGAAAAAATAGAATACAGTTAAAGGCAAAAAAGAGAGGGTATGATTTCCAACTTTCTTTACAGTGCTTATAAATCATTTGAAATTTACTTCTCTATCCATCCAACCAAAAAAATAAATCCAGTAAGATCTGTATAACTGCAGCACCTATATCCATAGATTCACTTACCCAAGACCAGCTGCTGCAAATGCGAAAATGAAATATCCCAGCTAATTCTATGGAATACTGCACACAATCATTGTTCATTTTATTTTTTATTTACCCTATTTATACCCCACCTTTCTCAACCCTGAAGGGAACTCAAGGTGGCTTTATATATAGGTAACTATACAATGCCATAAAACAACATACAATTACTGGGTTCTTGAGAATTTTCCGGGCTATATGGCCATGTTCAAGAAGCATTCTTTTCTGACGTTTCAATCATATCTAGATGTGGGTGAAACATCAGAAGAGAATGCTTCTGGAACCTAGCCATATAGCCCAGAAAACTCACAGCAACCCAGTGATTCTGGCTACGAAAGCCTTTGACAACACATTCAACATACAATTAAAATAAGCATTTAAATTATAAATTAAAATTAATCCACATTAAAATATTTTTAAAATGTTACATTCACTGCTAAAAACCACGCCATCCACAATCGTAATCCGGGGCCATTCTAGTAGTCATTGCACATAATCCGTATCTATTATTGCAGTACAATTACTCTCAGAAGGCTTGATCCCAAAGCCATGTTTTCACTTTCCTTCTGAAGGCCAGGAGGGAGAAGGCCGATCTAATGTCACTGGGGAGGGAGTTCCACAGTCAAGGGACCACCAGTGAGAAGGCCCTGTATCTCGTCCTCACCAGTTGTGTTTGCAAAGAAGGGGGGACCGAGACCAGGACCTCCCCAGAAGATCTTAACCTATGAGGTGGTTCACAGGGGGAGATACGTTCAGAAAGGTAAGCTGGGCCAGAACCATATAGGGCTTTATAGGCTAAAACCATCACCAAATTGCTTAGGAGAACTTAAAAAATCCTTATAAAGGATGTCTGTATAGAAAATGCTGAGTTCCCCCAAACAACTCAATGTTATTCTGGGGGCAGAACTGAGGTAATTCAGTGGTGTTTTTACCATCGATTTGGGAGCCACTTGTCCACATCCTTGACTTCTTTAACTTCTTTGCGGCCTTTCTTGCTGCGGCATATACCCTTAAGAAGGCAATTACTTTTTTCAGTAATTGCAAACTCATTAGTAACTTACCACATTCTGCCAGAGTATCTACTGACTAAGCTTAACAGAGATAGGTCATTGATGACCCTGGGGGAATTTCCCTACCTTTTTTCTAGGGAATTATATAGCGTAGGCCTGGTTGATCCATGGTTTTAAATGGTTCAAAAGTACTTACTTTTTAAATAAAAAACAACCAAATTTTATTGATTTTCAAAATATTTAAAACACATATAAAACATACAATTGACAATATAAAAACATATCATACAAACATATATTCTGTACTACTTGAGTACTTCCTTCCCTAATCATTTCTCCGATATACTATTACATTATATTATCTTATATATTTCTACCACGGAACCTCTATACCTAAACCCATCCCAATTATTCTATGAGAATTAACCATTCAAAAAACTTTTGTTTGGTAAGTACTTTTGAACCATTTAGAACCATGGATCAACCAGGCCTACATAGCTACGAGTAGCATAGACCATGCAGGATGCTTTGAGATGATTTCAACACTGCACAAACATTTCCTGAGCAGAGGAACCCTAAGAATAAATACGCTGCTACATTACCTTCATTTCTGGCCATCTTGCTGAACCTACCTAGATATTTCAGAAAGTACTCCCATCACTGTGCTTTAATCCTCTAAATCTTTTAATTTGACACATGCAGATTTTGTTTGTGTCTGCTGTGTCTGGTGCACTTTCTTCTCTGGTAAATCAGCTACAACCACTTAAAGTCAGGCAATTTTTAAAATATTGCACACTGTCTGAAGCCAGATGCATAGTAGTGTAATACGGTTCATTTGTATTGCTCAGCAGGATGACGTTTAATTACCCTTTTGGGAAATGAGCTCAAGCCAGATGTATCACTTTATCTCAACTGCTCCTCACCTATGGTCGACAGGTGTAAAAACCCTAGATGATACTTGTTTTTTTTTAAAAAAGAAAGCATAATTATTATTTTAATTTCTAATGCATGTGATTTTGCCCCCCACATTTGTTTTCATTAACTGCTGGATATATGGCAGATGTCTCTTCATAGTTCTTGATTAGAGCTTGGATAAATTACTGTTTAGACTACAGTTCCCAGAATGCCTAGTTAGCATCACAAGTGCTCATGCTAGCTGGAGTATTCTGGAAACAGTATTTCAAAAATTACGTAGTATTTTTTTTCACTAGGGTTGCAGGCATTGCCTTATTTGGTGGCAGAAGGTGAAATTATCTCCTTGTTTATTAATAATAGTTTGTTTTCCAGCTCCTCCTTTGCTTGCTCTGACAACTAACCTCCTTACAGAGCCAAAACACTATCCCACTTGACTGCAAAGGAAGCTAACTTTCTACAGGAACCTAGATATTAGGAAATGCAATATGGCATAGGCACTTGAGCATATAATATCAGGTGGGATCTAGGGTCTTTAGTATATAGGCTGAGCATCCCTTTTCCAGAATTCTGAAATTCAACATACTCCAAAAACCAAAATTGCCCACTTGGGTGGCTGAAATAGTGATATCTTTGTTTCCTGATAGTTCAATGAACACAAACTTTGTTTCACACACAAAATTATTTTAAAATTGTATATAAAATTACCTTCATTTTATGGGTATAAGTGTATGAGGTGTATAGGAAACATAAGTGAATTTTGTGTTTAGAACCATGTCCTGTTTCAAAAATATTTCAGTATGTACGTATATGCAAATACAGGTAATCCACAATCTGAAAAGAATCTGAAATCCAAAATACTTCGGGTACCAAAGATTTTGGATAAGGGATACTCATCCGGTACCCTAAAGGCACCAGATCCATCTGATCTTCAATGTTCAGCAGGACTGTCTTGGTTAATACATGGATGAGAGACTGCCAATGAATATCTGGAACTGTATGTTATATTCCTGAAAAAGGAACTAGCAAAACCATATACGAGTATTCCTTGCCTGAGGAAACATTATGACATCATGGCATTATAATAACTCATCAGATAAATTAAAGACTCGCCCACTCAGATACAAACTCTGTTAATTTGGGTTTTCCTGCTGTTTTAATGTTGTAATGTGTATTGCTTTGTTCGCATTGTAAACCACTCAGAGCCTCCGTGGACTGCGAAAATCTGGATAAATGGCCAACCAACTGAAAAGATTCAAATACAGAAAGGAACAAGACAGGGGTGCCCTCTTTCCCCTTTGATATTCATAATGTCAGTAGAAATATTATTGAGAAAAATTAGAGCAAATAAATTGCTAAAAAGCCCGAAAATAGGAAAATATTCATTTAAAGTAAAAGCTTTTGCAGATGACCTGATATGCTTCATCAAAGAGCCTATTGATAACATAAAGTCATGGATGTTAGAAATCGAAGAATTTGGGAAACTGGCCAGTTTGAAGATAAATAAAAAAAGACAAAGATACTAACAAAAACATGACTAAAAGTAATCAAGAAAGACTGGAAAAAATGACAGGCCACACAAACAATGAAATACCTCGGTATTTACATAACAGCACAGAATTCACAATTACTAAAGAACAATTACGAGGTACTATGGAAGAAAGTGCAAAAGGATTTGGATAATTGGAAAAATGCGAATCTTTCCCTTATGGGCAGAATAGCAGCCATTAAAATGAATGTGTTACCAAGAATATTATACTTGTTCCAAAACATTCCGATTATTAGATCAAATAAGATTGTTAGGCTGGAAAGAGTGGCCAACATATGATGATCTTACAATCAAAAGTGAGGGGGTTTGATTTCTGAAGACAAAAAGACCAACTACAAGCTCAATACAAGACACTAACATTTAAAACCATTTTATGAGAGCAATTTCTACATATAAAAGAATGCTTTAAAAACACCTTTAACAGTCAAAGAAGATTGTTAGGCTGGAAAAGTGGACTTCTGGAAAACCCTATTGAAAAGTGAAAAGAAACAAATAACAAAAGTTTATTTGAAATTGCTGGAATGGTCTACAGAGACTGAACTGGTGAAGAATTGCATGGTTAAATGGGCTAAGAACATTGGTCGACCGATTAAACTACATGAGTGGGAAAGAGTCTGGAGAAAGAAACTAAAATACACTTATGCAATGGACTTAAAAGAAAATTGGTATAAGATGTTTTTCGTTGGTATATGACATCGCAAAAATTAGGATTAATGTATAAGGACACTCAGAATAAGTGCTGGAAATGTGACAGTCAGACCAGAACTTTCTTCCATATGTGGTGGACATGCCGAGATGCAGTGAAATACTGGAAATTAATACACAACAACATTCAGAAAATACTTCATACCGCCATAGAGATGAAACCAGAGTTTTACTTATTAGGACTAATAAGTGAAGAGGAAATCCCAGACGAGAATTTGGAAAAGTTATTTATTTATATGACCACAGCTGCAAGAATCGTATTTGCGAGAAAATGGAAAGACAAAGAGACACCAAGTATTGAGGAATGGGAGAGTAAAGTCTGGGAAATAATGGATATGGATAAGCTTACCTTCTACTTGAATGATGCAGAAGGTAAAGCATTAAAGAGAACAAATTGGACATTATTTATAGACCATATGAAGACCCGAGGAAACCCTTAAAAAGTAAATAAAATTTTTAAATAGTTAAAGAAATGAAAGAGATATAGACTGAGGATAGGAAGTGACTACAATTCGGAAGGATGAACCTACTTACAATCATTTCTTTAAGAATCAACCACTGAAGAAAGAAGATGGAAGTCAAATAGAATCCCCCTTTCTTATCTTTTCTCACTACCCATCTTCCTTTTTTATTCCTACCCAGATACCTTTCCCACCCTATACCCATCACTATACCCTTCTTTTCCTTTCCCATTCCCCCTCATTCCTACCAAAATCCCTGGGACATCCCTCTCCCCAGCCCCTTTTTCTAACTTTTATCATTATTGTACTCGAAAACCCTAATAAAAATTATTTACAAAAAAAAAGAGCCTCTGTGGACTGGTGGTATACAAGTTGAAATAATAAATAAATACATAAATAAACACACAAGACTGTGAACTGTGAATCTTGGTTTGAATCTGAGATAAGAAATCCTTCCTCCACCTCATCCCACTAACCACTGCATTTCACTAAGGGGATACGACTGGTCTTCTATATAGGATTGGTGCCAAGATTGTAACATGCTACTGTTTGTGGAGCAACCTTAACACATTAGAGCAGACGTGGAAACCAGGCAGTCTCTTCTGGACTATTCTAGACCCACCACTCACAATGTTTTTGGTCAAAACATTAATTACAAAAGCAGTAAATTTCCACTAAAATAAGTTATAGGGGCATGCTTTAAGGAGGTGTGCTTAATTTCCCCTTTAAATTAGAAAGTGAATGCCTTGCCATTTCTGGGTTAGGAAAGAAGAGGGAAATCCCAAAGTTTGGAAATACATGTAGTCCACAATTACTTTGAGGGAAAAGTTGCCCATCCTGGAGAATCACCAGCCAGAACATTGTATTTTAAGGTCTTTGCCAGCTCTAATGTTATTATTCTAGGGGGTCTTTCATTTCCAAATGGCAGTCTTTAAATGTTATGTTACTGCATTCTGTTTTGATTCTTGTTGCTTTTTTCAGTCTTAACACATTAAGGCAAATCTTACATTGCCGCAAGCTAGTCTATGCGGCTCATTACTTCAGTTCTGCCCATTAAGTTAAATAAAGTCAAATGGCATAAAAATATTAAAGGATGTGAGGTTGGAATCACAAAGAGCAGTGGACATACCAAATTCACTGTAATTTTCCACAACATAAGATTGTCAGGAGACTCAAATCCTGTCCCTGTGGAGAATCAAAAATGTGACGTTCAGCACACCATTCCACCTCTTTGCACATACATTTTTGAGTTTTAAAATGTATGGTTAAAGTGGATGGAAATCAATATATGACAACAATTTCTCTTTCCTTTATGGAATTAAACATTCCTCCAATGCATGCTGAAGGCTCTGGATGTGTTTTCAGAGTTTGGAACATGCCTCGGAAAATGTACCGTAAACCATTCTGTTGAAAGTGACAGTACCAAACTGGCTATGTTATTTTCTAGTGTGATAAAATATTAAGTAAATCTGTAAATCTCAGACAGAAAAATCTTGCTATGGCTTTATTAATGTGCCTTTGGAATTGGCATTGCAAGTGCATGTGTCTAGTAGTCCAGTAGTGCATGTGGTATGAAAAAAATGTTTTAGGCATTATTTGTCTGCTAGTACACCAAATACTTATATTAATAAAGATAAAAGCCTAAATTCAATTATAAATACCAATTAGCATAAACCCATTGATTTAATTACTAAAAATAAACCCATTGCTTACATGGGCTTATACTTGGATTAAGGCTGTACCTTTTTCCCAGATGTATTAGAAAATTAAAAGAGAATTCTCAGATTGGGCGATCTAGCTCCACATTCTAAATAGATTATCTGGATTCATTTCAGTCTGGTTTCAGACTGGGGCACACTGCTAAAGCAGCCTTAGTTCTGAAAATCTATTCTTAGTGAATGATGGGGAATATTACCCCCATTGATCATTCTGGAGCTCCTAAAAGCTTTTTGATATTTGTGACAAAATGAAAATCATGCATAGTTCACATTTAATCAGCCCACACACTGCTTTGCCAGATAAGAAAAATATGCCACACAGGTGAACCATAAAGTTTACTCTTCATAGTTCACAACAACATATGTGCAATGTGATCAGTTGCATCAACTCACATAATGTCCTTTTATGCGAGTTTTAAAATGGTATTTCTTTGTCCATATGGAGAATCTTCCTTCAGGAGCCAAGAAGCAAATAGTCTGTCTCTCTGCTTCTCTCTTCTTCTCTCTGCACCTGCCTAGCTTGAGCCAAAACAAAAAATGCAACAGCATCCCAAAAGTCCTAGGCTCAGCCATCACCTTGGACATTGCCCAACCAATCGGCTTCATGCATCTTATTTTGCAATTGACACACACACACACACACACACACACACACACACACACTGATTGCTTGCATGTTCCAACAATATTGTCAGCAAATACCATTGGATGGGAGTAGGTGGCATTATTTCTAGGGACCAATGCTAGCAAATAACATTGGGTATTCCTGTCCAGCCTCATGATCATTAAGCTGTGGGGTGCCAAAGGATTCCACTGTGCTTCTCATGTAATTTCTTTTTTAAAACAAAAATAATTACAAAAGGTATCCCTTTGAATTTCCGCACAATGAAACAACATAAGCAGGCAAAGTTTCAGAAAGATTTGTCTATCTACTGATTTCTATGTATTCGTTTTCAATCAAAAAAAAATTAAACTACAAGAGGTGTCTACTCAAATTGTGGCACAGTGCACCTGCCCCCTGCCAGCAAGAGGTCCCCCTCCCCAAAGCACCTGGAAAGCCTAGTTCCTCTGCTTGGGACCACTTTCACCTCAATCTAGCCAATCCCAAGCAGACAGTATGTGTGCATTGTAATACCAAAGTGAGTCGTGTAAAAGACTTCAAGCATCTTTCAACCAGTGGGTTGTGGAATTATGTAATGAGGCACCACCCCATGTGGGACTAGATCTGGGACTGGAGGTGGCATTAGCAGCAGCTGTACTAGTTTCCACGCTGTTTGGAGTGTGAGGGATAAGAGCCAGTCCACCCTTGAATGCTTGGAAGAATTGCTGGACAAGGAAGAAGTCCCTCCACACATGATTAGTCCAGAGAGAGAGGAAGAGATCACACTCACATTGAGGCTTTAATGTGGGAAGCAAACAGAATTCTGGGAAATGTAGTTTAGGGCAGAGCCTTTTGAATTTTCTGGTGCTACTGACCTGGAGGCAATGCAGCACTTTTGTTTTAAAAGTAATTTCTCCAACTTCGAGAGGGAAAACCCAAGTGCTATAACATGGGAATTGAGCAGAATTCTGGGAAATGTAGTTTAGGTTGGGGCCTTTGGAATTCTCTGCCACAGGAGTCTGCGCCTTCACAAACTTCATTTCTCAGAATTGTGCCTCCTCTTCCTCCTCTTTTGTGTTTGTTGTCTAAAGTGATTTTGATATAAAAGAAAAGGGTTGTTGGGAGTTGAATCAATCCTGTGAGGTAGGCAAAGTTGAGAGGCTTTCACTCCAAAGTTTCCTAGCAGTTTTCCTATTATTATTTTTGTTGTTTTTAAAGGCTGGTATGGCATCTGTTGTGGGTGATTTCACTGTGGTTTCCCTGCCTGGCAGAATAAAGTGGGTTGGACTCCTCCACTTGGGCAATTACTTAACGAGAGTAACAAATAATTTGTTATATCTTTATAGTTACAATACAATATTTTAGAAACAGTTTACAAACAATTATCTGTGTCCCTGCCCCTAATTTCCTAATGAGTATTGAATTTTTTTTAATTGAGCGCACATACTTAGCTAATGTAGAAGATCATTAAGGAACCTTCTTAGTGAATTATGAAGATGTATAATTGAACCTTGGCAAGACATCCTGATGGGCATTGGGTAACTACTGATTCACATAGACACCAGCAGGTGCCTCAATATACATTACTGCCATTGTGCATTATATCTTGCTGTGAATTGGGTCCCATTGTATTTTGTGTCCTGTTATATATTGGTCCCCATATACAACAGTTACTTTTGCCAACCCCCCTCCTACATAACAACATAATAGCAGCCTCTTGCTGAATACAGACTTTCGAAACTACACAGTTCTATTTCCTGCAGATAAAAGTGTCAAAGTCAGTTCCAGCCATTATTTTCTGCACAAAAACACTGTCTTCTTTCTGAAAAACACACTCGAATATTGTGTTTGATACATCTCCAACTATAGCTTTTTTCTGTGCAGAAAAAATACGATTTCTAGTAGTCTGAAACCCATGCAGTATTTTGAATGCAATAGGGAAAAAATGGCTAAAATTACTTGTTTCTTAGCAAAATTATTGCATCGTAAGCAAAAATACATTTTCAATAGAGAAATGCATGCCTTTTCTTTGAAAGAAAATATGTTTTCTGCACAGAAAAAAACATAATTCTATGCAGAAAAACTATGTGTATTTTTGTGCTGATAAGTACTTTGCAAAGTGCAAAAAATCTCACAGAAGGTTTTGTCCAACTGAGAAACCAATGACAACTGTATAGTTTTCCTATTTCTAAAATGAAATCAAAAAGGTAATTAATTTTGATTGCCAAGTACTCCAAGTTGTCTGCTAGTTCTTTCCTTGAAGCATTTGAGCATGAACATGTGTTTAATTTCACCCATTAATAAACTGATTGGC
Organism: Anolis apletophallus; assembly: GCA_030556195.1. Taxonomy (NCBI): domain Eukaryota; kingdom Metazoa; phylum Chordata; class Lepidosauria; order Squamata; family Anolidae; genus Anolis; species Anolis apletophallus. Next base: position 81,518,120 of record JARBWK010000002.1, on the reverse strand, counting down.
CAGAGGGTCTTGGGTAGAGAGTATTTAAGGACATTTTCTACACAGGGAAAAGCACTCAGAAAGCAGCAGGAGAAGAAGCCAAAAGATTAAACTCAAGAGGCATCTTAAAGGAGTTAAGCCCAAAGAATTCATAGGAACAGCAGATGGACTGAGGGAAGACCACTAGCAAAAAAAGAGGACACCATGCAAGACTAAGACTTCAAAAGTTGTCTGAGTAAGAGGAGTAGTAGTGGCTGCTCCAGAGTAACAGATATTTACAATCACCACATCTATATTTGCCTGTACAAAAATCCTACCACAAAGAGGACCATTGATATGCTCATAATGGTCCCTTAAGTTAAGTGAGGTGGGGTTTTATTCATTTATGTAACTAGGACGAAATCCAGTATGGGAAATGCACATGCATAAACACCATAGTTATGCTGCTAATTGAAGCCAGCACAGAATTCCAACCTTAATTTATATCCTGTCTTCCTCCCAGCAGTTGATAATATTATATAGAATTCATATAGGCTAAATTTGGTCATTTGATTACTTGTTTAAGTAATCCCTTAAACAATATTATTTTGAAGAAATATAGACGATTAAACTTTGATTACTTCTATCTATCTATCTATCTATCTATCTATCTATCTATCTACAGATATATCGTGAAGATCCCTCATAAAACACAGGGAAATATGACTATTTCCTCAGAGAATTAGAGTTTGGGAGTTACAATTTGCATCTTACATTAAAGATTTTTATCATTAAAGATTTAGTTGCTAATAGATTTATCCTATTGTGATTCGGAATCTGTTTTTTAAATTCATTTCATGCATAGGTTAGATGAAAAAGAGATATGTTGAACTCTACAGGGAGTTGTTATGATTCAACAGTTCATGCAGAATAACTGATAGCTGTAGGATAGTAGGATACTTTCCAGTCAATTAACTAGGTCATACCGGGGCTTGAACCTTATTTTGTACCAAGGTGGGTTCTTTTTTTGAGGAGGGGATGTGCACAGCTGTGGGAGTGTGTTAATAGATGTTCAACTATCACTCTACTTAATTTTTGATTCCAGCTTTCATGAAGGTCCTGCTGCTAAACAGCCTCGATGCAGTGCAATAGATCAACCGTTTTTCTGAAAGCAATGATAAATCCATTTTATATTTCTACCTTTGTGATGCTTAATGAGTGCTGCTTCATGAACCTTGTTAAAATCAGTGTCAGATTCACATTCTATTAAAACAAAGTTGAAGAGCTGTGATTTTACAATGACAATGAAGAAAATCCAGGACTGGAAGCATTTGTCCTGAAACCCCGGAGTATTCAAGGGGTTGACAAGTCACAGGGTGATTTGAGGACACACTTGCATTTGAGGTTGTCACTTGTGTTACTATGATTTCCTTTCCAGAAATAGGTTTGCTAGATCATGCATATTTAAATAGATTGTGATGGGGTGTTTGCTTTTTTTTCCAAGGGGAGGAGATACATTTAGTGGCATTAAATAATATATACTACATGTCTTTATATGCATATTTTAATTAGGTTAATAAACAATTCATTTACTTGGCTAGTTGTAGTAGGGAGTGATGCACATTTCTTTAGGAGTGTTGCTTGTATTCAGACAATTCCAGGCACATCTAAGATTTCTTAGAGTTAGGGAATAGACCAGTTTAAGGCTATCTATTTCTCTGTTCTCTGCTTTAAATGAAGCAAATGTCTTGCAGGTTTCACAATAGATCTTGACAAGTGTGCACTTTCAAATACTTGCAGTGAATGAAGGAGGGTATGAATCTCAGAGAAGAAAGGCATCCACTCAACTCTGCCCTTTCCTCTCCCTACGCTTTTTCATCAAGTGGCTCTACCACAGGAATGGGCAAACCCAAGCTCTTGGGCCAGATGCACTCCCTTGGGCTCCTTCATCCTGCTCTCTCTTGTCTCCCTATCCTCTCAGCATGAGAATGCAGTGGCCCACTGTGTCCCATGCTGAGAGGAGAGCCGGGGCAGTCACATGCAGCTGCTCAGGGCTCTCCTAAGAGCCCTGGGCAGCCAGATGTGAAATCCTCCTCTCGGCAGGAGGACCCTGCGGGCACACAGCCACATGCCAAACGCTCCTCTTGGTGTTTGTTCATTTAAATCTCAGATCTGGCATGACTTAATGTCAAGCCCTATTTGTGGATACAGTTTGATCTTTTTGGCAGAGAGGAGTGCCCATGGATATGCTCCTGGGACACAATTGGGTTTGAGTGATGTGGTCATAATTTAAGGTGGCAATGACCTGGGCCTGTTAATGGTGAAGGCACTAATTTTGCAAGCTCTGAAGAATTTAAGTTACTTCAGGCAACGTTAGTCTGAAGATCAGTTTGCTTGGTCGGCACTGTTGCCACCTCTGAGGTGGCTGGGAATTGTAATCCCGAAAACCTAAATTTGGGCCTGAAGATGGCCAGTGGATTTTAACCCGCAAAGATAATTTTGGTTAGGGGGATTATTATTCCAAAAAGCTTGATTTGGCCAGATGGAAGGTCGACTGGGAGCTGAAAATGGCCATGAGGCAAACAAGGGGCTGGGTGATCTCCTACATGGAGATTGTGCACAAACAGTTGCATAGGACAGATGAAGTACACCTCTTGGAGGTGGGGAATATTTGGTTTGTGAATGATTTAAAAGAGGGAATAAATAGCATGTTGGCCAGCCTAATGGGAAAAAGGGACTAGACAGACACCTGTCCCTTTTGGTGGCACAGTAAAGGTGTAAGAATATAGGGAATGGAATGCTTAATCAGACAAAGGTTCATCTAGCCCAGCGTTCTGTTCAGAAATGGCAAAATGCTTGTCCAGTTTATAAACAGGGCATGGGAGTCATGGCGGTGAAGCCTGTGATGATAACTGTGCTGCAAAACATCAAGAAAAAATATCCTTGCTGAATGCATAATCCTAAATGCATTATACATGTACAGTACTCCACACTAGGTTATGGCCATTGTTTTTAGCTATTGTTAGTTCCTCACACTCAACCCAGCCTTCACCAAATTACTTTGCATGGAGTGGGGAATATTTGTTTTTCTCCAGTGAAAGTAGAGGTGTTCTGCAAAGTTGTTTAGATCAATATTTCAACAGCTGCTTGCATGCATGCTAGAGTAATTGCTCATATATTCATCCGCATAAGGTATTCACAGCACATAATATTTTAAATATTTTAATTCTTACAGAAGGTCCTCTTTGAGGATTGCCAGCTCTTGCCTCAAACATTTCATAGGAAGGCCTGTAAGACCTTACTGTTTAAACAGGCATTTTATTGCAACCAATATAATCCATATGTGGTGTGATTTAGCCATTAACTGTAAATGTAAGGAGTTTTTAGATATGCAATTGTTTTTATCTGTTTTATCTGTTTTTATCTGTTTTTAACTGGGTTATAAGGTATAGTAGGTATTCATGCACGGTTGGCATATATATGTATTTTATCCTTGTTTATTTGTGTCATAATTTGTTGAGAGTCGCCCCGAGCTGCACGGGAGTGGCGACAGACAAGTCGAAACAAATAAATAAATAAAATAGGAGAGTGGAAATTGAACCCAGTCTTTTCTGATGGTCCAGAGACAATCCATATCCTTCAAATGTCTTGACTGGCCAGAAATAATCCAGATTAATTTTCTGTCACCCCAATTTTTCAGTTGCTTTAAAATGTCTTTGTCCTCACCTTACTTTAATTGCCGCAAACTGAGTTCAAAGAACAAACATAGATTTGTTCTCAGTAGGGTGAGAAGAGAAGGCAGATTCTTGCTCTTCCTGGTAAACTCAGACAAAAGTAATTTGTTGCAGATTCTCCTAGATTTTTAAAAAAATAATTTTTATTGGTTAAGATTGCACAATTCTAATGTTATAATATAAAAAGTGGGGCATAGGGAATAGTGGGGGGAAAGTAATACTACCTCAAGTGTAGGGTAAAAGAGAAGAAGGGGAAACTATGGATCTGGAGAAGGAAAGAACGGTGATTAGGGGGGTAAAGGAATTGACTTCCAGTTTTCTCCACCATGCTATATATTTCTTCTTTCTTTATAGTACTACTATTCTCTCCTCAGTCATATCAATTAGGTAATAATTTCTCTCTTTAACCTCAATTTGGTTCTATTATCAGTTTTATTTTTTCTTGAAGCATATAGTCTCTTATTGGTATCTAATCCTTTGTTTTATTATTTCCATCTATCTGTTTTTTCATTAGCTCAGTTAGTTTGTCTATATTCATTATATCAATTATTGTTCACTTCCATTGTCCTTTTGTGGGTATTTCTTTTGTTCTCCAGTGTTGGGCATATATTATTCTAGCAGCCGTTGCTAAATAATTAAATAGTATGTATTTATTTTACTTTTTCCATTTCCACATCTGTGATTCCTAGTAGAAAGTATTCTAGTTTCAACTGTAGTTTTATATCTCATATAATTTTTCTTGGATTTCTTTCCAGTAATTATTGGCTATTTTACAAGTCCACCCCATGTGGAAAGAATTGTCAACATGTTCTTCACACTTCCAACATTTATCTTGAACACTTGAATAACATTTTGTTTGCTAATGTCTGTTGTGTAATATACAATAGATACATCATTTTATACAAATTTTCTTTCAAATCATAAGAATAAGTGAATTTCATTTTTTGGTTCCATATCGTTGCCCATTTGATCATGAAATCTTTAACTTGTTCTGTTTCTGTGGGCCATTTACACACACACACACACACACACACACACACACACACACACAAATCTGTCTTCATTATTTTATCCCAGAAAGTTTCCTTTCTCCTAGATTGTGTATTCTTCCTCATTAATAATTTTGCCATAGCTACATTCTAATGTTGTTTGACCACATGCCCCAGTTTTTAAAAGCCCAAGCACAGCATATGAGACTCCAGTGGAAGAAAATCCTGTCTTTTCACCCTATGGTGCACAGCTTTGAAAAGAAACAGTAAAGGAAAACAAGCACTGGGACTGTGGCACAGCTAGCTGGGAGTCAGCTGCATTAAGATCACTTGTGACCGAAAGGTCATGAGTTTGAAGCCAGCCTGGGTCAGAGTGAGCTTCTGACCAATTTGTGTAGCTTGCTGTTGACTTTGCAGCCCAAAAGACAGTTGCATCTGTCAAGTAGGAAATTTAGGTACCGCATATGCGGGGAGGCTAATTTAACTAATTTACGATGCCATAAAAATCTCCAGCAAGCATGCAAATAATGAGGAAATACTTCATCAGTGTCACAAATGGATGGTGAAGTGACAGCTCCCTTGGTGGCCAGAATACTCGCATCAAAAGCTAGAATGTTAAATTGCCTCTGTGTGTCTGTCTATATATCTTGTGTGTCTAATGACATTGAATGTTTGCCATGTATATGTACATTGTAATCCACCCTGAGTCCCCTGCAGGGTGAGAAGGGCGGAATATAAATACTGTAAACAAACAAACAAACAGTTTTGTCTATACTTTCCTTCCAGTTGTCTTTAAATGGTCCCACACTAGTGACGGTAGTTGCACTGATTGCCAATTCTTCTCTAGTATGGAGGCACAGAATGAAAGGACCGCTTTATGTAGTATTTCTTATTGTGAGACTTTCTGCAGGAACGTCCTTCAGGACATTTTCACCTGGAGCTGTTGAATGTCATTTTCCATTCAAATATGTTGTTATTTTTTCTTTTTACTGCTGTGTACTTCCTCTCACAACTAGCCTCTACCTAGTAAGTCCTGCCTTGCAAGCCTTTCCTTCCGAATTTGTCATTGCTTCATAGAGCAGAAGTGCTCGTCCCATGCCTGTCAGCTCCGGCAAGGGGGGTCTAATGAACCACGCTCACTCCAATGATGCTGAAGGATAAGTAGTTTAATAGGTCCTTAATCCAGGGCAAGCAAAGATAGACTAAAGTTTTCCCGCACAAGAGTCTCTTCAAAAGCCCTCCCTGCCCCCCCCCCCCCTTGCTGGGCCCTTCCTTCCTCAGGGATGACCATCCGGCTCTCCGCATATCAAAGTTCAGGAAAGGTGCCTGGCACATCAAAGGGCGTTCCATATCAAAGCCCGCCAGTTCCAGTTCAAAGGCCGCCAGATGTTGCTTTTATCTGATGGCGCGGTGCTTGGTCCGTTAGGTCAACAAATGGGCCAAGCGGGGCTGACATAGCGCCCCCCTCCGAAAAGCGGGCACCTGCAAGGGAGAGAAGAACAAAGGGGAGGGAGAAAATCAGGGTCCCGGCTTGGCAGGGAAGGCAGCATGAAAGGCTTTCAGCAGTCTTGGGGCTTTCACGTGCTGGGCTAGCACCCACTCGGGTTGCAAATCCTTGGCAGTCCACTTCACCAAGTAGCTGAGGTGGCCCTTGTGGCGCCGCGAGTTCAAAACCTCCCGGATCTCAAAGTGGGTGTGGGGCCCCACCATGATCGGCACCGGAGCGTCTTCCGACACGGACCACTTCCGGTCGGTCACCGCTTTCTTGAGCAGGCTCACATGGAAGACAGGGTGGACCTTGCGCCAGGTGTGCGGGAGGTCCAGCTTAACCGCCACGGGGTTAATAACTTCCACCACCCGGAGAGGTCCCACGAACTTGTTGGCAAATTTGCGAGACTGCTGTGTAGACTTGAGATGCTTGGTGGACAGGAACACGCGGTCCCCAACGGCGTATGTAGGCTGGGGCCCCCTTTTCTTGTCAGCGTACAGCTTGTAGGAGTCCCGGGTCTGGCGGAGGGCGGCCTGTATCTGCGGCCAAGCGGTGGCGACCTTGGCACCCCAGTCGGTCGGTGGCGTGGCAGCGTCCGTCGCGGGATCCGCAGCCGGGAAGGGGGGGGAAAATCTCGCCCGGAGACGACCCGGAAGGGGGAGGCCCCTGTCGATGAGTGTTCAGAGTTGTTGTAGCAGTACTCTGCGACATCTAGTAGTTCCGCCCAGTTGTCTTGCTGATAGGTGGAGTAGCACCTGAGGTACTGCTGCAGGGTTCGCTGGACCCTCTCCGTTGCCCCGTCCGTCTCCGGGTGGAACGCGGTGCTCAGGGCTCGTCGCGACCCAAGTCCCGCCAGGAACGCCTTCCAAAACTTCGACGTGAACTGTGGGCCCCGGTCGCTCACGACGCGGCGTGGACAGCCGTGGAGTCGGAAAATGTGGTGGGTGAACAAGCGGCCCAACTTGGGGGCCGTGGGGAGCCTTCGCAGAGGGACAAAGTGGGCCTGCTTGGAGAAAAGGTCCACCACCGTCCAGATGGTAGTGTACCCCCCGCTGGGTGGGAGGTTGACCACGAAGTCCATGGCGATTTCGCTCCAGGGCTCAGCTGGATCGGCTACTGGCTGCAACAACCCCGTGAGCTGGCCCGTCTTTGGCTTGTTCTTCGCGCAGACGTCGCATTCGGCAATATAGTCATTGGTGTCTTTTCGCATCGCCGGCCACCAGAACTGCCGCGCTAGCAGCTTTAGGGTCTTGGTGAGGCCGAAATGGCCCGACAGCATGGAGTCATGTGCCTGGCTTAGGATCGGGCCCCTCTGGGCCCGCGGGACGTACAACTTGTCCTTGTAGTACCAGATTCCTCCAGCCTGTGTGAGGTCACCTTGGTGGTCTTTAAGCCAGGCGTCATCCCCATAAGCGGCTGCCAGGTCGGCCAAGAGTTCCGGGGCCCCAGGGACCGCTGGTTGCGGCGGCTTGGGAGCTGCTCGAGTGCGGGCCACCAGGCCCAGTTGGCGTTTGGTGAACACGGTGCCCACTTCCTCCGGTGCCGAGTAGTCGGCCTCAGGCATCCGGGACAGGGTGTCGGCAAGCACATTCTTCGCCCCGGGTAGATACTTCAGCTCGAAGTTGAACCGGCTGAAGAACTGTGCCCATCTCAGCTGTTTAGCGTTGAGCCATTGCGGGGACTGCAACGCTTGCAGGTTCTTGTGGTTCATCCATACCTCAAAGGGCGAAGTGGTGCCTTCTAGGAAGTGTCTCCAGTGGCTCAGCGCGGCCCGGACCGCGAACGACTCCTTTTCCCACACGTGCCAGCGTTTTTCTGTCTCCGTAAACTTCTTGGAGAGGTAGGCGCACGGCCGAAGGACGCCCCCCTCATCCCGCTGCAGGAGGACCGCCCCGTAGGCCGCCTCGGAGGCATCGCACTGCACCATGAACGGGCGGTCGGCTTGGGGGTGCATCAGCAGTGGCTGGCTGGTGAAGCTCCGCTTTAGGCTGTCGAAGGTCTCTTGGCACTGCGGTGTCCACTTTAGCTTGGCGCTTGGGGACTTTGCCTTCTTCGTCTCCCCCAAGCCCTTAGTTTTTAACAGTTCAGTCAGGGGGAGCGCTATCTCCGCAAAGTTCTGGATGAACTGCCGGTAGAAGTTGGCGAACCCCAGGAAGCCCTGTAGCTGTCGCCGTGTCCGGGGCGCCTCCCACGCGAGCACATCTCTTACTTTACTAGGGTCCATGGCCAGGCCCCGCGTGGAGATACGATACCCCAGGTAGTCCAGTTCCTGTCTATGAAACTCACACTTGGAAAGCTTGACCAAGAGTTGGTTCTCTCGAAGCCGGCGAAGGACTTCCCGGGTCAATTCGACGTGTTCTGCCTCAGACGTCGAGTAGATCAACACGTCATCTAGGTAAACTAGAACTCCTTTGTATAGCAAGTCTCTAAAGATCTCGTTGATAAATTGCTGGAATATTTTCGGCACGCCTTTTAGTCCGAACGGCGTGACCCGGAACTGGTACTGGCCCAAGTGGCAGTTGAACGCCGTCTTCCAGCAGTCTTCGTCTCTCACCCGGATCCGGTAAAACGCCTCCCGGATGTCCAGCTTGGTGAAGAAGCGAGCCCCCCCCAGCTGGGCCATCAGGGGCAAGGGGTAGGGGCTCGATGCGCTGATTGCGTTGAGCCCACGGTAGTCCACACATAACCGCAGTGAGCCATCCGCCTTGGGGCGGAACAGGACCGGCGCTGCCAACGGGCTCGTAGACTTTTCAATAAACCCTCTGTCCATGTTTTTGTCAATGAACTCTCTTAGTGCCTTTCTCTCCGGCTCGGACAGGGCATATAACTTTGGGCTTGGCAGCTTGGCGCCCTTTTCGATTTCAATCGCACAGTCTGACTTCTGGTGGGGGGGGGGTAGCTGGTCACTTTCCCGCTCGCTAAAGACCTCCTCCAAGTCTTTGTATTCTCGCGGGATGCTATCAAGTTGGCTCTCTGCTGCCCCCACTCCGGCTCCCTCTTGGCTTGGGGTCCCGTCTCCGCTAAGGTCATCTACTCTCACCCGCGCCTCTCCGCCTCGGAACTTCACCGTCCCCGTCTCCCAGTCGATCTGCGGGTTTTGGGCGCGGAGCCAGGGGGTCCCCAATATCACGGGTTGATGCGCCATGGCCGAGATCACAAATTTTAGGGTCTCCTGGTGGGTCCCAATCTGGTCTCTCATCTCTCCCGTCTTGTGGGTGGCCGGCTTCCCGTTGGCTGGGGACCCATCCAGTTGAGAGAAGAGGATCTGCTCTATCAAGGCTTGGGGCTTTATCCCCAATTGCTTGGCCAGTTGGGGGGACATCAGGCACCGGGTGCACCCACTATCTAGCATGGCTATTGTCTCTATGGGTTGGGGCCCCTCTGGGTTCCACAGTTTGATATCAAATCTATAAGTGTCACAGCCAAGGGGATCAGACTCACCGCCCTGTTGGGGTCGGACCTGCCGCCGGGCGTCTACAGCAGATCGTTGTCGCTTCCCGCCAGCCATTCGGAGTCGCTTTCCTCCATCTCCAGCTCCAACTCGTCCGTCTCTCGCAGGCTTCGGGGCGCCCGTGCGGTCTCCACGGCGGCCGCAGCCTTGCCTCGGACCGGAGTCTTGGCCTGCGGGGTCGGTTTGGCCTCCGGTGACTTCTCTGGCTTCGGCGGGAGGCTCTTCCGGCGGCAGTCCGCGGCCCGATGGCCCTCTCGGCCGCACGAGAAGCAGGCTCCTCTCTTTCCCTTGGCCCCTTCCCGGCTGCTTGACCGGGCCCTTGGCGACGCTCTCCGGGCTGGTCCCGGTCTCCCCGTCGGGCCTGAGCCACGTGCTCTTCCGCCGTCCCGGTGACGACGCGGCATCTGTTCCATATCGCACTCCACTCTCCCCGCCGCGACTATCCAGTCTTCTAGGGTCTCGGGGTTTCCTCGGTGCATCGCCCACTCAAGGATGTCTGACCTCAGGCCCGCTTTGAAGCATTCCAGCTTTGTGACTGCGGACCAGTCCCGGATCTTCCCCGCCAGCGCCTTGAAGCTTAGGTCATATTCGGAGACAGACCTCTGGCCCTGGTAGATCCTCTTTAGCTGGGTCTTGGCCTTCTCGCCTGCTAGGGGGTCTCGGAAGCGAGTCTGCAAGGCCTCTAAAAAAGCATCTAGCCATCTCAGCTGTGGGGCCTGGACGTCGGTCATCTGCACCAACCAGTCCGCAGCGGCCTCCTTCAGGTTGGCCCCCACAGCCCACACCTTGGCCCCTTCCGAGGGGAATGAATCCCCATAGTCCAACATAAAGTTCTGCACATTAGTGACAAAGTAGGAGAGCTGGCGGGGGTCCCCGTCGAACTTTACCTTCAGCTCCCTCCTGCTTCCCGCCATCTCTTGGCTCTGGCCGGCCTGGCCCAGGTTGAACGTGGAAGCTCCCCTCGGTGGGATGAAGTCGTCTCCACTGTTCCGGAAAGTCACCCTTCCTGATGGCCGGCCTGGCCGCTCCGATGCTTGGCTCGCACCCTGCTCCCGGGGTCGGGCGTCTGGGATGACCCACGGCAGCTCCTCTAGTCTGGTCAGCAACAACTCCATCTGGGACTGGAGCTTCTGCACCGCCTCGGTCAGCGCGAATACTTGCACTTCCAGCCGCAGTTCCGCTGCGCTGGGGAACCCGCCATCCAGGGCTGGGTCCCTATCTCCGGACCGCGCCGGCTTCTTGCGTCGGGTCACATCCTTCGGTGCCGGGACGGGGAGCTGCGGCGCCTCTTCCCCCATTCCTGTGATTGCGACCTGAGGTGCCGCCCTTGGGGCTCCGGCCTCGTCTCCTTCTCCGTCCTCCTCGGCTTCCCCTTCCTCTCCCGAGTCCTCGGGGAGCAGGTCGGCGAGGGGATCATCTCGGCGTGAGACATCTCGCAAAGGTTGTTACGGTCGGAAGGTTTTCACGGCCATAGAAATTGATGGCCAGGGAGGGCTTTTGAAGAGACTCTTGTGCAGGAAAACTTTAGTCTATCTTTATGTCAGCTCCGGCAAGGGGGGTCTAATGAACCATGCTCACTCCCATGATGCTGAAGGATAAGTAGTTTAATAGGTCCTTAATCCAGGGCAAGCAAAGATAGACTAAAGTTTTCCCGCGCAAGAGTCTCTTCAAAAGCCCTCCCTGGCCCGCCCCCCTGCTGGGCCCCTCCTTCCTCAGGGATGACCATCCGGCTCTCCGCATATCAAAGTTCAGGAAAGGTGCCTGGCACATCAAAGGGCATTCCATATCAAAGCCCGCCAGTTCCAGTTCAAAGGCCGCCAGATGTTGCTCTTATCTGATGGCGCGCGGGGCTTGGTCCGTTAGGTCAACAAATGGGCCAAGCGGCGCTGACAATGCCTCTGTTTTCAATTCCCCATTTTTCTCCATTCTGCCTTGCTGGATTAATTCCAGCCAGTTAATATGGGTATGGATTGCACTGCTATCTTTCCCCAAATCATTCCCCTTTGCCTTTGACTACCCCTAGTGGTGGCAACTAACAGCAATCAGTGGGGCAATAGAGTAACATCACAAATTACCAATCAATAAAACAGAGCCAGGATCTACATATAAAACTAATTTTTTTATATGTGAACTGAAAATTTTATGTTTGGCTGAAATACAACAATTTCATTATCAACAGAAATACAAGAAGAGAAGAGGATTCCAGGAAATAAATAAGTGGGTGTGTAGCCCGAGAGCAGAATTCTTTTTTTTTGTCCTGTCAACTGTGCCTTGATTATAGTTGGCACACAGAATAGAGGTTTTGTTAGATTGCATGCTATACCATTGTTCCTTTGCATGTTATTTTGTAGAACAGGCATGGGCAAATTTTGGCCCTCCAGGTGTTTTGGACCTCCAACTCCCACAATTCCTAACAACTGGTAAATTGGCTGGGATTTGTGGGAGTTGAAGTCCAAAACACCTGGAGGGCCGAAGTTTGCCCATGTCTGCTGAAGAACAGCAGTTACTTATAGCAGTTCCCTGCTCTGTCATTTTCCCTATGAGACCATGTGTTTTAATATGCAATGTGTGTGTAAATATATCAACTTTCATCTGTTTTTTCAAAGATGATTAAACTGGTCTGTTTTTATTCTGTGTATGTATGGGTGGGTGTTTCACTGGTTATTGTTCAGCTTCTTCCTTTGCCAATTTGATTTCTTGAGAGACCCTGTGCTACCTCAGGTATTTCCCTACAGAATCATCACCATATATAGGGTGAGCGTGTATAGAAAGTGCATGTATTTTATCTGGCGACAGGTAATACTCAACAGAATGGATTTAGCATAATCAAAATGGATATTTAAAAAAAAATCCATATTATTTTAGCTTGTCTTTTCCTTTTGAGCAGTAATGTTTTAGCCTGCTAAGGTCTAGGATTATGGTAGACCTTTTCTTTTCATGATTGCGTATAATTGCCCTGATTGACTGAAGTGGCTCTATATGCAACTCTTTGATTCTGGCCTCTCTATTGAAGAGCATGACTGGATATAAACATGCATATTAAAATGTTGCGTTTTCAAACTATCTCCGATTTGGAACTCAAGGATATTGAGTACTATATAGTTACTTTGCAATTTCTTTCATTGGGCAATCATCTGAACATCACAATTATTAAAGACAATTTGTCTCATCTTGCCAATTACATTGGGATCTAATGATAACATCAATTCCTTTTATTTTAAAAAAGAAAGGTTGGAAAGCAAGTTTTACATGTGTAATGTAAATTTTTGTATTTTTATATTATAGGTATAAAACAGAGAACTAGTGTTGCACCCCAGGCCTGGAAACACCTATGATCACAGAACCATGCACGAGTTCTGAATATAAGCAAACAGTTTGTTGTAAAAACATATCAAAGTGTAGGAAAAATCAGGAATAAAGAAAGATGTATATCCAAAAAGGTTATATGTGATAATCCAATAGGAATCCAAATGTCTCATACAGTTTGAAGGGTACTGCAGTCCAGGAATAGCCAAAAATCACAAAAGTGGTTTAAATCCACAAGCAAAAGGTATGCTTATTTATGGTATTTGTACCCCGTTGCTTCTCACCCCCAAAGGGGGACTCAGCACGGCTTACACTGCAGCACTACAGGCCGCTACACCACAATACAGAAACATAATCGATACAACAATATAATCAACATCACATAAAAGATTAGAACCAGTACATAATCATTAAAATCAGTTAAAACCATAAACAAACACAATGTCATCTACTGTTACGCCAATCCAGTCAATGTCCAAAAGTGCAACTTACGTCTGCTGCCCAAAGGCCTGGTCCCAGAACCACGACTTTAGGTTTTTTTTCTGGCCAGGAGAGATGGAGTTGATCTTATCTCGTTTGGGAGTGTGTTCCATAGGCGAGGGAACACCACCAAGAAGGCCTTATCTCTCATCCCCACCAACCGCATTTGCCATGCTGGCAGGAACAAGAGAAGGGCCTCCCCTTATGATCCTAGGTTGCGAGATGGGACGTAGAGGCAGATGCATTCAGATAAGTAAGCTGGGCCAGAACCGTAGCTTTATAGGTCAATACCAGCACTTTGAATTGAATTGAATTGCTTAGTAGAACTTGATCATGAAAACAAGAACAAGAACATAGAAAATTCCAATATACTCGAATCCCAAAACCAAAGGTTTGGCTTGAAACAAAAGCTAGAGAACTTAGTCCTAGCTTCTCACTTAGATGCTTCATTGCCTGAACTAACTTTAAAGTAAACAACTTGCTAATTAAAAGCCACCCAGGAAAGCATTTTGTCTCCCATGAATTTTCTCCCCAACTTCCCACGCAAATGCTCTGCCCTGTGATGTCAATTTTCTGCTCTGATCTGTAAACGAAGGCCTTTGTTGATTTCTGTATCTCCAGGTGGTTATCACTTAATTCTCCACTCAACTCCTTTTCTAATGTTCCAGGCTTCAACTCCTTTTACGGACCTTGGAGGACCTACACTTTCCGAGTGAGATTTCTCACTGGGAGAACCATATTTTCAAATATTTTAAGACAAGATTATTCTAGGAACAGCTGATGTCTGTACTAGTTGTTCTAGATCAGCCTGAGATTAATGGCTTCACTGATGTTTTAAAGAGGATTGTGGGATTGCCTGAAGGGTTTCCTGGGGTACAAAGTGATGAAATTTTAAGTTAAGAGAATGATGCTCCTTTATGCTCTTTAAAAAATTAACTTGACTATCCTTAATCACGCTACACATCAAATACACCCATTTGCTTATTATCTCATCTAGAAATTTGTTTCTAGACTCTCTTGATTCCAATAATGAAATTCTAGCATACTAGGAAGATGCAGCTGTAATGCCACTCATGGTTTAAAGCAAAAGGGGGAAACAACAAATGAAGGAAATATATTTATTGTAAATACATGTTTATCCTGTAAAGGCATTTCATTGATTTTGAAAGCTACTTTGAAAAGCTTCCCTCTTCTTAGGCTTATTTTATAGTCTGGAACGCAGTGTGGAGTACAGCATAGTAAATACGTTATTATTACATAACTGCAACGTGAAGGTCTATGCTGCTTATTCTGGTCACTGTGCTCAGTCAGCTTATGATTGGAAATCCATTGTGAAGTGGCTGTCTGTATGCTACTCCCAAATGCTGAATTCACCCTGAATTGGATTTTCATACAATCCTGCATATGCAGCTGGATCATTTATTGGCACAGCCCTGTCAACGCAAGCCCTTGTATTATGTCAAAAACCAGCTGAGGATGAATTAACAATGCACTCTTTCAGTCATTTCACCATATGCCTTTAGGCTATCAAGTCAGTGAGCTGACTAAAATGCACAATGATCATGTGAAAAAAGGTTGTATGAATTGACTGCGATTTTTCTAAATCAAGGCTAAAGCTTAACATGATATTGATTGGATACGTTATAGCCAATAACTTTCTTCTTAATTCCTTAAAATCTATGGAGAGCCACATTTCTTTGTCATAAGCCATGTCTCCATCTTTAAGTCTGTAAAGTAATCATCTATAACAAATACTAATACTAGCACTTTTTTACTTGCTTGAAATGCTATGAACATTAATATATTGGAAATGCTTAAATATGCATTCTTATAAGCCTTGCCCCGCTTTCCAAGATATACTTTCCCCCTTTCCCCGGGACAGATTCTATAATCCCATCACTTTGGACAATACCAGACATGGACTACAATGGACAGGGACACCAAGGGTGCCTGACGCACCATGATAGTCACTCACATTACAAAGTACAATCCCATAACCATCAGGGACCTAATGACCCCACTTTGTTTGTCTCGGTGTTGAGACATGGTAATCCTTTCTCCCTCTGGTCATCCTGCCCCCTATCAGCCACTGGAGAGCAGAAGTCTTCATTGGAAGTGGGGAAAGCTTTCTGATTGGCTGGCGGGCCTCACAGTGCTGCCTTGCAGAGGGAATCCTTCCAGCTGGCCGTGAAGTCAACGCGGCTTCACCAATCAGCACAAAGCTGGCTCCAGCTGGATGTACGTGGGAAAAACAAATGTCCAGACTGCATTAAAAGGTGTGTTTTACTTTTGCAAAACGTGTTGATTTCCTTTTGTGGCTTACTGCAAGCTGTCATCCTTTTCAGCTGGATTAAATAAATTACCTTGGTGGCTTCTTCTTCAACCAATGAGACTTCTTGATTGGGGGACATTGAGTTATAACTTCTTTGTCTCACCATGCATTAGGGTTGCCATTTTTTGATATAAGAAATAAGGGACATTTATGGGATTTTTCACAAAAATAAGGGACACTTCATAAAAACTTGAAACTCAAACATTAGGTATAAATAGTTTTATTAACAGGATAAGATAATGATTGAAACTCACAAAAGAAACTGACTTACACCCTCTTAACAGTACATGGCATGTTTCTGCATGCTTTGTCATGCACAAAAAACATTATTAGAACTACCTAATTTTCTCCATCTGTATTTAGTACTTGACTTTGCTGACTTTAAAAGTGCACTGTCTAAACATTAAAATAAAATAAATTTTATAAGACAGTACATCTTCATGATTATTATGTCGATAGTTAATGGTATAGTATAGTATGGGATACACAGCATTGTATAGTATTGGTATGCACAGCTAGGCCTATTTTAAGAGTAACTCTCAAGCAACCAGAAACTATCTTTATCCAACATGATCCAACATTCCCCTTGGGTAACGGTTAATTAGTCTACTGTACTTTGAAAAAGTCCTGTATCGCCTCTTCCTTCCAACGGGGACGCAGGCTGCCCTGCGAGTTGGAATCCCCGGGCAGGCATTGCCGTGGAAAGCGCAGCGCGCACCTTCCTCTGGTCAACCCCGCCCAATCCTGTCCTGCTAGACAAAAATAAGGGACAGGGCCTGAAAATAAGGGACACAAATTTTAGGGCCAAAATAAGGGGCGTCCCTTAGAATAAGGGACATATGGGAACCCTACCATGCATGGATCCATAGGTGGCCTGCTGCCGGCACACATTATCTGCTTAATGGATCTCAGTATCTGCACTTTGGGTTTCACTATCCATGACCCTTTCAAATTGCCCAATTTTAGTTGAATGCCATCATCTTTTGGTACTGTGACTTGTTTCATTTAGGATTGTCTCATCATAGTGTTTTCATGGTAAAGGTTTAGTATGCCTCCCTCCGCACAGAACTAACAAGTATTAGTTATGGTGTCACTGCCATTGTCTTTGGGCGATCTCCCATCTGTGTCATCCCTTTCTACTGATGATGCCGAGTAGCTGTTTGATCATTTTGTACATTTAATCTGGTTTCTCAAGAATACACTTCACCATTCAACAAGTTGGATGGTGGAGCAATTTTGTCTCCTCCCCTCGGAGAAGAGATTGGTTAATTGTGCAGAAGTTACTGGAAGGGAGGAGGGGCTGGCATAGGGGTTGCCAGCCCTCTTTTCCCTCATTCTGCAAGAGAACATCGTTGAGTGAGGAACACCTTGGAGCCCATCCAGCACCAGGTCTGTGCAGAGGCCATGAGGCCCAGAGTTCATCCTCCAGGCTGAGCTGGCCCCTTGCCCTTCGTAGGCCTCTGCTAAATTTAGTTATATCTAAGTTTAATTCTGCCTGGCTTCCCTGGACAGGGAGCCAGGCCTGGAGGGCTTCGTTTTGATTGCCCCCCCTTCCTATAACATAATATTACTTTAATTCCCCCTCCTTGTGGCACAGTGGGTTAAACCACTGAGCTGCTGAACTTGCTCACTGAAAGGCTGGAGGTTCCCACTGCTAGCCTCAGCTTCTTCTTAAAAGGGCCCTGGGGTGGGATTCCCTTACTCACCCTTGTCCTCTTCACTTCAGGGCCTCATGGCCATGCCAGGGCCATGGAGGTGGCCATTTTGTGGGTGGGGCCATTGCCACCATCTTTAAAGGGTGGCACCCATTGCAGGGGGTGGATACTCAGCTGCCATTTTGGTGAGGTCAGTGGCCATCTTGGGGGTGGGGCCATGGCATCCATTTTGTGTTAGGCTTGGTGGCCATTTTGGTAAGGTCAAAATAAATAATTTTAAATAACTAAATAAAATTAATAATAATAAATAGTAATTAACATATACATGTTATGATACAAGACATATGCAAGCTGACTGCATTAAATCACTACTGACCAAGTAGGCATGCATTCAAAGCAAGCCCTGGGGGCAGAGTGAGCTCCTTACTGTTAATAGTCTAGCTTGCTGTTAACCTATGCAACCTTAAAGATAGTTGCATCTGCTACTTGGCAGCTGAATGCATTAAATCACTACTGAACAAGTAGGCATGCATTCAAAGCAGCCTGGGGGCAGAGTGAGCTCCTTACTGTTAATAGTCCAGCTTGCTGTTGACCTATGCAACCTTAAAGATAGTTGCATCTGCTACTTGGCAGCTGAATGCATTAAATCACTACTGAACAAGTAGGCATGCATTCAAAGCAGCCTGGGGGCAGAGTGAGCTCCTTACTGTTAATAGTCTGGTTTGCTGTTGACCTAGGAAGCCTTACTTGATAGTTGCATCCGCAAGTGGTTGCCAACTGCATTAAATAATTACTGATCAAGAAGTCTGTGGTCAAAGCTAGCCGACGGGCAGAGGGAGCTCCCGACAGTTGATAGTCTAGCTTGCTGTTGACCTATGCAACCTCAAAGATAGTTGCATCCGCTAGTTTGGCAGCCAACTGCATTAAAGTCATTACTGACCAAGGAGTCATGTGTTCAAAGCAAGTCTGGGGGCAGGGTGAGATCGCGACGGTTAATAGTCTAGCTTGCTATTGACCTAGGCAACCTTATTTTGATAGTTGCATTTGCTAAAAGGGTAGCCAACTGCGTTAAATCACTACTGCAGGGGAAGTCATGTGTTCAGAGCAAGCCTGGAGGCAGAGTGAGCTCCCAACTATTAATAGTCTAGCTTGCTGTTGACCTATGCAACTCTAATTGGTAGTTGCATTTGCTAGATGGAAGCCAGCTGCATTAAATCACTATGGACCAAGAAGTCAGGTGTTCGAAGTAAGCCTGGGGCGGGAGTGAGCTCCCAACTGTTAATAGTCTAGCTTGCTGTTCATGCAACCGTAATTGATGGTTGCGTCGGCTAGTGTGTGGACAGCTGCATTAAAGCACTACTGACCAAGAGGTCATGTGTTCAAAGAGAACATGGGGGTAGAGTGAGCTCCCAGCTGTTGATAGTTTAGCTTGCGGTTGGCCTAGGCAATCTTAATGTTAGTGGCATCTGCGAGTTGATGGCCACTGCATAAAATTATTTACTGAACAAGAAGTCATGTTTCCAATGCAAGCTTGGGGGCTGAGTGAGCTCCCGACTGTTAATAGTCTAGCTTGCTGTTGGCCTAGGCAATCTTAATTGTTAGTTGCATCTGCTAGTTGATGGCCACTGTGTAAAATCATTTACTGACCAAGAAGTCATGTTTCCAATGCAAGCTTGGGGGCTGAGTGAGCTCCCGACTGTTAATAGTCTAGCTTGCCGTTGACCTATGCAACTCTAAAGATAGTTGCATCTGCTAATTGAGAGCCTACTGCATTAAATCACTACTGAATGAAAAGTCATGTGTGCAAAGCAAGCCAGGGAGCAGAGTGAGCTCCTGATTGTAATAGTTAGCGTGTGGTTGACCTATGCAACCTTGAAGATAGTTGCATCTGCGGGTTCGTAGCCAGCTGCATTAAATCACTGCGGACCGAGAAGTCATGAGTCAAAGCCAGCCTTGGGGCAGAGGCGACTTCTGAATACAGGTGCTCATGTGGTGGTAAACCCCAACTATAGAATTATTGTTTGCGTCATAGCTGGAATTTTACTACTGTTATGAATTCTAAAGTAAACACTGATGGGTAGGCTTTTGTTTCATTGCGCTGGATCAAATTTTACACATGTGGACACGGATGGGTTGCGGACAACTGACATTGACATTGGGAGTGGTGACTGCTGGGATTTGTAGTTCGCTTGCGCGTAGAGCATTGTGACTTCACTGATGATGGAGTTGGGCCGAACTTTCCACACAGTGCTCCCTGAAGAGACGCACTGGCATGAGGCACCCTCCATCCTCGCATGCTCTTACTTATGTGTCGCATTCCCGGGGTTACTCCTTTGTTATTAAGATGGGACCCCATTCACCGTGACATAGTTCATCCCAGTAGTTAACCAGTTTTCTCATTTCAGGCATGTGCAAGGGTGTGGAGAATATTGGCCAACCTTTCAGATAGGAAGGGGATCCCATCAAGGGGTTCCTCTAAGTCCATTTCAAGGCCCTTGGTCCATTAAATGCCTCTAATTTAAGCCACATTATACACACACGCCCCTCGCCAAGCAAATCCCATCGAGCAACGTTAAATTCAGCAAATACTGATGGGTAAAAACAGGGGGTCTGGCAATGTAAAGGACTGGAATTGGCGGTCAGGAATGCCTTAAGGGTGGCCGTTTATGCCTCAGGGCGTTGAGGCTTAGAAGTATACGGTGGTTGGATGTTTCGGTTCGCTTGCTCTCCATGTTCTGTGGGTGCTGCACCTTCGGTGACTCTTATACTGGTGTTTGACGTTTGGTTGTACTTCAGTCTGGTTCCGTTCGTTTGTGGGCTTTAGCAGGGGCATAGTCCCAGCCGTTAGTCCGGCACAATACAGCCAGCCAATTTGGGGACGGTTGCGACCGAAACTTTAAGGGTAGTGTATTAGCTTTGGCCTCAAACTTCGTGTGATCTTGTACGTGAGGGTCAATGAGTTTGAGGAATTTGGAAGGGCATACGCCATGCTGCATAACACAGTTTTGGGTGTTTCAAAGGTGGGGTTGGCCCCACAAGTGACCAGGGTGCAATTAGCTGTGCTGGCTCATTGCTTATGGGCTCTGACTATTTCAGATTATATTAACGGTTGGCGGCATAGAAAGTTAGCTTGGTGGTCATGCAGTCTGGGTCAGACTCACGACAGCAGAAATTCGAGCTCCCTGCATTTGGGAAGGCCCTGGAGCTCGTGTACCACGAGGCGTATGCGGACACACAGGAACAAATTTGTTTCATGCCGACGCTTGGACAGCTCCTTTGCAGCCCTATTGGATCAGCAAGGTAGTCCAGTATCTAAAATTGACAGGTTTACGCGGGCCCTGGTTGAATTTGAACTAACAATACGGCATAACGGCGAAGAGTGGCTGGTGCCGTCAGCCAAATCTGATTTGGGGTCTTGAGGCAATGTCATTAAGTTGGCAAAGTATAGTGACCCCGTTTTATGGCCAGTTGAGGCTTTGGGCTATTCAAACAGATTAGCAAGCCTGGGCGGGTTACCGTTTGGTAAGCCGGATGGCATACAACTAACAACTTACCAGTTGTATACAGGCACCAGTAAGGTGCTAAGGATGATGGGTTTGGTGCAATACAGGTTTTGCAACCCACTCTTGCTGCATTGGAGAAGACTCATTGGCCAATGCTACGGGACATGACTCGGAGGTGATCAAACCCTGGGCAGATGGAAATCAAATGCCTTCAGGAAATACGTGGTACTCCGTTGTCATAAGTTGATTGTGCCGATCCATGAGATCCGTTTTTGCTGAACCATGGTTGGAGTATCCTCGTCTACGGGCACAGTTATTTTTACTGGGCTGCAGGGCACGACATGAGGACTCATTATGGTCAGCATTTTGGGGTAATACAGGTTTGCAACCCACGCTTGATGCATTTGAGAAGCTTCAGTGGCCAATGCTATCGGACAGGTCTCGGAGGGGGTTAAACCCCGTGCATATGGAAATAAAACGCTTTCAGGAAATGCGTGGTACTCCGTTGTAGTAATTTGATTGGGGTGATCTCGTTGGGATCCATTTTACTGAACCATGGATGGAGTATCCTCGTCTGCGGGCACAGTTATTTTGCTGGGCAGCTGGGCAGGCCATGAGGACTCATTATGGCCAGCTTTCTGGGGCAATACAGGTTGCAACCCACTATTGCTGCATTGGAGAAGCTTCGGTGGCCAATGCTATGTGACGTGACTCGAAAAAAAACAAACAAAACAAAAACAAAAACAAAACAAAAAAAACCCTGGGCAGATGAAATTGAATGCCTTCAGGAATATGTGCGTACTCCGTTGTCATGAATTGGTTGTGGTGATCTCTTGGTAGATCCGTTTTGCTGAACCATAGATTGAGTATCCTCGTCTGCGGGCACAGTTACAGCACTGGGCTGCAAGGCAGGCCATGAGGGCTCATTATGGTCAGCAGTTTGGGGCAATACAGGATTGCAACCCACTCTCGCTGCATTGGAGAAGCTTCAGTGGCCAATGCTATGTGATGTGACTCGGAGAGAAAACAAAACAAAACAAAAATGTGTGTACTCCGTTGTCATGAATTGTTTGTGGTGATCTCTTGACAGATCCGCTTTGCTGAACCATAGATGGAGTATCCTCGTCTGCAGGCACAGTGGCAGCACTGGGGTGCAAGGCAGGCCATGAGGACTCATTATGGTCAGCATTTGGGCCTCGCGTCCGTCACTACTGCGGAGTGGCAAGGGACCAGAGGTAGGCGTGGAGGCGGTTTCCTCCCACTTCTGTTTCAGTCTAGGAGGGGCCCGCTCCAGACAGGTTGTGGATATGCCTCGCAGCCCATGATCTTGGCCTTTTGAAGGGCGGAGCCCTGGCCTTGCAAGCTTGGAATGACATCTGTAAGATTTGTCATGCATGGCCACGGGTACGCGCCACATGGTGGGCAGTCATTCCTCGCCTCTGGTGGTTAGGAATTGGGACATTTAAAAAATGTTGACGGTCAGGTAATGGGTGAACCGGGCCATGCGCAAACCACTTGCAAGGGGTAGGGGCTCCTACATATTCCAGGGATAGATCTTGCTTGGCAGGCCTCACCTTTACAGATTGGATGGAATCCATCGGTCTGATGTGGGCAATTCATTGTTTCTTAAGGATTTAAGGGGAGGTGTTCAGTTATTATTAGTCGGCTTGGTGGGGGATGGGAGCTAAATAGGACATTTGCTCCCAATCCGTGGCGTAAATAGTTCAGTTATTCAAAGGTTTGTATACACTTAAGGCACCCCTTAAGGGTGTGGGGCATTATGCAAACACTCACCTAGAGGTTAATTCTAGGGGTGAGGTGATGGTGAATGTCCCAGGAGCGGGGAGAGTCTAGTCTCAAAAGTTGAGAGAGATTTCTCCTGATGTTTCCCTTACGGGTTGCCCGAGTTGAAATCTACAGGAGACCCAGGTAGTATGCCTGAATAGCTGAGGGGTAGACTTTAGGAGACGCTACCTCAGCTTACACACACCAAGTTGAACTGACACCAAAAAGTTAGTCGAGTTACAAGTTAAATAGGTAACTATTCAATAAAAGTTGCCCAAAATTTGAAACCATATATTTTGTGTCTGTCTCGTTATTTTGGGGGGTTGGAAGACAATACACTTCACCATTCAACAAGTTGGATGGTGGAGCAATTTTGTCTCCTCCCCTCGGAGAAGAGATTGGTTAATTGTGCAGAAGTTACTGGAAGGGAGGAGGGGCTGGCATAGGGGTTGCCAGCCCTCTTTTCCCCTCATTCTGCAAGAGAACATCGCCCACCACTCCCGCCCCTGGATAGTATAATAATGATTGCTCAAATGGTTTAACATTTGGGGTCGGATAGGAATTCGCCCGCGAGGGGTTTTGCCTATCCTATACTGTCTATTAGGGGCTTAGATGGAATGGTCGGCTAGTAAACTAGCTAAGCGTAAATAGTTCAGTTATTCAAAGGTTTGTATACACTTAAGGCACCCCTTAAGGGTGTGGGGCATTATGCAAACACTCACCTAGAGGTTAATTCTAGGGGTGAGGTGATGGTGAATGTCCCAGGAGCGGGGAGAGTCTAGTCTCAAAAGTTGAGAGAGATTTCTCCTGATGTTTCCCTACGGGTTGCCCGAGTTGAAATCTACAGGAGACCCAGGTAGTATGCCTGAATAGCTGAGGGGTAGACTTTAGGAGACGCTACCTCAGCTTACACACACCAAGTTGAACTGACACCAAAAAGTTAGTCGAGTTACAAGTTAAATAGGTAACTATTCAATAAAAGTTGCCCAAAATTTGAAACCATATATTTTGTGTCTGTCTCGTTATTTCGGGGTTGGAAGACAAAAGGGCTTAATGCCAACTCTCGTCTGACTAATTTTATCGGTCTTTAAGAGCCTGTTTAATCTTTGTGATAACTTTCCTTAAAATGGTGTGCAAGAAATTTCTGCTCATGTCCAGTGTGTTTCTTGGGGGAATTTGGAACATTTGCTTGCACATTCACTGGCATGAAGGAGATCTGGTTAATGGTCAGACTCCAGCATTGAGAACAGTGAACTCCTTATGCAGCCTGCTTAGATATGCTCTCCATCATACTCAGGGGCATTCTAGATATTGCATTATTTTAGTGCAGCCACATGGACCCCATGGAACACTTTGTGTGACTTCTGAATGCCATGGATTACACCAGCATTTATTTAGGAATTACATGGCACAAAGGGGATAAATATATGATGCAGGCAACTTGAGTCAGTTTGTTTTTGTTTGTTTAACTTGGTGAAAATGATTTTGGATTTGCATAGTGTTGAATATATTGTGTCCATCACAATATATTGTGTTCATCAAGTGATAACAATCTCAATTTTGGAACAGTTAAAACACTTAACAATATTTTTAGAAACCTAAAAGCTCATTAAATCAATCAACATATAAATATAGGTAAAGGCAGCATAGCAAAGAGGGCACAATTGCTAGCTGTAAAATAGGACATTGTGACCCCCTTTCCTTCTTGTTTTAAACATCTAGCAGAATGCAGCTGGGCACATTGAGGCCACTGGACACAATTAAACTCCATTTTATGATTGCCTGATGTAATGGGGTGATATGTTGAATATAAAGAATGATCTGCTGGCCAGGCTGCTAAAAATGTTAATTCTGTACCTAGTGCCAGCTTGACAATGTGCCTTGCTCCATATGGCCACTTTTCTAGTTGAAATGATATGGAGGATGCAGCACAGAGTGTCCCTAAAGAGAGAGCTCTTTATGAATCATACATGACCTGCAACTGTGGATCCTTCCTGTCTAAAATCCTTGTGTATTTCTGCCTTATAGCTTAGGAAAACATCAACAAAATTTGATTTTCACCTTTGGTTGACTGGATTTTTTAAAAATAATAGGAGCCATTTCTTTGCGCATAGCTTGTGTATCAATGACGGGTTCCACAAAGCACAATTCTTTTTATCTCCAAAATGCTATCGGTACTATGCATAATATATTCATTTAACAAAAGACTGATATTGTGCACCCTCCAGATGTTTAACTGCAACATGCCTTTGGGTGGAGTCTACTGAAGGAATCTGCTGCAGCCTCTCCTCATTTGTATGTTTTTACTGATATTTATTTATTTATATTATTTCTTCTCAACCCCCAAGGGGGGACTCAGAGGCAGCAATTCAATGCTGATACACAATATACAATATAAAACCATAAACATACAGCATTAAAATACAGTTAACATTAAACACACAATGCACATTCAATTGAGTAAAAACCGTGTTCCGTCCACAACATAAGCATTGAGCCATATCCATCAACTTGCCAGTCCAATTCCAGTCCAAAGTGCTGCATTGTGCTAATGTGCAAAAGCCTGGTCTCATAACCACGATTTTACTTTTTTCCTGAATGCTAGGAGGGATGGGGTCAATCGTATTTCGCTTGGAAGCACATTCCACAGGTAGGGAGCCACCGCTGAGAAATGAGAAGACCCTATCTCTCATCCCCACCAACCGCATTTGAGAAGTTGGTGGGAGCAAGAGCAGGGCCTCCCCGGATGATCTTAAATTATGAGGTGGGACGTAGAAGCAGATGCGTTCGGACAAGTAAGCTGGACCAGAACCGTATAGAGCTTTAAAGGTCATAACCAGCACTTTGAATTGAGCTCAGAAGTGGACTGGCAGCCAGTGGAGCTGACACAACAAGGGGGTGGTGTGCTCCCTGTATGTAGTTCCAGTTAGCAATCTGGCTGCCACCCACTGGACTAGTTGCAATTTCCGAACTGTCTTCAAAGGCAGCCCCACGTAGAGTGCTTTGCAGCAATCTATTCAGTATGTGACCAGAGCGTGGACGACTGTAGCCAGATCAGACTTCTCAAGTCTTAACTGTGCAAAAGCTCCCCTGGCCACCGCCGAGACATGGGGTTCCAGGCTCAGCGATGAATCCAGGATCATTCCCAAGCTGCAAACCTGCATCTTGATAACAACTTTTGCTATCTTGGCTGCACCCTGATGTTGCTTGCCCATGTGTCCCATTTATCATCTGTTGGAGAGTTTGTATGTTCACCCAGAAGTGGTGATTCGAGCCACATACACCCTGCTTGGTCCATAAGATGCATGTATAGTTGTTGAGGTAAAAAAAAACTGAAGTCTATTTGCTGAGATCAAAAGACGTCGGTGCCTCTCAATACTGCTTTGGGTAGACCTCAGATTCTTTGTGGCCTGGTCAGATTCTGGGTGTTCGGAAGATGAGGCTGGAGATGATGGGAGAGTTTCAGTGGGCCCGGAGGGACATGTTTTGGAATCTTCTGGCAGCAATGTTTTGGTTTGCCTGGTGATTCCCAGGAGAATGGTGAAGGCCATTCCTATGGGAACCTGCCAGAAGTGCTGTCCAAGGAAATTGGGGAAGATGAATGTTTGCCAAGGTCAGAGAGATTAGAGCTACATCAACAGGGCCAACAATTAAGGACTCACTTCTCCCACTGGCTGAGAGACAAGGACAGCAGGTGTAAACATAGTGATCTCATGGGAGGGATTTTTAGCTTGGTAAAGATGGTTCATGTTGATTCAAGTAACATGAACCATTACTGTGTTCAAGTAATGCTGTGCAATGCTGAGTTCTTGGGAAGAGCCTGGAATTCATGTAATCAAGTGTCAAGCTGTTCCTGTGTTCTAATTTTGCAAGGCACAGTTTTGCCTGTCTGGGATTCATGTACCTTGTCTTTGAATTGCATAGTTTTGCTTGCCTTGGATCTATGTACTCTGTTCTTGTATATTTTGCTGGATTTATCTTAGATACTTTTTCTGAAGGGATTTTTAGGGACTCTTGGCTCTTATGGACATAACCTGGTGAACTTTTATTCCTTTTTAATATTTGCTTGCTTTTCATATATTTAGTTTTTATTATACTCTAGTTTTCATAAACCCTTACATTGAATTATCAGCACAGTGTATGGTTCGTGATGAAAAGAGGCTTCAGGGCTGTAGTGTGCAACACTCACCTGAAATACTGTGTCCAAATTGGGGCGCCACAATTTCAAAGATATATTGACAAGCTGGAAGGTGTCTAGAGAAGGGCAAATAAAATTATCAAGGGTCTGGAGACCATGCATTATGATGAGCGGCTTAAAGACCTGGGTATGTTTAGCCTGTAGAAGGGAAGGCTGAGAGGAGACATGATAGCCATGTATAAATATGTGAAAGGATGTCATAAGGAAGAGGGAGCTGCTCTGGAAACTAGGACTCCGAGCAATGGGTTCAAATTACAGGAAAGGTGATTCCACCTGAACATTAAGAAGAACTTTCTGACTATAAAAACTGTTCAGCAGTGGGACACCCTGCCTCAGAGTGTGGTAGAAGGTCCTTCCTTGGAATAGAGGCTGGGTAGCCCATGTGGTCTTACAACTCTATGTTTCTATGACTTTTTATTCCAAATGGCTTCTTCATATGATCCCTCTTCCTGCAGTGACATATAGAAAAATGTACACATAAATTTCTTGCAATAAATTAATCTATTATGAGGCAGTTGTGAAATATAGCCATTCAGCAATTACTTTAGTGAACCCCCCCCCCCCTTTTTATAAACTTCAGCATGTCCATCACTCCCAACTAGACAGTACCATTGGTAACTGTTTCTTATATCATGTTTGGTCTAGTTTCTAAGGAATCTATTTTGGCTTTGTTTTATCTTTGGTTTGAAATAACTAGGACTGTAGTAGCAAACTTTCCATATTGAATTATTTCTTCAATATGGTAGTTCTACCCCTATTGGCTTGAATAATGCTGTAGTTGTAAATAATTTGCTTAGAGAGGATGATAGTGTGAGAATTAGTAGGAGCAGCTGGTACTTACTGGAAGAGGAAATGAACACATAGTTGTGCTGCCAGTTCTTTTGGTTTATTGATAATCCTTTGATAGTCCAAATGCATAAAGATTTGTAACCTTGGCAGATCCTGAAGGATCACATCTGGTTCTTTCTGAGCAGTTGTTGTTATTTTGTTCCACAGCCTAGTGGCTGATGCTTTTTATCTCATAACGGGTGCACAGTTACTTAGAACAGAAGCCCTGAAAAAGAATCCCTTTGTGGTCAGAACCCAGAACACTCTAATCCCTGCCCACTAAAGGTTCCGTCTAAAACAAGGCTTGAGGAAGTATGGCTTTCAGGGCATTCTTTAAATGAAACTCCCACAATCCCTCACCATTTTATATGCTGGCTAGACTGGAGGGAGTAAGGGGCCTTCCAAAGCTTTATTGTGTTGATTCCCAAAGAAAGGATTGGATTAGTTGATTTCTAGTTTCCCAAAGTACCACATGTAAGCCCAAGGAGAGGAAAAAGGCCTTCCACAGTGTTATTGTGTTGATTCCCAAGAAAAGGATTGGATTAGTTGATTTCTAGTTTCCCAAAAGTACCACGTGTAAGCCCAAGGAGAGGAAAGGAGCCTCCAAACCTTTTTGTGTTGTTCCCCAACAAAAAGATTAAATTAGTAGATTTCTAGTTTCCTAAAGTACAACGTGTAAACCCAAGGAGAGGAAAGGGGCCTCCAAACTTTTTTGTCTTGTTCCCCAAGGAAAATATTAGATTACTAGATTACTAGTTCTAAAGTACAACGTGTAACCCCAGAGCAAACCTCCAAACTTTTTGTGTTGTTCTCAAGGAAAAGATTAGATTACTAGATTACTAGTTCTAAAGTACAACGTGTAACCCCAGGCAGACAAAGGTGTCTCCAAACTTTAGTGTGTTTTCTCAAGGAAATTATTAGCAGCAAAGGGGAATTCTGGTTTTCCAAAGCACAGAAGTCAAACCCCAGGAGAAAATAAACTCTTAAAAGTTGTTTTCCCTGCTTTGGGAAAGGGAATTAACACCAAAGGAGAAATTGTTCCCAACCAAGTCCTTCCCTTGCAAAACGGTGGCATGGCACCTTCCCCATCCAAGCAGCCTGCCCTAGTCCCTCTGCTTTCATATCTCCAGCTCGCAATGAGCCCATGAGGCACACACGGCCCTTTTAAAAGAGCAATAGCTGCTGTGCCAAAACCCTGCCCCTCCCGAGGAGATTTCCCTTCATTGGTTAGAGGCAAGCATCCCAGCATGCAACCAGCTGCTTGCCTCCAAAGGCTGATAACTTTCTGATTCACTTCCTGTATTGGAAAAAAGATGGTGGCAGTGGCTCTGAAAGGGCAAAATTACTTCCGGGTTCCCAAATCACTTCGAAATCGATTCAAAAATGGATTAATTTTTGATTGTAATCTGATTTATGAGGATTCCAATCGAACCTACTCATGCCTACTAGGCATGCCAACCAAATCTCAGATTGTGCCCCTCTAGACTTAGTAAAGCTTGGCGTTTGAATTTAATTCAATCCTTTAGCCACTGTATCATCCACATATGCCTTAACTTTAAATTCTTGCCCTTTATTTTCACTCTTTTGATATGTCCACCTTCTCTAATCTTAATATGTAATGCTTCTAACATCCATATAAACAAAAGGGGTGACAATGGGCAAACTTGTCTTGTACCTTTTTGTATTTCTATCCAATTTGACAGTTGGCCATTTATCCTTAGTCTCGCTTTTTGTTTGGAATATGTTGCACCCACCACATTTCCAAATTGCTGGCCCATACCATATTGAATACAATAACAACTGGGGAAGGGAACAGGGGGGAGAAACAGGACTTTCCCCATAAATTCCAATTGAACATTATCAAACGCTTTCTCAGCATTAAGAAATAACAATGCAATCTCTCTGTTGGGATCTTTTTCAGCAACTTCTATTATATTTAAACTCATTTTCACATTCTGATTTAATGGTCTGGCTGGGAGGATGCCTACTTGATTTTTATTTATATTTTTAATCAGAATTCTTTTTAATCTGTTTGCTAAAATCTCTGTGAATAGTTTATAATCACAATTTAGTAATAAGAACTATATTCACCTCCACCCAAGAGTATGGAATCTCACATTTCTGTAACACTTTATTCATTACTGATAGCCGGATTGTGGTCAATTCTTATTTATATTTCTTGTAATAGTTGGCTGAAAACCCATCTGGGTCAGGAGCTTTATTTATTTTAGCTTTTATTTTATTTTTATTTTTATTTCTGGTATTTCTACCCCGTTTCTTCTCTACCCCTGAAGCGGGACTCAGGACGGCTGACATTCAGTAACGATAGGATGCCGTTACATAACAATTACAATAGTATAACCATAATTAAATGCATAAAGCAATAATTAAAAACAGTACATACAGCATTAATTAAAACAATAAAACAGTATCACAGTATCATCAGCTGTAACGCCATTCCAGTCAATGTCCAGCTAAAGTGCTAATTATGTCTGTCTATTGTCCAAAAGCCTGGTCCCAAAACCACGATTTTAATTTCTTCCTGAAAGCCAGGAGGGATGGAGTTGATCTTATCTCATTTGGGAGCACGTTCCATAGGTGGGGGGGGGGGGGCACAGCCAAGAAGGCCATATCTCTCATCTCTGCCAAACGCATTTGCGATGTTGACGGAAGCGAGAGCAGGGCCTCCCCGGATGATCTTAGATTACGAGATGGAACCTAGAGGCAGATGTGTTTGGACAAGTAAGCTGGGCCAGATCCGTATAGAGCTTTATAGGTCAATCAATTTATTTATTTATTTATTTGTCACGTTTCTATACTGCCCCTCTCAGCCCGAAGGTGACTCGGGACGGTTTACACAGGCAGTCTCTGCCCTCAATATAACACAGCAACAAGACAAACCCTTCCCCCCCAAAACATAACACATATAATAACATTTTAACAATTAAAAACATACAATTGCAGCCTCAGCGTCATGTTGAAATCATTTTCCATCACATCAGTCAATACCAGCACTTTGAATTGAGCTCGGAGGTGGACCGGCAGCCAGTGGAGCTGACATTGCAGGAGGGTGGTATGTTCCCTGTATGTCACTCCAGTTAGTAATCTGACTGTCCCACCTAATTCCTCCAATGTGATTGCTTTAGCTAAATCTGAGTTCATTTCCTCTGAGAACTTTGTAAACTTCATATCCTCCAGATATTGATCTATCTTTTTAGAATTAGCCTGGGAGTTTTGATATAAATTCTTGTAATAATCTTCAAAAATCTTCTGAATGCTTCATATAGACGTTATTCTTTCTCCCTTATTTCTTATTTTAACAATTAATTGTTGCTTTGTATTTTTCATCAATTGCTACACTAAGAGTTTATTTTGCATTTTCAAAAGATGTTTAGGGCAGGAACTGGGTAAATGACCTTGGAGGGCCTCGTCCATTCTGCAGGCCTTAGTTTGGGGGCCCTGGCCTAGAACGGCTGAAGGATTAAAACAGAGGTTTAGTGCATTGCTAAAGCTCTTTGTAATCAAAATATTTTTATTAAAATAAAAAGGAAGCTTTGCTGAAAATATGCTCATTAATCCAACCAACAAATATTTTTGCTGGTTTTAAGAATGTAATTTATGAACATTACTTCCTGTAAATTATTGAAGAAACTTCCAGTCAGTAACATAATTATTAGATGCATCCCCCAAAGCAATCTGCATATTGACTCCAGTAAGTACCTTGGGAAACATTCAATTTAGTTGTAGACACAGAGGTAAATTAGTGTTTGAACAGTGCTCAGAAGAAATAATTAAGCACAACATTTGAATGTATCTGCTTCATTCATGGAAGTGGCACAACTAGAATTTAATCTTGATAGTGAAATGAACTTAGTCCTTTTCCCTTGAGGGATCTTACAGTTTTAATATCAGTTCAAATGCCAGATTATTCCATATATTCTGATTTTTCATCTTTTCATTTAAAGCCAGTCTATTATTTATAATCGCAGGTAAAATTTGATCAGGGTGGCGACAGTGGTTTTAGCTTCTTTGAATGAGGTATAGGATCTTAAATTCAGCAGACTCCCTATGCTGAGTCAACAAGACTTAATAGTATGCTCTCATGCTTGCACAGCTGGTGCGGAGTTATGGGCTGGTCTGTCATCAGTACGCTGACGACACCCAGCTCATTCTGAGGATGGAGGGCAGGCCGGGTTCCGTCCCCGATAATTTCCAACATTGCCTTGAGGCCGTTACTGGATGGCTGCGAGCCAGTAGGTTGGGGGTGAATCCGGCGACGGAGATCTTGTGGCTGGGCCGCCCGGGCGGGTGGGTGACCGGCTTCCGACCCTGGGCGGTGCGGCGCTGCACTCAGCGTCGTCAGTGAAGAGCCTGGGTGTCCACTTGGACTCCCAGCTGACCATGGAGGCCCAGGTCTCCATGGCTAGCAAAACTGCTTTTTCCACCTCCGCCAGGCAAGGAGGCTGGCCCCCTACCTCTCCCGGAGCGACCTAGCCACGGTGATCCAAGCCACGGTCATCTCGAGGCTAGATTACTGTAACGCGCTTTTTACGTTGGCCTGCCTATGTCGTCGATCCGGAAGCTCAAGCTGGTGCAGAACACTGCCGCCCGGCTCCTGTCTGGGGCTCCAGCAGGTTGCCGTATAACACCAATCTTGCAGGATCTGCACTGGCTGCCTATTGAGCACCAGGTCGCCTTCAAAGTGCTGGTTCTTACCTTCAAGGCCATCCACGGCCTGGGGCCAGCGTACCTGAGGGACCGTCTCACCCCAAATTGCCCAGCGAGATCACTACGGTCCGAGGAGGCCAACCTTCTAGTAGTACCATCGGTAGGTTGGCCCATTTAACATCCACCCGCCGGAGGCGTTCTCGGTGATAGCCCCTACGCTATGGAACGCCCTCCCGGCTGAAGCCAGGGCCTTGAGTGATCTACTCCCATTCAGACGGGCCTGCAAAACTTTTTTGTTTCGGCAGGCCTTTGGCGAGTAGGCCCGTGTGTATATCCACTCCGCTGCTATATCTATTGTTGCTTAATGTTTTAATTGTTATTGCGTTTTAATTGTTTTTAGGTGCTATGTTTTAACCTTTGGCGTTGTGCCATTGGCTCTTGTGAGCCGCCGCGAGCCCCCGGGAGTCGGCGGTTGAGAAGCCACAACAAATAAATAAATAGAGTCTTACAGTGATCTTTTTGTTTCAATTCCCACCATGGCCACTGCTGATATTGCTCAGGCCATCAATGCCAAGTCACAATTCCTCATAAATAAAACATTTAATGTCACACCAATTCAAGCTATTCATAGCAAAGTCCTTTGAAGCCAGGGCTTTAAGTATTAATTACAGACAACATAGAGCTACCACAAACACATCTTTGGTCTCTCTTCTTCTTAACATTTAGATCAGGGGAGTCAACATTCAGTCTACAGGACTCATGTGGCCCACCATCATTTTTGAATTAAAGTTCCTTTAGTTACATTTTCCTTGCTACCATGGAATTTGGGCTAACATTAGTGGAAAAAAGGGTGCTTTCCTTTAGAAATACAAATGTTATCTAAAACAAAGCATGTACTCTTTCCCCCCACTAGAGACAATTTTTCCATTGCCGTCAAATTTCACGAGTGGGTTTATCAGAGCACCCTCTCATCTTCTATATGTGTCATCTTAATCCACAGATCCTTTCCACTCTTTCTTTAGGTAAACTATGCACCACATCACAATGCACTAATACGCAGGGCACAACATGAAATGAATATACCACATGTGCATGAAGAGTGGAAAAGAGACAGTGACTACTGCGGCAGAGTCATAGCTCTCATTACCTTTATCGGTGCTCTATATGAGAGTTTTTCACTTGCTAGCATGAAACATTTGATATATCACTAAGACAGGTAGCTTTTGTTTCCACACCTTGCTCTCTCTTTATCTCAGGGAAACACAAAAACAAGATGGGTCAGATTCATGCTATCCAATTATAATGCTATTATTCTACTTTAAATGTCATATGTATCCTATGGAATTCTGGAACATGCAGTTTGGTGATGAACTAGAATGCACTGGCTGAGAATTGTAAGCACTTCTCCCGAAATTGCAGATTTCAGAATTTCATTGGCTGGAAGCATGGCAATTAAAGTGGAATCATAGTGCTATAATTTTGTAGTGTGAATGATGGGTCCATGAAAGCCACCACTGTTCGTGATATGTTGTAATTGTTTTCTGTTTTCTTTTATTTTTTTTAGCAAAAGCTTGAACTTGATGACAAACCTCCAAAAATGCTTGAAAGAAAAAAAATATTCCATGATATAGCAAGAAAAGTGCCTTTTATTCTTCTCTGTTTGAATCTGACATAACAATTGAAGCTTGAGAAAAATGTGGAAGATTCCTATCATGTCAGGAGCTGAGAACAATAAGCATCTATTTATGATATAGTCATTGAACACTTAGTAATCATATCATTTATCTAATGAGTTGTAAGTGTATATGCACAACCCTAATTTTATCCTTTCAACAAATCTGTGAGGTATAGTAATCCAAGAGTTCATACTGTTCCAAGATCTCTAAGATACATCAATGGCTAAGTGGAGATTTGAATCTGTATTCCTTCACATCTACTCCAGCACATTGTACTGTGCAAACATATCCCTCTTCCAGGATGCGCAATATAGCAGAGAGAGAGAGAAAAGCAGGATTAGAGAAGCCCTGTTTAAATTCTGAAACTTCCTTTTCATGTTCTTATGCACTGAAGCAACTTACTGGATCTGATGGTGTTTTCAAGCACTGTCCTTTTCAAGATCTAAGCTGCCCAGCTTTCCTCAGTTTCAAAAGGAAGACCTGCATGCTATATTATTTTCGATATAAAGCACAGTTACATGCACACTGTAGTTTATATGGTACTGAATTCTGGACTAAAGAGCTCCTGTACTTTGGCAATGTAACAAGAACCATAAGGCTGGGGGGCAAAAAGGCCATTTAGCTTGGTGGTAATGACATACTGTCTCAAGTTGAAAGTCTGGGACTTCAATCAAACGTGTCAATGTTTTGGTTCCTGTATTGTTAACTGATGTTTTAGTTCATCCCAGCAATAATTGTACACTTATTTCATTTTCTCTTTTTTGTCCTGTCATGTGAAATATTATGTGCCCTGAAGAGAAATGATTCTGTTGCAATTCGACATTAACTATGAAAAGACTTAAACTTCCAAAAATTTAACTGAGAAAATATTTCTCTTTTAGCTTCACGCATTGTTAATAATTTTTTTAAAAAATTGTGACAGAGGATTAATTTTGGGAATAGTGGAGTAGGAATACATAGTGCTCAGGACCTAAGTCTACTGACCACATTTCTTTCAGGGACCTAAAAGCACAGTATACAAGCTTGACTAGGACTCAGACTAGACTAGGACTGGGGTTCAGATCTATAGTTAGTTAAATAAACCTACTGGGTGACCTTGGGCAAGTAACACTTTCTCATCTCCAGAGCAAGATAATGGCATACCTCACTATACAAAGCAGACATATCATGTTCAATGTCCAAAATGAAGATTCAGAACCTGCTCCCACAGTGAAAATGTGTGCATTATTTAAGGTAAACCCATGTTATTCAATGGTTCTAACCACACAACACTTCTCCTGAACCATCTGTAACTGAAAGGTTCCCATTGGAACCAGCTTCATCCATCTCCAGGCACATCATCAGCATTTTCTATGTTGTTGGATGGGGAAATTTCCTTTAATCATGAGCTCCCAGGGTGTTCTCATCTCTGTCATCAGAATAATGTGGGCGGTCTCCATTCGGTCCCTTTTTATCTTCCTGTATATCAGTGTTTCTCAACCTGTGGGTCCCCATATGTTTGGGCCTTCAACTCCCAGAAATCCTAACATCTGGTAAACTAGCTGGGATTTCTAGGAGTTGTAGGCCAAAACACTTGGGGACTCACAAGTTGATAACCACTGCTGTATACTATCACCTGCCATTATAGCTATATCTGGTGGCAGAGAAGGAAAGGACCATCATGGTCCTTATTCTCCTCTCTAGGTGCTATACGTCTTGCAGGTATTGTTCACAGATAAATTGTGTGGCAAAAAGAATGAGGTACATAGCATGCATCTTTCTTTAAGAAAAAATTTCTGGTGAACTGAGAACTTGCTTCTGAAATCATGTTTACTCTTCTCCATGAGAAAATGTGATTTTGTTGCAACATTTCCTGGATTTTTCTTTTGGTAAAAGTCACATGTGCAACCAATCCAACAGAATGGGAGGAGACGGGATTTTAGTATATGATGGAGAGGAATGTGTTTTCAGATGCTGAAAAATGATAAGAGTGTGGTGTGATGGGGGATAGTTTACTTCCATCTTCTTACAAGATGGAGCTTAGAATGGTAATGTACTTATAAATTGCATGGGCAAAGGCCCTTAGGATTGATCTGTCATATCTATTCATTGCATCAACCAAATCATTTGTTTTTGTTTGGAAACATATGTGCCTCAGCTACCATAATTCACCATGTCATAGTCACACTTTTAATCCCTTTTTTCTATTAAAAAGTGTGTGTGTGTGGGGGAGCATTATGCAAAGAAAAAAAAGTGCAGATGTGTCTGGGTCTGGGTCTTTCTCTCTCTTACATAAGAGAAAGCAGGACACAGAAGGAAGAGCCCCAGACCAAGCCTCCTCCTCAAAGGTAAGACTTTTTTTTAAAAAAGAGCTGACATGTAACTTCACCACACAAGGAAATTTCAGCATCCTAAGACACTCCTGCCCCAGTTGAGCCATAGAGCCCCACAT
Organism: Anolis apletophallus; assembly: GCA_030556195.1. Classification (NCBI taxonomy): domain Eukaryota; kingdom Metazoa; phylum Chordata; class Lepidosauria; order Squamata; family Anolidae; genus Anolis; species Anolis apletophallus. The sequence goes on along the minus strand of JARBWK010000002.1, from coordinate 81,481,637 downwards.
CACCCATCACTTAACACAGCCTCACTTCTAGTGGGGGTTTATGGCTCAACTGGAGTGGCAGCATCCTACAATGATGTGCCGCCAACATGAAAGCGTCATTGTGTTCCAGTAGAAATAACAGAGATACCTCGAAGGGAAGGAGCACAGCAATGCTTCCTCATGTATGATGGGGAAGTGTCAGCTGCCAACGAGGTGGGGTGTAGGCACCAGGATAGCCCTGCTGCCCTCTGATTCACCACGGAGGCTGGCAAATTGATCCAGTGGACCATATCATTGTCCTGGGTCTGGGGATTTCTCTCTCTTACTCCCAAGGTGACAGGAGGGGAGGACCTAGCTGATTCCATTTGAAAGAGCAAGGTTTTAAAACTGCCTTACCTCTGAGGAGGGAGAAGAAAGGGCCCCAGAGCAAGTCTCCTCCTTGAAACTGTCTTAGCTTTAAAAAAAGAAATGCAAGCAGAACTGACTGGATTTGGGGCTTTCTCTCTCTTACTTCTGAGGAGACAGGAGTGAGGAGACTCAGTTGATTTCATTTGAATTTCTGTTTTAAAACTTCTTTACTACCTATAAGGATGGAAGGAGAAGGAAGAGCCCCAGGGAACTCTAATGCACATGATGAAATGAAAGGTACTGACTTGGGAACCAGTAAAAGGGGTGCAAATATTATATGGTGGTGACTATTATGTAGCCAGTTGCAATATTCAATTAAGCCAAAGTGACGCAAACCTGGGCTCAAGTCAGAACTGGGAAAAGTTACATGTTAGAATTATATAACTTTCACATTTCCACTAGCCAATCATGTGTTCTCATTCCACATTATCTCTTTATATAAATTAGAATTCAGAAAAATAGTCATAAAATTGCAATAATATGTACTGGACTTCTAGATGCTCATGAAGTGCAAATGTTTTAATTTTACTTTACTTTACCTTTTTTTACTTAGGCAATCCCTCGTTGATTGAGTAGGATAGTCTTCCAAGTCAAGTGTTCTGGTGGGTCTGTAGGTGGCTGTGGAGCCCTATCTGCATCTTCTCCCGGAGTGAGGGCATTGGTTTCCAGGTGGAAGGCGGTCTTGGTCAGGGTTGTCTTGATGCGCCTTCCTCTTGGCATGTTTCTCTCTTTCACCCTCCATTTGTGCCTCTTCAAATTCTGCAGCACTGCTGGTCACAGCTGACCTCCAGCTGGAGCACTCAAGGCCCAGGGCTTCCCAGTTCTCAGTGTCTATGCCAGAGTTTTTAAGGCTGGCTTTGAGCCCATCTTTAAATCTCTTTTCCTGCTCACCAACATTCCATTTTCCGTTCTTGAGTTCAGAGTAGAGCAACTGCTTTGGGAGACGGTGGTCGGGCATTCGGACAACGTGGCCGGTCCAGTGGAGTTGATGACAGAGGACCATTGCTTCAATGCTGGTGGTCTTTGCTTTTTCCAGCATGCTGACATTTGTCTGCTTGTCTTCCCAAGAAATTTGCAGGATTTTCCGGAGGCAGCACTGATGGAATCATTCCAGGAGTTACATGTGACGTCTGTAGACAGTCCACGTCTCGCATGTATATAGCAGGGTTGGGAGGACAATAGCTTTATAAACAAGCACCTTGGTATCCCTACAGATGTCCCGGTCCTCAAACACTCTCTCCTTCTTTCGGAAAAATGCTGCACTTGCAGAGCTCAGGTGGTGTTGAATTTCAGTGTCAATGTTAACTTTTGTGGAGAGGTGGCTGCCAAAATAGCGGAAAGGGTCAACATTTTCTAATGTTTTCTAATGAGCTGTATTTCTGGCATTGGAGAGGGATTGGCTGGTGACTGCTGGAAGAGCACTTTGGTTTTCTCGATGTTCAATGACAGGCCAAGCTTCTTGTATGCTTCTGTGAAGGTGTTTAGAGTGACTTGTAAGTCTTCTTCTTCTTCTTTTTAAAAAGATATATTTATTAAAAATTCTCAATGAACAATGAAAGAGGTGGAACAATTTCGGGTAAAGGATAGTAGGAAAAAAAGAAGGGGGAGGCCTTGTAAGATGGGTGAGGAGGGGGAGAGGTGGAGGTGTGGGAGTGGGTGAGGGGCGAGTTCCTAGGCGGGGTGGAGGGGGAGTCTTAACCTGGAGAGATAGTGACGTAGGGGGAAGCGGGGGGAGGGATCTGGTGGGGATAGGTGGTTGAGGGGGGGTAGAAAGGGAGGGGGAGGGTTGGGCAGGCAGGGGGGAGAGATGGCTTGCAGTTCCGTCCGTTATGTCCAACACATAGGGGGTTCCCTGGAGAAAGGAGACATTGAGTCTTCAGAGGTTGACCTTGTCTGAGTACATCTGATCCTGTGGATTGGGTGGAACATTTTAGAAGTTCTATGGGTGAGGGGCCGCCAGGGCGGGAGGATCCTCCCGGGTCTTCATATATGCCATGAATGGTGACCAATCTGTCCTTTTTAACATTCTGCCTTCTACTTCACTAAGGTAGTAGGATAGCTTGTCCATGCTCATGATGTCCCACACTTTGCTCTCCCAGTCCTCGAGTCGTGGTGGAGCTGAGGCCTTCCATTTCTTCGCATAAACCATCCTTGCGGCCGTGGTCAGGTAAACAAACAGGCGTTCTAAGTTCTCATCCGGGAGTTCTTCTTCCGTCAGTAGACCCAACAAGTAGGCTTCCGGCTTCTTTTCTAGTGTGGTGCGGAGGACTTTCTGGATGCCAATGTGGATGTCCTTCCAGTAGCTTGTGGCTTCTGGGCAGGTCCACCACATGTGGAAGAAGGTCCCGGTTTGAGACCCGTACTTCCAGCATTTTGGTAAGTCTTCTTCTGAATGCACACAGACGACGTTGTTGTCAGCATACTGGAGTTCTATAACAAATGTTGTTGTAATCTTGGTTTTGGCTTTCAGTCTGCTGAGGTTAAATAGTTTGCCATCTGTCCGATAGATTATTTCCACTCCAGTGGGAAGCTTTCTGTCATCAAGGTGAAGTATCATAGTGATGAAGATGGAAAATAAAGTTGGGGCAATAACACATCCCTGTTTGACACCTGATTCCACCTTAAATGAATCACTTTGGGAGCCATTGATGTCCAAGACCGTTGCCATCATGTCATCATGGATGAGCTGCAGGGTGTTCACAAATATGTTAGGGCACCTGATTTTTTGGAGGATGGTCCAGAGAGCACTGCGATTCACTGTGTCAAATGCCTTTGCATATGAATGCCATGTACAGTGGTTGATTTTGTTCCTTGCGTTTTTCTTGGAGCTGTTGTGCAGTGAAGATCATATCCACTGTTCCTCTGGAGGGGTGGAAGCCATTCTGGGATTCTGGGAGGGTGTCTTTTGAGAGGGGTAGAAGACGGTTTGCAAGGATTCTTGCGAGGATTTTAACAGTGGAGGTTAGAAGGGAGATACCTCGATAGTTTCCAGTCTGTTCTTTCCCCCCCTTTTTTTTGAAGAGGGTGATGATGGTGGCATCCTTGAAATCTGCTGGGATGTTCTCAGTCACCCACACTTTTTCTATGAGCTGGTGGAGTTGTTGTGTCCGCTCAGGTCCTCCCTCTTTAAAGATTTCAGCAAGGATCCCAACAGGTCCACTGGCTCTGTTATTTTTTGGTTGGCTGATAGCATTGCTGACTTCTTCCAAACTAGACAGTGCTGCAAGCTCATCCCTGGTTTGTTGTTGCGGGTTTTGTGAGAGAACCTCTTTGGCCACATTGGAGCTGCAATTCAGGAGGCTTTGGTAGTGTTCTTTCCAACAGAGTGCAATTGATTTTTTGTCCTTCAGAAGTTTGGTTCCTTCTGATGAGCGCAGAGGCTGTATGCCATGGTTTCTTGGTCCATAGATGGCCTTTGTGATTTTGAAAACCCCCTGAGCATCATGGGTATCTGCCAGGTGTTGGATGTCTTCAACCTTCTTTGGCCACCAGATGTTCTTGATTTCTCTTGTCCTTCTTTGGACCTCAACTTTTACACTGGCATAGATCTTTTTCTTAGCAGCACAGTTGACGTCTCTCTGCCATGTTTGGAAGGCTAGCCTTTTCTTGTCAATTAGCTGTCGGATCTCATTGTCAATTTCATCAAACCAATCTTGTTTCTTGGTTTGATATCCAATAGTTTCTTCGCAGGCTGTGATGATGGAGGTCTTCAGTTTATTCCAATGTTCCTCAACATTTTTGGGGTGTTCTATGGGTAGATGGTCCTTTAATATTGTTTGGAGAAGGGCTTGTTTGGAGGGCTCCTGAAGGGCTTGGGAGTTCATTTTGCGCCTTGTCTTTCTTCCTCAGAGTCTGCGCTAGGGGGCGATCTTGATAGCTCTCCAGCTGACAGTAAAATTTTCCTTGATGTCTTCATCAGCATCTAGTGTTGATGCGTAGGCACTTATGATGGTTGCCTGTTGGTTTTTGGAAAGTTCAATTTGGAGGGTTGAGAGTCGTTCGTTGATGCCGGTGGGTGCTTCGCTCAGATGCTTCACCAAATCATTTCTGATAGCAAAGCCAACTCCATGCATTCTTTGGTCTTCTTCAGCCAGTCCCTTCCAGAAGAAGTTGTAGCCTCCTTTTTCTTCCTTCAGCTGTCTCTCTCCTGCTCTCTGGGTCTCCTGAAGTGCTACTATGTCGACGTTAAAGCGTCCCAGCTCCCTTGCAACAATAGCAGTTCCACATTCGGGGCATTCACTTTCAGTGTTGTCCATCAGTGTCCATACGTCTCTTGTTACAAAGTTAATTTTTCTCTTTTGGCCGCAGGGTGGTGACCCCACTGGACATGGCAGTCTAGTCAGGGATAAGAGAGGCAGACTATGCTAAGAGCACCTTTTCTAGCCCCTTCCCCATATGGGGTGAGCAGAATGGATCCTCAAAAGGGCTGCTCAGTCATGGATACAGCTGCCGAACTACTCAACTGCATCGGACCTTGAGGTAGAATGACTGAGTCCGTATCCACCACCCATGTGCCAGTCTGTGACTAGGGACTTCCAGATTTCACAGTCCTGCCCCCATTGCCACTCGCTGATCACCATGGGACTTTTGTTGGTTTGTTATTATTTTCTTAGGAAGATGCCTGTGCGTGAGTTTTTTAAATGTGTGGAGGTCAGTGCACAACTGACCAACACACAGTCTTCACAGAGTGAGGTTCCAGTGGTGGTGTAGTTTAACACAATGACCGTGGCTTCTCAATTTGTTGCAGCCTTCTTCCACCTTCACAGCAGGTGTAACATGTTATCCTCCGCCTGCTCCGCCATTGAGGTCTTTGGGTCTTCGGACTGTGCTTGGTCTGGAACCTCCCCTGCGGTCACTCCTGGGAGTGCACGACTCCAGTCATTGTGCCCACAGGTTCATTAGAAAACACAAGCCCCCTCACCATGACAAGGTGACAGTCCATCGAGGGGGAAATGTCTTAATAGAAGGTTCTTAACTACTTAGAAAAATCCCTCTGTTTAGTGTGTAACAGAAATGATGTGAACTAGTATCACATCCCAGAAATAACAGACATTTCCTATATAAAGTACACCATCCTAAATTATTTGCTTCCTTGTACTGAAAAGCTTTGTGATTCAGTACATGAATTTCTGGAAGAGGAAATGTTTACACTAGCAGATTATCATATTAGGCAACTGTATCACTTAGATCTTATGCGGAAGCATTATTTATGATGCTGCCCATAATGGCTGATGTACTCTGCAAAGCCAGAACTGTTCGTCCACTAACTGTGTTCATTTATTTAAAAATAAATATCCAGTGCAGATAAATAAATAAATAAAGGCACTTAAATGCTGTATGAATGCATTTCTGAAAAGTAATCTGCTTATCAGATTGCAGTTTCAGGGCATTACAGGGTTATTGTCATGCCATTTCTCAGTCTCCTCCTTTAAACAGCATGAAGCATTATTTTATGATTATAGCAGTACACTGATATATTCCAGTTTTAAGACAGTAAATGAGCCCTTTGGAATGATGCAATTTACATCTTATGTAACCAGTTTAGAATCAGTCCAACACAGAAAATTTAACAACTTGTTTGCTGCCCGAGTATCTCTTCATGTTGTGATTACTTCTTTCAAAAACAATAAAGCTGAAACAGACAACTTGTAGCTTGATTGCAATGTATCAACCTTACACCTCGGATCAGAATGATTTGATCCTTTCCTAGCAACCCGGGCAGAGAGGAGGAATAAGAGAGGCAAGACTGTGGTGAAGAAAGGAGTAGATGGGTGTTTATACTCATTTTTGATTTTGAACATTGCAGGCTTGCCTTCCACAAACAGTGACAAAATGCCAATGTAATTCCAGATGCCCAAATACCATGAAGGTCCTAGATATCATCTGATCTTGGATGCTAAGCAGGATCAGGCCTGATTTAGTAATTGAAAGGAAGGGCAACAGTTAGAAGCCCTGCTATAGCTATATTAAGAGGAAGGCAACAACAAACTACTTCTAGTACTTCTTGTGTAAGGAAACAGAATAGCATTCTACAGATTGAAGGAAGCAATAAGGAGAACCTTGTTCTGCTTTTGTGAGATCTTCCTTAGAATACAGCATCCGTTTCTGGGCATGAAGGCTATTGGCAAGCTGGAAGAGGTTCAGAGGAAGTCAAAGCTCTGCAAATAAAGCCCTACAGAGAAGAACTGAATCGCTTTAGCCTGGGTAACAGAAGACTTAAGATAATACTGTTTAAAAATATCTGAATAATCTGTAAATATCTGACAGGTAGGTGATGAGTAGATCTTGCTTTCTTCTGCTCCAGAGGGTAGGATATCAAACAACTGATTATACATATTTATTATTATTTATTATTTAAAACATTTATATTCTGCTCTTCTCACCCCAAAGGGGACTCAGGGCGGAGCACAACATATATATATTAACAGTATCAAGATTACTTATAGCAAGAAATTGTAAAAGGGAAATAAATATACAAATTGGAGAGTGGTATAAGGAATTATGGAAGTAGGCAATAAATGATGAATTGACATGCAATTTAAAAGTTAAAAGAGAATATGGGGAAAATAATTTTGATGAAGTTTGTGAAAAATTTATAGAAAAAAGGTTTAAAAAAGAAGGATGGAGAATTATCTCCACAAGAGGAAATGAAATTTTGGATAGAGAATATAAAAAGAAGTGACTCAGAGGGAGCGAGGCACTAAGGTGAATGATAGAAATATAGACAAGAGTGGAATGCATATCAGATATTAAAGGGAACAATATTGTATATAAATGTATCACAATTGTACTGACTCATTTTATATAATAATAAAATTGAAAAAAATTAAAAAGGAGATACTGATTTTCTAGTGCTCTCTGGCCTAGAAATATTCTATTCCTTTTGCATCAAGATTCCTCTAGAAAAATTTGAGTATACAGTTTCCAGCAACAAGCCATAATTCAAATAACACTATTTAAAATTATTCATAAGTATATACTGTAGAGTTGGACAAACACATAACTAAAACTAATGCCTCTGACTGTAGGTAGACTCTTTTTATATAAGAAAATCTATCTTGAAAATGCTTTAAAATATAATTAGTTTTCTTTTTTGTAGAGTTTTATTCTAACTTTAGCATATTTTGCTGTTATTCTCTTTTTCTGTTAGCTTGTACGTTAACTGTTTCCTAATGTCAGACTTAAAGCAGAGATTCATGAAGCAGATTACAAATCTTGGTTAGCATTATGATCTTAGAACAACTATGGTGTCTCATTATGTGCAGCACGGATCATGACTCATGTTTGTAATTTTTGATATATTTATCAGGGTTAAGGAATGGTTGGTTCTTATGTGATTTGCTCAACATAGTTACATCATGTACACATAATGTATGTACTGCCTCCTGCCTCGTTTGGCTGTCGTGCCTATATTGGTCAATGAACTCGAGACCATATGCTTTCCATATATAATTTTTAATTCAATCCATCAGCAGAAGGAGATAATCAGTACCTTCCATTAGTACTAATCAATCTTCTATAAATATAATATCTTCAGAAAATTAGAAGCCAGTTTTTGTGCTTTATCTCAGCGAGAAGCCATACTCAGAATAATTAAGCTGAAATGAACCCTCCTTTTTCAATCTGTTTCTATATGTCCACATGGAGCAATTGGGCTTGGAGCAATGTGCATGGGGAAAATGCATTATTGTTTTACAATTTCTTTTTAGAACACAATGGGGTACATTCGCCCCCTGGTGTGTATTTGCTGAAGCCAGAGAGGCATGAATCTACTTCAGTATCTTAGCTTCTGCTCTCTATGATACTGGCTGGAGAACAATAAGGAAATATAAGATAGTTTTGAGCAGTTAAATCACAAACAAAATAAGGCCACATTTTTAAAATAAAAAGATATGAAAGGTTTTTTTTTAAAAAATGAAATGTCAGCTGAAAGTACCTGATGCTTAGGATTTTGCAATAAAAAATCCTAAACAAGGGATGCATTCTTGAAACATGCAGTCGTATCATGTTCAGAATTCAGCATTGTGGAAGAAGTCTTTCTCAAGCAGAATGTTAAACATCTCTGCAGTTCTTTATCTATACCACAGTCCAACAAAATAGAATTTCTTGGTGCAAAAAAACATGAAAGAACAATATAATATTTAAAATGAAGAACAATTTTACCAACATAAACTTAACCAGTATTTCAACAGGAAGTGTGGGACTGTTTTTGACTGATGAGATAGTCATGTTAATTAAGGTTGCTGTTGTTGTGGTGTGCTTAGGGCTACCCAAAGTCTAAAGTGTAGGGCAGGGGCTAAATAAATGGCCTTAGAGGGCCATATCCGGCCCGCAGGCCTTAGTTTGGGGTGCCTTGCTCTAGGATTCCTGGAGGTTCTCTATAATGTACAGAACACTTCCCCAATTCTCCCTACTTTCCACCAGCCATTATGCTACCATGAAAGGATACACATGAGGAATGTGAGGAGGGAATTAGTTTCTTCCTCTGCTGCTGAGTGAAGACCTTTTCTCAATATTTCAGTGAGACTTGGATTAATTTTCTCTTTTATTCTCTCCTTGCTTTTGTAACTGAAATTATTATTTAAATGTGTATTATTGCTTTTTAGTGTGGCTGTTGAATATTAGGTTTTAAACACATTCTTCGCATTGTACATCAGCTCTGATTTTCATGTAATGAAAATATATTGGAGTAGATTTACATAAAGAAATAGTATTCTCAAGTATTCTCATCTCTCATTAGCCTGCATGAACTAAACCTGAGTTTGGCTGAGGATTGTTAGTGATCATTCAGAATGCACTGTATAATCTGTATCCAGCTTTATGCTTTAGTGCTAATCACATGGGTACATTTTAGGAATATGATCATTACATCTGGTTTAATCAAATATTATTAAGGCCTTATATAGTGATGCCTCTCCGTTGGCGTCCCCTTGTCGTAGGGGTGAGGTTTGCATACCCTAATTAAGTTGTGAGCTTTGCTGGCGGTGGCATAATAGCCACCGGTAGGGCCTCCCATGCCAGACGGGTCACAACCGAAGGCTCTGACAAAGAGCGTCAAAGGGCAGGATGGGCGCTCTAGCCTTTTGACAACCATCCTAGGAGAAGGAAAACTCCGATTTCAAACCCAGGCAGATGGTGCTCATCTAACCCTGTAAGGTCAACCATCTAGAGAAGGAAACCTACGACCTAAGGACTTCACTGCCACTGTCCCAGCTTGCTAGGCCCCAGCAGACGAACCTTTGTGTTTAAAGGGTGAGGCCAGTTCTGTGCATGCTGCGCTCCATCAGAAAAATCCATTGCACAGGCTCAAAGGACACATCCAACCTTGTGGAAAGCGTGAGATGAGTCCTTTCTGAATCTTCGTTCGTGAAGAAAAGGCAAGCTATAGTGATAGTAAGCTACATATCAGATGTAGCAACCTGGGATAACTTTCTAGAGAAATATTCATGTCCAAAGGAAACAGAAAAGGCTACATCCTTGTCTCTACTTTGCTTAGTATTTTCATCAATGATCTGGAAAAAACCTTATCAGAGCTCAATGGATATTTAAGAACATAAGAAGAGCCATGCTGAATCGGACCTCAGCCCATCTAGTCCAGCATTCAGTATCACGCAGTGCCCCCCAGTTGTACACGGGGATCTCGAGCAGAAGGGAGGGCAAAACCCTAACCTGCTCCCGACCCCCCACAACCAGTACCCAGGGATATCCTGCCTACCTCAACCAACTCCGAGGTGGCACTTGAATGTCCTTTGCCCAAGCTTGGAACAAGGAGAATCACTGTATTGTTTTATGCTGCTGCTATCAACACTAATGTACCTATTATAGACATTTCTAAATTATTGCTCATGGAATGACCAAAAAATACATCATGGGAAGTCTAAAATTTTAGTTTTTGAGAAAAAAATTATCCATGCCGAACGTCCCTCAATGGACACACTTTAGAACAGCTTAGAAGCTTTCAGTATCTGGGATTGCTTTCCATCACACTCCCTCCTAGTTCACTCACATATCTTCTATTTCCCTGAAAACACAAATCATTTTATGTTTTAGCATTACCAAAGTGGGTCGGTATCTGCCATAGGTTATTAAAGTATTTAATGCCAAGACAGCTACATAATTGCTGTATGCATTCAGCATCTGAATTGGTGGCTTAACACCTAAAATAGGCCAGTACCAATCACAGTTTTTGAGGGCCCTCTTCCAGTTCCACAGATGTGTGCTATCTTGTGTCTTGCTGTTAAAATCCAGGAAATCCCCATGTCAACAACAGTTTTGTGGTGGGCACTTAAATATTGGCTTAAGGTCAATGTTTTCAGACTGGGCTCAAGTCTGATTAACCATCTGTTCTAGCCGAAGGTGATCACACTAGCAACTGGTTCAAGCTTAACTCAAAAAAGCCTCTTCTATCAGTCTTTCTTCATCCCTCTTATCACATCTGGGTTTTGACATGGTACTTAATTCTATTAAACAAAGACATTGTTTTCTGTGAGCTGCATTCTCACTCATACGTGACGACTTTATAGAACTGACTGACTGCCCCTTGGATGATGATTCAAACCGGAGACTGCTGACTGATTGTTTTATATTGTTTTTATATTGTTTTATATTGTTTATACTGTTTTATTCCTATAGTGCTGCTGAATTGTATATTTATGTTTCTGGTATGGGCACCATGGTGTGCCGATTTGTTAGCTGTCCTGAGTCCCTCTACAGTCTACAGAGAGGTTGCGATAGGATGGGCTATAAAAGCCCAAAATAATAAAAAAAAAAGTTTCTTGTTCCCCAAGCACCCTGAGTATACCCTATGCTGGGCCTCTCCATGAAGCAAATTATCTGAAGAACTTGCCTTTGGCCATATATTGCTGCCTATTCTCCAAGGCAAGGTACAATGTGGTCCCATTTAAAGTGCTTTGAAGTAGATTTGCAGGAGTCCCATACAATACAAGACTTTGCCCATGTAATAACCAATATGTTGAAAGTATGTATCACATCTTATTGTCCTGTAGTTTTTACAAGCAGGTTTGGCTACATATGATTAACCCACTACTGAGAAACCCCTAGTTTTTACTAGGTGACAATTTATTCCATGTGACCTTGGCTATTGCCAAGTTTATCTCTGAGGAGAAGACAACTTCCAGTATTAGACTGAGGTTGAAACTTGCCTTGTATCTATTTGCAATGCTTTTTACTCTTGTTCATATGCATTGTGCATTGCACTTATTCCGGTCTTATCAGATTATGAATCTGTTGGGCACTTTTTATTGCTGAACAAATTGGGTCTTTGGGCTGTAATAAAGTTTGATTGAAATATTAGGGGGGAAACCAGATCTAGCTTTAAGTATAGGGAGACTTCAAAATAATGTGGAATTCTTAAATCAGATACTGTGTATTCATGTGCTTTTCAGAATGCATTGTTAAACAATCCAGCTGGCCATGGCTGGAGTGAGGGGGACAGCCCTGAAATGGCTGACCTCCTTCCTCCACCATCGGTCTCAGCGAGTGAGGAGGGGCGAAGTGGTCTCCGAGGGCTCCACACTAGTTTGTGGGGTGCCTCAGGGGGCTATCCTCTCCCCTCTATTATTTAACATCTACATGCAGCCGCTTGCACAGCTGGTGCGGAGTTTTGGGCTTAAGTGCCATCAGTACGCTGATGACACTCAGCTCATTCTGAGAATGGAGGGCAGGCCTGGTTCCGTCCCCGATAATTTCCAACATTGCCTTGAGGCCGTTACTGGATGGCTGCGAGCCGGTAGGTTGAAGGTGAATCCAGCGAAGACGGAGATCTTGTGGTTAGGTCGCCCGAGTGATGGGGTGTCCAGCTTCCGACCCTGGACGGTGTGGCGTTATGCCCATCACTTTCTGTAAAGAGCTTGGGAGTTCATCTGGATTCCCAATTGACCATGGAGACCCAGGTCTCCATGGTCAGCAAAATAGTTTTTTTCATCTGAGACAGGCGAGGCGGCTGGCCCCCTATCTATCCCGGAACGACCTGGCCACGGTGATCCAAGCCACGGTCATTTTGAGACTTGATTACTGTAACGCGCTCTACGTTGGCCTTCCTCTGTCGGTGACCTGGAAGCTCAAGCTGGTGCAGAACACTGCCGCCCGACTCCTGTCTGGATCTCCAGCAGGTGGTCACTTAACACCTGTTTTGCAGGACCTGCACTGGCTCCCAATCGAGCACCGGATCACCTTCAAAGTGTTGGTGCTTACCTTTAAGGCCTTGCACGGCCTGGGGCCAGCGTACCTGAGGGACCATCTCTCCCCATATTGCCCTATGAGATCACTACGATCAGAATACACCAACTTGCTGGCCATTCCATCTGCCAAGGCTTGTAGGCTAACTGCAACCCGGAGGAGAGCGTTCTCCGTAATTGCTCCTACTTTCTGGAACGCTCTCCCGGCCGAAACCCGAGCCCTTCAAGATCTCCTGCCCTTCAGATGGGCATGTAAAACATTTCTTTTTCAGAAGGCCTTTGGGCTTTAGTTACCTGCGCGCACAGCTCGCTGAGGTTGCTGCCCCCATTGTATTTTGCTGTTCCCGTACAGCACATTGCATTTTAATCTGTTGTTTATTGTGTGATTTTTTAATTGCGTCATTTTAATGTGTTTTTATTGTATCTTCTATTTTTTGTGAGCCGCCCCGAGCCTCCCGGGAGTGGTGGCCTAGAAATAAATAAATAGATAGATATTTTAAAGGAAAAAACACTGCATTTGTTACTTCTTATCCATGAGAAGCCACAAAAGCAGGTTTAATCTAATTCAAAGATGACAATTAAAGCTACTTATTAATCTAAAGTGACATTCAAACAGTTCAATAATGTGTATTCTTATTAAGAATTAAAGCCAATCAAGTTTATTGCCTAAAGTACATATAGCACTACAACTCAAAACCATGTTCAGTTGTGCAGCTTTTTTTCAGACAATCATTTTTCTGACATCATACACCAGCTTTTTAAAAAAATGTCTAGGTGCATATAAGGGTCATTTTCTGCTGCTGAAAGACTAAAAGGTTGGTGCCACCAGATCAACTCTTTCACAGAATTATCTCTTTCTTTTTATCCTTAGTGTATGTGTAGATGAACATTGTTTGAATGTGTTAAATCCCAAACCCCAAGCTATTTCACATCAGCTCTCAGAGTGAAAAAGGTTACTGAGCAATGATCCGAAACAAGTGGTTATATTAGCCTACTCTATCAAAAGTACAGAATTTGACACAGTTAGGCAGTTAGCATTTCTCACCTGTTTCCAAAACAGAATGGGGAACCTGTTTTGTCATGAGCAACATGGCTTTTAATACAAAATACAAAAGGTGAGTGAAATATAACTCTTTCCCCTCACAATCTTGCCAGCGCTAAATAATGACAACACAAAAAGTACAAGTCTGTTTCTAATAACAAAGAGACATGAAGTATGTCACAGTACAGCTTAAAGTAGAAGCAAGGTGATAACTGGGAGATGGAACTGAACAACCAGTTTAATGCATGAAGACTTCCCACTCTTTCCTCATAGAACAGCAAGACACTGTGTTATCATCCGTGGAGCAGAGATTGAAGTGGTATGGCCATCCCAAGGCATTTTGCTGCTTGAGGTGAATGAAAAAGTAGTACTCTTTGTCAGGATTTTGGTAAGAAGCCAAATGTGACAGCATATCCAGATAGCTAATTGCTGGGTCAGGATGACATTGCGAGTTTGAATGTATGATGTAAGACCATGACTTACAACACAGAAGCATTTTCCTCATCACAGGACACTTCATCTTCATTTCAAGGACGAAGAGGCACAGAGCCCATCAGATGACGTTTGCCTACTTCTGGCCATCATTCGTTGCCCTTCGTCCTTGAAATGAAGCTGAAGCTTGTTGAAAGGAGGCAGCATGGCTGAGTAATTGCGTCCATGATGTGTGCCAGAACCATTGCTAACACCAAAAACACATTTGATGAGATCTGACAGATTCACCCATGGTGTGGAGGAATGGGTATTCCTCACCAATTTGCTATCACTTCATTTTCTCCTTAATAGTAATGTAGGCTCAAAATTGTGCTCTTCTTAACTTTTTAGCATAAGACTAACAGGAGGGGATCATGGCAAAGTGGTTTATAATTACACTGGTCTAATGAAGAGGAGCACAGGCTTGCAAAAGGGCATTGTTGCAAAGGGGTTATAATTACACCGGTTCCTCCCTCCCTGTCTTCCTCCCTCATTCCCTGTCTTCCTTCCTTCCTTTCTCTCTCTCTCTCTCCTTTCCTCCTTCCTTCCCTTCCCCCCACCTTTCCCCCTTGTCTTCCTCCATACATTCCCTTTCTTTCTTTCTTTCCTCCCTCCCTCCCTTCCATGGCAGAGGTTTATATTTACACCGGTCTGATTACACTGGTTCCTCCCTCCCTGCCTCCCTCCCTCCCTCATTCCCTTCCTTTCTTCCTTACCCCATTGCTTCCTTTTCACTCTTCCTCTCTTTCTTTCACTTCCCTTCCTGCTCCCTTTCCCTCTCCTTCCTTCCCTCCCTCATTCCATTTCTTCCATCCTTCCCTCCCTCCCTCGCTTCCTTTTCTTCCACGACAGGGTTTCCCTGATTTTTTAAAAAGAAATATGGAGAGGGAAGAGAAATGCAAAAACTGAAGAGAGAAGCATGTGTGATGGGAAGAGAGAATTTGAAACAGCAAGAATGGAAAATTGAAATGATGATTGAAAGGTCTGATTCCCTTCGCTAGACAGATGCTCCCCCACACTTCTCAAGATCCACATGATAAGGTCCATAGTCTCTTGGTACCAGGGATGAAGCAAGGGATAGTGTCTAAGCATCAGGGATGATGTAACACAATGATGGCCCTTAGAGACCTAGGTCCCTTCCACACAGCTGTATAAAATCCACATTGAAGTGGATTATATGGCAGTGTGGACTCAGATAACCCAGTCCAAAGCAGATATTGTGGATTATTTGCCTTAATATTCTAGGTTATACTCAATGATCCCAACAATCTTTTCCAATTCCACATAAAAAAGCAAACTGGAGTAACTGTGAATTCTGAATTTGAATCTGTGATAGGGTGGCATTGTCTACCACATCTGGGGCTATTTGGTCAGTCCTCCAACACTAACGCTAGTAAAGCAATCATGAATTTAAAGTTAGTGATCCTTTCCTAAGAAAACTTGAGGCTGCCATGAATTAATAGGCAATTCAAGCCGTACATACACACAAAAATCTATAGCTGCATAATGCCAGCATGTTCAGGGGATTTATACTAATGTAATGATGGAAGCAACTGGTGGAAGATGCTGCAGCCTGGCCCTTCCATCTATGAGGAACGCTTTGAAGTTGAAACACATGCAATATAGTTTGTCCTTGATGGCAGTTCAAATGCTGAGGCTCTTAACCATCCCCGTGAAGTAACAGGCATAAATAGTGTTATGACATTACATATATATCTTTCCCCGTATATTCTAGAATACATAGGTTGAGGAGCTCACAATGTAGAAGTCCACCAAGAGACAAAGAAGCTTTCAAATGCTAGAAATTTCAAAACCTTGAAAAGATAAGCCTTAAAATATTTTCTACAGAAGCCCAATCTGAGATATCTGGTGAAATGACAATCACGCTTGAAGCACACTTAGGAGATTGCTTTGTTCCCTACTTTGCAAGGCCAGGGAGCACTGGTTGATGCATTTCAATCTTTGTCAGTCACAAGGCCACAGTTTTGTAGAGATTGTGTAGCATTGGCCTGTCTGTTAAAAACAAGTGAAACAGATGTAGGCCTCCTTTCATACAAAGAAAACTTACCTGGGAAGCGCAATAACAAAAAAAAACCCCTCTTAGTTGGATCAGCTCTTTTTTTCTTTTATTGTAAGCATGATTTGCCTCAACTCCTTTATTTTTATTTATTTATTTAGCACGCATGCCATGGAAGCAAAAAGCATCAAACACTCCCTTTGATCTTGCTGTGGAGGATTAGTAGAAAATAGGCTTCAAACCAAAGATGTTCAAATTGGAATCTGCCAGGAAGGATTTCAAAGCCCCATCTCAACTCTGATGGCAATGGAGATGTAAGCATCAAAATGTGAATTTCTGGGTTAGTCTTTAACCTTCCATGAATGGGACTCAACTGTATAGAGTTCAACTACCATGCATGACTTTCTTATACTCGGATGGGTTCATCTGTTTGCCCTGACACTATCATAGATATTATTCGATACAGAAGCTAAAATGGTAAAATGGTAAAGGGAGCCAAAGCCTTCCACATTGACTTCAGAAGACAGGATTAGGTTAGTATAGGGCAGGGGTGCTCACACTTTTTCAGCATGCAAGCTACTCTTAAAGCAACCAAGTCCAAAAGATCTACCTGCCCCTGCCGCCGTGCGCTCCCACTGCCGTGCGCTCTTGCCACCGCGCATGCTCCTGCTGCTGTTTTCCGCCCGGGCAACGCTTCTTCCGCCTGCAGGGCATTGCAGGAAGGAGAAAGCACGAGGCGGGGCATCCAGAGGGAGTGCTCCGCCCTGCCTATCTTGCCGGTAACGGAGGCTGCACAGCTGCTTCTGGACGAGAGAGAGGCAGGGCGCTCCCTCCAGAGGCCCCGCCTCATGCTTCCTTCTTCCTGCAATGCCCCGCAGGTGAAAGAAGCACTGCGAGAGCGGAAGCCAGCAGCAGGAGCGCATGTGTGCGCAGGGTGTGCGCACGCATGGCAGGAGCGCCCCACCCGGCTGGTGAGGCCCGAAGATCACCTGGAAGAGGGCCGAAGATTTACGAGTAGCTCCCGAGCTACCTAATGAGCACCCCTGGTATAGGGTATTCTTGAACCTCCTAGCACAGCATTTTGCGGGTAATAAGGGGGAGAAGGAAATATCCTCATGGTTCATGAACTTCTGAACAGCTTTCTGGGTGGGTGTGATTGGCATATCTCTTTTCCTCCTCTCTATCTTTCTGTTTAATTCCTATTAAAAATTTAAAAATTAATTTCTAGGGGGGCGGTGAGTAATTTTTTTCCTGGAAAGGGGGCGGTAGGCCAAAACAGTTTGGGAACCACTTTGCTAGGCTCTCATTCACTGTTCTTCTGTCTGACCTGCTGCTCCCTACCTTGAAAAAAGCTAGTGCAACAAATGTTTAGTGCTTTGTGAATAGATAAAGAAACCAAGGTTCTTCTGTTCAGGACAAAACATCAGAGGCACATGTTATGGTGTGTAGTTGTGCTCAATAATTCAATCAAGTAGCTTGAGATGACTCTGTCTATGATTACATTATATACATTTTCTTTTTTTTCTACCCATGTGAAGATAACATGTTAATAATCTGATAAAATCAGTTCTTACATACTTGTTTTTTTATGCCAACATAAATCTACTTTTGTGACATCAGATCAACATGTGGGATATTGAATAAATGAATGAATGAGTAACTAACCAATTAACTAAATAAGCAAATAGAAATCATTGAATATTTTTGCTTCTGGCCCTTCTGAGACAAGATATGGTGAAATACTATATCAGTATTAGGAGCTCATATAGCATTGTTTCCATCACTAAACCAAAAATTGTATGTGCATAGCACCTTTCTATTGGAAGCAGGTATTTTGGTACCACATTCAGGAAAGCAATTAACAGCTGCCATTTCTTGGCAAAATGTTGAGAAACATAATCATAGTGAACATTCTAAAAATACCCACATCTGCCTCAGTAAGGTAGCCACATTCTCTGTGTTGTTTTTGTTTAATGATCATCAAAGTTTATGGTGGTTAAATGAAATATTAAGATTGATAATTAAAATAAAAGCTCCTTCACAGATAACAGAACATTCTAAGTGTTGTTTGACCATATTCACGTCCTGATCGCATTGACATTTAATGGGATTGTTGCTTAGAAAAGACAGAAAGAAATAATCCTGGATTTCTGGAAGGCAAAAATTCCACCCCCATGGAGCCATATCATCAATAAGGGGATATGGTTTGCCATTTTGCATATTGCAGCATAATTGAACTTCTTAGTCAGTCTTCATTTAGACATTAATTACAATAAAATAAGAAAATGATTAGGAGCTCTAACATGCAATGGACATCATTAAAAAGTGTTTTAGTAGTGTTTTCAGCAGCCAGATTCTGAACTGAGCCATGGCCAATAGTCTGACATGTGTTTAGTACAGCCCATTTTTATCCTCCTCATATTTTCCCATATTTGGGGGGGGGGAAGCTCATGACTGTATTGCTCTTTTTCTCTTGGTGTCATATTAGTGAAGGGAAACATTCCTGTTTCTTGAATTTCTTTTTTGATCTCCTCTGATAGGAACCGAGTAGCTGCCAGACAGTATTCCTAAAATTTATTGGAAACCAGAAAACATTAGCCATTATCTTGTCCTCTTCTCCCTTGCATTCTCCCCCCCCTCTCCTTACAAGATTAAAAGCCATCTGAACATATCTACACCGTTATTAAGATTTTCTGATTTTAATAAACCCTGATAGCAATCGACAATTGATTTGTGGAATATGCTACTTAGGATGTGGCTTAAATGCTTTTAAAATAAGTTTATTTACATATGAAAGAGCTGTTATTAATGGCTACTAGTTGTTAGAGTGCATGCAGCAGTTAGAGATCTTGTAAATAAGAAGCAAACACATCAATACCTTGGAGAAAGAAACTAAGCTTTATTGTAGGAACTCTATTCTAAAATAATAAAGTTATTCGGGGTGCTGCTAGACAGAGAATTCGTGAGAAGAAGAGGTGGAGAAACACCCCCTAGAGTTTCAGTTTACATCACACTGTTGATCGAGATAGGTATAGCTGTAGAGGAAGGACATTTCAAGACACTCAAACTATTTAACACTAATGCCCATTGTAAGGTATTCTTTACCCTTCAGTGCTAAGTGTTTTTGCATTTCCAAGATGAGTAACTATGGCTATATTGAACTTCTAGGATAAAAAATACCATGGCTCTGAATATCAGCTGCTGGGGAATGGTGATTGGACAGGACAGGGCTATGAGAAAATCAGCATCTGATTGGCCAAGGTTGAGAGAGGACTTTCTCCATGAGTCCTCTCTCGATCAAAACCCTGAGTCAGTGTTTTTCAACCTTTTTTGAGCTGCGGCACATTTTTTACATTTACAAAATCCCGGGGCACACCACCAACCAAAATGACACAAAATGACACTCTAACACAGTAATACATATAGTTAATATGGTTTTAAATGTATTTATGCACTCAGTGTGAAACCTGGACCTGTTTCGATGAACACAACATAGATATCCTGGCAGGAATGGCAGAAAAACACAAACTTCCCATACAGAACACCCATAACCAAGAGAAAATACTATAAGAGTTTGGTGGGCATTGACCTTGGGTTTTGGAGTTGTAGTTCACCTATATCCAGAGAGCACTGTGGACTGAAACAATGTTGGATCAGGACCAAACTTGTCATGAATAATAAATATGCCCAAATGTGAACACAGATGGAGTTTGGGGAAAATAGACATTTGGGAGTTACAGTTTCTAGGAGTTATAGATAACACACAATCAAAGAGCATCCTGAACTCTTGCAACAATGGAATTGAACCAAACTTGTCATATTGAACTCTCATTACCAACAGAAAGTACTGAAAGGGTTTGCTTGGGAATTGACCTTGAGTTTGGAAGTTGTAGTTCACCTACACCCAGAGAACACTGTGGACTCAAACAATGTTATGTTGTTGTTTGTTTTCTATCCAAAATCACAGTGTTGGAAGGAGGCTCACCACTTTAAGGTCCCTAAAATAGGCATGGGAAAACTTCGGCCCTCTGGGTGCTTTGGACTTCAATTCCCACCATTCCTTACAGCCTGAGGCCCTTTCCTGCTTAAGTGGCTGGGGGAGGAAAAGAGCCTCAGGCTCTTTTCCTTTTGGACCGTCCAAAACTCGGACCTTCCAAAACACCTGGAAGGTCCAAGTTTGCCCATGCCAGCTTTCGACAGAGACCTCTTCCTCCCCCTTCACGCTCTTTCTTCCCCCTCCTGCCGAACACTTACTTTTTCTTCTACACTGCTGCTTCTGCCACCATTTTGATCCAAGGGGGCAGCGTGAGCGTGTTCAGGAGAGGAGGGGGGAGGGAGGAAGACGTGACCCATGCGGGCGCTACTGCGCAGACTCGCCCCAGTGCAAAGCGAGGCAAAGCGAGCAGAGTGAGGCTGGGAAGAAGGGAGCCCGAGTGGAGAAGAAAGAGTGTTTGGCAGGAGGGCGAAGAAAGGTTATTGGAGGTTCCAATTTCCCACGGCACACCTGATGATCGCTCATGGCACACTAGTGTGCCACGGCACACTGGTTGGGAAACACTGCCCTGAGTAACTTTCCCATCTTAGAATGGAGTTCCAACAATAAAGCTTAGTTTCTTTCTCCAAGTCATTGACATGTTTGCTCCTTAACTATTATTATTATTATTATTTGATACACAAGAAGATTAGTACACAGCAAACAAGATCACTATGCTAGTTGTTGTATTAGATCAAACGTCGGACACTTCCCAAGTATTTAGGACTATGTGATGTATCGATGAAAAATGTGTGCACATCCGAGTAGGGTGGCCTTTTGCAGCTGTCAGATGGCAATTTTGTCAGCACCTCTTGTTTTCAAGTGCTGGCCAAGATCTTTAGGCAATGCACCAGTGTGTTGATCACCATTGGGAACACCTTTACTGGCTTGCGCCAGAGTCTTTGCAGTTCGATCTTTAAATCCTTGTATCATGCCAGCTTTTCCAGTTGCTTCTTGTCAATTCTGCTGTCACCTGGGATTGCAACATCAATTATCCATACTTTGTTTTTTTCCATGATTGTGAGATCAGGAGTATTGTGCTCCAAAACTCTGTCAGTCTGAATTCGGAAGTCCCAGAGTAGTTTCATGTGTTCATTTTGACGTGTTCATTGTTGTTATTGTTGTTGTTATATTTATTTATACCCCACTTCATCTCCCTAAAGGGGACTCAAGATCCCTAACTGCTGCTTGCACTCTGACAATTAATACCCATCAGTAACATATTTTTCATAGATTAATTAACGTCTTTTACAATAAACTAAGCCACATCCTAACCAGGCCATTCCACAAATCAGAAGATCCGAGGCCTGATCCCCCAAACAATTCCTTTTCTATAGTTCTTGAACAAATAAAAAAGTGTATTTTAAAGTCCCCAGTGCACCTTTCCTTAAGTTCCTAATCATGGAATACAAGATAAAATGCTACTTGCCTGAAGCTGATTGGGAACAAAAGGTGAGCCACACAACTGCTAATCACAAAGCACAAGACTTGGGGGGGGGGGGGAATTGAATGGGTTTGTACAAGATTGCTTTGTAGAGATAATGGGAATGATCAAGCTGTCTTGCATTGACTTGACATGATCTCTCTCCATCCACCCCCCTTCAGAGTGATGATGTATTGCAAACTTTACTAAACTATGTAAAGTTAAATGTGTTAATTACTTCTGATCATTATAAGAGTCATGAGAGTCATGAGAGAAATGTGTCCCAATTATTTTACTTTGTATATTTAAATCTCTCACTTGCTAGTGAGTTGTTTTGTAAGTATATTTTGATGTTGTCTATTTGATTTCTTATTATTTGAAGTGCTTTATTATGTTGTTTTTCTCAGACATTGAATGTTTACCAATCTTTTGTTGTACACCACCCTGAGTCCCTTTTTGGGAGATAGGGTGGTATAGAAATAAAGTTTATTTATTTTATCATTACAGGTTTCATGATGACATATATAATGGTCATTTTGTAAATTTTGATGCACTCCTGTAATTGTGAAGGAAATTTGGCTCAGGTGCAAGAAATTAAGTGACATCTCTAGTTGAAATCTTGAACTGAACATTAAATGATTATTCAGCCGTCCACCGCCCCTTTAAAAAAAACAAAAAACAAAAAATAACTGTAAAATTGCAATTATTAATCAGGTCTGCACAATGTTTGATCATCTCCATAACACTCTAACTTAATCAAAGTGTTTCAAATCACTTGCCAGACCGCAGATTACAAAACACTTCACACAGTCTCTAGGCTTCGACATGGCTCCTTTTGAGAAACACAGTTTGTGCACTATAGGGCAAAACTATGGATGTCCTATCCATGTATGTAATGGATTCAAAGTTCAGGAAAAGAGATTCCACCTAAATATTAGGTGGAATCTCTTGGCAGGAAATTGGACTGAATGCCCACAAGGTCTCTTCCAACTCAATGAGTCTCACACCTTGGAAGTTTTTAAGCAAAGTCTGAATGGCTTTCTGTTGGGGATGCTTTGATTGTATTTTCTGTTGAGACTATTTGAGATTTCAATATTGACTGTGTGTGTTTTTAAAGCTTGCCATTTGCTATGTGTTTTGCTATGTGCTAAGTGGGAACTGTCCAGTGTTCATTGAGTTAATGTATCAAAAATCTACAAGTGCATTCCTAGAATGTATTGCAATGATGTATTACTGTTTCCTGATTAATGAAACCGGACTTTGTGTCATGACTATTGGAATGCTGGAGGCGTGGTTTAGGAACTGATAACAGAAGCTGTCTGCACCATTGCTTCTGATGCTGTGTGCTGAAGTGGACGGATTTACTATGTGCTGTGTATAAAGCTGTAAATAAAACAGTTTGATTGTTTTATGGCTGCAACTTTCATCGATCCTTAATCACCGGGAGCAGAGTGTGCCGTCGCTCCGTTATTTTCCAGTATGGCAGAGGGTTGGACTTGACGGCCTTTGTGGTGTGTTCCACAGTGATTGATTCTATAATTGTCATCTCCACCTCCTTGTACATGCAAACTATTAACACTGGAAGTGAGAGAGGTAACTTGTTCCTGTATTGTCGACGGCTTTCATGGTTGGAATCACTGGGTTGTTGTAGGTTTTTCGGGCTATACGGTCACAACCTCTGAGGATGCTTGCCATAGATGCAGGTGAAACATCAGGAGACAATGCTTCCAAAACATGGCTATATAGTCCAAAAAACCTACAACAACCCAGTAACTTGTTCCTCTTTGTATATTCTTACAAGTGAATATTTCCCCACATGTGTCTTTAGACTTGTGATACCTTTCCTTAAGTTGAGAAACCACTGCAAATACAGAATGCAGGCATGGATAGGCTTTTGAAATATGGCAAGCTTATTCTGCATCAATGACAGTTGTCTGTTCCTTTCCAAGCCTTGGGCCTAATTTTTAAGTGCAGGCATTTGACCTTTAAAACCATAAACAGTTTGAGAGCAGATTAATTTGAGGATAACTCACTATGTGAATCAGCCTCAGACTTAAGATCGGCCTCAAAGGGCTTGACTGGTGGCAATGCCATCAATACAAATTAGTCTTCTCTCATTTATGTGCTCCCTGTAAAATGCTTCTTTGAGAGGTACACAGCAGGGCATGTGCTTATTTAAACTACTTGTTCCTGTAGGTGCAAACAAATAATCTAATCCATTTTCTCCCTGCTGCTGGAATTCATTCAAAAACATGCAATTTTGGAAGGTGTTCTCACAGAGAAACACCGGTTGCATGCTTTCTCTCAGTATTGTCCTCTGGGGTCTCTGGAGAAACCTCAGAAGGTCCCAGAGCATGCTTGCCTTATTGTGTGCCTACTATCAGATCATACATGGCAGCAACCCTTGGCTGCCCTCTGTCCTGCTCAAGGCACTACATATCCCCCAGCTGCCCGGGTTTGTCAGGGACAATCTCTGCTTGGACCAAAGGGACAAAAATGGAGGATTTTCTTCATCCATATTCATCCATGGTCTCACTGTGAAATCAATATCTGTGTAAGGGGTTTTTCAGGGATGGGGAAGTCTTGCTTTCCTTTCTCAAAGCTGTTAGTCCAATGCCTTGAGGAAGCTAACAGACAAGGCTTGAAAACAGCAATATTGTACATACTTGTTAGAAAGAAGTGTGCTGCCTCTGAACACAGTGGCCCCATTTTTACTATTATGGCTGATAAGAAGAGCTTTGATTGGCTGATATGAATAAGGTAGCATGAGTTCTGGGTGGATGTGATGAATGTGGCTTAGCAAGGATATATTTTGCACACTTTCTATATTGTGATGCATAAACATTGTTTTAGTTATGAACAAATTAATTGGAATAGCTGAACCATAAATTATTCACCCAGACAGAACTAAAAAGGATAAAAATTAGAATACCAATTAAAATTTATAAAACGTAAAAGTGATTTCATTTGGGGAAGGCGTTCCAAACATTGTTTGCACAGACCAAGGCAAAAGTAAAAGAAATAAATTTATTATCATTCTTGCTTCTTTTTTTTAGAGGGGACTCCTGCACATTCCTGTAATGAAAGAAGTTGGGAATGTTCTGTTATCCTAAGGATTTCACAAATAAACTCTGTACTGTCCTGAAGTCATTTCATGCAAAACAGTCTGAACTTTCATGAGATATTAAACTGGATTTATTGTACTTTGGATATATCAAAAGTTGACATGAGTGGGAAAGAAATGAAAAATTGCACTGCAGTTGGATTGAATCAATAAAAGTCAAAAATGCTGTTGATGACTGGGCCTTATGGAAAATTTTAATTTGTAATTTTGTATAAGGGAAAGCCGACTTGATGGAAAACAACAAAACATAGTTTCCACATGTAGCCTGCAATGTGTCGGCAGTGGCATTTCAACAGGTGCAGATGTTGCAGATAGTTGTGAATGAGCAAAGAATCTCTAAAGCAGTGGTTCTCAACCTGTGGGTCCCCAGGTGTTTTGGCCTACAACTCCCAGAAATCCCAGCCAGTTTACCAGCTGTTTGGATTTATGGGAATTGAAGGCCAAACCATCTGGGGACCCACAGGTTAAGAACCACTGCTCTAAAGAATTCCAGGACTGAGATAAACATGTGTTGTATTTTCCTAAAACAGAGACAGTGAAGGCAGTTATTTCCCGATTTTTTTTTAAAAAATTATTTATTACATTTATATGCCATTTTTCCTCAATGGTGTTTAAGATAGCACATATGGTTCTCATTTTTAAATACTATGACTCTACGTCAACTTTCACCAGAAATTCACCATAGAATACATATCATTGGAGGACTTATGAATGCCTAGAGAAATGCTCTCTCTTGGAATCCCTAGGTTCTCCAACAATGTTCTTGTGATCACACTGACTAATGTTCAGGTTAGAACGCTGTTTTTCCTTTGAATTTCACACCTCTCTGAATTTTGCAATTCAGTTCTTAGCTCAAAGGCAGCATCAAAGTATTTATAAAAATGTGTCTTCTAGGTTAATACACATCTAGAAATGCAAATTTTGAGAAATATATGCAATTATATGTAGTTAGGTTTGTTTTTTTTAAAAAAAAATCAGAACAATAGAGAACAAAGATGGAATGCACCTATGCATGATTCCATGAAAAACTGATATTTTTATTTATTTTATTTAAAACATTTATATTCTGCCCTTCTCACCCTGAAGGGTACTCAGGGTGGAGCACAGCATATATACGGCAAACATTCAATGCCAGGACAAGAATTAATTATATGCATACATAAACATTAAAAACATTTGACTCAGTATTAAAATACATTGTTTAAAACTGTCTTGATCATCTGAGTCTAATCTAATTGACCTGGTAAGGTATTGCTGCCTTATTGCACTGTCCTGAAAGCTTGGTCCCACAGCCAAGTTTTTACCATCCTTCTAAAGGACAGGAGGGAGGGGGGCAACCTGATCTCACCAGGAAGGGAGTTCCATAGTCGGGGGAGGAGGCAATCACCGAGAAGGCCCTCTCTCTCGTCCCCACCAATCGCGTCTGTGATAATGGAAGGATGGAGAGCAGGGCTTCCTTGGAGGATCTTAATCTCCATGATGGTTCATAGGGGGACATGTGTTCAGACAGGTAAATTGGGCCGAGGCCATTTAGCGCTTTAGAGGCCAAATCCAGAACTTTGAATTGTGCCCAGTAGCAAACTGGCAGCCAGCGGAGCTGGTGTAACATGGGAGTTGTATGGTCCCTGTTTGCCGCCCCAGTTATTAACCTGGCTGCCTCTCGTTGGACTATTTGAAGCTTCCAGGCAGTCTTCAAAGGCAACCCCACATAGGGTGAGTTGCAGTAGTCTATCCTGGATGTAAGAAGAGCGTGAACCAATGTGGCTAAGTCTGGCTTCCCAAGGTACGGGCTCAGCTGGTGCACAAGTTTTAATTGTGCGAAAGCTCCCCTGGCTCAGTAATGTGTCCAGTAGAACTTCCAAGTTGATACAGACCAGGTAGAATCTGATCTGCGGATCCCTATAAATGGGTCACTTTTTTGTGCATTTGTGAGCCAGAAAAGACATGACTACAATCTTAAACTGGAATGCAGGTTTGATCTGCAAGATATAAAGTGTGGAATAAACAAAATCTAGATTTAAACATCACCAGTGGAGATGGACTTAGCTGAGCCTCCAGGGGAAAACCAGGATTCCATCTGTTAGTTAAATCATAAAATAGCTACCTGCTCCCCTCTACTGGTAGAAGGAGGGTATCTTCTTGAACTTTTTTTCTGCTTTCTCAAACACATACACATCGCAAAGGTTATTTCGTTGATCCTAATTTTTAAAAAATGTCCTATCATTTCCCCCTAACAGCCTTTAGGGGAAAATCATCCTTGCCTTAAAAATGTTAGAATTGGCAAGTTGAAAAGCAAGGGGAATGGTTCTTTTTGTGACGTGAAAACTTGGAAACAGCATTTGTTGAAAAATATGGTAAGTGATAAACAGGAAGGCTGGATGTTTCTTGACAAAAATCCAGAGACTAGTGCCTCCTAGTATCCTCTTTCCTCAGCTAAGCTATAGAAACCCTCCACTCCCTGCTTTAGGAAAGGGCAGGGAAAACTTTGTGTGTTGGACATGCACAGTGACACACAAAAAGAAAAAGTGTAGCACCAGTGCACATTCTCACACATTTCTCTACAGTGAAGAGAGCATCTGGAAGTTACCATATCTTCCAACATTTCACAGATACACATTGGGACACAGTGGCCAAGATGGTAAATATTATTAAGGAGATAGGACAAATAAGCTAGGAGAAGGTGCCAATGTTTGTATTTGCCTGAGCCCAGTGGCATGATACTGCCCCCCAGGCATGTAGCCGGGGGGGGGGGCTAAGGGGGCTTCAGCCCCCCCCCCGAAATTCTCAGGGTGGTCCACCAAAAAGGCCTTACTGGTACATTATTTAAACTGTTATGTTTATTCATATCATGATCTGATCACCATGCTCATTATATCCCACATTAATGGGGTTATTGGGATAACAATACAAAAGGCTTGCTAGGGTAGACCCTCTTTCACCCAGTCTCAGCCCCCCCCCGGACCAAACTCACCCCCCCCCGAATCAAAATCCTGGCTACGGCCCTGCTGCCCCCTCATTTCCTCTCTACTCTTCTCCACTCTCTTGATGATGTTTAATGCAAGGTACTTTTGACATTTGAACTCAGTTTGTATCCATTTTCAATAAATTAAGAACAAAGGGGAAAGTGGAAGAAGAGAGAAATTGGGGCATTTTTACAGCAGCTAAAAAGTGGAATGATAAAGGATTCATTGGGACTGCCCCTGCCAAATCAAGATATTATTATTATTATTATTTATACCCCACTTTATCTCTCTTTCAGGAGACTCAAAGAAGCTTAACATAAAAACATAAGCATACATAGAATCATAGATTTGGAAGAGACCTCATGGGCCATCCAGTCCAACCCCATTCTGCCAAGAAGCAGGAAAATCGCATTCAAAGTACCCCCAACAGATGGCCATCCAGCCTCTGTTTAAAAGCCTCCAAAGAAGGAGCCTCAACCACACTCCAGGGCAGAGAGTTCTTCCTCATGTTCAGGTGGAATCTCCTTTCCTGTAGTTTGAAGCCATTGTTCTGAGTCCTAGTCTCCAGGGCAGCAGAAAACAAGCTTGCTTCCTCCTCCCTATGATTTCCCCTCACATACTTATACATGGCTTTTATGTCTCCTCTCAACCTTCTCTTTTGAAGGCTAAACATGCCCAGCTCTTTAAGCTACTCCTCATAGGGCTTGCTCTCCAGATCCCTGGTCATTTTAGTCGCCCTCCTCTGGACACCTTCCAGCCTGTCAACATCTCCCTTCAACTGTGGTGCCCAGAATTGGACACAGTGTGATTCCAGGTGTGGTCTGACCAAGGCAGAATACAGGGGTAGCATGGATCTAGACACTATACTCCTTATTGATGCATGTCAAAATCCCATTGGCTTTTTTAGCTGCTGCATCACATTGTTGGCTCATGCTTAACATGTTGCCCACAAGGACTCCAAGATTTAAAATATACAAATATACAAATATGAAACAGCATTAAACATCATCAGTGTTAAAAACAATTCAGATTAAATAAATAAAAACATAAAATCTCATAATAGTTGGAAGATATAGGCTTTATAAGCAATCATGCAAAAGGGGGCTCAAACACGCTTAGTATGACATCCTGCTGGTGACTTACACAAAGGTAAGTGCACTTCACATGTCTATAAGTTCCATTTTGAGCTGAGAGCTGAGGATAATTCACTGGTCCTTGTCTTCTTTCCAAACCTTCTTACCTTCTGGCACCTGCCAATCCTAGGAATGTCCCTTGTTTTTATCAAATGTAATAGTGGAAGAAAAGAAGCTTGAATCCAAGATAGAAATCCAGCTTTACATGAAAAGACAGGAATTATTTGGCAGTCACAGGCAGGCACATGAAGATTATAGCCTCCTGGTAAGATTAATGGATCATTCTGAATGATTAGATTTAGAACATTTTCATTCTAAATGTTACTTCTCGGGAATAGGTGTGCTTTTAGCACCATCTAGAGGATTTTTTATTCTATTTCAAGTCTGCTCAACATTGGTATTTGTCATGAACTCTATTTAGTGTGTTCAAGACACCACGACACCTCCAGCCAAGGTCGAAGAATGAAAACAGAATGAAAACATCTGGTCTCCTGCAGGTGAACCACAAACTGGCTCAGGCTATCTGGAGGCTGAAGGGGGGACCTTGGAGAGTTGAGGGGTGAGGCTTTGGGGTATTGAACTGAGAAGTTGCCCGTGTTTTTTTCATTTGTATCTTTTGCCCCTGGCAGCACAGCAGCTTAAACCACTGAGCTGCTGAACTTGCTGACTGAAAGGTTGATGGTTCAAATCCAGGGAGTGGGGGTGAGCTCCTGCTGTTAGGTCCGGCTTCTGCCAGCCTAGCAGTTCAAAAACATGCAAATATGAGATCAATAGGTACCACTTCTGTGGGAAGGTAATGGCGCTCTATGGAGTCATGCTGGCCACAAGATCTTGGGGGTGTCAATAGACAATGCCGGCTCTTTGACTTAGAAATGGAGATGAGCACCACCCCCCAGAGTCAGACACGACTAGACTTAATGTCAAGGAAAACGTTTACCTTTAACTTTGTTGTATAGCGGTAATCTAGCATTAAAGAAATTTCGAAGACTTCCTGGTGAGAGAACTTAATTGCTAATAAAGTTCTGAAATCATCACAGTAGTATCTTTCTTGTCATTGGTTCAGGTGAGGAATTACATCAGGTGAGAATTTATTTATTTCATTTATTTATTTCATTTATACCCTGCCTTTCTCACCCCACAGGTGACTCAAGGCGGTTTACAAACTCCAGCCAAAATTCAATGCCACAGAAATAAAACATACCTCATCAAAATTTAAAACGATCAAAACACATGGGAATGCCCTCTTGAATAGTTCATAGATGTCTTGCAGGTTCATAGAAAGAGATACGGTCCTTCAAATAACCTAGACTGGAGCCGTATAGGGCTTTGTTGGTCAAAACCAGCATTTTGAATTGTGACTGGAAACATGTTGGCAGCCAGTGAAACTGCTGCAAGGGTGGAGTTGTGCACTCCATGTAGCCAGCCCTAGTTAGCAGTCTGGCCGCTGCTCTTTGGACCAACTGAAGTTTCTGAGCACTTTTCAAAGACAGCTCCTTGTAGAGCACAATACAGTAGTCCAACTGGGATGTAATTAAGGCATGCACCACTGTGGCCAGATTTAACTTCTCCAGGTATGGGCACAATTGTCACACTAGCTTTAATTGCTCAAAAACACTCCTCATCACTGCTGACATCATGGCTTCCAGGTTCAGAGCTAAATCCAGGAGTATTCTCAAACTGCAGACCTGCGTTTTTATGGGGAGCGTGAAACCATTTTACACAAGCTGACTGCCTATTTCCTGATCTGTCTTATGAGTGACCAGGAGCACCTCTGTTTTGTCTAAATTAAATTTGTCTGCCCTCATCCAGTCCAGTCTATTACAGCTGCCAGGCACTGGTTGTAACCATTGGTTCTCTATATCTGTAGGTTATGCCTTCACAGCTTCAGCCAATCATGGGTTGAACATATTATTTAAAAATCCCCCAATGTTTTTGAAAGCAAAATTTGAATTAGCTGTGCATTGAGCACTATGTTGAATCAACACAAATGAAGTGATATGAAAGGCCCCTTCCACACAGTTGAATAAAATCCCACATTTTCTTCTCTGAACTAGAATATATGGCAATGTGGACTCAGATATCCCAGTTTTCTTCCTTGCTTTTCTGGGTTATACGGCTGTATGGAGACAAACACCCTGTTGTAGCCTTCCAATATTTTACAGGTCTTCAGTCTTTCTCTAGCACTTATTTGAGCTTAGTTCAGCTCGCATCAATTGAAGATGGTGGACGGCCTTGAGGACGCCGAGGTTGGCCAGACGTCATCTTCCCTTGAAGACCAGAAGCCAGGGAGGAGCCTTCAGCAGAAAGCACTGAGTCACCCCAGGAGGCGGAGACGACGTCAGAGACAACGTCGGAGCAAGAATGGCTGCCAAGAGTGGACTTCCGGCCTCCCCGAGGAGCACCGGAAGTCCTCCCAGCCTGGCCAGTCTAGGAGCAGGCTGGCGATCCATAGAGCGCCCTGTAGGACTTATAGAATCCAAAGGACCACTGGATCTGCAACTAGACCCTCTGAATTGGTGAATACTAGGACCTTCAAGCCCAGGTCACTTAAGAGGTTCCCTACCAGGACCTTTTGGAACACCATCTACAGGCACTGAGAACAGTCCTCAATGAGCTTCCAGCCCTGGAAGGACATCCTGGTGACCAAGAGACCTGTGCCAGAATCTATGGACCCAGAGGCCAGGGTCGACCATCTCCCTTCTGGGCTAAGGACTCTTTAAGACTTGCTGGACCCCCCAAAACTCCCTCCTTTTGATGGTCGAGTTAATACCACCTTTAACTCGACCCCCTGATAGCCTACT
Organism: Anolis apletophallus; assembly: GCA_030556195.1. Lineage (NCBI taxonomy): Eukaryota > Metazoa > Chordata > Lepidosauria > Squamata > Anolidae > Anolis > Anolis apletophallus. The sequence continues at coordinate 81,450,046 of JARBWK010000002.1, read as the reverse complement.
CACAATGGACATAGCCATTGCTCTCTCTCCCCCCATTGTCTTTATCTGTAGATATCCTCACCTTTCCCCCTTTATTGTATTGTTCTGTTCTGTACATTCTGTGTTTTATTATTCATCAAACTTTGTAAACTGCTCCGAGCCTTTGGGGAGTGGCGGTATAGAAGTTTGAAATAATAAATAAATAAATAAATTTAGCAGTATGAAAATGTTACCCTATTTATATAAGGAATTTGATGAGGGGTGTGTGCCTTGGAGTGAATTCCCCATGACTACTGGGAGATATTGTACTTCTCTTAGAGAACATCTACACTGTAGAATTGTTACAGTTTGTCACTACTTGAACTTCCATGACTCAAGTTTAACAAAAAAAATTAGCCATTTCTGCCTAAGAGTGCTAGTACCTTGCCAAACTGCAACTCCCAGGACTCCATAGTATTGAATCATAGGTGTTAAAAAGGTGTTGGAGCTCCCAGTGGCGCAGTGGGTTAAACCGCTGAGCTGCTAAACTTGCCAACTGAAAGGTCGCAGGTTCGAATCCGAGGAGCGGTTTGAGCTCCCACTGTTTGCCCCAGCTTCTCCCAACCTAGCAGTTCGAAAACATAGAAATGTGAGTAGATCAAAAGGTACAGCTCCAGCAGGAAAGTTACTATGCTCCATGCAGTCATGCTGGCTACATAACCTTGGAGGTGTTTATGAACAATGCCGGCTCTTCGGCTTAGAAATGGAGATGAGCACCACTTTCCCAGAGTCGGACATGACTGGACTTAATGTCAGGGGAAAACCTTTATCTTACCTAAAGAGGTGTCAAAATTATTAATTATTTAATGTAGATGCACCCTCAGTTCCACTGGCACAATTGATTTTTTCAGCTGGGATTAACAATTAAATTTAGGACCATTACTTTTTCTGAGCAACAAAACTTATTTCTTAAAATCTATATTTGAAGAACTGAAATTTGAATGACGTTTTATTGATTTTTAAGAAAGTCTTTAAGAGTTGGTTCTTTGGCTCACTTATTAATAGCTGCATTCTGTCCATTAAAAATTCTTTGTTCTCTGAAGTATATATGCATTCAAATCTGTCTTTAGTTGGTTGCTTCTTCCCTTTGGAATGCTATATTCTATTAATTGATCTCATTTTAATATTCCATATAAATTATATGATGTTACAATTTTTTTGAGCCCAAAAGGTATTCTTGCAGAAAACAATAGTCTTACAGATAGAACAGTGAAATGTGAATTTAAAGAGCTATTGTTGAGTGGATTTGAGTGGATTTCTAACTGGTTGATGAACCAGGATGTATATGGCTGTTATTTTGTAGAGCAGGAACAGGGCAAATTTAATATCCTAGGACACTCCATGATATCTGTAAAACTAATGAGAAAAAAACCCAATAACAAAACCTCAAAGTTGTGAGGAAATAGAAAACTTTACACCTATGTGATGGGACTGTCATAAAGTACAAAACCTTTATTTTAAAAACCTAAAAAGCGAGATATTAGAGGTAAATTAAAAAAACCTTTGTAACCCAGAAAATAGAAGGAAAAGGTGGGAATAAAGAATGGGCTGATATTACAAAATATATGATAGAATCTGCAATAGCAATGGTTGCCCAGGGGTGGAAAGACCACAGAAAATGGGAAATACAAAAGTGGTATGAGTACTTAGCAGGCTATATGCTGCAGGATCATATTAAGGAAAGGAGAATGAAATATACGATTGGATATCCTAAGGGGAATTGGGATTCTCAATGGAAAGAGATGATAGCCAGAGTAAAAGGGAAAGCAAATTTTAAGGAATTGAATAAGACCATCATCATGATCAAACAAATAAAATAATATTTTTAGAAAAAGTTACAACTGTTCCTGGAAGGAGGGGGTGATAGGGAGAAGGAGGGGGAAAACAGATAGATACAAGAAGTAGGTAATTATAGTAATGGAAAGACTGAGATTACAGGACAGACTAGAATAGCATGACTAAATATGTGAAATAACTTTTTCTCTCCCCCCGCCCCCCGTACAGTGAATAAGTATTTATTTATTTAATTATAGTACTTATATTCCACGATTCTCACCCCGAAGGGGACTCAGGGCGGATCACAAAATTTATATAGGGCAAATATTCAATGCCAATTATACAATGACAAGACAGACAACAGATAGAGGTATATTTAGGCTTTTCCTTATCATTCAGCATTTTTTGGAGGCTGTGGTCAGTTCCAGCCACAGGGGGTGCTGTCACTCCATCTCCTTGCCAAGGAGCTTTTCTTTTTCTTTTAGACTGTGCCTAAAATACCTCCGCACATAATTTGGTTCCTATTCATCTATTCACATTGCTGTTTTCACATTGCTAGGTGGGTAGGGGAATTGGGCTGAAGGTTAGGAGCACACCCTGACCCTGCTTCAAACTGTCAACCTTTCAGTTGGCAAGATTTACTGCAGCTGTAGCTGGTGATGTTATACTCTAAGTTTATAATCTAATTAATTTTTTTTAAAAAACAAAACCTCAAAGTGACTAGAAGTCTGGTTCTAGTTGTCAAAATTTATTTATTTTTGTTCATAGTGCATAGGGTTTTTTTTTGGGGGGGGGGGGACCAGCCTGAAAAAATATGGCAAATTATATGGATCAGATTCTGAATTATAGCTTTCCAAACTTTGACATATTTCTTGTAAATCGTGTTTTATGATTATGTGTTTTTAACTGTGTTCTGTCCCGCATGGAGGAAAGGTGGATAAAACATACAAAATGTTTTATGGCTGTTTACCTATCAGTGATGAACCTGGGCATTTGATCTGCTCACACCATGACATTTTGTGATCACAGACAAATATGACTCCTTTGGGAATCTTATTATACTACACATGGCAATATTCAGTCATGTTTGTTTTATTCAATTTCAACATGACAAAGACAAAGGCATCATGTAGCACCTTTGAGAGTAACAAAGAAAAAATAAAATTCTAGCATAAACTTTTTTGGAATAGAGTCCATGTAAGCGAAAGTGAGTTCATGAAAACTTATGCCAGAAATTTCTCTACACCTGTTAATCTCAAATGAACTATAGGGTTCCTTTAATTCCCCCCCTATGTCTAGTATCTAGATATGGATGAACTGTGGCAAAGTAATGAAAGAGGAGTGTGAAGGGAAACCATAGATCAGTGGCAGAACACCAGTTTCATATGCAAATGTTCCCAGTCTCAATACCAAGCATTATTGCCAGTTAGCAGGACTTAGTGGTATAGCAGTAGTCATGAACAATCCCTCTCCCAAAAGAGTCCAGAAATGCAAGTCTGTCTGTCTGTAAACTGTCGTGTCTCTCCACACCTCTTCCTATCATCTATAAATTCCTAAGGTTTCCAACTGGATTCCTATTGCTGACCTATGCCAGTGTACTATACGTGATCATTCATGACTGAGTATGATGTTTTCCAAGGGTGGTCTTGGTAGTGGGTTTGCAAATAACTGTAGAGACCTATTCTGAATCTGCATAGTCATTCACAATAAGGACATGGGTTTCCAGGTGAAAGGCGGTCACACCTCAGCACATTTCTTCCTTTCACCCTCTATTCATGACCCTTCAAAATGTATAGCTGGTTACAGCTGACCTCCAGTTACAATGCTCAAGTGCCAAAGCTTCCCAGTTTTTAGTATTTATGCCACATTTTACAGGTTAGCTTTATGCCCATTTTTACATTGCTTATGTTGTTCACTGACATTCTGTTTTTCATTCTTGACTTGAGAGCAAAGTAAATGCTTTGGGAGATGGCATTTGGACCATAGGCATTTAGACCATATGGTTAGTTCAGCAAAATTGATGATGGAGGACCATTGCTTAAAAGCTGGTGGTCGTTGCTTCTACCCATCGTCTCAAGAAATTTGAGGATTTTTTGCAGACACGCTGATGGAATCTTTCCATAAATTGACAGTAACTGTTAATGCCAGTGTAACTGTGAGTTTGTTGTGATTGCTGACTGGCATTCAGATCCATAACTACACCATATCAGTAAGACTATGTAACCTTACTCTAAAACTACATAAATGCAATCCCAGCCCACTTTAAGAATCAGCTGTTGTATCAAGAGAAGCAGGTCTATACATCCAAATGGGGTGTAAGTAGGATACCATTTCCACCATCACCGTACCAATGAATGCAGCTGTGACATTATAAATAAGACCCCTGTTGCAACTTTGGTCACTGAAAAAAGGAGGTGGAAGCATCCACCTCCTTTGTTCCAGTTGGTAGCTACTCCAACCTGAATGCTGGGTCTTAAGGTTCAGTGGAGTGCAGCCAGGAGATTATTTAGTTGCATGGATGTGTATAAGTATCTAATGTAGAACATCAGTTATTGTTATTGTTGCCACTGCCATTATGTTTCTTCAAGTCAGCACCAACCAATGACAACTCTATCATGAGTTTTCTTGGCAAGATGTATTTTTGAAGATTTATTTGATATGGCTTCATTTGGGTGAGGAATGACACTGAAAACAACAGATGTATGCATGTACAAGTACAGTAGAGTCTCGCTTATCCAACCTTTGCTCATCCAATGTTCTGTATTATCCAACACAGTTATTTCACTTATTTATTGATTTATTTGCCACTCTTATATCCTGCCCTTTTCACTCAGGAAGGAGGCCTCAGGGCGGCTCACAACAGAGGCACAATTCGATGCCTTAATACAAATAAAATAAAACAATATATAGTAGAGTCTTGCTTATCCAACCTTCGCTCATCCAATGTTCTGTATTATCCAATGCAGTTATTTCGCTTGGCAGCCGTGTCCCTTGTAACCTTTACTTCTCCTGGCTAAACATCTCCAGCTTCCTAACCTGCTCCTCTCAGCCTCAGAAGAAGGCAGATCCCTTGTGAACAAGTCTTGGCAAGAAAGAATCGGTGATAGGAGGAGCCACTAAAAGTGAGAAACAACACAAAGGCACATACTAGAAATAGGAGGGAGGGGTAATAGATAGATACAGTGGAGTCTCACTTATCCAACCTTTGCTCATCCAACATTCTGTATTATCCAACGCAGTCTGCCTCCTGCCTGAATACTCAGCTGTTTCGATACATGGCGATATTTTGGTGCTACATTCATAAATACAGTAATTACTAAATAATGTTACCATGCATTGAACTACCTTTTCTGTAAAACATGGTGTTTTGATGCTTAATTTGTAAAATCATAACATAATTTGATGTTTAACAGGCTTTTCCTTAATCCCTCCGTATTATCCAACATTTTCACCTATCCAACATTCTGCTGGCCTGTTTATGTTGGGTATGCAAGTCTCTACTGTTACTAGTTTTTCCATCAGGAGATTTTGACTGAGATTCCACACTGGGTAGATGAAGGTTAACATACCATTCAGACACTTCCATGATTTCTCCCTGTCCTGACAGTTGTCAGACTTCAAGAGGAGCTCACACTGCCACTTATCATGGGAAAAGATGGAGGAGAGAGACAATTCAGGTGATGAGGAAGCAGGTGATAAAGCATAACTTGGATGGTTCAATAAGCAATGGGGGGGGGGTGTCTTCAAATATGGGGAGTGAGGATAGGTTGGTTAGCTTAGCATGCCCTCTCCCTATCCATTTTATCGTAATTACCATATATACTTGCATATAAGTAAATCACTTCAGGTTAGAATTATGGATTTTGTTCTGCTATCTGGATAAATCAAGAATCATTCCACAGATAAGGAAAAATGTCACCTCAAGAGGTCAGATACTTCTGGCTCCTGCTGCCATTTTTGACCTAACCATTCAAAAAGGCAAGAAGTAGTGCCACAACAGAGTAGAATGGGTTGTTGTTTATTTTAGGTTCTCTGGGGACAGATGAAGCTCATGCCTTTCACAATTCTACCCAGAAAAGGGAATGGTTCTTTTCTCGATAAGAGTTACAGTAGATGACATTACATTACAATGTGTCAACCCAGGATTTTTGGATCAAAATTTTGAGTAATTTTTTAAGATTACACAAATTTCTGGACTCCTGAAAAGGACTGCAAACTGTTCTATCATCTGATACTAATACTATGAAGCTGAAACAAGAGGATTGTTTTCATAGTAAAGATGTCTTTATTCCAAAATAATAATGTGTTAGCCAGACAACTACATACAAAACATCTACACAAGACTTTGGTAAGAAATATATCCATGACAGCTTTTTCAGAAATATCATAGTGAACCAAACCCAACAAAGAAAACCTAAAAACAAGGAGGACGTTTTTGTTTTTAAAAAATCAAGTTGTTTTTATTAAACCCTATTGTACATAGAAGCCCCCTAACATTTGTTTCATTGCTTGTAAAGTTTCTACAGAACATGTTAAAAAAGGGGGGAGGGGGGAGAAATGACACAGAGTGTTAACAAATGCCAAGTGAGGTGTATAAAATCCCAAGAGTTTATACCTGCGCTTACAGTTTTGGAGTGTGCAACAGGCATACATTATTGTATAAGATAACAAGCGTGGCTGTTTATTGATGTGCAGCAAATATTACACTACTAGGAGGTTTATAGTAACACTGAAATAAGTATATGCATTCTCTATTGCTTTTCCTCTAATTTTCCTTAACAGATCCATTCTAAGGGTCTCAGACTATCTAAACTTAGATGTGATAAAGTCCTATTGAAGCTAGTGGGACATAGTTGTCACAATTCAGGCCCTATTGAAAAATATTAACTTCAGTGGGAATGGAACACTTTCACTGGGGTTTTTTTGGAAAATTTGAATTTTTATTCTTATGCCTCAAAATAACTAAATTAAATATACTTCCACCCTTTTGTATTTCATTAGAATAAATTTGTCACTATGATCTTGGACCACTACATTTATCAGTTGATACAAGTAGGACAGAACAGCCAAATTGCCTTCAACTGCAAACTGTTTCATGCATTCTGATAAATCAGCCAACCATTCATAATACTGATAGATATTAAAGAAATTAATGGCACCTACACTGGGCAACCATCTTGTCAATGAAATATTGGAAACAGTGAAAGACACATGATTAATTTCACTGAAATTAAGCATGACATTACTTAATTCAGTGGAGCAGCACTCTTCCTAGGACAATTACTAACACTGAATAAAAGTACAACATGAGAAACATTGACAACATTTTAATGCAATTATTTTTCTCTTTTGCATTTAAATGCCAATTGACATAGTCTAGTGCATACACATTTCATGCATATTTAGAGTGCCTTATTGAAGTAAAACACAATTGGATCTTAAATATCCAAAACCCAGAAATGAAAAACAAGGGCCCATCAACCAAATCTCACATATTAACTCATATATGTGCTTGTTCTTTCATGGGGATCCTGATTAGTACCACCTAGTATCCTATAAGTCTATAGAGGGCTTAGATATTTCCATCTCTTGGCCTTTGGTAGATTTATACAGTAAATAGCTGCCCATTCAGTGCCATTTCCATCCAAGTTAATTGTTACATGAAAATACAGCAATTGTTCATCTAAATCTAATAAATCCAAAGGGAACAGATTAAAGAAGGTTTTAATGGTTTTGGCTGACTTCCCTTCCATAACTCCTTCACTGTTATGCACTATTTGTGACAAGATCATGGACTCCCCAAAGCACCCAGGAAAGAATATAAAGTCTCATGAGATGGGAAAAAACCCATTAAGGATTTGGGTGGGTGGGTGCAAGCGACAGGCTACATACGGTACACCTGGCTCCTGAAGATAAAAGACCATTGTCAACCTTTCTGTTGAAAATCCTCTTGGTTTCAATGTGACATTGACAAAGGCAAAAAGAATGGTGCAAAATTCAAATGAAAGGATGTATATTCAAAAATAGTGCCTTCCGTCTTGAGTAACAGGGCCGCTGTCTAAATATGTATTGTTGCTATCAGACCATTGTGAAGTGCTTTGAGACCAATACTCATCATTTGGACCAATACACATCATTCTCATTGTGCAACAGTTCTATTATGAATTGGTTACTAATGTAAACTGGGTACTTTGCTGGCTCCGTAACAGTACCCCATCCCTGGATATATGGATGTTAGGCAGCTACATAGTTCTAATACCTGCAGATTTATGTCCACTTATGTAGATGCAATTAATTTCCCAATAGGATTCTGGCTCTTATCAATTCTTGGCTTGCAGCGAGCTACTTTTCAGCCCTATGGTCAACCCCACTCTCCTTTTTCTTCTATGAGACAAGTTAACCAATGATAAATTATCCTCTTTGTAATGGTTCTCTCAAGTTCTTGTCAGTTTTCAAACAATGATCCATTATATAATATGTAAAATAGTATCAACCTATGAGTTTTGACAGTACAGCTAATTTATGTATATAACTGCTGAAAATTATAACCACTAAGGCCAAAGACCTGGCGGAAAAATAAGAGGAAACAAAAATAAGGTAGGTGTAGTGGTTTATCTTGAAAGCAAGTTAAGGTTTCTATGGCGAGATGGAGAAACAAAATCAATGTGATGTATCTGAAAGAAACAAAACCAACCTCAGGTGCACGGATGGGAAAATATACTCTTCTTACTTCTAAGCATTTTATAGAAAGGTTTGGACCTTTGGACTTAGGCAGCTTCATTCCTGGACTTCCACGACATATTCATCAGGGTTTAGAAAACATATCCTTTGGGCCACCATTCCCAGGATTTCTCAGAAAGCAGAAGGTGCAACTCTTTGAAACCCATATTTTTTCCTTACAGTTCAAACTCTACTTCATATTAGGAAGACCCAGTGAAGTGTCTTCCTGTTTGACTGTATCTCATCACCCAAAATGTGACAGAGTGTGTAAATTGGTATTGGATGCAGTCCAGTGGCTAGTAAAAATTTTCATCCTTGCTATTAGAAAGTGGAAAGAAAAAAAAGATTTTGTTTTGTAGGGGTGTGTAGCATTTCCATGAAGGAAACATAAGTGTGTCAGAGGATTACTATTATACAATTTTTACACTGGTTGGTGGTGAAAGATAAATATGCACCTGTAATATTTTGAAGTTAATTCCTTGGCACAGTTGTGTAATCACAGAGGCACTACTTTAAGTGTTTTGAAACTGGATCCAAATAGACATTTAAGTTTGCAATGTCAATTATGCATGCACCTCACATATTTATAGGGAATATTTCTATGATTATGTTATATCAACACAGAGATGGCTATAATCTTAAAAGTTATAGGATTTCACAATGACTTCACTGGTTTTATGCATTAAGGGCTCGCTGGAGCATCAAGTAACAACTCTCAGCTTACATCTGGGAGGAAATATTTATAAAATATATCTCTTGCAACAGCAAGACTAATAAGCAAACCACACTGCAAAAATGAAGACTAATATACACAATTTATATCTTTTCTTTAAAAAAAATCAAATCAAGGTTGATTTTACATTTAGCTCAGAGTGCATTATTTAAAAGACAGGTTTTGCTAACAAGGGTGGACATTGCAAGCTCTCAGTTCCTTCTTGTCTTTGCAGCTAGTAAACTGGGTGTTTTTGAATCGCTTCTTGACTGTCATAAACCTTTCCTGGATTCCACCACCACACAATTTGGTACATTCTGACCAAGCAGTCCATGGTTTCATCTTGCAACCTAAAATTAGAAAAAGACAATCATGAGTGAGTCGTATCATAATAATGAGAGTGCACTTGAAATGCCTCCCTTTTTTCTACTTGTTATGGCTAGAACAAGACATTTTGCTGCCTTAGGCAGAACATCAAAGATTCACCTCTGTAACGAAGTTCCCAAGCCTCGTACTGGATTCACTGTGGACGACTGACCACTGCCACCAATTCTCAATGTTTTTCTTCTTTTTCCTATTATTATTAATTACTTGCTGCCACCATTTGTCAAGGCTTGACCACTAGATGTGAGGGTCTTTGTGAACAAACGACTTCCACAGATGTAGTGTTGAAAGTGTTTAACAGTTTATTTTACACAAATGGGCTCATAGCTTAGGTGGTTTCAAAAATTCTCCGCAGAGGTACAAACTTGCAATATTAAACCATATAACACTGGGGGTTTCCCCTGATACAGTTACTATCACAAGTAACTACTTAATACTGGGTTACTCTCAACCCTGGGACTAAACTCTGTCCCACACACTTGGGTTTCCCTCAACCCACACGCAGAACTGAACTGCACACTGCAGCTCCTACAGACAGCTTGCAGCTTCAGCCACTGCTAATTCCCAACTAACTCTGCTCACAGCAGCTGGCCAACTGACATTCTCCAACTGTCAGATTCAAATTGAACATTCTAAAGCCAGAGTGGCCTCTGTTGTCATGGCAACAGCCTCTGCTTACAGCTTGCTGCTGCGAACATTCTACTGCTCACTCTCTGCAGCTTTTAAAGAATGTTCCTTCTAAACATATATACAAACATGTGATTAACATATAAATAACCACCTCATCACAACCTCCTATATCTATATCAAGATATAGAGAACACAAACTAGTCAAAATACTGATTGTGGTCTTTTTTTAAAAAAAGCAACTATTTCCTCTTCCTTCTCTTTGCAGTAAATTCATCATCATTGTCATCACTGTCATCATCGCCACCATCATCACTACTGTTGTTTGATGCTAAATCAAGGCTAACATCCTTTGCCTAATTGGAGTACATCCTCTGAATTACTGCTAATTGCTAAATAGTTAGTCATTTCAATGGATAATATAGCACTTAGATTTAGACCAAACCAGTTTTGAATTTATTATGTTTCTTCAACACCTACAATTTGCTGCCTGAAGCAGCTGTCTCATGGTAAGGCTAGCCTTGTTATTTAACATCATCAGCTGGTACTCAGTATTGTAGTTAGGGATTTGAAACCTAGAATTATGGCTTTATAACTTGACTATGCGCAGTAGATTATGTAGTCTTATTGGAAACCCATCTAAATGCTGCCTCAGCCCACCTGAAGAGCCATCAGCCAAATCAGGAAAAAGAGATCATGTATAACTTCTGATCATGATGAAAGAATTATGCAAGTGACAACCAGAATGGCTCCTGAAATATGCGTTTGGATTGTGTGATTTTAAATAATTGTTTAAAGTTGATATGTTTTAATTACATATGTGATTTAAAAGTATATGTTGTTTTCTTTTTATATGTAATCATGGCATTGAATTGTGCCTTTGTTGTGAGCTGTCCTGAGTCCCCTTCGGGTTGAGAAAGGCAGGATATAAATGCAGTAAATAAATAAAAAAAAATTATTATTTATTATTTATACCCCACATTTTTCCCTATGGAGACTCAAGGCAGCTAACAACCACACAATCTGGCCACAGTTTAAAACAAAGCAAATACATTTTTAAAACCAATTAAGTACTATGGTGTGGATTTATGTTAAAATGCAGTGAAAACAAAACCAATTTAATTAAAATTACATTTTACATCACAATCTCATAAAATCCCAACCACAAACCCCTGTGCCTTCAGCAGCATGCCTTTTATCTTTCCCCAAGTGTCAGCTGAGACAGAAAGGCCTTGACCTGCTTGCAGAAAACAAGCAGGGATGGGGCCATTCTGGTCTCTCTAGGGATGAAGTTCCACAGTCTGGAAGAAGTGACCAAAAAGTCCCTCTCCCTTGATGTCATCAAACACTCCTAAGCAGAACAGAGAGAAGGCTTTCCTCAGGTGATTGTCAATATCTGACAAATTTGTAGAGGGAGATACAGTTCTTCATATAACCTGGACCAAAGCTGTATAGGGCTTTGTAGGTCAAAACCGGCTCTTTGAATTGTGTTGGTAGCCAGTGGAGCTGTTGCAACAGAGAATAATGAAGGATAGTGTTTCCACCCCACTTCCATGAGCAAGTAAAGTTGCAACAAGGACTTGTGACAGGGGGTCTACTATTGATAGCCTTGCTCGTTAGCAGAAGATGGAAATATCATCCTCTTTGTGCACCAGTTGGAAGCTGAAGACAACTCCTCCATTCGAATGGTGGCTGTTTTTTTAAAGGTGGAAGTTGTTGTCCTCAACCGCAAATTTACGTAGGGGTTACGAGCAGGAATCTCAAAGTGAGGATGGCGGAACATAAATCTAAAATTAAGAACAGGGCTGATAATTCAGTTTTATATAGATATTTCTTAGAAAAACATCAACATCCTTCAGATTCTTTGGAATCGAAAGAGTTAACATCCCTCCACACTGCAACACCCAGAACTACCTCATCCGAAGGGAATCAAAATGGATCAGCCTACACGGATCAGAACTCGGTCTTAATGAGTCACTCCCAATCAGTACCTTACTTATCTAATTATACACCTGAAGAGCAATTATGAGGATTAACCTTTCCCCTATTTCAACTCAGCAATCTGCGTTCTCTCTCACCTTTGGGTCAACTAAGCCTATGATGTAGGATGTGAAATTACATGACTCTGCATGTACCTTATGAAATTATCTTCTTGTGTGTTTGCTATAATTCTATGGAACCTTGATGCTAGATATATTATTTTTGTATTGTTTTTACTTAGATAAATGCTTGCCTTTACATTGCGGGTACAAGCTTACTTTATCCCTGCTGGCATGCCTCTGATGAAGCTGAGGAAATCCCTGAATGCTGTGGAACTCCCCCGAATTGGTCAGAGCTCCGTATTTAGAACCGTCAGGCAACCACTTGGAAACAGTTTTTCCTAGTTGGATTGTCAAGGGACTCTATACAGGGGCGGGAGATACCGGTGATCTCGGGAAGGGGTAATTGGGACGGTAGCCGTAGGCCTTATGAGAGAGGGAGGTCGAGTCGGAATAGGACTCGCCCTCCCTCTGACCTACGAGCTATCCCTAGGCACTCAGATGGGGAAGTTCCAATTAACTCTCCTCCAACTCTGGTACTGGTGAATACCAGGTCCGTGCGGAACAAAACAGGGACCATTAGGGACTTCCTCCTGGGAAAGAAAGTAGATCTAGCCTGCCTCACTGAGACATGGCTACAGGAGGGGGATGAGGTCCTGTTGCACGAGCTAGCATCCCCAGGGTTTACCGCCAGCTACCAGATGAGGACAGAGAGACGGGGGGGAGGGGTGGCCATTCTCAGTCGAGACACCTTTAATTCCAGGACGATTCCGACTGCGAACATCCCAGGAATAGAATGCACGAGCATGGTGTGGGACCTCAGTGAGAGTGTGGCCTTCCTGTTGGTGTACCGAGCACCCAACGCACCGGCAGGGAGTCTACCCAGGCTGCTGGAGGTGGTCTCGGAGTGGGCATTGAGGTTCCCCAGGCTTATTGTCCTGGGGGACTTCAATGTCCACGCCGAGGCCCCTCAACGCGGCCATGGACCTGGTGCCTTCCATGGAGACACTAGGTCTCTCACTCTGTAAGACCGGTCCCACGCACCAGGCCGGGCATACCCTGGATTTGATCTTCGCGGCCGGAATTCAAGTGACCCTAGCCTCTCTTGAAGAGGTTCCATGGTCGGATCACAGTGTCCTGGAAGTCCGTCTCGAGGTGGCCCCCTTCCGGTAAGGGTGCCGAACCCATTTTGGTTCGCCCAAGGAGACTTATGGAACCCACTAGGTTCCTGAATGCTCTGAGGGATTTGGAACTCCCCAGCGACTCAGTCGACAGGCAAGTGGACTGTTGGAACACCTCTCTGACCACAGCCTTAGACGAGATCGCCCCAGACGCTCTCTCATCCCCGCCGAAATCGCGCTCCTTGGTTTACCGAGGAGCTCCGAGCGATGAAACGGAGGAAGAGACAGTTAGAGGGTGTGTGGCGGGTTCGCCGTGACGGAGCATCGAAATCAGCTTATAAACAATTTAAAGAGGTTTATGAGCATGCTATCAGGGAGGCCAAAAGGTTCACGATTCCTCCCAGATAGAGTCGGCTAGTTCACGCCCAGCTCAACTTTTTAGAATAATTCGGTCATTGACCACAATTCCGACGGTCCTAAACGATAAGGATTTGGCTCCTACAGCTGAGGCCTTCCAGAACTACTTCGCCGACAAGATTTCGACCCTCCGCCGGGACATCCCAGTCACCCTTGATACAGTGGTTGAACTCGAGACTCCGCCGCCACTCGGCGGGCCCACCTTCACCCGTTTCCAACTGCTGGTCGCAGCAGCGGTCGATAAGCTACTTGCTGCCGCTAGACCTACTACTTGCTCCCTCGACCCGTGCCCCTCCTGGCTAATTAGACCTTGCCGGGAGGGGCTACGCGCCCCTGGGCACGATCATAAATAGCTCCCTTGAGCAAGGAGTCTTCCCGGGGGACTAAAAGAGGCTATGGTAAGACCGCTGCTGAAGAAGCCGGTTAGATCCCCTCGGCTCCCTCCAATTACAGGCCGGTTTCCAACTTGCCTTTCCTAGGCAAAGTAATTGAGAGGGCAGCAGCGGATCAGCTGCAGCAGTTCTTAGAAGACACAGCTGGACTTGATCCCTTCCAGTCCGGCTTCCGTATTGGGCATGGGACGGAGACCGTGCTCACCGCCATTACAGACCAACTTCGCCGCCAGCTGGACCAGGGTGGGTCAGCCCTGCTTGTTTTGTTAGACCTAACAGCAGCATTTGATACTGTAGATCATGCATTGTTGGCCCACCGTTTAGCCGTGACTGGGGTGAGGGGGACTGCCCTTAAGTGGGTGGCCTCCTTCCTCCGGGACCGGGGACAACGTGTGGAGAGGGGAGAGGAGGTCTCCGGGAGACTCCCATTAAGTTGTGGGGTCCCCCAGGGGGGCCATCCTCTCGCCCTTATTATTCAACATTTACATGCGCCCCTGGCACAGCTGGTTCGCGACTTTGGTCTGGAGTGTTATCAGTATGCGGATGACACCCAGCTTCTGCTGAGAATGGACGGTGGGCAGGACACCGTACCCGATTGTTTCCATCTATGCCTGGAAGCCGTGACTGGTTGGCTGCGTGCCAGCCGGCTGAAGGTGAATCCGTCGAAGACGGAGATCTTGTGGCCCGGTCGCCCTGGGCTGGATGAGTGCCGGTTGCCTACCCTGGATGGCGAGCAGCTTAGCCCGTCATCCTCGTAAAGAGCTTAGGTGTCCAATTGGACCCTTTGCTGACCATGGAGACTCAGGTCGCCATGGTCAGCAAAACGGCGTTTACCACCTCCGCCAGGCTAGGCGACTGGCACCCTACCTGTCCAGGGACGACCTGGCCACGGTGATCCAGGCGACGGTCATCTCGAGACTGGACTACTGTAACGCCTCACGTGGGTCTTCCCTTGTCGACAATCCGGAAACTCAAGCTGGTGCAGAATGCCGCCGCCGCTGCTGGTGGGAGCACCAGTAAGGGAGCATATTACACCTATTTTACGGCAACTGCACTGGCTCCCATCGAGTGCCGGATTGCCTTCAAGGTGTTGGTGCTAACCTTTAAGGCCTTGCACGGTCTAGGGCCTGAGTACCTAAGGGACCGCCTTACCCCGCACGTTCCCGAGATCACTGCGCTCAGAAGAGCAGAACCTACTGGTTGTTCCATCACCCCGCGCCTGTCATCTGTCCAGTACAAGACAACGGGCCTTTTCATTTGTGGCCCCTATGACCTGAATTCGCTCCCCAATCATGTCCGGGCAATACATGAACTGGGCCCTTTCCGAAGAGCCTGCAAGACTGTCCTCTTTAGAACAGCCTTTGGCTGACTTGAAAGAGGTGGCTCTAACGCACAAACTATGACCGATGATTTGTAATAAGCTGGCTTTTGATTCGAATTGTGTTTTTATTGTTTTATGGAAACTGTTGTGCATTGTATTGCGCATTTTATTTTTGTGTTGTGATCCGCCCCGAGCCTGCAGGGAGGAGCGGAATATAAAATTGACTAATAAATAAAATAAATAAATAATAAATAAAATATCTAATATACGGAGCAATAGCCCGATTAGCAACCTTTCTGCCATCCTTGTGGGTTACAAACTCGGTATTTACCGAAGATTTACATTTTGGAGCATCACCAATTTGTTTATTTCCAATTTGGATAGGGCGTGGACTCATAGTACACAGGAATTGTCCGTATCATGGCTTATTGACGAACTTTGGGACATTTTCCAACCAACTACGGCTTGCTAACGGTGGAACTCTATGGACTCCGATACAAACGCTAAGTACCTTGCACTTTGTAACTATTGAGATATTGTGATATATATAATAACATGTATATTTATTCACATAAGTTATTCTTGCACTATGACACTTATATAAAAACATGAATGAATTTATGCCAAAGGCAATCTTGACTTGGTGATAATTTTTCCCTCCGTGTGAATCTGTACCAGTAGAGATTATAGCTTTACTTTGTGTTGTTTATTACAGGTTGCTGTATAGCCAATTCCAGACTGCAGCCAAAAGACTTGGAAAGATCTGGCCCATTTGCGGGAATAGGGAACTTATGAGGCTCCCCTTTCTGTTCCTGAGATCCTTTCCTCTCTTTCTTTAAAAGGAGCCTGGGTTTGAGCAACGGGGTTAAGCAAGCATCCTTCCTGGAATTCTTTCCTATCTACCTTTCAAGGGGTAGCCTGGGTTTGAAGAACGGGGTTAAGAAAGCATCCCTCTTGGGACCCTTTCCTATCTTCCTTTCAAGGGAGTCTGGGTTTGTAGAATTGGGTTAACAAAGCATCTTTCCTGGGACCCTTTCCTTCCTTCCTTCCTTCCTTCCTTCCTTCCTTCCTTCCTTCCTTCCTTCCTTCCTTCCTTCCTTCCTTCCTTTCTTTCTTGGAAGTCTGGGTTTAAGCAACGGTGTTCAGGAAGCAATGCATAAGCCACGTCATGACATTCTTCTATTCTGATTGGCCCAACAGGCATGTCTCACAGGGAAACCCCATTCGAGCCGCATGCGGCAGTCTCTCTGTGCACCACATAGTGCTGAATAAGGGAGGAGGAGCCGTGATTGGATGCCACATGGTCCCGTTACATCAAAAAAATGTGACGGCTGAGCCCTTACTGTTACAGCCATCTGGCCAAGCTGAACAAGCCAGATTGACCAAAGGAAACAGACCACACTGAATCTGTGCACATGCTTAGTTATAATATATCATCGTACCTAAATTGATCTCATGTATAAGTCAAGGACAAGTTTTGATCTATTCTGTTGCTGTAATAATGTAACAGCACCCCATTACTGTATATGGACGCATTATGGAAGGGGTATTTCTAATTTCTGCTAATCTGTCAGGGACTGGAGTTGTGGCCTTTGATCATGCCTTGCTTAGGCCCCAGCTCCAGCCTCTCACATTCTGTAAACATTGAGATAAGCAAGCAGCTGTGACCTTGCTGTAACGGCTCGGCCTTTTGGCGCAAAAGGAGAGTCTCTTCCCGGGCTTTTCCTGGATAAGGGGAGGGACCTTAGTTCAATTGGAAGAGTGTCTATATAAGGCTGCCCCTTTGTCCCTTTGCCAGTTCTAACTTTGATCGATCTTTCGGTATCCTGAATAAAGTGCTTCCATGATATCCGTTGAGCGTCTCTGCCGTGAGTCATTGAGGACCTTCGGTGAACCTGACAAATCTAAGTCCCTGGCATAGTTTTGTATTCTTGTGTTGTGTAACTGTTTATTTCTCCTAGTAGTTGTACAAGGTACAGCTGTTCTAAGTAGCGTGCTGTGTATTACAACATACCTGGGAATTGCTCACCATCAATGTCTTCCTTTGCTTGCTCACTTCTTCTTTTCTCACGAGGCTCTTTCCACCGCCTTTTCTCAACACTGGGATTTCTCAAACATTTTCTTATTCGGCATTTTTTGCGCTGCACAGTTTCTGGGCATGGAGCTCCTCCAAACTGGGGTTCCATTTTGATCATCCTTGTCCTAATCATATGCCCTTTCCCACAGGACTTGTTGCATTCAGACCATTGGGACCATTCTGTGAGCTCACAGTCAATTGCTAGACAGAGAGAATGTAAAATATGGTTAATGTGCCAGCTAGAGTTAGAGAAGATGGGCATTTCGTTTACTTGTAGTGTAAAAGTTAAAATATGAAAAAATCCTCAATGGTTCTATAGCAAATTTTACAACACCACTCTTAGATCAACTTTTCAGTCTGAAATTAAGTAAGTCCTAACAAACTCTCTAGGTTTACTTCTAAATAAACATGAATAAAATCTGATATGACCACTATGCACTATGTAGTAGATTCTGGCCAGAGTCCCCAAACTCTATTACTGGTAAGCAGTCACAGGGACTCAAAGGGACTATTTCCCTGTTGATTAAGAGGTGGTTTAGAAGTAGTTCTTAATCCTTTATAAAGTTTTTATGTGTTTTTTTCTTTTTTTATCATTGTTAATTTGTCAATTTCTGCTGTTTTAAAAGCTTTTAACTATCCAGAAAGAAGGAAAAGTTTTTATAGATGGCTTCATCGTTTAATCTGTTAGAATCTGTGTAGGGAATTTATATTTAAAAAATCAGGCCTGAAGTAAGCATAGAAAAACAATGTAATATATCAATTTCTTCAACCCAAGGGACAGGAAATCACTACATTGGGGGTGGGAGGAAGGGAGAGCATAACCAAATATGAATATTGTATAGATGTTAGGAAGTATTGTATAGGCTCATATATGTATAAGTGTATATAGATTTGTGTCATTGTTTTTTATGATTGAAATTGAAATAAGTGGCTCACACGACATACTCACCCACTCCTGAGGGAAATCTCTAACACAATGGGCAGGGAAAGAATCCCTGTCACAAATCCCCCTCACACCAGAAATCGATTGTGTGAGGGAATGGTGTTGGATTAGTGTCAGGCAGCTGCTTTTGATTGACAGGGTCACAGATTCCTACCAATGTAAGTTGTTCCATGTAGGTAATTAAGATTTAGGGGATTTTTATCATCCCCACAAAGCTCTCGGTTTAGGGGCTTCATAAAGTTTATAAATACAAAAGCATATGCATTGATTATGTGTTTGTAAATGCTAAGGAGAATTCTTGCCCTCATTATTAGATAGTTTTTGATATTAAAATATTTAACATTTACATTTCAGCAGCATATAATTTCAAAGGTTCATTGTTTAACCCAGGTTGTTAAACTTTGGCTCTCCGGGTGTTTTTGACTTCAATTCCTAAGAATTCCTTTCTAGATGGTAAACTGGCTGGGATTTCTTGGAACTGAAGTCCAAAACATCTAGAGGGCCCAAAGTTTGCTCATGCCTGGTCTAACCCCATGCCACTGCAAGAATCCATAGCAAAATAATCCCTGGCAGATGGCCATCCAACCTTAGTTTAAAAATGTAGAGTTCATCACCTTCCCAGGTAATCCATTTTACTGGATTTTCAACCCCCTTCAGGGGTTGAGAAGGGCAGGCTATAAATAATTAAAATAAAAAAACTGTTCACTAGCTTTTACCATTAGGATGTTCATCTAAATCCCTAGACAGAATATATTCTAATTTAAATTCAATCCATCAAATCCTGTATTTTAGTGTAGAAGACAATATTTTATGTTCCATTTGATGATGACTATTGTGTTACCCTCTTGATGGTTGCCTAATATGTAAATACTTGATAGAAGTACCTCTTGCAGCAATTACAACTTTGAGTATTCTTTGGTAAGTCTTTATCAGCTTTGCATACCAGTATTAGGACATTTAATAGAATGCCAAGTTTTCAAACTTTGCATTTTTTAAAATAAATAGAATTGTTTGGTTCGCTCCTGATACTATAAATAAACATAACCAGTATTACTTGGACTATATTATTAGCTTGCTGAAAAATAAACCTACACCCCAGTACCAGTTTTCTTGGAATGTGAAATGTGCTGGAATTGCCTTGTATTTGGCTCTATTAACTCCACCCTATCCTTATACCTGAAAACAAGGGCCTTGTCCAGAGAAAACATCTTAACAACCTGGTACTACAATCACCACTATGGGGATTGTCTTTTAAAGACACTGAGCACTGATGACTTTTTGCCCCAAATTGCATGCTGTGACATAGCCCAAACTTTCTAATTTGTTCTCATCAAACCCTCACATGTTTGTTGTGTTTCTCACATGAATTTTCAGTCTTTAAATTTACTTTGAATACATATATTTGAGTCAGTGATATTTTTATTCTTGCCATTCTTCCATAGACCCCAATCTTGTGGAGTATCCAGGCTGTAATTGTCACATGGATGTTGTCTTGTATCAGCTACAGATCTAACACATTACCAAAAAGTAAGTACCAGGTTGCTTTTGCTTATTTGTTGCACAATAAAAATTCACCCTTGCAGTGTTGATAGCCTTATGTACATCTAGTGGTAATATGCAGATTGCACCAATTTCAATTTCACAAGGACATGGCCCTTCAGACTCCAGATAGCTGTACTTACGACACTCTGGTAGCATGCATTTCTCCACCTGTTCCAGCTCTTCATTGCAGTCGCCCAACTCTGCTGCAGATTTCAGCATTCTCTGTCGGGTCCTCATTCCCTTTCCACATGTTACACTGCAGTCACTCCAGTCAGACCATGGAGACAGCATACAAGGTATGGTATCTAGTGAGGAGGATAAAAGGTGTAGTCCTTTCCACTCACTGTCAACAACTCAATTTTAAACCATTATCCAGCTAATGCGTAATTGAGTGTGGGGCTACTGGAGTAATACTGTGGAGAATAATACTTTTTGTAGCAAATGTGTATATTGGTGATTTAGAATGCAACCTCTACCAGTCCTATGCTAAAAGTATTTACATGACAGCCGCAGATATATCTTCAGACATATATAAAGTATGAGAAATATCAATCTGAAGGTGCTCAGACATAGCAGCAGAGGTTTAATTTCATTCCTCATCAGTTTTTGAAAAAGTCTTAGTTGCTCTTGTAAATAATTTATGCTGCAGATGGATGAGGAAAACTGCAGTCCTATTAGTTCTCTTGGACCTCTTAATATTTGATACCATTCACTACTATATCTTTCTCTGAGATGGCATTAGGAGCAATTGTGTTGTGATTTTGCCTGGTTTTAGAAAAATGATACGCTGAGGTGTTAGAGACATCTGCACAATTCCTTAAGGATTGACCTGTAGACTATCATAAGGATTTGCCTTATACCCACACACTTTTCATGAAACTGGAAGCTTAGTCTGAGATGTCATCAATGTGCAGATAATAATCTGCTCTACTTCTGTTTCCATCTATCAATTCCAAGGGACCTTGCAGGTATGAATAGTTGTGATGGTGGGGAATTTGGGCATGAATATTTGCAAACAAGCTTTGACTTATCACAGAGATACTGTAAGTAGTGAACTCAACTTTTCTCAATATCAGAAGGGATTTCATTTCTTCTGCAGGGCCAATTGTGAATCACTGAAGTTCTCCTGAACTCATCAATGGCAACAGCATGAGATGCTTCCTGGTGGCTTGACTGGTTTCTTACTCTCTTAATGCTTGTTTATTAAGCTATGGTCCTTTCTGAATAAATCTGACCCTTATTTAGTGTCAGATAAACAAACATGGCACACTCTTTATGTGACTGAATTTATAAAGCTTTTCAAACAGCAGTTTAGTGATAAAAAATAACTCACTAATATTTTTCAGACTCCTACTTGCATTTTATTCCTTGTTTTGCATCATCTTGCAAGATTTTGTGTTTTTGTCTTGTACTAAAATCTGCAATTCTTTCCACATTTTTCTTAATATGTGCAATGTACTTTAATTATATAAGAGAGTCCAACTGCACTTGATACAATTTCACTCACTGGCTAAATCACATTTTTAAAGAATTAAGGTAATACATGTTTTAGACACTGCTCTTTTAAAATATGTCTATTGTTTGGGCATACTTTATTCCTCAGTTTTAAAAGCTCCACACATGCACACATGTGCAGGGGAAATGTTTTCATAATGAGTCTTCTGAAATGCAACTTTTATCAAGACTGCTGAGAAAGGTACTGGTTGTGGGGGGTCGGGAGCAGGTGAGGGTCTTGCCCTCCTTTCTGCTAGAGATCCCTGTGTACAACTAGTGGGCCACTGTGTGACACAGAATGCTGGACTAGATGGGCTGAGGCCCGATTCAGCATGGCTCTTCTTATGTTCTTATGTTCTAAAGCAACATTGATTTGAATCTCCACTTCAGCTTGTAGGGCAGGCATGGGCAAACTTTAGCCCTCTAGGTGTTTTGGACTTCAACTCCCATAATTCCTAACAGCTGGTAGAAATTGAGGGCCAAAGTTTGCCCATGCCTGTTGTAAAGCATTCTTCCATGTGATTGTGGGGAGTGAGAGAGGTTACATATTCAGGTCTGGGCTCTTATCCTCACACTTTAAAGTAAAGAAACAGATATTGAGAAATCTGATCACATATATTTTGCATCATTTTTCTTTTTATCCTGACATGTCTGCTGATGGGTTCTTCCTCTCTTATACTGTGCTTTTCAAAATTAATTTGCCAAGGTTAATATATAGTAGTCCTGCACTGGTTTAAGAGAGATCTGCCTGTCACGTTACAATAACTAAGTACTCATTACATGAATGTGTGGTGGTTGGAACTTACTCAGTCTTACTGAGCTAAAATTAAAGCAAAGTGACAAGAGAAATAAGTTAAAGGTAGGGGTGGTAAATCTTGATTATTCCAGTCTAGGCAGATGTCATAAACAATGAAGCAGTTTTCCATTCTTTTCTGTGCTCTTCCCAAGGATATAATAGAAATGAATATAAGTGGGTGAATCCCATCCCCGGGAAGCAGTGTTATTTTCTGTGCATATTTAAAAAGGCAAGTGAGTGTAGATTTTGATTGCACACTCTCAGAAATTGTACAGTTTGTGATGTGCCAGGAATAAAAAAACTCTCATGATTTATGAAAATTTCTGACATGTCATTTTTATTCCCATCTAAGTTTCTCATGTGGTTGGGAACTTCAAATTTGACCCCAGTTGGGCAGTTGCTGAATTTTTGGTCTATCATCAGATGAAGGTGAAAACAAGTCTACAAAAGTAAGAGCAAGAGATATTCATTGCTATCATAACATGAAATCGATCGTGGAAATTTTTTGGCATTGGAATTGCCTGAATAATGTAGAGAAGGTGGCCATTGTAAGATTGCCTAATAATGGACTTCAGTAGGGTTAAGTAAGGCTTACTCTGCATACAAAGAAAGCTGACTTGGCAGTGAATCAGACCACAGCTTCTCATGGCTGCTCACTAGACAGCGTAACCCACCTAGAAAAAAAATGGGTGCCAGCTAGAAACTAGAAAGGGTTTTTAAAAGTATGTGTATTGGTAGATAAAAAACAAGTATCTAGGTCTGAATGAACATGGAGATGGCAGATGAGTCAATACAGAATAACTTAAGTTAGACATGAAATTGACATTGTCTTGGCAGGGAAGGAAGCATGAGACAACATGGATTTTCACACATCATCAATTCAGTTGTAAACCACAAATATTTCCTGTGGCTGGCTTCATCATGTGTAAAAGGAATAGACACTGGAGAGCAGTGTGATTTGGTGGCAAACAGCTGCATGCATTCAACTGCTGGTTTTTATGAGCCAGAGATGGTTCATCCTCCAGACACCCATTGGTGCTGTTTATTGTTTCTACAAGTCATAATCTACCCTTCACAGATTTATGTCTGTTTTTATAACGTGCTAAGGTTCACTGGAGCAAATAGACATAGTACAGGAAAAATAATAATAATGCAAGGGTTTTGAGAGATGCTAATTATTCTTCACCTCAGGGCAATATTTTACATACATACTTTTACACTACATTTTCTCATTTCATATATCATAAATTTCATGCTGCACGTCATAGTGTTCAATATATATGCTGTGCGGAATGTATGTCATCTGAAATTATCCTTATATACGAGGGCGGATCAATAAGTCTGTAACTTTTTGAATGAAACACAGGTTTTTGGAAAAAAAATCATTTTATTTTTCAACGTAGTCTCCTTTGAGCTCTATGCACTTTGTTCAACGTTTCTCCAATTTTTTTATCCCATTCCAAAAAATAAGATTCATTGAGGTTATCAAAATAAATATTTGTTTGTGAGATTATTTCATTGTTGGAGTCAAATCTCTTTCCGCCGAGCCATTTCTTCAGGTTTGGAAACAAGAAACAGTCAATCGGGGCTAAATCCGGAGAATAGGGCAGATGAGGGAGCAATTCGTATCCCAATTCATGGATTGTTGCCATGGCAACTGCACATGTGTGCACCCTTGCATTGTCCTGGTGCAAAAAAACCTTTTTTCTTGGCCAAATGTTTTTTTTCAAATCCTCGTTAAATCGACCCAATAAGTTGGCATAATATTCGCCATTGATTGTTTTACCCCTTTGAAGGTAGTCAATGCGGATTATACCGCGTGCATCCTCAAAAATGGTTGCCATGACTTTATTGGCTGACAAACCCACCTTGGCCTTCTTTGGCGCTGATTCACCCACTGTTTTGACTGCTGTTTGGTCTCTAGTGTGTTTTGGTGGATCCACGTTTTGTCCACGGTTACGAAACAGTGCAAAAACTCATCTATATTGCGGTTGAACAACGCCAAACACTCCTGCGAAATTGTCACATGATTGCGTTTGTGGTCGATTGTGAGCAAACGCGGCACCCATCTTGCGGAAAGCTTTTTCATACCCAAGTGATCATTTTAAATTGAAACCACTGAGCTATGTGAGATGCCTATGGCTTCCACAATCTCTCGCACTTTCAATCTCCTATCGGCCAACACCATATCGTGAATTTTTTCAATTGTTTCGGGTGTAGAGACCTCAACTGGGCGTCCAGAACGTTCAGCATCTTCTGTGCTTGTACGGCCACAATGAAATTCAGTAAATCACTTTTTTACCATTGAAATTGATGGTGCAGAGTCCCCATAGTATTTATCAAGCTTAGCCTTGGTTTGAGTGATGGTATTTTTCCACGAAAAATAATGCTTAATGAGCACACAAAATTCACTTTTTTCCATTTTCTCCTCAAATCACGCGCTGTCAAACACAAACTAAATGATGCAGCTTGTTCAAATTTTGACAGGAGTCAACTGAAAGATGCTTGTTGACAGGAGCAGTGTTGCCATTTCAGTTAAGAGGTGGAAATTAAAAAAGTCACTGACTTATTGACCCACCCTCGTACAAAACAGGGATTTTGGTTGCTTTGGTCTTGCTGTGGTTGCTTGGGAAATTCAAGAAACCTTGAATATGTGGAGTTAAGCAAGATAATGCAGTTATATCCCTATACACATCTGCTTTTTTTCATACCATTTTTAGAATGAACATGTATTGGCTGGATATTTACTACTGAATATGAACTAATTTGAGAAAATGTCTTGTTTTAGTTAAGAATGAAAATTTCAGTTGTGATCGCTTACTCTTATAGTTTCTAACCATATGCACTTCCACTTATCTCTTCAGTATTTCTTCTGGTTCTGTTTTCCTATCATGGTCCTCCTTCTTACCTTATTCCTCTTATATTATGAGGGCTGCTTAGGGTTGCAACTGAACATGCTATCAGATGTACCATATATCACTGAGGCTGTTGGTTAAGGGAAGAAATTACAAATAATTGCATGTGACACCCCATAATCTACTTGGGTGGGGATGTCA
This sequence comes from Anolis apletophallus, assembly GCA_030556195.1. Lineage (NCBI taxonomy): Eukaryota > Metazoa > Chordata > Lepidosauria > Squamata > Anolidae > Anolis > Anolis apletophallus. Next base: position 81,424,611 of record JARBWK010000002.1, on the reverse strand, counting down.
TTTCAAAAATATAGTGTTACAGAAGTGTGGCAGTACAGAGAACATCCATTCCCTGTTATGTTACTGACTTGGCTTCAAATGTAAGTCCAAGTAATTGGTTTTACTTAGAATGTATTCAATAAACATCTGTGTCTTTCTTCTATGGTAATAGGCAAAACTTTTTGCCTTCCTATAATATCGGCAGTAATTGGTCCATGAATGGCATTAGTTACCAAAAGAAAAGTGTTGTTAGTTCAATGCTTCTGGAAAGCTATTTAGAAATATAAAACCAGACATTCAGGAATGAAGACCACAAAAACTATTATTCTCGTTAGTCGTTAATCCCATTTTTAAATGGCCAAACTGCAGGATTAGAGTAAATTTTATCCAAAGCACTTTAACAGTTATTTCTAACTATAAAAGGTCTCTTAAACTGTCCCAAGGCAACATTCATAATGTGTTGAATTAATTCCCCAAGATCTGCTTTGTAGGGAGCTGACCAGGGTGCTGATTTCCCCACAGCTAGCTTGTTATCTTGTGAGATAAAGGACTGATTGGGTTTTGTTTCTTTCTCAATTATCTGTGTATTTCTTGAGAAATATTGGAGTTTTTCACTATGACTATAACATCCAAACTGGCAAGCTGTAAAACTGAGCAGGACGGAAATTGTCAATCATGTAATACTTATTTCCTGATAAACCTTGGCAAATTACTCCAGAAAACTCCAAAAAAAATGTACAAAACCATATCTGCGTCAAAGGAGAAAAGGGAACCCTTGGACAGACAGTTTCTGTGCTTCCAATACACTTTAAAATTAGAAATAGAAAGTTTCGTACAGTAGAAAATATCCCCCAAATGACTGAAATGACATGTTTTTTCAAATGGTGAGAAACTCTGATGTGAAGGACCCTGGACTGATGAGTTCAGGGCTCATTCTGTGTAAATTTGGTACATGATTATTTTGCACAGTAAACAGCAGAAATTGCTAATTTTGTGAAGAATAAGACCTGAATTGCAAATAGGATTTGAAAACTGTATCGTTTTGGATTTTTATTCTTTTGGTAGAAAATGGACAAGATTACTCATTGCTTCCATTGAGAAGAAAATTAGTGATGAATTACATCATTATTCACAATCATGCCACAGTCAATTTCTTGGAGAAATGGGCTACCTATATAGGATAATATTATAGTTTCATGCTAGTAGTTTTCAATAGAACAGGCTATTTGAAATTTTGTGTCAAGGGGAACTTTGGTAGACTATATTGATAAGAAAACCAGTCAGCGATGGATTATGCCATCTATCTGCATGAGTCATTTGCATGTTTCATTGTTGGTTTCCCACCAGTATCGATACATTATGCTTGTGCCATATATCAAGCAGATCAATACTTTCCACATCCATATGGCAGATTGTGGATACTTACGACATTCAGGCATCATGCATTTCTCAGCTTCTGTTGTTTCCGCTTTACACATGGATCCATCCGCTGGGGTCATCTTGATCATTCGATGCCGTTTCTTCATCCCCATCCCACAGCTGGCACTGCATTCATCCCACTCCCCCCATTCTGTCACCAGGCAGGTGCTTGGAGCTAATCAGAAATATACAGGCAGAAGTTCAGTTCTACCGATACTTGTTTAATAAAGAGTTTACACTGAATGAAATGTTGCAAGATTGCATCTAATACTTACAGCACTCTTCATTTACTATGCATTTCTCAGTTTCTTCAGTGGGCACTTTGCACAGAGATCCATCATCAGGGAACTGCTTTACATATCTCTCTCTTGATCGCATTCCCATGCCACAGGACACACTACAAGGAGACCATGTTATCCATTCTGACATCATGCATGTAGAGCCATCTAAAACACCAAAGAAAATTTGCCCATAAAACAATCTCACCCTAACTTTGAATTTTTTTTTTTAAAAAAGTGGTTATGTAGATCTCAGTTCTCATTTTCTTTGTTCTCATTCCTACCTTCATCGCTACAGCCTGGGCCCATACATGGCTGGAAGTCCTGAGTCTCTGGACAAGGCACACTAAGGTCAAGCTGAGCTTTGAGCATTCTCTGCCTCATTCGCTTGCCTTTTTCACATGTGGAAGAACTACAAGCTGACCAAGGGGACCAGTTGGAGTAGATGCAGGTTTCTGGAGTATCATCTAAAAAACCCAAAAGAAACATGAATCTGATGACACACCATCAACTTAAAGAATTCACTGCAACAGGATGCCACATTTTTCATTTATGATTTTATGTCTCACTGGATCAAAAGCAGACTAAAAGGCCAAATGTGTTTCATGGGAATAAAAATAATTGAGCAAGCAATCATGTTTCCTCAAATGTTGTGAAAAAGCAATGGTCCCTCCTGTGGACAATGGTTTTGTAGTGTAGGCTGAGCCCCATCTCTAACATTTGACTAGAATGGGAGGGTTGTGCAATGGATTATAAGATGCCTTTAGTCCCACACTGGGAGAAATGTGGAATATAATACATGAAATAAATAGCTAAATATATGGTTGTGCTAAAAGCAGTGTTTTCCAAGGTAATGGTACATTTGTGCAGCCTAGAAAAACACAATGATGAGGATTTAGGCTATCTAAAAAGTATATGGGATTTTGTCCAAAATACTGGAAGATAGAAAATAAAAGACTTCTTTCATTTTTTCTACTTCAAGGACTTATTTAAAGTTATACTCTTCCAGCATATTTCCTGCCAGGAAGATAGCTGCTTCTGAGACATCACTTTAACTGTTGTATTAGTCATAACCTCCTCCAGCTGCTTACATATATTGAAAATTAAGTAGGATAAAGATTACAAGGTAACATAAAACGGGTAAATATAGAATCCATTCTTATTTGGGTGGCAATGGCCACATTTGCCCTCCCTTTTAACTATACCCCTGGTTAGATGTAAACAACTCCCAAAAACAATTCATTCATTCAATCAATCAATCAATCAATCAATCAGGTATGGCACTAAGAAAGAGAGAACAGCAATCTCCTATATGGCTGCAACACTTTCCACCAGGTACCAAGAGGACAAGTCTATTTTTTTAAAAATTACCCAATTTATCCAGGGAATTAACTGTAATCTAATGCACAGGCTCAAAACTAGGTCTTCAGACTGGATGTTCTTTTTTTAAAAAAAATGAGATCACAAACCAATATTCAGTTGAGAACATTACCATAGCACAAGAACAAGGTGAAATTGTTTTAATTTTGGGGGAAAGTTGATAAAAGACACAAATGATACTAAGACAGTGAACCTTCTCTTGGCTTTTATGTAAAAGCAGAGCAACAAAATGCCCCTTTATTGCTTTTAAAATCCAACTCCATCATCTCTAAAAGGCCAATTTAAGATACACTAAGGCAGTAGCCATAGCTGCACGGTTCCTTCTCATTTGAATTCTACATAAACTTACAAGGACAGCCTGCCCTTATAAGCAAAATGCCATCATTAATAAAGAAGAGTGCTAGATGAAGAAAGTAGTAGAGCCTGATGAAGACCAATCCAGTGCAGGATAATAAAGTCAGTGGGATTAGGTTTCTTCTAAATTAGTATAGTGCTGTTGTCAATTCCAAAAAACCTGCCTACTGGCTCCATCCCAGTGGGTGTTTATTAAGTAATGATGCCAGCTCCAACAGCAAATAGCTAAGCAAATTAGTTTTTTCTCTCTCCTTCTGTTTTTCATACTGTCCTAATAATAACTTGGACATCATGGAATACAAAGAAGCGGTATTGGAAGGTGACGTACAACACAAAAAACACATGCAAGTAGAATATCATTAAAAAGTACCTTCATCTTCTTGAGCTTCTGCAGCAAGATCTGCAACAATGTCATCAATGTTATCAGGAACAACATTGCATTGTTCCCCCTACAAAGAAGCATTTGCCAAGGTTTAAATTGGCTGAGGAAATCAAGCAGTTGTGGGCACTGAATTGGAAAATCATTTACCAGAAGATGTGCAAACAAGATCTGCATGCTTGGATTTTTATGCATTGTAAGGGCTTGCCGTACTCACAAGGCTTATTTAAAGCTTAGGTCCTACCAATGCTTCTAGTGAGTTAAAGTCCCAAACTTCTCTCTTTCTCTCAATGTCTCCATAACCCAAAGCGGCTTATCGATTATTTCTAATCGATGAGCCAAAAGTCACAAAGGGGCTTCAATATTTAATAACACTTTTTTTCTTTACAATACGATAGCATCCTGAACAGAGGAAAGAAAGTTACATTACATTATGTGTAAAATCTTTTCATCCCCTGTCCCTCTGCAAAATTACCAAAACATCAGATGGCTTTGTGACTTTTTGCCCACCCTGGTGGATCTTTTCTATATTTTAGTTTGATCTTTAAGGGAACTATTTAAGGTACTGAATCCTATTTCAAAATAAATTCCTCATTTTGGATAGCTCTTTCAAAGTTAAAACTAAAATCTAGAACAAATTCATTGTTCTTCTGGCTTGGAAAGCACTAGTCACCCCCGTTATTAAATTATGAGAGCATGTGGCTCTTTTTGGAAAACTTTATCAGTATGAGCTTGGAATAGCAAGATGCATAAGTGCATTTTGAGAAAAGGAGGTGTAACTGATTGTTAGGCAGAGTGGGTAAGTGTTATCCACAATGATGTCATTTCTTTTACTGGATTTTACCAGAAGAGATGTAAGGGCAGATGTGAGCCAAGATGCTTATTCATCACCTATAAGTGAGACCAGAGGGACTGCTATAGCTATGACCTCAAGGTGCAGGAATGGGACTTGCGTGGTCTTCGAGTTGTTGTTGAACTGGAATTTCGATCAATTGGTAACGCTGGCTGGAACTGCTGAGAGGTGCAGTCCAGCAACATATGGTGGGGCACACCTTTGCAATAAAAAACCTGTTCTGATTTTCAGTCATGGCTGCAGGTATCATTAAAGGTGAAATTAAAGCATTTCCCCAACTGTGCAATCTGAACCAATCACATGCTGCCTTTGATGCGGTTAATGAGAGAATTGGTGCAATGAGTGACAGGATTTAAAATACTCTGGAACCCTGTTTGGCTAAGTGACTCTCAAGGCAGAACGTGTGTTAAAATTGCTTGAAAAAATACTTCAATTAGTGTTAAGGCTGCAATTGAAGCTAGAAAACACTGAGAGAGGAGTGCGTGAGCTCCCCCTGGTGGCCAGAAGTTTGTCACAAGTTTACCAGAAAAATTGTCTCTTTGTTCATCTTTGTTCGTCTATGTTCATCAATATGTGTATATATGTTAAAAACTGCAGGGATTGTCTGCAATGTATATGTACTGTAATCCGCTCTGAGTCCTCTTCGGGGTGAGAAGAGCGGAATATAAATGAAGTAAATAAATAAATAAATAATTGAGCCAGCTTGTTAACCACCAGTGGAGATAAGGATATAAACAATTTTTATTTGTTTTGTTCTGAAAGGTGGTTGGGAAAGAATTTTGTGGCTGTTGTTGTCACTACTGTCAAACTACTAGAATAAATAAAAAGGAAGACCAGTCATGGATTGAGAGAAGAGAGAGCTGACCAAGGAAAATAAAGAATGGAGAGCATGTTTACCCAGGGCTCTCTCAAAATTTGTTTTAGAAACATCCTGACACCTTCTGCATGTGACCTAAGTGAATATCATACTCCCATAGTCACCTAATGGCTTCACACTTTGGTAGGCCAGATTTCCCTTGAAATATATGCTCCAGATATTTGCAAGATTTAAATGTATAACTTTTCTTTGATACATGCCTTTCTTTCCATCGTCATCATCATTATGCAGTGATGGCTGAGTGATATACACTAATTATTATCAGTTTTGCTCAATATTCTATTCACTGGAATGTCTCACTGGTACCTTTCGTGCAATCCTTTCAATCACAACTCTGGCTACTGACTTTATGGAGCCTCCTTCAGGGTCATAAAAGGGACTCTGTGGGTGATCAAGGCTGGTAAGAGGTCTTATCTTCTCTTGAGGCATTGTAGGTTTGTTGGGAGACTAAAAAAGAAAAAAAAAGAAAGAGGGACACAAAGTCACAGAAGGCATTTACAGATGTAAGAATGCAACTCTTCACTATTTTTTCCTGAAAGAAATCAACAATTTTAAACAATGAGCATTCAGCACAAAATCTAGACTAAAGACGCACAAGGAATAATTAAAATATTGCCCATATCCACAAATTTAGGACCGGTGGGATGGATCCAGATTTAGATGGATTAGACATAGGTTGTTTTTTTTAAAAAAAAAGAAAGGTTTACGTCAAGTAATTTTAATCTTAATAATTTTGATGGATGATTGTCAAATTTAATGAATCCTGTTAAATTATGTTCAAAAGTATGCTGAAAAAAATTATAATCATTAGTAGATAAAGAAGTTTGCTACTAAATTTTAGAAATCTGTATATTTTTTAAAGAATGTAACTCTTCACTATTTTTCCTCAAAGAAATAAACAATTTAAACATTTTTCCACTACGAGACAGTTGCATAACCCTGAAATAAACTCACCTCAATGGTGTCTTCTCAATATTAGTGTACAAAACACAACATCAATTTTGCGCATAAATACTAAGGTCCAAGAAAAAGATTCTTTCCTAAAAAATGGTGATGCACTCAGCTATTTCAAAATCCTGGGTATCAATGAATTCCACAGTTTATTTAATTTAATAAAAATTAAATCAATACAAATCAATGTAGCCAGAAAACAAACAAGTTGGTTTATTCAAATCCCCACTTCCTCTATACTTGCACATTTCTCATTAACGGCTCTCATACATATTCAAGAAAGTAAATATTTAATATAAAATTGAATATTGCAGAGGACTTCTGTTGACTCTTAGCTTGTGTCCATGAACTCTGTCTGTCAGTACACATAAATCATTTCAAGTTTACACAATGACTTCAGGGTGACTAAAGACTAAAGCAAATTCTTATACTGTGAACATTTTTTTAAAAAAGAACTTTCTTGTTCCACCTTCTACTTTGATATATAAAATACAAAATTCAAATGGAATGGCAACAACGTTCATTTGCTACCATAACCTCAGCTTCCCCGACACCTCAAGACTTTTGTCTTCCTGTGTAGCTATGGAGAAAAAAGTCAGCAATGATATCTTTCTATGTATACTTTTTAGTTTTTAATAAACAAGTTGAGAATTCCTTATCTGAGAATCTGACATCAGAAATAGTCCAAAATCTAACATTGTCCATATGGATGACTGAGGGAGAGAGAGAGAGAGAGACCTTTGCTTTCTGATGGTTCAATGTACACAAACCTAGAGTCATGTACAAATTATTTAAAATAAAAAAATAAAATTTATTTAATTGTGTATAAAATTACCTTTAGCTTATGTGTATAAGGTCTATATCAGGAATGGCAAACCCCGATCCGTGGGCAGGTTGTGGCCCTTTTGAATCTTCCCTCCTCTGCCCATCTCTTCAGCCCTCCTCCCAGCATGTGGATACAATAGCCTGTTGCATCCCTAGGTGAGAGAAGGTGATTTTGGGGGACCTAAAACACACGTACACTATAGAATCAATGCAGTTTGACACCACTTTAGCTGTCCTGCACAATGCTTTGGAATACTGGGATTTGTAGTTTGATGAGGCACCAGCAGACAATGCTAAACTTCCATGATTCCACAGCACTGATCCATGGCAGTTAAAGTGATGTCAAACTGCATTAATACTAAGTGTAAATGCATCCATAGCCAGACACTGAAATGACGTACTGCACCCTGATAGGCAAAAATTAGTCATTGGGCAAAGAAGTACTTCAGCAGGCCGATGCCAATTGAGGGTTTTTTTTTTGGTAACTGAAGTGAATGTTAATCTCTGCAGAGACTAAAATGATGATGATCCAATAATAATATGTGTGTACAATAGTGTGTATATATATGTCCTTAACAGAATGCCAGCCCTAGTGTAAAACTAGGCAAAAGCCACTTCTATCAGCAGAAATATCCTTCTGTTACAATAATATGCTTCTTTTGAATGAACACACAGCTAATGTGCTGGCAGAACTCCTTTGCTGTCTAGAATCTGCTAGCAGCAGGGCAAAATAATTGGGAGTGAATGTTAAATCCAAACATTTTCTAGACTAGCGATACAGCTAGAATTCTGGATAAGGTTAGGCCAGGATGAAGGTAACCCAAAATCCCTAGATTGAAAGGGATTTGGATTAGTCACAGTGTTACCTGGCCTGGTGATAGTTCAGTTGGCTTTTGGCATCTTCATCAGCCAGGATTTCACTGGGAGGTTATTTCTGTGCTATACTTATTCCTACCCAATGGATTTGTTCCATCTCAGGAGAGCATACCAAGCAACCTTTATACTAAATAAAAGCACTGATCCCTTTAGATTTCCTAATAATGCTTGGAGATACTAGGACCTTTCATAGATGATCAGGGCAGACATTTGGCAACTTTTGGATGTACAGAAAAATGAAATGGAACCATTTTCCTATCACTGTAGACAGGCAAAATAACTGTTTTCCAGAAGCTTGTGGTTTCCTTTTTATGTATCCTGACGACTTGGATGCTTCCTGTTGATTGTGGTTGGGATATAAAGGATGAAGAACCTGCAAACTGTGATTAAAACGGCTTTTCTAAACCATTCCAATGTCTGTGTCTGTCCCATTGAATATTATGAAGAACAGAACAGGTTTCTATAAACTGTATGGGATATCTAATTTAATTCTATGTTTGGTTAACAGTAGCAAAATCGAGTTAAAAGAATTTAATACAGAGACAATCGAACACAAGGAACTGTTTTAGTGTTTCCAGAAACAGTAGAAAATGACATTAATCGTATTTCTACTCATTACAGTATATGTAAACAGCTTCTAAAGGGAACTATTCAGTTTTTACTTATTTAAAGTTCTAGTTCACACTACATCATAAATTCAGCATTGATTGCAAGCATTAAAAGGCATAACATAAAAAGCATGATTGATAATTTGAATTTACTAGACACATTTTGTTCATTTTTAAGCACTAGAAGTTTGGCATTTCAAGCTAGTGAAGTCATTTTTGGAAAGTAACAATAACAAGCAGGCAGGTGGCAGGAGAAGCACATACAGACTTCTTTTTGGCAAGGAAAACTATAGAAAGCATCTTCCTGAAAGTTTTGCCTTCTTGGTCAGCTCAGCTTCACCCATTAGAATGCTGTGTTGCAAGGAAATAAACTGTTTTTCATTCCCAGGACACCTGGTTTTTACAGCATTATCAATTCAGCTGAGCAGAGAACATAGCTAAAAACTCACAATTCCAGAATTGGTAGACGGCAAGAAATATAGAGCTGAAGCCTATTTATACACCGATTTAAACACTGATTAACAAACAAAAACAAATTAGTTTTGGGTTTCAACTTTCTATAGATGGCAATATACCAGACTATTGGTAGTGTAGAATTTCAGGAACACATTTTTGGAACGAATTTTAGGAACAATGGAGAGTTCTTATATGTGTTTGCATCATTCATTGGCAAAAGCATCAAGTGACTTGCTTGTTTGGAATAAACTGATCACATGTCAACATCATACTAAAATATCTCTAGAATTTCAGCCAATAAGCAGTTAAAGAGACTGGCTTCCACAAACCTTGAAGATAAATTCCTTAACATAAAAAGACGAATGTGTCCACAGCTGTGGGTCAGGGAGAAATCTTTGTAAAATTATGTGAAGCTGCTCCAGCATTCTGTTCTCCTTTGAAACATGCCTCTTCCTTTACAGAATATGACTATAATACCCTCATACTTATTATAATGGTTCTGCCCCCAGATATAGTGCTAAACATCTTCATGCAGTTCCTGGAACACACAATATTTCACTCACTGCCACCCTCCCACCCTTGCTTCATGTTGCGGTTTCAATCAAAGTTCTTAGACTGCACAAAACACAAGATCCAATCTTACAGCACATCTAAACTGGCCTGTAAATCTATAGATAGTCTGGAGCCTTTCTGCTCTGAGCTGGCCCTGGAGGTGGGTTGGTGTCCACAGGTCCAATGTAGCCAAGAACATCAGCCTTGCTGGACTTCGTAGTTATTGATGCTCCCAGCTCACCACAGAGTTCCATGCAAACTCCTGTTATCACAGGGTCTCTATTCAGACATTAGCTATGCTGACTTCACAGATATCAAAAGGGTAATGCATGATATTGGTATAGGACTTAAATTAAGACCTTGCTCTTCCTACAACATGACAAGATCCTTCACACAAACAGGACATTAATACAGCTTATGATAGATTTGTTGTTGTTCATTCATTCAGTCACTTCCAACTCTTCGTGACCTCATGGACCATACCACGCCAGAGCTCCCTGTTGGCCATCACCTCCCCCAGTTCCTTCAGAGTCAAGCCAGTCACTTCAAGGATACCATCCATCCATCTTGCCCTTGGTTGGCCCCTCTTCCTTTTTCCTTCCTTTTCCCCCAGGATAATTATCTTCTCTAAGGTTTCCTGTCTTCTCATGATGTGGCCAAAGTACTTCATCTTTGCCGCTAATATCCTTCCCTCCAATGAGCAGTTGGGCTTTATTTCCTGAAGTATGGACTGGTTGGATCTTCTCGCAGTCCAAGACACTCTCTGAACTTTCCTCCAACACCACAGTTCAAAAGCATCTATCTTCCTTTGCTCAGCCTTCCCTATGGTCCAGCTCTCACATCCGTAGGTTACTACGGGGAATACCATTGCTTTGACTATGCAGATTTTGTTGCCAGTGTGATGTCTCTATTCTTCACTATTTTATCAAGATTAGACATTGCTTTCCTCCCAAGAAGTAAGTGTCTTCTGATTTCCTGGTTGCAATCTCCATCTGCAGTAATCTTTGCACCTAGAAATACAAAGTCTGTCACTGCCTCGATGTTTTCTCACTCTATTTGCCAGATATCAATCAATCCGGTTGCCATAATCTTGGGTTTTTTTTAATGTTTAACTGCAACCCAACTTTTGAACTTTCTTCTTTCACCTTGATTAGAAGGCTCCTCAGCTCCTCCTTGCTTTTGGCCATCAAAGTGGTATCATCTGCATATCTAAAGTTGTTATATGATAGATGGGTCAACATAATTTTAGTGTCCTGCTATAAATATAGCCAATACATGGGATAAAACCAATAAACCAAGGATACAGAGATGTGAAAATATTAGTATTTCCCACATTTTGTTCCCATTCCTTTTCCATATAATGGGAAAACTTTATACTTTTTTCCATATTGAAATCTGCAAGCATTTTCAACATATTTAAAGAAGTGTTTCAAAGCTACTTTTCCATTATCTGAGTGGAGTCCAAAAGGGGATGCTAGAGAGGGAAGGATAGGGATGCTAGAGAAGGAGTGAAACAATAGTTGTTTCCACAACTGTGACACAGGTAAGGGGAATAACAAGGAAACAGAGGGAAGTAGTTTTACTCCTTCAACCCATCTGCCCCCCTCCAATAAAATAGATAGTCCATTTTATTGGGGGGAGGGGCAGATGGGTTGAAGGAGTAAAACTATTTCCCCCTGTTTCCCTGTTATTCCCCTTACCTATGTCACAGTTGTGGAAACAACTATTGTTTATGAAATGGGATGTAGAGAGGAGGCATAATTAGCAAAAATGGGGAAAATTGTTTTCCTCTTTCAACTCCTTCCCTTCATAAAATGGACTACCTTCTCTCTCTAGCGTCCCCTTTTGGCCTTTGCCTGGGCAATCGAAACGTATGGTTTCATGATATCTTTGCTCTCTGTAAGAAGACAAAGAAAACTTAAAACAACTTCCAAAGTTTTCCAATGCTGATGGAAATGACATGTGACAGCAAAAGTGCATGTGTTTATTCATTTTTATATATCTTTCCAAAATTTCACTTCCAGTTCCTTCTCCACATTTGTTTATCAAGAGCCTATGTGAAAAGACACTTACAAACTCTTGTATTATTTAGCTAGCATTACTGGTCCTCGTCCTTGCTTAGCCCAATAATTAATGATGACAAGAGAAAGTAAACAATACATAATTATAGTTATATTAAAATGGAGTGTTTGACCTACTAGCCATATAAAGTGGCCTCAGAAAGTATTATGAAATCATGAACTGAAAAAAACACACCAGGATGGGTGGAGGTTAAAACAACAACATCCAGTAGAGAGGCAACACATTGCTTGAAAAACAATAACTTTACTAAATAGTGAAAATGATCGTAAGAAGGAAATTTAATAAGACCACACAGAGCAACACAATGGTGGAACAGTAATATGTCAGAATTCCTGTTGTGAATCATGGAAATAATCTCTGCACTGCTCCAAAAAAAGCCTTGGGTAGAAACAACACGCAACATTGGTTATCCCAGCAAGGATGTTCATAAATTGAAACAAATTATTTCCAGTACATGCTCATCAGACTTGCTTTTCTCAACAGAATATTGAAATCTCATACTGCTGTTTCAGTATGTTACCATTACCATATAAAATTGACTTCTGGTTTGTTTTTTAAACTAAAATGAACAAAGAAGTGGTTTTTTTTAACCATGTGTCAATTTGTGTAGTTTAAATTTAGTTTGTCTCTATTTTTAGAGCTTGGATGGCTTATCACTGAGTTGATAAATACAGTTGTATTCACAGATTCTGTATCCATTGGTTCAAGAAGCTACAGTTTGAAAATATGCCCCCCCCCTCCCAAAAAAACCCCAAACTTTGATTTTTTTAAAGCAACATTATTTTACTAAATCATTGCCCATAATGGGACTTGAGCATCCACAAAATTTGGTATGCATGAAAGATCCTGCAATGAAACCCAGTAGATACCAAGAGCTACTGTATTATTGCATTGAGCAAGCAGATAAAAACATTTCTGAGACCCACCCAGACATATGGACAGGGATTAACAGATTAGTTATTTGCTGTCCATTTTGCATGTGTTTAGGTGGAAATCTTTTCAGACTCATTTCCACCTGTGGATTCTGAAAAATCTGAAATGCATACCACGTCATCTATACACATAATAAAAGTGAAAATGTATGTATGTGGCGGAGGTGTCCACTTACACAGACAGCTTCACGCTTCCACAAACAGGCTGTAATTCCAAGTGCTGAGAAGCCTCCAAAGGCACTCCCTCAACTGACATTGCAAGTTATAGTGAGTGCTGTGAACATGTAGTGCAAAACCCAGCCAATGTCCTTCCCAAACACTAATCACTCAAGGAATGCTTTCATTTGGGGATCATTTCATCCTAGATGTTCTGTCCCTCCCCCCCAGAATGGACCTCCCAGGGTTCTTTTCTCTCTCCAAATTTGACCCCACCCACTGTCTCTCACTTAGCATTTTCCTGCCCATTCCTATGGCACACAGCAAACAAGAATTGATCAGCAACTGAACAAGAGGTTTGAGAAAAAATCACAATGATTTAGAGAAATTGTAGTTAATCTACATCCAGAGAACACTGTGAACCCAACCAGTGATGGATCTGGAGCACATTTGCCATGGTTGATGGGATTTGCAGTACCTTCACTCAGTTCCAGAGAACACTGTAACCCACATAAATGACAGACCTGAACCAAATTTGGCACACAGACCCCCCCATGCCCACTATACGTCCTTGTGCAGTTTAGGGAGGATGGACCATGGGTGATGGGATATGCGGTATCTTCACCCGATTCTCCTCCCATGAGTTTCCCAGGAGTTGATTCTGTAGTGCATCCCCAACAAATTACCACAGCATTCCTAGTAGCAGAAGGCACTAATTCTTTCAAAAGATGAAAGGATATTCTATGTATTCTCTGGGTATAATTCCAGGGTCTTTTGTGAACACCACCATAATAATCTTCAGTCTTGAATATTGATCCACATACAGATCTTTCAACTTTCTTTATAGCATTCTTTTATGCCTAGGAAGCAAATAGCTCCATATTAGAAAATGAATCATGCAATTCTCTCCCTCCCCCACTGATAAGGGCATTAGGTGCAGATTTGTTTCAAAACTAGATTAAAGAAGACTGAACTATCTTTAAAGAAAACAGTTTTGATATGAGATCCAGCTTCCTTCTACCCTCAAGTTGCAGCCCAATGTCTAATTGCAATATATCGATCCTTTGTGTACACACAAGTTATTATACCTATGCTGCTCAGGGGAAATGACTTGCCTCATGTAAGGTTGGCATATTGCTTCTGTTGAGAGGAGCTGCATTTTCTTTTCTTTCCCCCTAAATACAAGGATTGATTTTGTGAGGCTCTGTGTTGTGGCTGTAACTCACAGAATCTGCCATTGGACTCTTCCCCCTGACAGCCCTTGTTGCAGGTCCTGGGATAGTAAATTATTACTCTTGTAGTTGTACAGTTCTTGTGTATAACTAACTTTTGAGCCAATCTTGAAAAGACAAGGAGACCGAGTCACCAGGACATTTTGATGCCTCTGGTAGGTATGTGAGGACTCAGAACATCTAGTGTGAGAAATGAAAAAAAAAAAAGCTGATGCCCCTATGAAAACCATAGCTGGTAAATTTAACAGCAATAAAAGGAGTTTTTACAAATTTGAAAAGCCCCAAACAAGTCACATTAGCCCTCATCCCCTTACATGTTGCACCACTGCATTATGCCTAATATGTTTCAAAGGAGGAAAAACACTCTCTAGGAAGCTATAATGCAAGTGGATCTTTAAGTAAACACTTGAACATATTTTTTTTAAATCTAGGATTGTTAAAAATACAGTGTCAAAACTTATATACATGCACACAGAGTACAATCCCTACATCTGTGGGACTGAAATACAGTTTCATTTATCCACGCCAAATATAATATATCCTCCCTAGGCATTTTCTAGGTCCTCCAGTGTGATTCTTAGTCTGGAAGCCTTTCATTTTGTTAGGGTTTGCTATTATCCATGGTTTCATATATTGATCTGAAGTCTGGAAACATATCTTCATAAATGTACAGCTCATGCTGTTTATACTAGCTAGAATCCTGTCACATTTCACAAGTATAGATCCTTTTCTCATCATTGTTGATAAGGTTATCCTGCATCTGTCTTCAATGATCTCTGAGCCTGTAGGCCGCATCTTTGCTAGGGTTATAGTGGCCAAGGAAGCAGCAGCCAGAAAGGGACCAGTTGTATTCTTGTATCCAAAATGCACAACCCAAATAGCAAAACTTGGATTTTTTTTCTTTGAACTACAGGTCCAAGAATTCCAAAGAAGTACAGCCAGTGGACAAGGCGATGGGCAGATTCTGGAAACCATCCCACCCAAACCTAGTATTCTTGTCTGGAAGTGTGGAAAGCATGGTTTATAGGCCACACGTGATCCCCTTTGAGGATCTGAAGTCCCGAGTTTCTTCAAAGCGCCTTCATTTTTCACATAAAAATCCCTATAAAAGTCAAAGCCGAAAGGCGCACAGGCTGGGAAGTGGCCCAGTGCAGCCTTATATAGACTGCCGGCAGATTGCTGTAGCAGCTGGCCACAAACTCTAAAATCAGGACAGTAAATAAAGAACAACATTCAGAAAACAGGGGAATTCCAGATAGGAAACAATCAGGGCCAGCCCACACCTCCCAAAAAATATTCCCCCAGGCAGGAAGCAGCCAGGCTTTTAAAATTGGTTCTGTCATGGGGAAGTTTATTGAATTGCAAAAACATTGTTTTTGCAGGACATCCTGAAGCACTCATCGAGTCTCAACCAATTCAATATGGTTTGTGGCAGCCTTAAAAACATAGTTTCTGGAGTATAACAATTACTTTCAAAGTAAATACAGGCACAATTAAATACGAATAACTCATTCAAACCAGGAACAGAAAAAAAACCCTGAATTTTGTTGCTTAGTGTAATATTTAAATCCAGAACTATTATTCCCTGAGCAGAAATTATTGCTTTCTATGTAAATCAACCATTTCAGAATTTTATGAAGAATAAATCTCTACTTACAGCTTTTTTCTGCACAGAAAACAATATTTTATGTGCAGAAATTATTATTGGCTTATTTTCCACACAAAAATGCTGTTGCCTGCACAAAATAATTGTGTCTTCAGTTCAAAATGGCCACAGACAAAATATGCACATATTAAGTCCTGTACTACAATGATTATCATTAATCCAATATTATGCTCAACAGAGTCCCTCAACACCTTAAAAGCATGTGTTTTTTTTTACCATCTTGCAAAAGTTTTGAATATTCTTATCTTCCTTACCTTAAATTTTGCTTCCTATTATGTTTAAATGAAACATGATTGACAACTCCATATATAAGCCCCCTTACAGACAGTATGACTTTCACAGACTGGGTGTGTCAATCCAGAGACTTTATGTTTTTGGATCTATTTATTCCCCCAGACATCTTGACACACATATCCTGATATTCCATTTTTCCCCTTCTGACCAGGTGCTATACCACATACAATCAATATTAGATATGGATATTTACTGATCTGTATTAGTGATTTTTATTCCATTCTATACATTCTCTTGGAGTGAACATTTCCCACTAGAATTTTTGTGAGTTAGTCCTATAAGAATGTACTGATACCTCATAGGTAACCCCACTGTCGGTTCCAGCATCCCATGGTATCAGATCCTGAATGACCCTCTGGACCCATCCGCAGTCTTTGGTGCACAGGTCTTCAGCAGAAAGCCCGACATTCCAGTCTGGACTGGGGCCAAGCATGGTAAGGAAAGACATTAGATGCCGTGTTCTGTCCACAGAAAATTCAGCAGAGGGAGCAGCTCTTCTGCAAATGAAAAATATAAAGAACAGCTAAAGTAAAGCCTGCAACTTGAGAAACCCTCCATTGTGTGCTGTATATAGTTAGAAATAGTAAGAGGGAGTAACTCATAAAACATTTTTGTGAGCCCAGTGAAACTAGAGTTGACAGGGCACTTCCCGCAAAGTGCTTTTAGGATCACAATGATGAGCAGCAAGTTTCTCCATGTACCTGAAGCATGGCAATAAAAGATTGATAAGGTAAAATGTTTGATACGATTGCAATGCACTGTATCCCTTCCAACAACTGTGGGTATTTAATGAAATGGCTTTCACTCCATTCTTGGATTTCTTTCCTTTTTTATTGAGTTTTTCCAATGCGTGCAAAGACAACAAAGGCAATTTTGCTCACATCCTTGTAGCAAAGCTTTTGTTTAAAAGTGGTAAAAAGTTATATTCTCTGGACAATATTTGTGGTGCTACAATGAAAATGTTGAGATTGGCATCATTTTTATAACCACCATTGCTTAGATATTAATGCTGAAGTATTTGTGAGATTTGAAATGTCGGCCAGAAGGTGTTGTAGCGAAGCATTATGCAAGCTCCTGTCAAAGTAAGTTTATAATGATGAGCAGTACACCCTAATTCTTGAGTGATTGCCAAGGATTCTCTTAAACAGAGGGTGTGTTGCATATGAAGCCAATCATGAAGTTCAAGTAACAGCCTCTAAAGATCTGCAGTATCAGACAGTCTGTCTATCTTATGCATGAACTATCCTTAGTAATCGACAAAGCTACAAAGTCAGAAAACTATTTTTTCATAATGCATCACGCACAAGCAATGTCTCATCACTGTCTTTGCTTTCAACATTTCTTTATCCTTGTCAAATAAGACAGTAACATCTTGCAGCCATCCTTTTTGGCAGGCAAAATGTACTGTCATGTGAAGATAACATGGCTGTGTCAACCTCACAGGGACTACTGAAACCAAAAGAGAATTCAGTGGAGCAGCTGATGTGGCCTTTCCTAATCTTTTACTGCCCTCTATAAACATGTCATATGGATAGCATCAATGATTTGTTTGCTGTAGTGGTTTCTAAGGAGGCTGGAAGAGAGGGGACCAAGACTACAAGCTTTGGGTATCAGCCAAAGTCTACACCGTGCAGAGGAAACATCAGTGATCTAAAATGCTAGTACAATATCTCAGTTGCTGATAAGCACATCCAATAGTAGAGGAATAAAGGAAACACAAAAGAGTTATGCCCCATTTTCTCCTCCACATTGTCATCCTATCAGGAAACTGGCATTAACAAAAGGTTGCTATACTGTTGTCATGGCCTCTGATATACTAGCGCTCATTCCTCAATTTTTCAGTCTAATTGAGATTACTCATCCTAACCTAGAGTTTTATCAATTTCTCTCATTAGAGAAGTCATTTTAAAAGCTGGTCAGTAACATTTTTTGAAATTAAGGATCAGCAATCTATTTCCATTTGGATTCATTTTTATTGTTTCTTCTTTGTGCATAGATTTAGAAAAAATACCTTGTACCTAAGAAATCCAAATCATTCTCTTAACGATACCATCAACTCAACCCTGTCACAATCTAGTGACTCTAACTCACAACATTTCAGAGAAAGCTACCTTAGAATTCCTGGGACTAAGCTGTCTACCTAACAATTTGATTTGTTTGAAAAAATGGAAAAAAATGAAAAAAACAAATGAAAACAAATGAATATTGTTAAGTCTATTTGGTATCATGTAAGTAATATGTTTAACAGCCTATGCTCTTAGAAAAAATTGGATCAAACTTGCCAATACAGCCTTATCACAAATTTTGACAACTTGGAAAATTTATCTTGGGGAGTAAGGAACTGATTTCTCAGAATTCACTGTATCAGCATGGTCAATGGCTGCTCTGGTTGGAGAGATTCTGGGAATTGATAAGCTTAACATCTGAAAGCACTGGTAAATTCTTTAATTGTGTTAGAGTTCTTCAAGAACTCTGTTCAAACTATGCAACACCATAAATGCCACGAATGGAAAAATTTCTGTTGGCATCTCATCCATCACCAAGGAACTATAATAAGATTATTCCTTGTTTTCTAGTGTTTCCGCCTTTCCAGTTCTGGTGTCCTGAAATATTCGTGTTCAGTTGTTGTTCTCCTTGAAAAAATATACCTCTCCACTAAAAATACTTTTGATACAGTATATCAAAGAGTACTGTGCGAACTAAATACCAAGTTTTTCAACTGATTTAGTAAGTCCAGGATTTCAGCTGCAGGGATCAATTTTAGAATTGAACAGATGGAACCACCTCCTGCTGAAACCAATAGTACTTGCACTAGGATCATCATGGCATTGTAATTTTCCCTTCTTTTCTTCTGAAACAGACTTCTGAAGATAATGGTCAGTTCCCAAAGATGTTTTTGGGAGGATGACTGGTAATATGGAAAACTCTTTTGGACTACCTTTTCTAAAATAAACTACCTCATATGTTTTATTTTTATAATTCCCACCTGAAATCTACTTTATTGATACATAGTCCTATTCAACGTAAATCCTACAAAAGAATGATCTTTTTGTCTATCTCTTCTGATTTTGTGTCCATGCAACTAGCTCAAGAACCTCTGCTCAAGATACCAGCCTTATTACAAAGCAACCTAACAATGTCACTGGCCAGAAGTTTCTAGAAATAATGCCTCTTTTCTTTCATGACCTCACTAACAAATTCATGGGGAGGGTGGGTCTAATTTTGCCTTCAGACTTGAAATTGACTCTTCTAAAATTGTTGTCTGGCTATACTAACAGACAAATAAAAACCTCTTAGATCAAGCAATGCAGAAAATCAGCTCAATTATTAACAGAAAAATTAAAAATCTAACAATATTCAGACTGAGAAAAGTGTTGTTTAAGCCCAAGGAAACACAACTCATTATCAAATGAAATGTTTGTGACCACATCACAAGGTGATAGATTTGTGTAGATCTTGCCTGGGATGTTTAGTCACAACTTCATTTATGTCTTTCAAAAAATAAATATATCCAAATCTGATCATCCTTTAAACCATAAATAATACATAAATTGATCCCCCTTCACTTTTTTCAAAAGGTCCTGCCATATACACACAGATAGTCTCAAACATCTCATAATGAGGAAAAAGACATAATGATTAATCATAGTGGCCTGAGGCAATCCTTACCAGTAATTTGACTATTTCTGTTCAATCTGCCACACCACAAAAAGTTTTAGTTAAGAGATCAGATCAGAGATCAGAGCTGTCAAACTCAGTTCAGATGTTTTAGATGCCAACTCCCAAAAGCCACAGCTAGCTTATACAATAGCCATGAATTATGGGAGCTGAAGTCCAAAACACCTGGAGGCCACAAGTTTGATGCCACCAGTGTAGATCATCTTTTTCTACCCTAATTCTTCCTAGATATTTTGAATTACAGTTCACATATCCAACATGATGAAAATCTCTATGCAGATGACACACAACTCTACTACTCCTTTCCTCCTAATTCCAAGGAAGCCCCTCAGGTGCTGGACGAGTGCCTGGCCGCTGTGATTGTCTGGATGAGGATGAATAAACTGAAGATTAATCCTGACAAGACAGAGGTCCTCCAGGTCGATCGTAAGACGGATCGGGGTATAGGGTGGCAACCTGTGCTTGATGGGGTTGCACTCCCCTTGAAGTCACAGATCCGCAGCTTGGGTGTCCTCCTAAACTTGTCGCTAACGTTTGAAGCTCAGGCGTCAGCGGTGGCTGGGAGGACCTTTGCACAATTAAAACTCATGCGGCAGCTGCGACCGTACCTCATGAAGTCGGATCTGGCCATGGTGGTCCACGCCTTAGTCACCTCCAGATTGGATTACTGTAATGCACTCTACGTGGGGCTGCCCTTGAAGACAGCCCAGAAGTTTCAACTGGTTCAACGGGCGGCAGCCAGATTGCTAACTGGAGTGACTTACAGGGAGCGGTCAACCCCCCTGTTCAAGGAGCTCCATTAGCTACCACTTATCTTCCGATCCCAATTTAAGGTGCAGGTTATTATCTACAAAGCCCTGAACGATTTGGGACCCGCCTACCTATGTAATTGCATTTCTGTTTACAAACCCAGGTGATCT
This sequence comes from Anolis apletophallus, assembly GCA_030556195.1. Taxonomy (NCBI): domain Eukaryota; kingdom Metazoa; phylum Chordata; class Lepidosauria; order Squamata; family Anolidae; genus Anolis; species Anolis apletophallus. Next base: position 81,403,864 of record JARBWK010000002.1, on the reverse strand, counting down.
CTCCGATCATCTGGAGAGACCCTACTCTTACTCCCACCACCTTCGCAGGCGCATTTGGTGGGGACAAGTGAGAGGGCCTTCTCTGTAGTGGCCCCCCAACTCTGGAAGGTGCTCCCCAAGGATATTAGACAAGCCCCCACTTTGGCAGTTTTTAGGAGGAGCCTGAAGACATGGCTATTCCAATGTGCCTTCCCTGAATAAAGTAATTAATGCCCTGCTGTGTTCAAGCTTTGCAAATGTCCTCAGAAGCACTTTAATTCCCTGTTGGGTGTCTGCCCACATTGTCCTCGAAACCTTCCTGTTATATACAATCTACCTCTGTCTGCTTCCAGTGTTTATTTATTTTAATTTTTTAAATATTCACATTTGGCCCGCCGGAAATGGTTTTAAACTGTCTGTTACTGCTTATGTTGAGTTTTATTGATTGTATTGTTTTTATAATTGCTGTTGTGTTGTTCTTATGTGTTATTGGGCTTGGCCTCAGGTAAGCTGCCCCGAGTCCCCTTAGGGAGATGGTGGTGGGGTATAAATGAAGTTAATAAATAAATAAATAAATAATAAAATTCTGTATCATTGGACACTGTAGTCTGAAACATCTGGAAAGAACTGGGTTGGAGAAGGCTGATATACACACAGCTTACACTGATGGGAATATGGTGACCTACTAAAGAGATGAGTGATGGCTGCAGTGAACTGACAAAAAATGTAGACAAGAAGAATGGATTTCTTGCCATCTATTCATCTCAGGCTCATTCTGTACAATTGTCATCATGACCTGATCTCGTAATGCTCATACCAGTAATAAAATCATAACACTGTGAGAAAATAGATTCAGACCCACCAAATTTATGTAATTTATTAATTTGGCCAGAAGTTGAGTAAAAAAGTCACTTAGTCCACATTGCCTAGCTCATCGTTGCGTTTCATGAGTAGGGTGCTGTTATTTTTGGAGAGATAAAATCACCAGGACAAGGTCTGTAATATAATTTAAATTCATTGTTGCACAGTAAGAATAATCTAAAACTAAAAAAATTCCTTCTATTAATTATGTACTGTGAAAAGTGGCAGATGGAAGCCAAAAGGGGACAGAATTATACTTTTCAGGTTGATGCATGTCTTGCTCAATAAAAAACAAAATATCACCCACTGTAAGTAGTTTCAAGAGAAAGATTTCACTTCATAATATATGGATTTTAAAAAAAACCAAAGTAACATTTTCTCTCTCTTAACATTAGTTATATCAATTGCACAACTATTTGTGCAGAATTTGGAATGTGCACATAAACTGGTGCTATAGTTGTTATTCAAAGGCAAAAAAAAAATTTGCATGCTACAGTTTAATTGGGATTTCCTATGCCTTTAGGATTTAAAATGAAGGCACGCTCCACTGGCCAACTTCTACAATCCCATCTGTTAGAAAAATAGAACACACAGGCTTGTACTTTCTGCTTTCACAGTATAAATCCACATTCTTCTGCTAGAACTGTAATATTGTACAGTCAATTGTATATTATCTATCAATGTCCCTGCTTATCATCCTATACAATGCAGGAATTCATGGTGGCAATTTCTGCACATCTGGTGTATGAAATGTGCACTGAAGGCACTGATGAATAGTTATGTACTAAGGCACTGCATGGCTGAGACCCCATTGGTTGCATTCACCTAGGTCAAATCTACATTGATCACTCAGAGCCCAGTGTGGCAGAATCAGGTCCATGACGGAGAGCTGATCCAGATTAATATGGGGTGTTGCTTCTTAATGTGAACCAGTTAACCAGAGTTGTGGTCTCTGGAACAAACAATGACTATGGGCCCATGTAAACAGTTTAGCCGATACTGAGAAGTACCCATCTGCAATTGCTTATATCAGTCATGGGCTCGGATAGACCAGTGACATGGGATGCTGCTTACTGTTTCCTCCTCTTGTTGTGGCAGCCAATTATTTGCCCTCTCCCCCTTTCCTCTCTCTTGTTGCTCTGGCACCCTAGATAATGCCACTTCTGGTGACAAGTGACTGTCATGTCCCATGTCATGCCCCCTTGCTTCAGCAAGATGGTAAAGATGGCTGTCTAGTGGTGCTGAACTAGGTTTGGCACCACTGGGCAGTCAGAATTTTTTCCTGCTTCTGCAACAGTTGGGAAAGTGGTGGCCTATATCATCTCAGAACCAATTCCACATTCAGCATGGTGGATTGGCCCTGAGATTAATAGTCAGTATAGAGCTACCCCTGAAGTTGATCCATTTAGTTAATTGCTGGATGAGGAGTCAGCATGCAAGTAAATCCATCTGATTCAGTGGCAGTAATATAGTTAGAAGAACTAAAATATTATTTATCCTCATGTGAGATGGATGCACTAGTGGAATTCCACTTATCCACTGCACAATGACAAGAAAGTACAGCTGCATATGTATGACACCAACAGGATTCAAGGCACAACATATTGCAAAGCTGCTGTAATTCTCTGAAAAATATTCTGTTTCTATAGCACAATAGAAAAAAAACCCATTTAATTTATTCTAGGACAGAGGTTTCAAACTTTGATCTGTGACACAGATCTGAGCATGAATATCCAGGTTTCAATTATGGCTAGGAATCATACTGCACAGTTAAAACTGATGTGCCTATGGTTCCTCTTCCTTGTGGCATCAGATCTAGCTATAATAACATATGCCTTGATTACATCCATTTGGATTAGTGGAACATACTGTATGTGCCAGAACCTGGAAGTTCTTGGAACAAAAGCATGCTCACAAAGGACAATATTTGGATACAGCTTTATTCTGTCTTACCACAACCATAAATTTTAAAGGTTTCCTGCCACCCCCTACATTCTATTCTAATAGTTACTATCCTACAGTATCATGTTCTCATAACATCAGATGGCCTTATCTATAGTGTGCTCCCATCCATCTTCTCAACTTGCCTCTCTTCACATGTAGGTGTGTGTGTGTGGGGGGGGGGGAGAAGCAGCTAGTTCCAAGCTGGTATGGACATCCTGACAGTATGTGAGGCTGCCTTTGGAAACATTTTGGAAACTTCAGCAAAGTCTAAAGTGATGTGGCCAGGTTGCTGATTGTAGAAGCTTACAGGTAGGATATAACCCCTTTGCTCAAACAATTCTATTGGCTATTAATATTTTTGATGCAGAATTCAAAGTGGAATTCAAAGTTCTGGATATGACCTTTAAAGTCCTACATGGCTTGGGGCCAGACTCATAAAAATGTTATCTCTGTGAGTCTGCTCGTGCTCTAAAATCTGTAGGGAAAGGCTTTATTTCAGTTTCACCACCATCCCAGGCTCATTTGACAAGGGCTTGGGAGAGAGCCTTCTAAGTTGCACTTGAGTTGTGGTCGAACTCCCTTTCCTAAGAGGTCCAGTTAGATCCCTCCTGGTTGTCTTTTCATTGACAAATAAAATTCTTTCTATCGAAGGCGGCATTTTGCTTTTAGTATTTTGTAGAAAGTATGCAGAGCTTTTAGAAATGGACATAATGTTTTTATTTCATTATATTTGAAACATCTTTTAAATGTTTTCAACTTTTTTTTGAAAATTAATGGTTGTTTAATTATGTTTTAACTTTTGTATTCAGTTTTCAAAACATTGTGCAATACCTTGAATCTTGTGCTGGGATTGAAGTGGGTCATCCAACAAATAGACAAACAAATAACTTCCAGTTAGATAGTAGATAAGGTCTCAGAATTAGTGATTGCTCATTGACAGTTCTGCCAGCAGATATCAAAAACGTCTGGAGAACTAAGAACTGAGAAGCAGTTAAGAGGCCAAGTGAATGACTTCTGACAGAAATTTTCTACAGAGATTCTACTGCATGTGTTTCTGCCAGAAATTATGCCAGAATTGTCCTGGAAGACCTAACAAATTTCTAGAGTGTATACCTCTCTAGGAATTTTCTAGAGCCTCCAGTGCAACTCTTCGGGGAGTGGCAGTATATAAGCCCAAATAATAATAAAATAACTTCTGGAGGAAGTCATTCATTTCAATTGAGTTTGCTATTATCAATGGTATCCTGTTTTCATAGAAAGTTCAGGAACACCTGTCTTGCAGATTCGGGGGTAGTACTGTAAAGAAAATTCTATATTTTTTCCTTGACACAGATATTTTATCTGTAAATTGAATTGTATAGTTATTTTCACAGTCTGCAAGGATGATGGCACTCCCATACATCCTTCTTTATACCCTTAGAAGTCTCCTCAAAGGTCATATACAGAGGGATCTTGCTTTGTCCTAGCACAACAAAAGGATGGGAATATTTACAGTGTTTAAGCAAAGGAAAGAAGCATTTTCCATAGTGAATTCTTTTGTGCTTCCATGTCATATTAGATAAAAGGAATCCATCCAAAGGAATGATTTTGGCTTACCTCTTCTTGCAGACATGGACATAGAAAAGAATGAGATACAATCTATTTTTCTCTGGGCAGAAGTGCTCACAGTGCCACAGATGAAAATAGCAGAAGAACTGTGTGTCACCATATATGAAATAAAATTCTGAACATCAGCCAAAAATGTTGAAATATATCTTGTATACGAATAAGTATACGAATGTACAATAACAAGCAATTGTTCAATTTGTGTTTCACAGGGAATGGAGTGTGTGTGTGTGTGTGTGGGGGGGGTAAATTCTGGATATGGGCTATAGTATAAGATGACTGCAAACTATAAGAAAGTTCACTCAAAGTAATATAGTTGAATGCCAGTATGACATACAGAGGTCTTCCAACCTCTGCATATTGTCTCTATGCTGTCAACAAAAATATAATGCTCTTTAGTCAAGGCTCTATATTTTATGGAGGTACAAGACAGATCACACAATTTCCTCTGTGTTAATCCTAGAGATATGTGAAATGTCTATTAGCATAGGACACTCTTCTGACCCATGGTGTCACCTTAGCAATAGAAATGTACGGCCTGGGAGATGCAGCAATGAATAAATTTTCTGGTGGCATCTTCCCTTTCTTCCTGTAAAATAGAGGTCAAGGAAAGAGTTAAAGTAGTAAAATTCTTTTGACAATTTATAATGCAGGAAGAAAAAACTGAAATGCCTGCCAGACACTGGAGTGCCATTTTGGATTTTAATCAAGCTGAGGATGCACAGTGAGAGATGCTCAGTGAGGTCTCCAGGCCTACTCTAGAATGCATTAAAGGCTAAATAGTGGAAAAGAAGAACATTTGTTATTATTATTTTTTAAAACTTTATAACAAGCAATGGAGACTAATTCCCTCTATTCCCAAAGACCATACTGTTATCCTTAATGTAACAGATGTCTAATTCCATTTTCACAGCTTCCAGTTTCTCCCAGTGTCCTGTGTTTATGAATGCAAAGAAAGGGTGACGGCACTGGTGTTCAAAATGGACCTGGACCTGATCGCACTGTTCAGGCTGCCTTGAAGTTGTGGAACACATTGGTCTTTCCAGAATACACTGGAGTATTTCCCAACTTTGCCCAAAGTGGGGTAAATTTCATTCCAAGAGATTCCTGCAATCAGAGTGGCTCTGGGTTGTTGTAATTTGTAAGTGAAGATAAGCCCAATGCCATTCTTTGTCTCCCTAAAGATGAAGGCAATTCAAATGATGAAGCTGATCTTGGCTTGGAGCGAGGAAGAAATTAAGAGTATCTTCACAGATAGAGTGCACCCTCTTTTTCCTTTGTCTCAGAACCCAGGGCAGCATCTTTATTGTCTGAATGTCCTCTTTGCTTCCTCGCCTACTGACTGGTAAGCATCAGGGGCCCTTCCAGGAGTGAGGAAAGTTTAGTACAGGATTTGCCCACCCATTCCCCGAATAACGAGACATACACAATGAAACACGGACAACAGACTTTGGGTCCAAATTGGGCAACATTTATTGTTACCTATTTAACTCTCCTCAACTAAACTCAGGGGGTGTCAGGAATCTGCAATAATTCAACTTCAATCAATGTTTGGGCGAACACCGAGACTTGCCTGAAAAACAACCCAAGCAAGCCTCTACAGGGAAATGAGTAAGAGGTCAATTCTCCCGAGCTGAGAATAGCCTCTTAACATTCCAGGGCCATTAACTCTACCTCACCCCAGAACCAGAACTTTAATGTGAGGATTTAACCAACTGGCCCTCACCCCTGAAGGGGGTGCCTAAGGTGCACACCAAATAGGGAATTTCCCTACCAATCAACCACCTAGCTACTTAAAGCTGACCTAATTATCACATACACCACACCCAGTAGCCCCTAAACGGCAATGGGGGTAGGCAAAAACCCTCCCTGGCTTAACAGCAGCAGTGAGAGGTAAAATTCCATACCCAGCTCCTAAGGCAGCCTTTCAAATCATGACAACGGGCGGGAGTGGGAAGGCAAGCAGGCGCAGAATGGCCTGGAAAGAACCTTAACTCTGCCTCGTGGCTGGGGGGAGCCCTCTCATCCCAGCAAGCTGGGATGGAAGGTTGGAAAGAGGCTAGAAAATGTCAGTTTGGATTTAGATCAATAATCACAACAACTTTGCCAGGTAGGCACATAATGTATAACTTCTAATTAATGCCACCTTAATGCTACGCATGGACAGAATGTTCTAAGGAAAGCAGATTATCACAGCCTAACATCAACAGAGTCCTTTATCATCAACTTAGCAATTAGCAGGGAAAAATACAGTTCAGCTCCTGAACCTTATCTCTCAAAGAAACACTGGAACTTTTGGTTTCATCCAAAAATACTTTGAAGGCTTTATTTCAGCTTGTTGCATTTTTACAGCTATTTACAGGCTTCATCAGGATACTAACAAACATGGCAAAAGATCATCTTGACACATAGCTCAACAAGGCATGAGCTCATCCCCCTTAGAGTTCAACATGGTGACAGGTCCTCCTTCATGGAGGCATCATGATGAGAGAGAAGGAGAAGAGAAGGGAAAAGCACATGTTGTCCACTCTCTATATGTTGTATGCATACTGGCTTTCTGTCATGCCCAGGGACAAAAGGAATTGATGCAAAACTTGTCATTCCTGTCATATGGCCATGACTTAGTTCCTATAGCCAGTCCCATTTGTTCCACAGAACCACTTACTTAACGTGTTCAAAAAGAAGAATTTTTCTCACACACAGTAAAACTCATGGAGTTGCATATATAATACATTTCTAAGTAACACAACATTATCTGGCCAGCCGGAAATAGTTCCCTGCACTTCATCTAAATAGACATTGGTTCATGCATAAGCTTCATACAAGCATACATGTGTCATTAACAGAGTGCCACCAAAAGAGAGAAAGAGAGATGGGAAGAAGGAATTTATGCAATAATTGGACATGCATGGCTATACTACTGAACATGTATTTCTGAACATTTTTGAAACATGCACTATAGATTTTTACAACAAGCACATTTTGCCAATAGAGTTGTTTGTGTCTGTGTGCTTTTCATAATGAATTGCATAAGCTTCTGTTTGCAGATCATATAAATCCATAAATAGAAAATTTACAAAACAAAATCTGAGAGAGCTAATTTTCAGCTTATCCCTGAATCATACAATTCAAAGGCCAGAAGTAATTTGAACTCCCTGGCTTGACTCTCTAACAGCCACCAGTGGTTTAACTTCATGAAAAGCAAAATCGCAAAAGTTAATACCATTTAACACCTATCTCTTCACAAGGAGCACACGTTATCAGGCAGAACCAGCACATCATATACAGAATTAATGTCTGCATAATTTCATAAGCCAATGAGTATCTTTTAGAGCTTCTATGAGTCAAGTAAATGGCTTTTTGCCCAGAAAGAGTATATGGGCCACAGCTGGACATCTCTTCCATTTGGTTGACTGCTGCATGTTGGCAAAAAGATAAAGGTGAACCAATACCTTTCTTTACCTGTACCTCTGATGAACACTATTATTTAGAAAACATAATGGTGACATAACCTATCACATTTCCAGTTTGACAAAGACTGTTCTGATTAATCCCATCATTCCACAATTTCTGCTGCTTTTAAAATGTCCTAGCATCTTTCTCATTAACTCACGTTCCTCCTTGGTGTATTTATTTTTATTTACTTGATTTTATCCCACCTTTTAAAGGGACTCAAGGTTGCTCTTTAATTGCTGCAAACTGAATTCAAACACAGAAGTTGTCTGCACTCAGTTGACTCAACAGCAGTGACAGGGGAGGGTGGAATTGTGCCCTTCTCAGGAAATTTCTCCTACCTAATGTAATATGATGATTTTGATGATGAATTGGATTAAAGTTAATTTCCCAAATAGCCCATGAGAGAATTTCCATTCCCATGACTCCCAGGCTTTATGTGCCACTACTGTTCAAGGTAATGGTGAAGGAGAGAAAGAGCAAAAGCAAAAACCATGTGCCACCTCTTCTGCTCACAGCTATTGCTGCTTCACAAATCAGTTCAGTGAAGGGAAAAAGATGTTATAGAAGTGGTAACCTGCCAAAGGCGGCTTCTGAGAACAAAACAGAATGGAGGTGTGACTTGGTTTACATATACTAAGAGTACAAAAACCATACCTGCTTTGATTTTGATGGTACTAGGTCTACAGCTGAGTCAGTTAATGAGTCTGAAGCACCATTTAGTCTGAAGTTACTACTGGATGAATTCCAGTTTTCAGGTCTGTATTCCTAGCTGGCATAAGGATGTGAATCCCATTACAGGAAGCACACAATCTGTCACATGATTGATCAGCCCTTTCCCCTCCTGGCTCATATCATCTAACAGGAAAGAAATGCCCAGCTGGGTCCAGAAGGGGATTAATGCCTTTTCAAGATTAATTAATCTTGCTGTCTTGAAGAAGACAGTTGAAAGACCACTTCTGTAGTCATCCTTGGACTCAGAAGACCATACTAATGATAAGCCAGTTCCTAATCTTCCTTTTTGAGGCAACATGCACAAGCATTTGGTGCATATGCAACTTGGAACATTCCTAGATGGCACTGTGATCCATTTTAAATCTGTTTTCCCTCTTGATTTTGACACTAAAACGGCTGTGGTTGCCATCATGGTAGCTCGTTCCAGAAGATCAACAGGGGAATACTATCTGATTTATTTTCTTGAATCTCTTGTATGTTAACATGGTTTCTGTAGCTCATAGAGTCTTCTAAGAACTAAAATTTGGATTAGCTGACATTCCTTTTAGAAAGAAAGTGCATGGCAACAGTTCTCGATGCTCCGGTTGCCATTAGATCAGATTACTGCATTTCATTGTATTCCTATTTGTATACTGCCTCTCTGAAGACTACACAGAAATGTCCTTTGGTACAGAATACAATAGCTTCCTGGGCCATAATGGTTATTATATAATTTCAGAGACTAGTACCTCATTCAGGGGCACAATTCAAAGTGTGGTTTTGAATTTTTTAACCATCATGAAAAAGTACCGCAAGGTGGAGATATTTGATAGTAGAGTAGATTGCCTTGGAAACCAGCACACTTTCTTTTCCAGTAATCCATCTGCTAGGTATTTTGTGGTTGCACCCTCTCTTGCACCTTCAGCATTAAAATCAAGACAATGAACCTCCATAGGCCCTCCAGCTCTGTACTAAATCAAACATTTTTAAAATACTGTCTTGTTGTTTTATGTCTTCAAGTGATTCCTAACTTATGGAAACCTCAAGGCAATCCTATCTCAGGTTTTTCTTGGCAAGATTTGTTCGGAAAGGGCTGGCCACTGCCTTTATTTGAGACACAGAGTATGATTTCCCCAAGCAGGCATATGAACCCTGGCCTCCAGAGTCACAGGTCAATACCTAAACTTGTAGAATGCTTTCCTTGAGATGTACCCCTGGAGCAAAAACCTTTCATCACCAGGCAAAAATCTTTAATTTAACCAATTCCTTCAGTCATAGTTAGCCTTTTATTTTAATAACTGTTGTGCTCTCTGCTCTTTTAATTAGGGTTTCAATTAGGAAAATATATACTTGTCAGTTTTCCCTTCCAAAACCCTTGATGCTAAAATGGAATGCCACAATTTCACATCTGATCTGGGGAAACATATCCAGATTCTTCTCTAAGTTTGACTGCTCACTGCGAAGCCCAGAACAGGAGGTGTGGGGCGGTTTATTAGCTTTTCATTAAGGGGATGATTATATGGGGGGGACATAATACAGAGAAGCTGATGCTTAAATGAAAAACAATTCTTCCCTTTACTCAGCTGTGATCCAGGAAGGACTAGCAGGTATACTGATATAATGAGAGGTACCCCCAGATAGTTCACTGATGCTTAGGTGGAAAGCAATTTATCCTTTTAGTCAAAGGTGGACCAGCAAGTGCATGTACACTTTGTGTGATCCAACAAGGACCAGTACATATACTGATGTAATGAGAGATAGGAATGAAGGAACCTGGTGAGGACATTCTCAAAAGGTTTACTTAGAAACATCGCTCAATAACACCGAGAGCCAAAGATGGATGCAAATCTGACAAACAAATGAAAGCAGTGGCACTCCCCCAGAAAGCTTTCTTCACAATGTGACCAGTGAAAACAGCAAAAAGACAAGAAGCCTTGGAAGAAAAGTGGCACCTAACAATAATGAGCTTGAAGAGGTTTTGTGCACTAACAAGGTACTTGAGGTTTGACAGCAAGAAAACAAAAACATCAGGAAGGAAACAAAAGCAGAGCCACTTGATAACTGTCTGCCTTTAGGGACATGTGGATTCTGTCTTTTGAGGTGCTTCAAACTATAAGCAAGGGATAGATTTAACCACTGAAGTATAACTGGTTGAGTTCTGATCTAGATACCAGTTCCAGTAATATATGTCAAGTAAATTGGGAACATATGATATCAAATTCTGATGTTGCTGTACTGCTAAGAAAGTAAATCTTTTGAACACTTGCATTTCTCTGTGCAGGCAGGTCTAGACACTATGGGAATCTCAGCTTGGTTACTGTGTGGTAACAGCTTGAACCATATTTCTACACTGGATATTCTTTTCAATCAGTACACAATGTAAAAGCTTTGCTGCCCAAAGACTGAATGTACATTCACACCATTCTTCAAACAAGCAATGGGTTTTAAAGATATCAACATGGTGTACCATGCATTGGAAATTTGGTTGTAGAGTGGGTGGGATGAAGAATGGCCCTTCACTGGGACACCATTTTCTGAAAAAACTTCACTGCAACTTCACACATTCCATAGCAGGAAAACTAATGTTAGCTGCTTCTTGATAAAATTTTTGCTACTTTGTTCCATCCAAGATGGAAACCCTTTACAGGTGGTCTGGATAGTGCCACCTGATTCTTCCACAATCTAAATGCTTTGATGTATCTTAAGAATAGGAGCAGCGATGGCAGTGGTGGAGCTGCCAAAATGTCAGTCATAAAGAATCTTTATTTTTTTCCAAGGATACCTTCATAGTATGGACCATGCTATCCATGGAGTCATAAGGACTGACAAAGGTGAGCCAGGAAAGTATCTGGATTTCACAGATATGCACTGAAAGCTGTATGAGGTAAGGAAATGTCCTGCTTTTATTTTTCTGATCATTATGCCCCTTGTTAGATGTCTGGAAAATGAGAGATAGCAAAACTCAGCCCCGAAGCTTTCCTCAGAGCCTACAGCAGTTCTTCCATCTGAAGGACAATCTATTTTATAAGCAGTGACAAGCTTGCAATTGTATTTTTGCTGCTTGTGAAATCTCTAAAGATGTCAGACATCATGGTGCCTTTATTGTGGCTTAGATACCTCATTTCCTTTAGTACTGAGAATCTTTAAAAATCCCCAAACTTTTTGCCTGATAGAGAACTGGAAGGAGAATAAAAATCAGTTTAAATGTTATCAAACTTCTGTTACGGATTTCTGTACTTGCTTTACAAGTATTTATGTGGATGTTGACTGGCTTGCAATACCCCCCCCCCCCCCACAATTTTGGCACAAGGACAAGGAACAAATGTGGTGGACATGTAAAATTGCCAAAGCATACTGGAAGAATATTCATGATAAAATAGAAAAGATACTAGACATTAAAATGGAACAAAAACCAGAATACTTCCTTTTAGGAATAATAGACTTTGAATTAGACTTAAACAAACTCTTTAACTACTTAATAACGGCGGCCAGAATAAACGATGCTAAAGTGTGGAGAACGAAAGAGATGCTATCACTAAATCAATGAATACTGAAAATTCTAGACATCATGAACATGGAAAAACTAAATCAATGTCTGAGCAAACGGCAGAACCTGAATATGGCAAAAACAGACTGGACACCTATAAAGAACTTTATACAACAAGAAAACCTGAAATGGTTAATTGATACAAGATAACTTTAATCAACTAGTACTCTTAAGGGTGACAACAACAAGAAGCTTGCCAAGGAGTGAGAAAACTAATGGTGAAGAAAGAAAAAGACATACTTGACGGGAAGATGATTGGAAGTCATATTAAAAACCCCTCCCTTTTTATCACTCCCTTACCCAATCCTATCCCCCATCTCTCACCTATCGCTTCCCCTCTTCCTATTTCCCTACTCTCGTATTTCACTGAGATGTTCAGCCTCTTTGTATTGTTACATGAAAATCTCAATAAAAATAATTTTAAAAAGAGAAATATACATTTATGCAAAAGGAAAAAGTAACAGAACTTCTCATTTTTAATTGTGATCATTTTTTTCTTCTTACCGACAGCTGCATTCTTGTAAATGAAAAAGTAATCGTAGGAAATGGATGGCCATCTGGGTTGGCTGTGAAAACTTTACAAAAGGTATGATTTATTGCTTTTACTTCCCATGATAAGAAACACTATCTTTCTTTGTCTTGTGCTATGGAATGTACTTTTTATTTATTTTAATGCTGATGGATGGACCATCTAATAAAAAGATAGATAGCTATAAAAAAGATAGATAGCTATCTAAAGAATTACATTTCTTAGCAGTATGTATATTTTACAAATAAGCACTGAAAATACAGATCCCTTCTCCCCAGTAAACAAATTACTTTGATATACCTTGTGGTTGGGAAAGGATAGCTTCTGGACTACATGTGGACTCCAAATCCATCCCACCCCCAAATTTAATCTTATAGGACAATTCTTTATCCAGGATTTGATACCCATGGTTTGCCTTACCAACACGCCAAACAAATTCCTCCTCCTGAAGTGTAGAGGTTCATCGATATAAGCCACAAAATCTGAAGCTGGTGTGGTATAGGGATACACTGGACAGGTTCCAGGAGCAGCTACACTATGTTAGGATGCAGTGGTTGTGGACACAGTCTTGTCTGTTCAGTTGAGCTGAACCTGGTTCAGCCTTGTTGGATGGTCTTTGTTAACTAGACTTTCTTTGTCACTGTGACCACCAGCCATGGTATTTTAGAGAGCTTATCTCCTCTCTCTTCCCCAGGTTGCTTAAGCACCTTTACTGTGATGTCAACAAAGATATCTAGCAATGGCCACTAAATCTTGTGACAAAGGACAGTACATATATGTTCCATCCCACTCAGGGAAAGGGTGGTGGTGACAGTAGCCCATGTTAACAGTGGTCTTGTTTGAATAAGAATTCGTCCAGCAGTGCATACCAACCCCAAAGCTCAGGGTTTTTCCAGAGTTTCAGTGAAACTTCTGAGTATTCTCTGACTTCTGTTGATTTGGGGTAAAACTGGGTTAACTGGTTTTACTCTGAATTATGGGCTTGTGTAGATTAATTGATGCAGAGTATGCTATTATCTACAGAGGTGTCCACAGAGGTTTTTTTTTAGAATGTGACACCTCCCCCCCCCAAAATATGGGAAGGTCTTGCTGCCTCCCAATGCCCATAAACTTCCTAGGGATGAGAATTTCAACACATACTCCATTCAGTCTGTCTTAGGCACAGGAAAGGCATCTGAATAAAATTGAAAATGACTTTCATTTCAATTTCTACTTTGAGATAAGCCTAAAACATCTCAAGGAAAGCAAAAATAAAGCAGAAGTTTTCTTCGCACACATTAAAGTGTATTTTAAAGAGGAAAAAATGAGCTGACTGCATGTGAGGTGGCTTTGAGATGTCTAAGAGTGTCATTTGTGGCCTCAAGAACAAAAGTAATTGCCCACCAGAATGTGGGCTTACATGATGGATGAAGCAAGACCTTATATTTCTACAAGAGAGAGCCAACAGAGACCCATAGCAGGATAGATATTATTCTATATGGTTTCTCTATTGAAGTGTAGCAAAAAATCACTTAAGTGGGAATGGAAAACTATATTCATTTCCCAACACTTCAACTGATTCTGTCAGAACAACAAGCATATTTCATTTAATATAAATGAATCATGAGAAAGCTCTGGCACTCTCCTATGGCAAAAAGGAATGTGTTAGATCTACAGAAATGGCTTTGATGAGTACTAAAGGGAATGGTAAATATGTAAAGTTTAGGGATGGAAAAATATTTTAAAATATTTGCAAAATGGCCCAAAAACATATTTTGAGTCATGAGAGTTCCTGATAAAAATCTTTGCAGTTCAGGGGTCATTTGGTTAAAATTTTTAGTGTAACAGGTGCAAAATTCATACATGGCTAATTTGCATGTATGTGTATGTGCAGTAAACAGCATTTTTGGCATAGAAATATTATTTTCTGCATGGAAAATATGGTTTTCTATGCAAAATAATCATGTGTGGGTTTTGTGCAGAATAAGTCCAAAATTATGCAAAGGCTTTGAAAACCGTGGGACTAAAAAAAAATATTCCTGTGGCAAGAAACTTATTAAAATTACTAATAGCTTCCTTCAAGAAGAAACTTATTGAAACCTTATATCCCTAGCAAAACTGCATTAAACATGGAATCATTTAGACTACACTGAGTTCACTTACACAGAGTTAAGCCCTAGTGAACTCAAGAGTAAAACATGTTTGCACATTAGCACAAACATTCATGATCATCATTTCGAGTAAGGATCAGAAAACCTGTAGACCCCCAGATGTTTTGGATTACCATCACTAATATAAATCTTCACTTGTTTTGCTGTTGCAGGCAAGCAAGAATAATTTCAACGATTATCTCTCTACTGTGCCAAAATACAAGGGCTTCTGTGCAATGTCTGACTAATGAGTATACTTCAGGATTTTTTTTTTTAAAAAAACACCTTAATTTATTTTCCTCCTCCCTCTGCCACATGACAGCACACATACATTTTTGAGCAGGGGAAAAGTTTTTATCTGTTTTAAAATTCCATTTTTTATGCACAATCCCCCAGCTGTTGTTATTTTGCACAGAATTAAAATCTGAAAAAAATCTTGACATGTAGATGGTTATCCAAATTCATACATTTTCTTGGCTGAAACAGGTGTGTGTGAATAATACCATCAACAAACATTGCAACACATTTTTCCTTGTTAGAGATGTATTTGATTTTATGTCCCTTTTTATAACTGG
Source organism: Anolis apletophallus (assembly GCA_030556195.1). Lineage (NCBI taxonomy): Eukaryota > Metazoa > Chordata > Lepidosauria > Squamata > Anolidae > Anolis > Anolis apletophallus. The sequence continues at coordinate 81,388,528 of JARBWK010000002.1, read as the reverse complement.
GTTTATTAGCTGGAGATCCTGGCACATGAAGTCCTCAATATCTAGACTGCTAAAGTGGCCCCAGTTAAAGAAAAGTGGCAATATTGCAAAGAATCTGAAAGCCTTGGAAAGAGTCAAATTCACATATGCCATGACCTTTGCAGAAATCCAGAGTAAAACAGTGGCAGATAATTGCCGTATTTCCTGGCATATAAGACTACTTTTTAACCCAAGAAAATCTTCTAAAAACTCAGGGGTTGTCTTATACACGGGAATCGGCTTATACGCAGGAGTTGACTTACACACCAGGAGTTGTTTTATATGGGTGCTGAAACTTCCAATCCGGATTGGAGAATCTGTGGTTGCCGCATATGGTGGGGGAGCTCAAAAATGGCAGTGGCCATGTCTCTGCTGTATGCAGCGACTGTATGAAAGCATTAAGGGTGACACTGTACAAGTATGGTAGAAGAAAATCCATTCCTCAGGATTCGTGGACTTAATGCAGTCCCGATGGTGAGGTGAAGGGGCGCCTCACCGGGAAGGTGTAAGTGAAGGGCGGAGCAAGCTGCAGGCATCCGTGGTGCACAGGGTATGGAAAAAAGAGAGAGTGGCTCTGGGCCCAGAAAAAGACACTTATTTTACCTGTCTGGCCCGCCTTTGTATCCTATTACCCTACCTCCACCTCTGCCTCTCAGATCTCGCTTCTGAAGACGGCAGTGAAGCGGTGCAGGTGCGCATGATGTGTGAGAGGCAGAGAAGGAGGTACAGTAATAGGAAAAATACCATATTGAAATCAAATCTGATGCTTTAAAATTTTTTATTTGGTGTGCGTTGGAGGGGGGGTAGTCTTATACGGTGAGTATATTCCAAATTCTATATTTTAACTGGAAAAGTTGGGGGTTGGCTTATATGCTGGAAAATACGGTAAGTCATCCCAGTTATTCTTTGTTGAAAACCTGATAATTGAAAATTAGAAATGATGGGGAGGATGACAAAGGAAGAAAGCAGAATCATAAGCACAGCTGCCTTTGAATTAGAGATGCTTTTAAATAAATCTTCTCAACATATTCTAAGAGGTTGTTTTTCTCTCTTAACAGCTACAATTATGTTCACACTATCATTCACGCCCACCTGCTTTAGCCAAGCACAAAGCACCAAAGGTTCACAAAGTTGTCTGTTTGAAATCAGAAGTTACACTGCACAACTTTTCTTCTCTCTTCGTGCCTGAGATGCTCCTTTCATTGTGTATCACTGGTTTGCACTCTTCTATTTTTTGACAGTATTAAAGAAATGTTTCCATGATAGACATATCCTGGTTATCTTTTAAATGATTTTTAAAAGGAGAGGAAAACAGCTGAACTAGGCACACTGCACTGTTACCATAGAGACAAGTGGCTGTGTTGTATTCTGCTTTATTTGCCGAATATATTTCTTTTACCAGTATAAGGTACCACTTTGTGAAAGGTTAGTGCATCAAACCCATTTGACAATACTGAGATTTTTAACGTGAAACTAATGCAACCCAAAGTCAAAGTCTGGTGAGGAAAAAGAAAGCTTGGGCATGTGTACGGATTTCTTAAAATGTATATATATGTTGCATATACATTATTACAAGAAGCTTAAATATATCATTTTATACAACAGTGACACCCAAAGTAATTATAAAACCACTGTAATTAAAAAGGCAATTAAATATCCAAAAGCATAATAACACTCTGCTCAAGGCTCAGTCTCCTGAAAGCCAATTGAAAATTACACTGCAAAATCAGTTCCCTTGTACCAATAAGTAGTGCTGAAAAATCTGTGTCATCTTAACATCATCAATAAAGAATAGATATAATGGGTACAATTAGCAGTCCTTTCCAAAATAAAGTAGATATCAATTGGTGAAATTGGTGAATGACTCAAATTTACAGAATGGGGACTTTAACCTGTAGTTTTGTCCAGAAATAACTCCAGAGACCCCCAAAATAATTGCTGTGATACCAGTGGTAGCTTTCATAATACCCATGGGGAAACCCAATGCACACTTTAGTGGCACTTAAGACCTTCCCTTCTGATGCAAATAGCCTCCATGAGGGAAACAAGATGCAGAGTTGCTCCCTCTGCAGCAAATTCTCAATCCCAATCATCTCCTCCTTGGTTTATGATTAGAAGTTTGTTTTTTGTTTTTTTTAAAAAAAACAACAACAACATGCTACACAGTGTTAATTGTATGAATAATGCCATGTCCAGGAATGGATACCAAAAACTGTGGATGCTCAAGTCTCATTATATACACTGATATAGTAAAATGGTGTCGCTTAAATAGCAAACAACTTAAACGAGTGTGGCAAAGAGCCTGAGAATCTGTGAAATGGTGGTAGGGAGGCTATGCTTATACATTATCACAATTGTACTCGGTGTGTGGATTGCTTTTTAAATTTTGCTCCTGAATATTTTCAAGCCATGACTAGTTGAATAAATGGATACTCAACTGTATATGAATCTTTCCATGTGGTGGGTACCACCAGAGAGAAAAGCTTTTTCATATACAATGAAGCCTTTTCTCTGATAAAGGATATATTCAGACTTTTGGACATGATGACTGCAGCTTTTACCTGGTCACTCAAGGGCTTGCTACTGCTAAAGCTATTTTGTCACTGTTAATTTATCACACCAAGTATATTTGTTTATAAAAAGTAGCAGGTTGGGAGATAAAAAGTGGACTGTATGGAGATCAAATTCTTGCTCCACTGTGAAGCTCCCTGGATATTCTGAACCCATTTAGTCTTTCAAAAGTGGATCGTATGGAGATCAAATTCTTGCTCCACTGTGAAGCTCCCTGGATATTCTGAACCCATTTAGTCTTTCAAAAGTGGACCGTATGGAGATCAAATTCTTGCTCCACTGTGAAGCTCCCTGGATATTCTGAACCCATTTAGTCTTTCAAAAGTGGACCATATGGAGATCAAATTCTTGCTCCACTGTGAAGCTCCCTGGATATTCTGAACCCATTTAATCTTTCAAATTAGCATACCCCAGAGAATTTTTAGAGCTTAAAATGCAATCTAGCATGTGGTCTTAAATGAAAGGCAGAGTATGAAGGACAAATGTAATAAAGAAGAACATTAATTTCAATCAACTTTTTGTTACTTACCAAAGAAGTGGTTCTCAACCTGTGGGTCCCCAGGTGTTTTGGCCTACAACTCCCAGAAATCTCAGCCTGTTTACCTGCAGTTAGGATTTCTGTGAGTTGAAGACCAAAATATCTAGGGACCCACAGGTTGAGAACCACTATACTAAAGGGAAAAAGCTGTTTTATGTTTAAAACAATTATGGATGCCTTCTCTGGGAATAGCCCTCCCAAGAGGGAACAGCTGTCTTCTTCTTTAAGCAAAGGTTGGTAACATTTCCAAAATGATGGTGTAGGTAAGAAAAGCGGGGCCCTCTCATGAGTTTTGAGGGTAGCGTAGGGCAGTGTTTCCCAACCTTTTTTGAGCCGTGGCACACTTTTTACATTTGCAAAATCCTGGGGCACACCACCAACCAAAATGACACAAAATGAAACTCTAACACAGTAATACATGTAGTTAATATGTTTTAAAAATGTATTTATACACTCAGTGTGAAACCTGGGCCTGTTTCGATGAACTCAACATAGATATCCTGGCAGGAATGGCAGAAAGTCACAATCTTCCCACACAGAACTCCCATAACCAAGAGAAAATGCTATAAGAATTTGGTGGGCATTGACTTTGAGTTTTGGAGTTGTAGTTCACCTATATCCAGAGAGCACTGTGGACTCAAACAATGTTGGATCAGGACCAAATTTGGCATGAATACTCAATATGCCCAAATATGAACGCAGATGGAGTTCAGGGGAAATAGACCTTGACATTTGGAAGTTGTAGTTGCTGGGATTTATAGTTTCCCTACAATCAAAGAGCATTCTGAACCCCACCAATGATAGAACTGGGCCAAACTTTCCACACAGAACCCCCAGGAGGCAAGAGGAGGTCTCTACTTGGGGAAAGGGAGGCGGGCATTCCCAATGCATGGAGAGGGAGAAACCAAGTAGACAATGGGTGGGGATGGGGTTGGGACGGTGTTTGTAATTTTGTGCCTTTATCGAGGTAGGTTTCTTCGGGTTTTTATACTTCAATACACTAGACTCTCTCCCCCCCCCCCCTCTGCAGTTCCAATTTCCCACGGCACACCTGATGATCGCTCATGGCACACCAGTGTGCCCCGGCACACTGGTTGGGAAACACTGGCATAGGGCACCAGAAAGCCCACAGGTTGGGTGTTTGTGGCCTTCTGCCATCATGTCCCATCAGCTGGCAGGAGATGGTGCATTACATTTGCCAGCAAATCTCTTTTCCCTCCCAGGCTTTTGAAAATTGAGGTGCACATTACAATCAATAGCACACAAGACTCTTACAGGAGTGAATTTCCCTTTCTAGGGATAGACTTCCTCTCACTTCCTATTGTTTCACCCCTCATTTGTAACTATGTAAATTGAGTTATATGTAAATTGGATGTCTGTTACTAATTGACTGCCTGAATAATTATCATAATGATCAGCATTTGCAATTTTGCGGGGAACCTGGATGATCTAAAAATGATGTTCCTTTACTGACTCTTTCTTGAAATGGCATTAACCCCCCCACACACACACACACACTGAGTGAGCATGCCTACCTTTCTGTTGGAAATGATATAAAGACTGAATATAACTTTTATTCATATTGGAACTGCTAATGGACATCTACTTTTATAGAACAGACCTATGTCAGTTTACTTAAAAATATGTCCCACTTTCAACAGCAGAATGTACTCCTCAGAAGATCTATGCACTAAATTGCCTCTTAATGGCATTTCCTCCTACTTATTTCTGCAACACAAAATATACAGTGTTTGTTAAGGCCTTATACATTATTAAAATAAATTCACTCCAAGAGCAGGCTAGTGCTTAACTCAGATATACACTGCTAAGTGGTCACTGCTTGTAGCATCCACTGATGCTAGTCAGAATGGTGCAGCAGTTAGGCAAGGCAGGGAGAAAAGGGGAGCAATTCCTTCTCCCCCTTTTCCTCTCATGCATTGTCCCATTACTTTGTCAAGTATCAGTGGATGTCACAAGCAACAACCACTGGCAATTTCATGCCCAGTGGTCAGCACTAAGCTGAGGAGGATAGCGGAGAGGTAAGAGTGGCTCTGAGATATATAGACCCCATGCAGCAGCCAAAGCAGCTTGGTGCCAGCAATGTGAACACCTATCAGCTTGATGGCTGGCCATGTTGAGTCCAGCAGCACAGATCTGGAGTAACCCACTGCATATCAGCGTCACCTTATGGGGCCTATGTAGCTGAGTACATAGCCTGCTTGAATGAAAGCTATGTTGTTTAATTCCAGCAAGGTTGAGAATTCATGAAGATATTCCTACATCCCTATAATGAGAGGCACTAAAAGACGGGACAGCAAAGTCCATGAAAGTTCTTCTGTAAGCACAATGTGTCTGAAGATTCATCTATCATTAATCACACATCTATCAGCCAACATGAAACAATTCACCCCTATTTCCATGCAACTCTGGAGTGAATTCTATTGACTATAGGTGAAATTATGCACACATCTTCACTTACAAATTATTAAAGAGAATTGTTTTAATATAAAATTAGTATAATGAAATGCTAATGATATACAATGGGGAATTTATTAAAGGGTTATGATACCAGCTTTCCTTTCTACTTTCAGGGAGATAACAAATAAAAATTAAAATGTGAACATAACTGTCAGTTAATTAGAGTTCAAAATAAGTGTGCATTTTACAATTCAAAAGTCTAGTTATTAGTCATATTCAGAGCAAATGCTTTGAAGTTTTCTCTTTGTGTGTACAAATACATCTTTTCACTAATTATACATCTCAGTTGGATAGATGAAGGACATGATTAACTGAACAAAACAACAATTCCAGTCCCAGTTTGTTCAGTTGTGATTTACCGTTTTAAAAACGGATAGTATGAAGTGCAAAATAATGAAGACGGGACACAAAGCCCCTTACTAATGGATGTTGTATTGTGTTGTAGTATAAAAGGTGAGCTGAGCAGTCTAATTTTTAAAAAGCACTTTACAGAGCCACCTTCTTTTAATGTCCTGGTGGGGGATACAGTTTAATAAAACCAAATGTGATTTTTAAGAGGCAGGAAAAGACAAATATTTTACTATTCCTGATATTTCAGTATGGAGAAAGAATAAATTACAGCACTAGCAGGCAAAGAAAAGGGGGATATAATTTCTATTATAAATTAAATAAAAGTTTGGATAGTCTTATGTGAATTTAACTTTGTATGCACTGGGGATCGTGATGTGTTACTTGGAAATGTCTTTATGCATTGTTAATAAGGATATTCTTGGAAGACTAATTGACAATAGTGACTTGGTCTTGTTGCTAGTTCTCTAGAGTCGGCGCTTCAGAGATTTCATTAATATTTATCTTAATCTATTCATTTATCAAAAGTGAGAAGCTCACTGATTTGAATCTTCCTTTGTCAATGCTGATTAAATGCAGGTTTAGTATAGGTTTAGCAGAGAATCTCATTCAGCAAACACAGTAGAATTGAACAGGGCCAGTGAATTATCTAGGTGCTTACATCTTTCAAAGCCTTTCTTAATGCTCTGTCCCTCAGTGGGAATTTCAGTAACTCAAAAACTTAACCACATAGCCGAATCGTAGCTTAATTTCATGCCTCCTCTGATTTGTCTTCTATTTTGCAGACACAAGAGCAAAGGAGCTTTCTTTTTTTCTCTTTTCAGTATGAACAAGAAAACTTTATGACTCAACCATTTGTATCCTGCATGGTACCCAGTCTGAGTCCCTCAATAGAGGTGAGTAGGTCGGGGTACAAACGTTTTAAATAAATAAATAAATACCCTCTTGTTGATGACATAAAGATCCAAGCCTAGATTCTATTGCTAGTTCCAATTTAGATAGAGCTACTGAATTGCCAAAAGATAAATCTAATAATAATAATAAAATTAATAATAAATAAACTATTTGTATCCTGCCCCATATCTCCTCATAGGGACTTGGAGCAGCTCACATCATTACGTAATTACATAAATAGTACTGATTACAGTGGTTCAACTCCAGCTGGAGCTGTCAATTGGATGTAGGGCATTATTTTAGAACCAAATGACTTATGACATAAAAGATCAAAGTTCTCCTAATGTTTTCATTTTCATTTTACTGTGGAAGAGTGGGATCAGAGCAGAAATACCAATCTCTAATTTGTTTCATTGGAGAATATATGAAGTCCATATCATGAAAAGAGAGCAGGACAAATCACAGCATATAGACATTGCACCTGCCACAGGGTGAAGCTATGGGAAAGGGGAGTAATGAGGGCAATAGGATTCCAAGTGTCTAGGATTATGTGATGCATTGGCGAATAATGTGTGCAGATCTGAGTATTATTATTATTATTAGTATTATTATTATATATTTATACCCCACTTTGTCTCCCCAAAAGGGTCTCAAAGCAGCTTGGCATAAAATCATTGGTATCTAATTCAAAATATACAAATATACAAACATTAAAACAGAACTAAACACAATCAATATTTAAAAATTCAGTTAAAATCAATCAAACATATTAGAAGTTAAAAACCATAGCATTCCCTGACTAGATCTTAAATACCTTCATCTTTAAAAGCCTCTTTGAATAAAAAGATTTTTGTCTGCCACTGGAAGGGCAGCAGGGAGGAGGCCATGCTGACTTCCCTGGGCAGGGAGTTCCAGAGTCAAGGGGCAGCCACCAAGAAGGCCTGCTCTCTCATTCCCACCAATTGAACTTGAGGTGGAGGTGGGACCAAGAGAAGGGCCTCTCATGAAGATCTCAGGGCCCAGGCAGGTTTGTACAAGAGGATGCAGGCAGCCAAATAGCCTGGACCTGAATCATCTAGGGCTTTAAAGGTCACAACATGGTTACAGACTGGCAGCCAGTGGAGCTGCAATTGGGGGGGGGGGGTGTCCACTCCCTGTAGCCAGCCCCAATCAGCAACCTCGCTGAAGCTCTCTACACCAGCTGAAGTTTCCGAGCACTCTTCTGAGCAGCCCCACGTAATGTGTTTCAGCAATCCAGATGGGATGTAACTAAGGCATGTACCACAGTGACAGTTGGTCCAGATACCTGGGCCTCCTGGTTCAGCATTGAGTCCAGGAGAGAATCCCCAAGCTACAGACTTGTGTCTTCAGATGGAGTGTGACACCACCCAGCTCAGGCTGGATGCCTATTTCCTGGTCTGCCTTCTGACTGACCAGGAATACCTTGTCTTGTCTGGATTAACCTTCAATTTGTTTGCCCTCATCCAGTCCATGACTAATGACAGGCACCAGTTTAGGGTCAGAACAGCTACCTTGGCATTAGGTGGAAAGTAGTAGAGTTGAGTGTCATCTATCTATAGGTATCTCACCACATCCGATTGATTGTTGGATTGTTTGCTAATAATGAACTGGCTCAAAAAAGATGCTGGAGTGGACATAATCTTTTTTTGTGTGTGTGCTGAGAATCACATTTTTTTAAGGGATAATATGATGGCAGCCACATGAAAGCAGTAAATGATACCAGATCTAAAAGTAGGTGAGTCCAGTCCATTGCTCTTGCTTATGCCACTCCTTCTCTCTTTCTTTCGTCCCCACCTACCAGGTTGTTAGGAAGAGATGGCCCATATCACTGTAGAGACTTGAGGCAGAATATCACATCAGATAAGTCTCAAGACTCCAGGTTACCTTAACTAGATTTAAACAACACTTACACATCTCAACACTGCTGAAATCCCTTGGCTGAGGTGTAAAGGACAAAAAGATGCATACTATAGACCAGGGGTGGGCCATTACCGGCCCTCCAGGTGTTTTGGACTTCAACTCCCAGAAATCCTAGCCAGTTTACCAGCTATTAGGATTTCTGGGAGTTGAAGTCCAAAACACCTGGAGGGCCGGTAATTGCACACCCCTGCTATAGACACAAGAAGTTTGTAACACATTGGGAAGAAACATCACAACAGATCTTGTAAGAGGCAGTGTTTCAAGATCTAATGCTATTGCTTGATGACTTATGTGGGTTTGGGACCCTTCCCCATGAGCACAGGGACCAAATACAATGTGCTCACCTTGAACTCACTATAAGCAGTCCATCATTTAGAGTTCTGTCCAAACTTCTTTCCCGCCAACTGCCAGTAGGGTTGCCAGTTTGCATACAGGGCAAGGCTCCTGTATCTTTAATAGTAACCCACAGTTTACCTATTAGCTGCTAAAATGCCATCCACCCCCTTCCCACCACCACATGCCAGTGGAAGTAGGAAAGTGGGATGAAACCATCCAGCTTGACATCTATGAGCTGGATAAATAGCACTGAATGGTAAGATCCAGCTATAGGAATATAACTGGATGCTCATCTACTAATCCCCTTCTAGTCAACAGCTAGGAAAATGTCTGTGTTGGTTGGGGGAAAGGGAAACAGTAGCTAAATTGTAGTTTTGGAGGCATATATGATGTCTGCCTGAAGGAATATTACATTATTCCCCCCCCCCCCTCCCTGAGCGACAGTGTTAGTTAACTATTAAAGATATAGAATGCCTGTCCTGTAATTTTTTGGGGGCAACCCTACTTCTCAATCTATTCCATGCTGTTCCTCCATACTCATTTTCTAACATCTAAAATTTGTATACATTCACCTGCATATCCTTGAATATATGCACATTTTTTCAAATTTCAGGCATTTTTGCATACATCTACTGATTAAAATGTCCTTATGCACCTTTTTAGAGCCCTGTGCATTTTAGCCTACTTTTCAAATGAGAATATTTTATCAACACATTGCTCTTGCCCTACAGAAAATAAAATCAGTTTATGTTGGAAGCCCAGAGAGTATCACGGTTTTGAAAGAGTAAGACCAATTCAAGATACTTTACTGCCTCAGAAGAAGGGAAACAGTTACCAACCATTCCTTATATAGAAGCCAACTGACCTGGTGATTGAATCTTACTTCAGCACTGCTGACAAGATTGTGTATCTTTCTCTATTTGGGGGTATCTTGCTAATTTCAGAAGTTCAAGACACATGGTACTGTCCTCCATAGAAGGAGAATAGCCAGAAAGTTAAGGAGTAAAGGTAGGGGGTGCCAATATGTCCTTCAAGATTTGCTATGTGAAATAGCTGCTTCACTCTGCCTAATAACATACTTAGCTCTGTTCTTGGTTGTTTCTAATCCCACACACAGAAAGAACCTAAATGTTCCTGGTTCAAATCTTTCACCACGAGAAGACTGGCTTTGTCATGATATGTCACTATAACCATTTCTCAGATCTTGCCTTCCACTTATTCAGACCACAGAGCTAGTTAGAGTTTAGTTTCCAGTCTTTCTGCCACTGCAAGGCAATTCAAAACTGTACCCTTTTTGAATATTTTGCAGGACCCAGTAGACCTTGCAACTTGGTGTTAAAAAGCACAGAATAAACTCTCACAAAGCATTACTAAAATTACAAGAGGCGTAAATGATATTTCTCAACCAATCACATTTGGAAGCAGCAGCTACATTGCACAAGGGATTCATTGAGCAGTAGCCCCTTCCCTTAAACATGGCTCATTAGCTTTCCTGTTAATTCTATTCTTCCCACAGGTCCTGCTAGAGAAAACCAAACCACACTGGCTTTCTTTATAACAAAGTACAGTTGGGTTTTACTCATACTTAAGACAAGCAAGAGAAGAAATAAGAAGAATGGTCCATGTGGTGTCCTTTTGTAAATAAAAAAGTTATTAGCCCATAATCAAATTGCATTTGTATACAGATTCCTTTTTAAAAAAAAATGGATAACGGACTATAGAGATCTAACTGATCTGAGTGAGTGCATGCTGAACCAAGCTTCCTCTAGCATTAAGGGCGTGATGGTGCTCCCATGGCATTCATTTCATTTACTGGGGAGTGGAAACACTAACATTGAATTGACTGCTGTGAGTCACTATTAGTCACTGGGGAGAGTTCTGCTCAAGAGACCTCTTCTACCCTTTACTTGTGTGGCCTGTAGGAAGCTGCAATGTGGATCATTCCAGGGGGAGAAAGGCTGACAATAGCTTAGAGAAAGCTGCTAATTTCCCAACTAATGAGAGGAAGGTCTTTGTGCTGCAAGAAAGCTGATAAATAGCAGCTGGCTGCTCCTCTCTGATGCCTCCTACCCATCCATCTGTATGGTGCCTTCCATTCCCTTTCTTGCTTTAGGAATTGTCTGCTGTGGAAGAGAAAAAAGTGGGAAAGCAGCCAAGAGCAGCTGTCTCTTCCAACAATTGTGTTTCAAGTAGCAAAAGAGGTTAAAAAATCCCCATTATGAGCAAAACCCCCCAAAATATCCAAAAAGCAATCATGGGTACAGGACTGCTAAGGTAAGTCACCCACTCCTTAGCCTCCTGTTATTATTGCTAGAAACATGTGATCACAGCTATCTGGACATGGCTTTATTGTGCAATGCTGGCTGAACTTGATGAGGTCATGTAAAAAGACATTCATTGTGGCCCTTCACTGCCTTCTGGGCATCTTTTTATGAGAAATCCAGTTACGTTTTTGCCTAAGTATACAAGACGTCCTTGATTCACTGACACTTTTGGAAAACCCCCTCAAAGATTACTCTTTTCTATGAATTCTTTTGTAACCATACTCAAATGTTATTTGAATCTGCATTTGTTCTATCTTTTTAAATATTTGCATTTCTCATCTCCTTTGACCTGTGCTCACGTGGGATAGGAAAGTGTCGGTTGTTGGCCGGGACACAGGGATTGCTCTGCTACCACCCCACTGCCGTCTCAATGTTGGACATCATCCATGTGATGACATCCAAAGCAGTTATGACTTCCTTGAGCTTATTGGAGAAATGATAATAAATCACAATAAATGCTGCACACTCAAGTTGGAAGTTGTTATTGTTACTCAGTTGTTGCAGACATCATATGTGTATGAAATCACCTAAAATCCCCTTCCAGAAATCTAAATGCAGGTAAATATATGGTAATTAAGGAACACATGAATAATGTTACGAATTAGCCTTAATTGTTCCTCACCAATTTGCTTAAGTATCTTTAGTGGCTTGGGATGGGCTAGAAGCTTTCTTAGGAAACCACAGAAGCCCCAGGATTCTGGATGGTTACAACAGCAACAAAAATTAAACTTGGCAAATAAAGCTTCAAGCTGCGGCAAAGTGTGAAATGTAACGGGAACAACATGGAGGGTATTGTTAATTGCCTCAGCTGGACATGTGTTGATTAATTAAGGGCACTTCTGAAAGTGCTCTTCATTTCGGTGTTAGGGCTGTCAAGCTGTTCAGCTATTAAGCCTGGCTGCTTCCCTGTTGATGTCCCTCAGGAACGGCCATAGGTGGGCTGAATAGTCCAGAATATGAAAACAGCTGGCTCAGGTTGAGGTCAACACTGTTATTAACAAGAGTGAGCAGGCTAGGGAATTGAGATGTCAGCTTATTTTACTCAGTCTTTTTGCAAATGCTCCTGAGTGGCAAGCGAAGGACGGCAGCAAAGTTGAATTACACTGCCTGTCAGATTGGCTCAAATGTTCCCCACATGTTGCTTAAGAAGCAGATGATGAGGACAATTATCAGCCACAGCTCCATTTGGCCAGTATAAGCAGGAACATGTGTCCATGCTTACCACTCTAAAATAGGAAAATTAAAACCATGCCTAAGAAATGCGTAACCTTTCCACACCTCATCACTGGGGGAAAATACCTGTATATCCTTGCTTCTTTTCACTGTATACACAAAGCATTAAAAATCTTCTCAATGCATCAAAGATTTTGAACATGGAAATTATGCAGCTATGTACATAAGGCACAAGGGAGCATTTAAAAAATCTTTTAATGCCACATGCCACATTTCAAATAGAAAAATTAATGTTTTAAAATGTAATAACTACAATTTTTCCTTATTCTTTGCTATCACTTTGGCACAGATTGCACTACATCAAACAGTATAATAGTGGCTTGATTTATGTTAACTCCGATCCTATAAATTTCAACATTGTCACTAATGTGGAGATGTGTTTTTCATTTTGAAAATCTAAATTTCATGGGAACATTGTATCCTAGAGTCCATTCTCCATTTGGACAACTGATTTTTAACATGGTAAATATCTATGTGATGCCATCTACCCATTTGGATCTTTAAACCGCTCCTCATAGGGCTTGTTCTCCAGACCCTTGATCATTTTAGTCACTCTCCTCTGGACATATTCCAGCTTGTCAACATCTCCCTTCAACTGCAGTGCCCAGAATTGGACATAGTATTCCAGGTTTGGTCTGACCCATATATTTCTGAAAGGAGTTCTGCTGCCAAGATCTGTGGCTTCCCCATTTTAATACATCAGAATACTTCAAGAGATATCTATTAGTTGATTCTAACTGGATGATAGGATAAATCCATACCAGGTTATGTGCTGAATGTCTGTTTCACGTGTCCCAAATCATTTCAACAAAGACAACAAAATCAAACATGCAAAGCAAATGACCATCCAAGCTGGTTACCTTATCAAAACTAACTGAAATAGCATTTAGCTAGATGAACTACATACAAACTTCTCAGAACTGATTGATGGCTAAGTTATTTTCTGGAAGATTATGTTGACATTGTAAACCACAAGAGACCATCAGAAAATTCAGATATTCAAAGCTGTATAACTGGATTTTTAGTGTATTTTCTGTATGTTAACCACTGAATGACTATCTTGCATATAGTATCAAATTATACAGCAATTCAGTAATTTTTTTCTTTTTCTTTAACTAAATTTCACAATTTATTCAGCCTCTAAAGAAATCAGCATAAGAACTGCATGGATCAAGGAAACTTTCAGTATTCTACAGAAGACTTTCCTGTTCTCCTGTTAAATAGAAAGGAATTGCATTTTTTGTGACAGCACAGGCCTGTTTTTCAGCACAAATGTTTATTGTTTATCTTTGAATACCATCATATCAGGAAGATTATTTTATAAAGAAAATTAATAACGGACAGCTTACATTGTTAATAATTATAATGATTCCACTTAAATTATTATTATCTTCTCAAAGTATCAAAGACCTTGAACATAGAAATTATGCAGCTATGTACATAAGGCTTGAGGGAGCTATCATAGTGGAGGTGCAGAGGCAGATAAAAATGGCCCAGAAATCATGTCTGGAAGCCACTTTTGGTTGCAAATTCTGACAGTTCAGCAGTTTTTTCTGAGTGTTTTGGAGATTTGCAGGTGATTGTATAGGCATCCCAACTCTCCTCAGACTTACCAGCAGCAGTGATGATTTGCCCACAATGTCACTTTTGAGCAGTCACTTTAAGCCTAAATGCTATTGGGGGAGGAATGTGATTGGTAGGAGGATTTATTTATTTATTCCCCCCCCCCCCCACACACACACATTTGTACACCTTCCTTCCCACCCTTTAGGGGACTCAGGGCAGCCTTACAACAGGCAACAATTTGATGCCAACACATATCAATCCAAAGATAAACAAGGAAAATAGCAGTACATGTCCCTGGAGATCCCCTGCTCTCCAACAACATGAAAAAGATTGTGTTGAGGGAAGAGATTACATTTGCTTAATTTAGCACTTAATTTTTTTGAGAGAGATTTTGGTTGTTACATGGTCAGAACTGAATTCAGAACTCTGAAGTAACCAAAACTGTGAGCTGTGATGAAGACACTCTGAACTAGGTTCTCCAAACAGCTTTTTCCCTTTAGTATAGTGGTTCTCAACCTGAGGATCCCCAGATATTTTGACCTTCAACTCCAAGATTTCTGGGAGTTGCAGGCCAAAACACCTGGGGGACCCACAGGTTGGGAACCATTGGTGTAGATCAACTGTAAGTCTCAATTGCAGTAACTCCACTGAATCAATTGTGTTGATTAAATAACTTCTCATTTATTCTGTGAATCTAATCTAATTGGAATTTATAATCAGATTTAAGGTGGCAATCTATCACAATTTAAGGACGTATATGTAAGGACTCACCTGCCTTAAGCAGGGCCGAGGCCTGCTTAGAAGAGGTTTAGAAATCCTGTTTTGGTTGTGCTGGCATCCATCTTGGAGAGGTGGCTGCAGCCAGCAACCATTAAGGGAAGGGAAAGCCAGAGCAAGGGGGCGTGGCCTTGCAGGCTTGTACCTAGTTACAGTGAAGAGGCTGTGATTGGCTAGAGTATAGAGGGGGAGGAGTTGGAGCTGACAGAGTAGAAAATCCTGTCAGAGAAAGTCTCAGTCTGGAGTTTGGAGTGAGGCTGTGCAGACGCACATCTCCAGCCTCTGCTGTTTAGAGTCAGGCTGTAGATTCGGCATCTACGCCTGAGGCAGTCTTGAGCAAGGTTTCTGGGGGAGTATCACCAGAGCCTTGGCAATAGAGACTGACAGTCTGTCCTAAGCAGTTCACCACGTAGGAATAGGCTGGACTAGTGGGAGTCATGACTCAGTTCTGACCGCCCTTAGGGCCAGTAGTCATTCTAGTGGGAACGCTTGTGGAAGAGTGCCATTTAGAACTGTTCTTGTGATAGGCAGTTGGGTTTACCTGGTCATCTCTGGAGATAGAGTGACAGGTAGTTGGACTCTTGGACTGTGTGGGTTACGAGTAACCCAGGGGTAGCCAGACTCAGGGAACGATCTATGTGATTAGATGTTCCAGAAGTTTAGTACAACAACCATCTAGTGGAACTATTAGTTGGGAGACAAGTCTCAGTACTGTCTGTGGAACTGAACGTACCATCTTAAGAAGTAATAATAGCCTTTTTAGTCAGTAACCTCTACGCTCTAGCACTTACATATGATCTTGTAACCATCACGCTATCCAAGTATATCATTGCTGTAACCGTACGCTAGTTGCCTCTCAGAAGAACCAATACGATCTGTGCCTATTTAATAGCCTCGTTCTTGTTAATAAATCTTTTTATTAACTTTTAAAAGAAGCTTCAGTCATCTTTCGGTCTCCTCAGTTTACATTCTTGGTTGGTGGGTGGTTGTAAAGGCTAACGCTACAGACACTTCATTTTAATTAGAAGTAAATCCTAATGACCCATTAGGTTGGTGGCAGACTACCGGGAGTGTCAAATTAGTCAATTTTGGTGACCGAGATCGTCACAGTATACAATAAAATATTCAGCATTTACATTTTATGTAGTAATATCACCTCATGGTGACTTTATTACATGAAGAATGGCAGACAAGTCATGCCTAACATTTCTGACTGCTATGGTTTGACTATTTTATAGTAGAAGTTTGATCTAAAGAAGTCATTTATATGGAAAAGCTCACTTGTAAATTTCAAGTTAAGAGGCGGTGTCACATAATATATCAGGCAAATGGCTCACCCAGGGCAGTACTATCTTTCTCTAAATGGCATATCCTTCTCTCAACCCTGAAGACATTATTGAGTCTACATAACAAAACAAAAATTTCCTGAAGTAGAGATTTTTTACACAGTTAATTGTGTAAATGTATGTCACTGCAAATACAATCTTAAATCCACAGCAAAACGTATAAGAAATTTTGAGAGAAACTAAACCATCTAAATTAGCAGGATGTTCAGAACAACTCTAGGTCACATCATGGAAAACCAATGTTTATTCCTAAGTACAAATTAAAAAGAGTTTTGACAGAAACTAAATAAGAGTTTTAATACAACTTTATTGATGTTTTTTCATTGCTGCATCTTCAATTTATTAACAGCAAAGTTATTTAAAAAAATAATTTCTCATTTCTTCTTAGTGTTTTTATTCAAATGTGCAAACATAAACATAAAAATAATGTTACAATAATTTTAAAAGGACTAGGTTTGTGCATAAATTTGAAGATACTAGCCAATTGCTTTATGCAACGTGTACATAAAGTATAAGTGGATGATGTATGTTTACAAGTTGCAGTATAGCTCTCATATTTTCAACACTTTGTGCATATGTTGGGCCACTGATACAAGGATGGAAGTCTTAGAGTTCTCCAGATACTGTTGGACCTCAGCTCCTGCTTACTTCACTCTTCACTGTATTACCTACGGATGCTGGAAGTATCAATATCACCCCTTCCCCCATACACACACTTTTCTTAGGCAGAGTAAAGTGACCACATTACACAGAGGTAGCATGTATGGTTAAGATGGTGGAAAGCAGAACCATTGGTGTCATGCTTCCTTCTCTAAATTAGCCTACCATTCTCAGTTGTCTTAGAGCAGTGGTTCTTAACCTGTGGGTCCCCAGATGTTTTGGCCTTCAACTCCCAGAAATCCTAACAGCTGGTAAACTGGCTGGGATTTCTGGGAGTTGTAGGCCAAAACACCTGGGGCCCACAGGTTGAGAAACACTGTCTTAGAGGATACAGACCTGCCACTAGTGTTGAGATTTGGCAGACACTACAAGGAATGGGCACCATATCAAAGTGTTTTGGGTCACTCAGAAGTCCACAACAAGAAGCATATCCAGATCCTCCTTTCTAAATGGAGCAATAGGCAATATAGCCATTCTCTCGTCTGTCAAAATGCCAAAATTCATGTCAGCGCATTGCTTACATTTTTCCTATCTAGGCCCCTGAAGCCTGGAACCTTCAGACCTCAGAGCACCAAGGATTCTTCCTCCCTTGTTCCTCCTCTTCTCATTCTTGGGGTTAGTGTAGGTATGTACCAAGAATGTAGATACTAGGTGGGGTGTGTCTGTGTGCAAAATGAGGGCATTGCACATAAAAAAAGTTTTGACCTCAAGTGAACTCAGTCCCCATCCTTGTTTTTTTGTACTAATAGCATCTGATTGTTAAATGTAAGCCTTGGGATTTGGTATTCGGCTTCATTCTAAACTCCCTTCTGCGATTGAAGTGTTAATTATATTTCCTTCCTTTCAAAGAATAGTTAACAATGGGATTACACAGCCAGTAAAAAAATCCGAACCAAAACAGACACAATAGGAATGACAAAATGTTGACTTGTGTCTAACAGCAGCCAGTGCGTAATCTTTAAACAACATATAAAAATCCAGCAACACAGTCACAGCTTTCCAGATACCCATGACATATTTTAACTTCAGACAAATACTGACATTTCCCTGATAACTACTAGAACAATTATTAGTCATATTGCATCACATGAGAAAATGTGATAACTTTAAAACTGAAAGATTAAGATCATTCTTTTTATGACAATTGTAGTCTTACTTTATGATCACTGGAGACTTCAATATGGGGTGGACATATTTTATGTATCATTATCTCAGCATAATGAATGTGCAGAAATATCTTGCTTGAACATATAGAAACCCTGTTTGACATAGTCATATATAGTACAATCTTATGCCTTGGCAAATCATTTTTTTCTGAAGAAATGATCCATATCCATTAGTTAGTAGAATTACTAACACATACTTGTTCTATTATGTAATATATGAAAAAAGTTAATTTTATTTTAACAAGGGCAATATTTTAATTGTTTCTAAACCACAGTTTAATTAGCAAAGACAAAATAGAACACAGAAATGTAAAAAATTATCTCACTCGGTAAATCTACCCATTTGATAACTCCAAATACAGTAAAATAACAAGCTAACAAACACAGCTATAGGAACAAGGCACCTTAATGGTGATGCAGAGTTGAAACTCTTGCCATGATAATGGTAAAAACAGTTGCTAGAAGCAGAGGACAGTGATGAAGGCCTATGGCATGATCCTTTCATCCCAATCACTACAGTTCATGCTTGAAACACTTGGGTCTGCGATACTTGGGTCTATCCACATTGCACAATTATAGCAGTTTCGAAGTATTTTTAATTGTCGGAGCAGCATCCGATAGAATACTAGGATTTGCAATTTGGGGAAATTAGAGTTCTCCACACTCAGATTACAACTCTGGAGCTCTCTAGCAGTGAATTCTGAGCATTTCACCAAACAACAAATCGGATTCCACAGAATAGAGGTGTGGCACTGAAAGAGGAGTTACTAGTGTATGATGCGGATGAAACTAGTACTGACAATACTCCTGTCTTTTTAAAATTGCTTTTTCGCTGCTTCCCTGTATTGCTTCACATGCTTATTTATTCAGTCTCACTGTTTTTTCCCCGCTGTCTCCTCAGAGTTCAGTCACAGAGCCACCTACTTTGCTGCTCTATCACCTACAGAAAAAAAGCTGTTGCTACCCACCGAAAGCATTGGATGTTTGCTTCTTCCTTTTCACACTAGGATACTGGGTCATAAATGTATCTCCAGTTACTCTACGCAACCCAGAGTCCAGTATACACTGCAAGGAGAGGAAAATGGCATGAATGTCATTCTGAGAAGGGAATAGGAAACAACCTTGCGGGCATGGGTAGTGTTGTCCTCATGAAAATTTGCTGTCTGAAATCCATGGCTGGTTCAGGAGCGTTTTGTGTGAGGAAAAACCTGATAGGATGGGAGAGAAATGCCAAGAAATATGCTCCTCGTATAGCTATATTTTATCCCTGGAATCTTAGAGGAATGACTTAGACATATGTGGCAGGATGATGTATTCATTCTTGTACAACACAGTAAAAAGGTAAAGCTTTCCCCTTGACATTAAGTCTAACTCTGCGGGGTGGTGCTCATCTCAATTTCTAAGCCGAAGAGCCAGTATTGTCCATAGACAACTCCTAGGTCATGTGGCCAGCATGACTGCATGGAGCACCATTACCTTCTCGCAGAAGCAGTACCTATTGATATACTCACATTTGCATGTTTTCAAACTGCTAGTTTGGCAAAAGCTGGGACCCCATCCATGGATTCGAACTGCCAACCTTCCAATCAGCAGGTTCTACAGCTTAGCAGTTTAACCCGCTGCGCCACCATGGCCCACACAGTAAACACAGAAGACAGGCACCTTCAATTTTGCCTAGACATGTTTTGCCTAAAACCAGGAAATTGGCTGTATCAAAGCAGACTGAACCCATTCTTGATTTGCAATTGTGATTATGAAGCCCATGCTTCATGTGAAGATTGTGGGAATCAGATATGCTTTCCGAGCAAATCTAATTTCCCAAATAAGCAATGTATAGATGTGTCCTGACAGCAGTGACCAAACCTCTGCATGAAATTTTAAATTACCGATATTGTTTACAATGAGATGAAATTGAATGGCATGGCAACTGAAGTAATTCTATAAACATTAAAAGTGCCTTAAAAGCCTAAGAATGTGCAAACATGCTTAAAATGTTTAAATATGTGGGTAAAAGGTTAGATATGCATCGTTTGAAAAGCTATTCACTGCTAAAACACTCTGGTTAAAAAAAATGCCCAAAGCATTTGAGATTTATTTTTCCTCTTTAATCCTGTTTTATAAAGATGCAGGGATGACAGCCTTGGAAAAGGCAATTTTTCACATAGCCAAAGCACAGACAGAATGGCAGGGATGATATGTAGTTTAGACAAAAAGCTTGAACACATGAAATGCCAAAGCACACATGCCACAGAGTTAGCCAAATTAAGCATAATCCTTGACTCATGGAGGGTGTTGATGACAAAATTGCTATAAGAGCCATTTTGGAAAAGAGATGCAAACAAGTGGATCAGCCAAACAAAACTTAAGAGCCTGAATGACGATTGTGCAATGGAGCCCACAACAATGCAGTTTGGGAATAAGCAAAAAATGAAATGATTCTGGAAGACAGCACATTGGGTTCAACAAACCAGTGTGTGGGATGGAAGCCACCCTCTTGAGAGAAAGCGTGGAAACTTTGACCCTCCTATTGTTTTGGCTTGTAATTCCCACAAATCTTTTTAATTGGCCATGCTGGAGAAGTTTTGGGAACTGTAGATCAAAATATCTGGAAGGACATAGTTTCCCTATCACTGTCCTATAATGTCCTCTGTAGCTATGCTTTAGAAAAGCATGTATATGATTTTTGAATAAAAATGTTCTTTCAAAAAGTGAGGACTAAAAGTGAAGAAAGAAATCTAAAAGCCAATGTATGATGTTTATTAATTCATCCTGTGCTCAAAAATGTCTTAGGTTTCTCCCAATATTACACAGGTTTCATTTTTCCCTTGGACAGAGATGCTATGAGTTAGGTTTCACTTGTCAATAATCTCGGGAGAGACATGAACTCTATCCATTAGGTTTGTTGAAATAATATGCAATAGGAGAGTGTGCTAGTCCGGTCTCCTTCTCCTTATGTGGATCGGTGCTGTTGGTGCTCCTCGATCTCACTGCAGCATTCGACACTGTGGACCACGATCTGTTAATACAATGCCTAGCTGCAAACTGAGTCCAAGAGTTGGCCCTCAAATGGTTTGAGTCATTCCTATGAGGCCATAGCCAGTGGGTAGCATGGATGGGTCAGGTATCTGACAGGTCCCCTCTTCAGTGCAAAGTACCACAGGGCGCCATCCTTTCCCCAGTGTTGTTTAACATCTATGTACAAAAAATAGCCAAGCTGGTAAGGAGCTTTGGTTTGAAATGCTACCAATTCGTTGACGACACCCAGCTCCTCCTGCACTTGGAACCTGGGATAACCACAGTCCCTGATAGTTTCTCCAAGTGTTTGGAAGCCGTGATAGGTTGGCTATGCGTGAGTAGGCTTAAGGTGAACCCAGCCAAAACTGAAATCTTATGGCTTGGTCGGCCTTTGGAACTGGCATGTCCACTGCCCACTTTTGATGGTGAATCTTTAATTCCATCTGCAGCGGTGAAGAGCCTTGGTGTCCTACTGGATTCCCAGCTGTCGATGGATGCACAGGTCTCTGCCATCATCAAACAGGCTTTTTTCCACCTCTACCAGGCAAGGCAGCTGGCATCTTATCTTCCAACCGAAGCCCTTGCAACGGTGATCCATGCCACTGTCACCTTGAGGCTGGATTACTGTAACACATTGTATGTTGGTACCCCTCTTTCAGTGACTCAGAAGATTCAAGTGGTTCAGAATGCAGCCGCCAGACTACTCACACGGACACCTATGAGACACCACATAATTCTGGTGCTGAAACATCTCCACTGGCTTCCAATTGAACACCGGGCTTCCTATAAGACACTGGTCTTAACATTCAGGGCTCTACACGGTCAGGGTTCTAAATATCTCAGGGATCGCCTCTCATATGTTTGCCACCAAAGACCACCAAGATCGGCCCAGGAAAACCTTCTGCACATTCCCAGCCCCAGGGAAGCATGTCTAGATTCCACAAGGCGTAGGGCCTTTTCAGTCCTGGCTCCAACCTTGTGGAACTCCTTGCCCCCATATGTTAGAGCCATGCCTGATTTGCGGTCATTCACCCAAGCTCTTAAAACCTGGCTCTTCATTAAAGCTTTTAACTTGTAATCATGTGATGATATATATGTATGTTTTATTGTTGTTGTAAGTCACTCGGAGCACTCCGGTAGAGAGCGACTCATGAAATAATAAATTGAATTGAATTATGTGGAAAGCAAAACGACAGAATCAATAAGTTTCCAATGTGTATGGGAGCTATCCTCCACAAACAGCACTACCTTTTTGGGGTGTTGGGATTGTGTACTCCTATGAGCAAGAGGCTATGCTATGCTAATAGGAGCTTCAAGGAAAATATACATTGCTGTCAGGACTCCATCTTAGCACTAAACCAATTCAGGAATGGGAGGTGTCATCGCAGACGGCCTCCAGAAGGGCTTTACCATAAACACCCAAAAGTAACTGCCCAGATGACTCTATCAGCCATGAAATTCCAGCTGTGCCTGGCAACTTTCACTTTCCAATCTGTCTCACTGAATGTCTGATGAGCATGTGAGCACTAAAGCAATGGGTGGAAGGGGGGGAAAAACCTCTGAATCTAGCATGGCTGTGTAGCTGCAGTTAGTAAGGATTCGAAAAGTGAATGGACCTCAACCTTTATGGTGCATATTAACACCTGCAAGGTCTCAATCTGCTGCTGGTACTGTGTATGTGGACATGTGCATATTCACTTTGTATCTGCTCCTGCCACACTCAATTTGCTTTATGTGGTACCTGCAAGTAAACCCATAGTAAAACAACAAATGGAATTTATAAGCATAGCAATATTTGGGGGTGAATGAGGGAGACATTTTTACTTAGAAAATGACATAGGAAAGGACATTGTCAGGAAAATACATTGCCCGACTTACCGGGTGAAGCTTGTGGTGGTAGGGGGTGCCCTCCCACCGTCCATGCTGGTAGGTGGGTTGGTCGGGGGTGGCCACTCCCTCTGCCCAGGGCTGCCCTGGGGCGCCATGCAGGCACTGTGTCTGCTTCGCTTCTTCCCAACTCAGTGTTTATGTCATTTTTGGTTTGTTGGCGGGAGGTGTGTCGCCCTTCCACATGCAAATAAAAATCGTACAGGGAGCATACAACCCTCCTGGCTGCCAGTGTGCTACCAAGCAGAATTCAAAGTGCTGGATTTAGCTTAAATGGTTCCGGTCCACCTTACCTCTTTAAATGCATCTCACTTTATGAGTCAGATAGAACACTAAGATTTGCCGGGGAGGTCCTTCTCTTGGTTCCGCCACCTTTGCAGGTGCGATTGGCTGGGGCAAGAGACAGGGTCTTTTCGGTGGTGGCCCCTTGGCTGTGGAATTCCCTCCCCACTGAGATTAGATCAGCCCCCTCCCTCCTTGCATTTAGGAAATAACTTAAGACCTAGTTGTCCAAGAAGGCAGTTGGTGAATGACAAGAGTATAAAAATATGGAAATAGTTAAAGATAACCTTGGGATTGATGCAAGTTTTAAATGTTCTATGTTGTGTTGTGATTGTTGTTTATAGTTTTAATGGTTTTAATCTATTGCTATATGTGGTTGATTTGATATGTGTAAGGTATTGAATTTTGCCATGGATTATCTTTTGAACCACTTTGAATCCCCCCAGGAGTGAGAAAAGCAGTATATACTGTAAATACAATAAAAATAAATAAGAAGAAATGGAGAGGCATGAAGAGATGCACCAAAAGCAGTCAAAGCATATAATGCAAAGTTTCCCTGGATAATATCAACAAGACTTCAGGGAAAATCGAACAAGATAATCATAATCTAAGTTTAAACTCATCTACATTGGCAGAAGAAGAAATTGGAAGATTCTATGCAGAAGTCAAGGAGAAAAATACTTGTGGTTAACCATAAATTACTGGAGTGAAAAACTGAGAAACAGAGCACAATCATTCATAGAGTTGCCATAAGTTGAAGTAAACATGACAACTGTTAATGACAACAATAACACAGACTCTCCACCTCTCCACCTATTGCTCTCTAAGTTAGGAGAAGGACAGAAATAAAGAGCTTAGGGGCTGCCTTTGAAAACACCCCAGAAATTGCAATTGATACAAAGGTGGGCAGCCAGATTGATAACTGGAGCTAAATATAGGGAGTGGGCAACCCCCCTATTAAAACAACTCCACCGGCTGCTGGTAAGTTTCTGGTCCCAATTCAAGGTGCAAGTTATCACCTACAAAGCCCTAAACAGTTCAGGTCCTGCCTATCTTCGTGATAGCATCTTCCCCTGTGAACTTGCACAAGCTTTAAGATCTTCTGGGGAGGCCCTTCTCTCACTCCTGCCTCTGTCACAAGCATGGTTGGTGGGGGTAAGGGAGAGGCCCTTCTTGGTGGTGCCCCTCCCCAGCTTTGGAATTCTCTTCTCAGGGAGATAAGATTTGCATCCTCTCTGTTCTAAAGACCTAAAAATGTGGATGTTTCAATGTGCCTTTTATTATTTTGGTTCATGTATTGACTAGGCCCCCCTAGCTCTATCCATTGTCTGGCATTGTAGCACTATATTACTCACCCCACCCTTATAGCTGTATTGTACAAACCCTTGCCCCGTCCTTCTAGAGCTGAACATGCCCACTGTTCTCAGCTACTGGTTGATGGTTATTGTTTTACTTATGTTTTTATTATGTCTATTGTTCGGTTTATTACATGGCTGAATATTGAACCAAAGGGAATACAAGGAAAATTGGTGATCCCATTCTATGGAATTTGCTATATTGTCAGTATTAATATTTTTTCACAGATCCAATTGTTAAATAGCATTTTTCTTTAAATAAGGGATAAAAACATTTGTTAAAATGTTTCAGTCCTGCAATACTTCTCATTACTTTTGCAAAAAGACCAACAGTGAGGGATTGTAGGAGGATTTTTTTCCTTCAAAGAGAGCTAATGTTTTGCTACTCCTGTGTTAAATGGGAATGGTCATATCACAAAACCATGGCCATGATTCCTCTCTCACAAACTAGGAATTGTAGTTTTGTCAGGGTGCTGAACATTTCCTGTTGTAGACTCCTAGCCTTTCAACTAAACCTTCCAACACTCTCTCTGTCAGATCAGTTGAAAAATCAAAGTCTTTGCGCAATGTTTTGGAGTCTACTCCATGGAACCCAGCTAAATTCACTTCTAAGTAAGCATGCATGTCATCAGCCTATTAATTTAGAGCATTGCAGATTTATCCTCACTGTCAAAGCAGGGGCAGAACAATAGAAGAATATCCGTTTCTGTCTACAGTGCCTGCTAAATAAGCAAAACTCCTCATCTCCTTGCTGAAATATTATTAGAGATATAAAAGGAAAGAGACAACAAACAAACTGAAAGGGAACCCATTTGTCAACAGCATTTTGCCCCAATTCCTCTTTGAAAGAAATAAAAGTTTGGCAGAAGGCAAGCCATTTGGAGTATTCTGTCAGAGGATAGTGAAGAAGAAAAAAGTCTTTCGGGAGGTTTAATTCCCTGCCTACTTACACGTTTAGTGGTTGCCAGGCAGGCCACTGTGCTTTTGCTTTGATGACAGTCAAAACCTCATCACTCTGCAAAAGAGAAGCAATAAACTTCAATAAATAAAATGATGTTTGGACAGCATTATGGTGAATAACACTCTGTGGTGATTTGTAACTGGCAGAAAAGGCACTTGAATTCAAATTGCTCCTCATAATTTCTGTGAAGGCAGATATAGTTCATTCCCATTTCTATTCAGAGAATGATTTTCCTCCTGTGGGTGACAATGAGGGATGGCTCTGACATAATGTTTAGTACTATTTGAACAGATCCTCTTGTGAGTGAGTATGTATGCTGAAGCACATGTATCTTTTCCCAGGTTAATTTCACAATCCCTTCTGTTGGCATCTCCTCAAAAGTCAGTCCACCCAAAGTACCACCTTAAAGTGCATCTACATGTAGAAGTATTGCAGTTTGACAGCATTTTAACTGCAATAGCCCAGGGATATGGAATTATGGGAGTTATAGTTTTATAACTTCTCTGCCAAAGAGTGGTAGCTCTTCAGCAAACTACAATTCTCAGGATTCTAAAGCTCTGAGCCATGGTAGTTAAATTAGTGTCAAACTGCAATAATTCTACTCTGCAGATGCATCCTAAGTAATTTTGCTGCCTGAGAGAAAGTAGTCGCTCTCATCCTCCCTTTGCTTAGCTAGGTAAATGTAGTACCTAAAATTAGACAATTTATTTTGGCACATGGGAGCAGAAAGCACACATTTCATCTGAATCCTGGCAGCAAAATGCACCTCCACACACATTAAATTATTTTTAAAAAATATTTACAGTTCTTATTTTGTTGGTTGTATTTATATGTTATGTCACCTCAAATTAAAGCCATCTTCTGTTGATTGTTTATCTACTGCAAATAGCATCAAACTGGGATTGGAAAAAGAAATTATTTTGCAGTTAACAGATATTTGACCGCAAACAATCTGTAGAACCTAGGGGTGAAAGAGAAAGCGATAAAGACACAGTGTTTCTTGCTGCCCAACTCATTGTGTAGTCCATACATTGTGTAGTCCATTGTGTAGTCCATAAGCTTGGTTCAGCTTCTTACTAAGACATTGAGGTAAACTTTGTAGCCCTTTCAGGGTGCGTTTACACTGTAGAATTAATATAGCTTGGCCCCACTTTAACTGTCATGTTTCAATGTTATGGAATCCTAGGAAGTGTAGTTTTGTAAGGCACCAGATCTCTTTTGAAGGGAAGACCAAAGACCTTGTAAAACTACAACTCTAATGATTCCATAACATTAAGCCACGGCAGTTAGGGTGAGTTAAACTGTACGAATTCTACAGTGCAGATGTATTGTTGGTTTGGGACCCAGGGCTAGCACCCAAACCACACACTTCACAGCCTCTTCCCCATGCAAGCATGTCTGCTGTAGAGCATCAGGCAGTAATGCTGCCAAAGTGTACTGTGACAGAGTGCACTTGCAAATCAACAGTGTGAGTAAATCCCCATAAACTTCATTTTCACTGGAAAGAACAAATAATTTTACAATTTTGTCCATATTGTGAGAAAATCATTGAAAAAAACCCAGTTCTTTAAGGCTATTTACAGTTCAGGACTTATTCTGTGCTAAAAAGGAAGGAAGGAAGGAAGGAAGGAAGAAAGGAAGGATTTTCGAACAGAAACAGCATTTTTAAAT